>CM059569.1:67788787-68988787 GCA_030386875.1 Morinoia aosen
CTCCTATAGCAACCTAGACGCAGCCCTGCCTCCGGGGGTATTGCATGCTCAAAAACATTCCAAAAATCACGCATCGATACGTAACCTGAAATTGGACAGACAGAAATGGAATAAAATCGTCAGAATTTACCCCCACAGCAACAATTCAAGTCTTATGCCATGTCGTTTGAACGAGAATCAAGAAGGTTTAGAAACTAACGAAGAACGAAACAAATATATTTCTGAGCAAAATAGCGTCCAGCCACAACTCTAAGTATAAGACTAAAGCAACGAGAAAAATTGTCCAAAATGAGGCATAGAAAATCCTTTAGTACGACTTAACAGAAAAGAATGAAAATGAGAACAATATCACTCAGTAAAATAACAATAATTATAGTTTATCATTTAGACCAACAAAGTAGAACTATGTACCATTGTAAAAAAATAGTAAATATTCTAGTTTATGGTTTAATATGCCTTAAACATATCACAGTACAGTTACGCACACAGAATGGCTGCCACAGTGACGGAACTCTCCAGCTTTGCAATTGTAACTGTTTCATGGGCTTGGGTCGTACGAAGCGTAGGACGTAGGCAAATATAAAAAACCAAAGCCAACGTTTTGTAGTAATTCTTTGCTCTGAATTTATTGAACGCGAAAGCTGCTTTTGCGTCGGGTTGTAGAATTCGCACCTCTCGAGAGACTCGAGTGACAGCAACAATTATGAGAATCAGGTGAAAATCAAGTAACGCTATTTTTTTTTAATTTGCACGGTAGGCGGGGAAAGTCAATGCTTCTTACATCTTCAGGCTCATAAAAATCGTTACTTCACAGTCGTGGTCGGAGATTTCGCGCTATTTCTGATGAATCGAAAGGGCATAATTAGTCAGTTCCAATCTATCGTCTATTTCTCATAAGACGGTTCTGACCGGTTTTAGAAAATTCTGGGTAATATATAGTAAGAATCTTTCTGCAAAAGAGTGAACTAAAAAATTTGTTTTATGTAATTATTACTGATAAGACAGGAAGTTGATGTGGAGTCTAGCTTGTTTGGCTCGGCAATGGCTCAGAGACATTAGATCAGGCAATTTAAATAAAGGAAATATTGTTCCTAAGCATTTTCTCGCAATATCAGTAGGTTAGGGTCCTCATTTTATCACTGGAGCGTATGAGTTACACTTCCTACGACCGAATCCTTAATCAAGCGTGAAAATTATGTTTGTCTACCTCCTCCTTTGGAGCTCCGCTGCCAGAAGAAGAAGTGCTCTCTTAAGAATTTTAATCGTTCGAAGTCTTTTACATTTATAAGCAGAATATACCAACGTTTCTGGAGAACCAACTTTGTACCAATAAAGCATACAGCTTCAAGACCAAGTCAAGTTGTCGTTATTCACTGCATGAATGAAATCAATTCAAAGTTTTATAAAAAGGCATGTGGATCCTATCCCTATGAATGAATACTTCTCACTAAATTATAAATTTCCACATAATTTCATTCAAGATATAATTAGTGATAAATTACGACGACACTAAGGAAGTCCCAAAGTTAAGCAGAAAGGAACGAAAGTTGAATGGCTGCGTACAAGAATAAAAACTTGCTAGTTAGCCATGTTTAAATCGCATAAAATGTTTGCACCTGTAAGGAATGGTGGAGAACGCCTATAGATACTACTCTCTTCGCTTTACATGAAGGATGTTTTGTATTTTTCAAATAAAGTGCCGGTGTAACGTATTGCTATTTTTTCTTTTGTCCTATTGCTGCAAGAGACACAATTTTTTGTTAAAGGGCATTGCAAAAATAATTCCCTTCAAATTGCATCAGCGAGATGTTCAGCCCCATGTATTGCTAAGCAGGAGTCAGATCCACAAGTTATTGATCCTCATAGTGCATGTGAGCATCGAAAGACAAAGCAGTCTTTGCCGTCTTTATGGCCTTCTGACAATCTTCAACACTCTGAAATATCACCATTAAATAAGGTAACGCCTGGAGCCCTACTAATGCTTTACAATTAAATTAAAATGTAAAAACATCGCACTTTTGTGCCTCTTTCTCTGTCAATTTGAATTTGGGGCCCAAAATTTTGCCCACGCAAGACCCAAGCAAGGCCCACGCGGCAAGAGTCTGATATGGTAAAGGGTGTGGTCATGTGCTCGTGGCTTTCGAAGAAGATTGATGATTTCGAAGAATTATTCTTCCATAGTCTCCGTCAGTCGGATGAAGCTCACTTCATCTCGAATTATTGCTCGGCTTAAGGATCTCTTTTTTTCTTGGAGATTCGATTAACAACGCAAATTTATTGAAGGCCCAACGCAAAAATTTCTTCGGAATGCATGTTGATTTCAAACTAATGAGCAAATACAGAAAGCAGCGTTATTTACTAGCGTTTTTTCACACCATTGGGTATCCTCAAAGGAAATGTCCACAATTAGCACTTTGACTGCGGCAGGTAAATCTGAAGTTTACCGTTCAACTTCAATTTAAGGTTAATTGTAGTAATCAATGTTGAAAAGAGTAAACATTGGCTGGATCGTGCTTTCGTTTAGTTTTGCTTAAGTATTTATGAAAATCGAGTTGGTGACTACTGGTCGGTGCTGGTGCACTACTGGTTGGTAAGCTGCATTATGAAAATCCTTTCCGTGTTCACCGGTGGCTCACGTCGCAGTCAAAGTGTTAAATGAGCATTTTTTCAAAGATGATCGTTATAGCGCAATACAAGCAACGGCGTATCAAATTTCAGCGAGAGAGTAGTTCTCACGACGTCGAAGACTTCGATAACTTAATAGAGGTAAAGTTTTCCAGGACTATGCCGTGGTGATATAGCAGCATTTACCGATGTTCATTAGTAGCAACTGCTTTATCTCAATTTTTATTGCATTCTTCGAGCCGCATAACTGGAGTCAAGATATATAGGTTGGCATCACACTTAAACACATCAGATTTTTTCTTCTAGGGGCCAACGTCTAACATTATGCTATTTTGGCAGCGATACGATTTGAGAGATCAAACAGAATTTAAAGACTCCTTTTAATTTTTGACTTGAATTTAAGAACGTCTTTGCGAACACAATAGGTGTGTGAAACTTCCAAGCAGAGTTCATAATTAACATATTTTTTGGTTAATGTTCAAGGTTACATTATTATCAGGTGTTGTCTCACCATTCATCACCGAAGTATTCAAGTGAATCATTTTAAATTTTCGAATTCAGATCGATGTGGGAAATCCATTATTATGAAACATGGATGATACAAGATTTTTTTTGGTAAATCGCTTTTCTGTATCATGTTTGAGAATATATCTGTACAATTTTCCACAGCGACTTTCTTTGCAACTGAGTAAAGCTTCAATGCAATGAGTAAGAGCCTGAAGAGCCCAATGAGCAATACGAAAGTCCGCTATCTCTGATCAGGAAACGTGAAGGTTCGATTTCTAGTCATTCTGAAGTTCAGTGAAAAAACTGGTGACATGGAGACGGCGGTTACTTCTTGTATATTTTGCAGAATTCCTTCCGAGAATTCTCTTCGCTTCAGTTGAAATCCTTGAAAATGGAAATCACTGTGATTACCTGGCGGGGATGTTTTCACGGCCAACACGATCGAGCGTCGAAGGCTGCTGGCCCGGTGCGTCACTTACTGATGAGACACCGGAACGAATGAAATATATAGAAGTTTGCCATGTTAAAAAATTATATGCGCTCCTAAATTTGATGAGGCTTTCAAGAAGTAAGGGTAGCTAGGGCAATTCTTACGTGAACTAATAAAGAATTACTTCAACAAATTACAGGTAGACATGTCACGGGTATTGAGGAGTTCACATTCCAGCACATAACAAACTGTTAAGAACTTCTCTACACCATCCCAGCTAGCAATAAAACAGAAAAATATTGTAGAAGTCCACACAATCAACCACATCGCATCTATGAACTAAATAAACGCTTCATGAGAGGAACACATCAGGACAACGTATCTCCACGTTTTGCCTAGAAAAAAAAGGTCCGAAAATAATTTGGACCCGCAAAAGATGTGTTCTTGCTGAAACGACTTAGCATCCACGCAATTCTCTACCGTCCTTCAGATGATTTGTCGCTTCAGGAACATATAACACAAAAATGCCGCCCAGTTTTCGCTCATCAAATCTACTTCGACGTCGTTTCGTTACCCACACCCTTCTGCTCATCACTACCCCGTTCCTCTGCACTCCCCCTACGAAGGCTTCACGTCACCGAGGGTTACAACTTGGCTTTTAAGAATAAATTCATCTGTTTTCGTAATTTTAACCACGGAAAATTTTATTCATTTGTTTAAATATTAAATGCACGATTGTGAATTATGGGTATTTCCGTCAATTAACTTTCAATAACCGTTTTTAACACGCTTGTTCCGTCACACACAGAAGGCTTGGGCTAGACCGAGGCAAGTCATTCATTCCCAGAGAAATTGAAATAGTGCTAACACGAAAATATTGAGGGAGGTTTTTCAAGGATCGTAGCGCTTTAGAGACGATTCCGTATTCTTTTCGAAGTGGAATTGTGTCGCTGTTACTGAGCACGTTTGGCTGTAGTACTACAGTGTTTTGTGAATCTTCATGAAGGATTAAAGTATGAGAAGATCAATGCCACCAGGATTACACGTACCGTAAAATACAATTTACAATATGATCAGCCTCCCCGAATTCGCGTCAACGGCCCCGAAATGGATTCGGAAGACAAGTCCCCATTGCTATTATGACACGTTGAGTTATGTTTCCCTCCCAAAAGAGTACCATCATTCTTCAATTTCAATAGGGAAATAAGAACTAATTCATTTCTTTGAAATTTCCTTTGTAAGTGTGCGGAGAAAAATAGCGAGGAAAGGAAAAGGAAGTACGCCATGAAAACCAAGAAGTGTTGCTAATGATACTGAACATCCACGGATTATACGGATAATACCTGGAAAATACGGCTTTACTGAAGTGCTCGGCCTGCTTACCAAAACGTATTATCTGACCACGACTACCGAAATGAATCATTCAATATCACTTTTTAATGAATAACATAATTTTATCAGAATATTTGTCTCATAACAGATTGCTATGAATGAATATAAATTAGTTTTAGCCTCCCTTTACCACGACAAAGATATTCAAAGAGAGTAACGATGAAGGCACCATTTAGTATGGAGTTAAGAGAACGTGGAATCTATTTACAACGGGTGTTCATGCAAAGGATCCCGCGCGCGTAGAAACAGTAAAATAAGAAGGAAGGTTGGGAAGGAAGATAAAAGTTGTAGCTGAAAGTCAGAGGAGCTGAAAAATAGGACAGCAGTGAACCGAAAAAGATGGTCCTCAACAAAATAAAACAAAACAAAATTTATTAAACAAATAGAAGGGTTACCTAACTCTCAGCTCAGGACCTCCCATTTTCCCCTTGGGAGCGCTAATTCCCATAGATACAATAGTTGTATCCCCCTGAGGGGTTAGAGATTGATGGTAGTGCATACCAAATAGTTCACTGAAATAATTCCTAAAAAACGTAATTCGGGTAGAATACAAATGTCATCGATAACTGATACTGCAACTGGGGGGTAAGATAACGATAAAAGACATAATACTGGCGCAGAAGCAGTGGAATAGAAATGACTTGAAACATTGAGATCATAATGTATGAGCATCACTCTGTGCAATGAAATAAGAATTTATTTTGTACAATACTTTACAATAATTATCTACTTCGGATAACAAATTATTATTCACCATGCACAAAACAAACCTACAGAGTACGCAGGAAGTCCTTGGACTAGACCAAATGAGTTCAGGTTCATTAACAACAGATGATAAAACAAAATCAGAGCGAAAGTGCTTGATAACATATTCAAAAATTGGAAACGTAATTTTTTTACGCCTTCCTTCCGCCCGAATTGCCACGTCAAGTCGCCGTCGGAATCCTTCTATAGAGCCACGATGTTTTTCTCGTGGTATTTTGGCTCATTTCCGTTGGAGAGAGTTTTTGAAGAATCCACTTCGGGGACGATTCTTGGTATTGCCACATTTTTTATACCTACTCCGAACAGGACAGATAGCTGATTTTTTCTATAAATGGTCTAACACTCCATGGATTTAACAATCCTTTGAGGTGAATTTCACTGATAGCGTCTTGTTTGTGAATTTCCTTTAGAAAAAGGAAATTAAACAGAGCAGGGCAACAGTAGTTAACACAGTTGAGTTATTGGTTGTAGTGATCATAAAATATTAAATAATCATTTTATCACTATCCGAAGAATCCTAATAATGATTAACTAGCTATATTAATTTTTTATATTTCGGTTACATTCGAGTTATTGCTGAAGCATAGAAGGATAGGTAAAATACGCTGTACTAAATCCTCCACCTCCGAGAATTCTAAGAATCTTACGGTCGCAAGATCAGCTGTTTAGAGCTTAGTCAAGCGATGTGAACGGCGAGCATGGGCCTCGAAGTGGAAGACCTCGATCACTGCGAACTACATCTTGTAAGACTGTTTCAGAGCGGATCAGGCGAAACCCGAAGAAGTTCTTAAGGAAGTCGGTAAAAGAGTGCGGGACCAGTCACAGAACACTGAAGAAGATTGCCCACGATTATTTGAAAGTATGACCTTCACCGTGCAAGAAAAACAAACTCTCACCAAGATTCAAAGGAAGATAAGAAAGATAGATAATACGTTTTGTTAAACGAGTTGAAAAAAAAGTACAGCAGGTATTATCATCTGGGGTGACACGAATTTACTCATTTAAATGGTTTATAAATTCCGAAATGATCGCATCATTTACAGGAAGGCTGTTGAAAATTATTTTGAATAGGAAAAAGTTTGTCCAACCGTGAAACCAGATTCTGTTAGGGTTTGGGTGGGCATTTGCCCGTCATGTAAGTTCCTTAACATTCTTTTTAGACAAAATTAAGAAATCAACGGGGAGCAATGCGCTGATGATATGAAGTTTATAATTGATTATGCTGCCAAACATTTCTAAATGACAAATTGTAGACTTTCAGTAAGATAGGGTGCCACTGCGTACATCAATCAACTCAAGCTTGGAGCGAGGCAATTTGCCACGATTGTAGTCATGAAAATGTGGTCTCCCTGTTCACCAGATCTCAATTCCATGGACTTCTCAGTATTTTCTAGAGCATTTTGAGGAGTTTCCTATTTTGTAAAAAATTTAAAATCATCCGATCTCCATGCATTGGGCGATATTCCTCCAAATTGTTTCGTACCACAGCTCGCGGCACATGCCGCCGATTTCAAGCTAGCTGCAGTTGCCAAGAAGGGAGATTATATTAAACAAGTGTTCTTGTAGAATAAATGTTAATACTTATGTGTTTCATTACATGACCCGAAAATGAAATCAGAGCTTGAATACAGTTTTATGAATTTTTGTTGTTGTTTCCATCAAATGCGGTTGAAATAAATATGATATAATTAAAGATAGTATGGTGTTACTGATTAAAGGCATTTCTATCACCTTAAGCTATTCTACAATCAAAAAAGTTACGTGACTACGTTTTTTACGTTTAAGAAAGTCTAATGATTTTCTGCGCAACTAGTATTCCAAAATTAGTAAAAATTGTCAATCGTAACTGGCCTTGTCAATCGTAACTGAAGTGACGTTTTTGATAAATAGGTCCGGAGAATGATTCTCACCAGTAGCTGCTACATGCACCCAGTGACGGAAAAAGATGAAACTTCTGCAGAAAATAGCAACAAACAAACGGGAACAATATCATTCACTGAGAATTTGCACTAAAGATTAGATGCTAGTTTAAGCCTCACAAACAGCAACAAAGGCGTTCCAAAGAGATGAAGGAGGAAGTCAACATTTAGTATGGACTTAAGGGAACGCGGAATTTATGCTCCTAAAAGTGTATAGAAACAGTGAGTAGAGAAAGAAGTTTATGAAGATGATAAAAGTTGAAGAAGAAAGTAGCAGGTGCTGAAAAAACAGGACAGCTGTGAACCGAAGTAAATTGTCCGTAACAAAATAAAAAACCTATTCTATTTCAATAAAAGAAAGCCCTATCAAACCTTTAGCTAGGGACCTCACGTAGTTCCCATGGGAGCACTAATTCCCATAGAAACAATAGTTGCATCCCCCTGAGGGGGAATTAACGCTAAAAAAATCAGGATATTGCTTCTTAGGAAATGAGCCTTTTCGAAATGACTTTAATTCCTGAGGGGATCAGAGTTAAAGTATTATTGACTAATAACAAAAACGTAAAAATTTGAGTATTTGCACCAGCACAGTCATACACTGGTAACAGGAAATGAACGTTGTAGTATCTGGAAAAAATAGAGTCGTAAATTTACCGACAGAATAGTTTGAAAATATTATGCGCCTGACATACTCTGTACGCGAGCTACATCCACACGCGTCACATGGGAATGTGGAAAGGAAACAAGTCATGGGAAATATTCGACTGTACGTCTTCTAAATACATCATGGTACATTACTACTGATAATAAGCTCAGGGCTTGACTCTAGTCCCAGTTCAAAGAAATATCGTTACCGCGAACTCCGATAAAGATTTAGTTCGATTGGTAGCATCGCAGCCCGATAAGTCAGTGTCACCATACAGAGGAGAAGAAATGAAGGAAACAAAGGCAATCAAGTTTGATAAAGTCACACTATTTGCCGTCGTTCTTCATGAGACGGAGAATTCTGTCAGACAAAAAAAAGGGCCAACTCTCGAAATTTTAATTTCAATTTTTTTTAATAGATTTAGGTTCTCTTAGATGTATGACACCCTTTAAGCTCTCAGTTGCTGTTCTGTTGTGGTGGTACGAGATGCTATTTACTCAATAAAAACTCTCCAGCTCCATAAAACTCCATAAAAGGAGCTCTCCAGAAAAATCTTGTAAAATGAACTTATGGTTTTTTTATCTGATCGATAGAATTGGACATGCAATTAAATGTTCAAGAACAAAATTCGTATTCACAAGTTGTTGCTGAATTTGAAGAGGGTAGTTAGGGGTTCACGATGACGACAGTAACATGGCAGGGTGTCATTGACCGAGATGGGCTAACGAATTTCACAAATCATAAAAGCCCAAAGTCTCCAAGCTAATATCTCGTCCTGGAATCACTAGCAATAAGGACGCTATTCAGAAACGATACGTTAATATCACATGAGGTAGACATTTACTACACGAAGCTCATTTTCAAGTTTCCCAACAAAGTGTATCTCCGATACACAAAATTGCAATCGTGCTAGAACCGTAATCATGGGTAAATTGTACAACTATTCTCCTAATTTATTTATCACAAAGTCGATTTCAGGTCGCTGTTAGGCCTTGGTGCTTGAAACTTCGCCACTTAAACTCTCAACTGGTTCTCAAACTAAATAATCTCTGCGACTGCAGCTCCTCAATCATATACGCTGCAGATGCTCAAGAAGATATTCTGTAAATATGATCACCAAGTATTGTCAGAGTCCTTTTCTTGAAGTGTAGGTTGGTACAGAGATATCCTGGTAAACACGCGAGTCTTTTTCAGGCGCTATTTAAAACGAGGGCATCATGAGCTGCCGCAGGACTCGTAGTTTAAGCTCAGTGTGGACCCAAAAGCTCTCTGAGGTGAAGGGACGAGGCTGCTTATAGTTGCGCACGACCGCCACAAACTCTTTGATGTGTGCAACGAAGTTATTTCTCATTCCTTTTTCATTATTATACCGTACAGAAGTCCCTTTGATTACCAAATCATGTTAAGTTAGCGTCAAAAACTGTCAGATGGCATCTTCAGGTAATTCATTATTTCGGTATTTGTCGTCAAAATTACTCACAATTTTCATTAACTTCATTTGTTAACATTTCGGATACTAAAACTTTGAAGGCTGAACTTTTAACCCATCGCCAACTAACGTGGCTGATGCTCGACATTAATAAAAGTCACTTAGATATGTCATAGTATACGGTTGCTCAAATTAATAAATTCTCAAGAATAGCCTGACATCCCCACAACGATCAACACATCAGGGGAATTCATGACGATGACTGCGATGGGTTAAACTGAAGTTCAACATTCAACTCAAATTCAGAGTCGAATGTTGTTAGCTGTTTTATAAATACCATATATGAAGTGGATCCATTAGATAGCAGTAATTTTAAGATTGTTGAAATTTTTCACACGACCCATCGATGTTCCATTTCGCAACAGAAAGAACATAATCACGACCCATCGATGGGCCGTATCGCAAACAACATGCTGTGCTGCGCTCTATATAGTCCTGGAATGGATGTTCGCAAAACAGAGCAGCGGAGTCTACATTTTACATGAAACATCCATAGTTTTCTACATGAACAGTTCTTCCAGTAAAAAATAAATATATAAATGAAAATCAAAAGGCAATTGAAGCATTCAAGGCGACAAAATTTTCCGTTTGTAACCGGCGTAAGGGCAAATGCAATTAAATAAAGTCTAAAATCCTAGCAAAGGACATTCTTCATGCTCGCTAATGCAAGCCAGTGGAACTCCAAAGCGCGGAGCAATAAAAAACTATGACAATGAGGCAAAGTATTCTCAAGGATGCTTTCCTTCGCCATTGCCAGGACTGAGTTTAGGACGAGAGCGCTCGAGGGGAAGAATTTTTTTCTTTTAAACTTTTGCGTTCAGACAGAGAGCGGGAACATATCGTGTTGCAACTCGCGCATGGGTAAGTCTATTTCAGGCGCTCTTTCGGAGCAATAAAACTCAAAAAAAGTCAAAATTTGCTAATGGTAAACGTAATAAAGTACATAAACTACTCACAAAATTTCCAAGAAAGATAATAATCAGCTCAGATAGGGGAATAATGCAAGTAAGTAAGGTGAAATATTTGATCACAAAATTCTATTGAAAGAAAAAACATTCGAATGCATTCCAGTTGCACGACGTTGTGGAGACGGCGTTAATTAAACACGAATTAATTTATGCATGAAACGAGTTTTTCCGATGAAAATTAGGTAGTGGAAGTTTAAAAAATCAAATGAAGTAAATTCATAACGAGATTTTCAAGAATTTGATCCCTGTAACAATCAGTTTTTTTAAAGGACGTCCATTTAGAGGAAGAACACGTTTCTACTATTTGTGGTACTGACACCGATATCGAGGAGTTTCTGTGCTCATAGGGCTTGTAACAAATCATCAAAAATTGGAAGCTTAAAGTTGCCATCTTTCAAAAGTTTTTAATTTAGGAATAATTAATTATCGAGAAGTGTGGACACTTTTACAATAAAATTCATATATGCATGAACAATACGCTTTAGAAAATTTCGCAGTGACTAGTCAGTGCACGAAGGCTCAGTAAGGACATTTACTGGAGTAATAGTCCATTGATAGCGATAATTGGAAGGGTTCATAGTGGTTATTGAATGCTTGCTTTCAGTCTGTCTTGATAAAATTAATGAGATACATTACCCATATTAAGTTACATTCGTTAACTTTGGAGTGATCATAATTTCAACAAATTTTCATATCTCGCTTTTATCTCAAAATAAGTTTACTATGCTGAGATCAGACACAAGTAACATTTAAAACACACTCGTCTGTAATGGGAGTGCTTTATTTCTGAAAACCACATACTTTCCTCCTAGGAAATTATCAATGTCACACTCATCTGCTGGATTTACTCATCAGAGCTCATGAATAATGTTGTGCAAGTTGAGCACAGAAGATCACAGTGGCAGGAAATTCTGACATGGCGCGAGTCTTGGGTCTCTTGTGTACGTAGAAGTTACAGATCTCGATCGAACGCCAAAGGTAAGAATAATTTAATGTTGAAATTTTCTTTCCACAAATGATAGGATGCAGATGAGATGTCACCAATTCAGGGGATCGATTGCCCGCTCTTTAAGATGAATGGACTGGTCCATTTACATGTATGCATAAAATAATATGTCGAGTCTCCTCGTTTCAGTACTCCATTGAAAAAAACATAAGTACGTTAGTAAAGGCGCTCACCAACTTTTCAACAGTAGAGCAGCCCCTTTGAGTTGAAGGCATAATATCGTTTCACTAAAATTTTTTTACTTCTCTCATCATTACACTAAATACTAGAAGCCGCTTCATTAATACTCCTTCGTGTTATAGGCACGGCACTACTCTGCGTCTTAACGATCCTGATGTAAGAAAGGCAGTCTATTTTATTAAAGCAGAGAGCTTAATTAGGCTGAGTGGGGAGCAGTATGATTTACACTCCATTCATATGAAAGCAAAATAGAATCGACTTCAATGAATATCTCGATGGGAAGTTTAAATCTTTACAAGTAAAATATTGCTACTTTATTTGCCAAAGCCCAAAAAAACCATGCTCGTTACTATTCGTTAATGAAAAATAAAATTCACCCTGAAAACGTCGTTAAATGAAAAAATTTTAGATAATTTAAGCCAGCTGAGCTGCTACTGCAGGTCAATCACGACTGACAAAAGATGAAATATATTCTGGAATTGGGAACTAAAGTACTCGTACCCACATGTGGATTGAAGACGAAGAGCACCACAGACATCTTTCTTAACTAACTTTATAAATCATGCTTCATTAATCCTGGCAGAAAAACGGCCTCTCGACCTACACAACGTTATTCTAGGTTTCCTTCACTCGACTATGTTTCCTTCACTCGACTATGTTTCCTTCAGTGTGTTTCCTTCACTCAACTATGTTTTCTTGACTCGACCAACACAACGCTATTCCATCAAAACGTAAGTTAGTCCGCCACAAGGCGTCACGTCCGGGGGCGAAGACCGCCAGTGGGACAAGGAAGACTACTAGCTCCGTTTTCGTAGAGTATCGACTTTTTGAACGACGTACTTTGTTTGATTGCTTTTGATGAAAAAGTTAGGAGTTCAGTAGTTGCGTAAATATGATTGGGTATGAAAAAGCTTACGCAAAGTCTGTAAGTCGAACTGAAAGGTGCAATTTGACAATATAAAGTATTTATTGAGAATATGATCGCAACTTATAGTGAACACGTACTGTAGAATGCTTGAGATGTCGGTTCATTTTGACATACTTATGCTAATATATCGACGTCTGAATAGTGTGGCTGGCATTTGTGTCATTTAATGATTTTGTAATTAAATGTTGCCTGTAGTACGTGCCCGAGACACTATCTCCGGTATGGAGCCCAATAAAGTAGCTCAAAGCCTCACGAGTTATAGCAATACCGATAATTATGATTTTTTTTTAAAACCTGCATGGAAATATGATGACTCTATACTTAGATGTTCAAATTATTAAACCGTTACGTAGAACCTCGTTCGAAAGATTTATGGTAAGTTTATTCATCACTAAAGTGTACGTTGTTAAGTTGATTACGACGCAATGTAAATAATAAAGCGTAGAAGAAAACCGTTCAGTGTTTGACAAAATGTCGGTTGTCTCGGAATCCTGGGTACTGCAGAGCTTAAATGCAATACATTTAATCTATAACAATTTGTAGAATATTCATACTACCGATGAAAAAAACGACAATTAAGTTTAGTCAAAATTATCTTTCATTCGTGAAATCTGAATAATAGTTGTTTAACAACGAGCCATTGCCTTTTCCAAAGAGCTCCTAAAAGCAATAAAATAATCTGGAGAGCATGAGGTTCAGATTCAGCGAAATGCAATCAAGGTTGAATACATTCAACCAATCCTTAATAAATCGCTGTCACAACCTGGATTGAAGTCTATCCTCGAAGCCATACAAGTCTAAATAAACTAAATTTTTTATTTTTTTCATTTTAATTTGTCATCGTGAGTGGTGCACATCAAAAATAGCTGAAAAATTCGAATAGACCGAATTCCAAGATGAATAATCTTTGCAGTTAGGTGGCGAGTGTTCGATTCAACAATTTTTCTGCCAAGAAGCGTTTAATATTTCCCCTCGTTTTTTATACCTTCGCGCAAGTGCAGCGCGTAGGTGCGCAATTGGGTTTCAGAACGAATTTGAAAATGAGAAAAGCTAATGAAATCACACAGTAATGCAATTGTCTATACATGTACCAACTCGAGTAACTCATTTCCGTGTTAAATTTGTAAGATTTCATTTGAAAATTAATTTATCACAAACACGTCCACAGTTAAAAGTAAGACACAATATGTCCTTACAAGGATGTCCTAACAATATAAGCATTGTAGGGCACGTAAGCTGTGAGGTTTTTGAGGCAACTTTTCAGTAGATGAACAGCTTCTCCAGAAAATTATGGTAAATAACTTAGTGTAACTTATGCTACTTACTTAGTACTAGCTAAGTGTCCGAGACAAATGTCATAGTACCAAGCCGGGAGAAGTTCTGTTTAATTTATTGGTTGTCAGTTTTTAATGTCGTATTACAATTTTTTTGTGGTTGCTTTCTAACTCAATTTTTATCCTGTCTTTTATTTTTGGGGAAAAATTGAGCTTAGAAACGGTATTCTGTTAGATTTATTTCAGTTTTTTATCTCATCAAAAGTAATTTTTCGTTTGTCTAGTTTAAGGTAATGTAAAAGTCAAGTCTGCTTTTGAAAGAATGCCGAGGTATGGCCTGTTGGCATGGAATTTGAGAATTTGGCACCTCAGCAAAAACAATTATGTCGAGACATCTTTGGAGTAATGATTCAAGGGATCATGAGCTTATTTCTATTCCTGTTCAGGTTACCAAAATCAGTTTGAGGGGCAATAAATTGATTGTCGACTGCGATATTATCGTTATTTTTTGGGCACTTTAATCATGAAACTTTCAAGATAAAATCGATTGTTCTATGATACAATGTCAAAATCTTCAGGTTCTTGAACGAATCGCTGGTGTGGACGTTGTGCTCCAAGTTGTAAGTAGCGTTAGTAGCTTTTGGCGTTGAGTTTTTGGAATTTTTAAGTTTTGGAGTTTTGAGTTTCTTGAGTTTTGAGTCTTTGGAGTCGAGTTTTTCGAAGCCGTATATCCAAAGGGCGTCGTTAAGTATTTTTAATACTTCTCTTGGCACTATTGGCTTGAATTCGTGCAGTTCTCCTATGGCTTTGAACAGCTTTAACGTATGTGATTGTTAGAATTTTGCATGTGAAATTTTCGTCATATATCATTTTTAGAAATATGCTTTTCTGATCACTGCTAATCATAAAGCTTGGGATCGGTGTTTTAGTCATGTCGACGCGTTAGCAGATTTTCCTTGCAACTCGCCAGTGAAAAAAAGCTATTTAATCCTTGATTATTTTAGTTCTAGATTTTTAGAGTATTTCCGAGGGAGTAACTTGTCGATAATGCGTTGTCATCTTCTCACACAGTGAATTTGATTAATGTTGATTTCGCGATATCGTTTAAAAAATTTATAAATAGGAAAAGGTTCGAGAACAGTTCTCTGAGAAACTCCATGGGCTAAGCTCCGCAGCTCTGAAGTGGAATTACCCGTTACTGCGCGTTGTTTACAGTTTAAAAAAATTAGATTTAAACCCTTCATAAAGAAGGCCTCTTGTGACGTAATGGTATAGCTTAGACAAAATTATGTTTTAATTTCCACCATAAAATGCGTTTTTAAAGCCAAGGTAAATGTTGAATGCTCAATTTTCCCATAAATAATCGAATATAGGAATTGTAGATGATTCAGGATGGCTTAAATCGACGACTTTTGGAATCGATAGCTGAACTGCTCGTCATTCGTTAATGAATTATTACCTTCCAGATAAGAGCATGCACAAATGAATACTATCGCTTTCGGGGAAATTAAACAAAAACCGGCAGTCTTGATATTTATATCGTTATTGGTGCAAGTTTTCCCATCCAGTAATTTTGCACAAGTTGTTCACGGCATTGAAGCATTGGTTTTAGACAACTTGCTCATTGCAGTACCAAATTTCGAGTGAGCACTTCCCGAAACTAATTATCCAACAGTAACATTTTAATTAATATGAGACGAAATATTTCCCGCACAGATAAATATTAAGTCCGGGTTTAAAAATATCACCCTAACTTTTTTAAACAGTGCATACTTCTTGAGTTTTAATGTCAAGATCGATTTCTACTCTGATGATTTTTCGTAGAAGAAGCTGCATCGCTAGAGATTCCGATCAGATCAATCAGTTCATGCTTCACTTTACTGCAACATTTACACCATTCCGATGCTCCTGCTAATTCACCGCTGAAAATAAACCCAAACACTCGTCTTCATTCACGGCAACAAGAACAATCGACCTTTTTCCTAGTTTGGCATGATAAAAAATGTCAAATAATATACATCTAAAGAAATTACCATGTCAAAAAATGCTTCAAAGTGCAATGAAGAGCATCATTATTTTATTTCTTGAGTATAGTGATCTCCTACGGTTACGGGCCAGTAAATTTCCAGTTGTGCGTCTAGATGCTCAGCAAAAACAAAGATATTTGTATTTTATAGTACGAGATGTTTTTGAGTACAGAAACGAATCTCTGAAGTAATTCGCAAGTATAGCAACGTGGCATAAATATTTCACGACCTATACCTTTGTACGACGTTCCCCGATCTGCATGAACTCAAACCGAAGAACAGATAGATATTTCTAATTGAAGAACAGATAGATCTTATCAATCGAAGAACAGAATTTCATGACATTAATCAGCACAAATCCATTGCAACAAAGTGTCAAAGAAGTTCTAAGGCTACACGCAGCTTCAGTATCCAATTGTTTAGCCACTGTTGACTTGAACATTTCAGAATACACTAATACGAAATCATGTGTTTATTTCCTCACATTACTTTTTCTTGTATTGTCCCACGAGCTCGAACAAATTTCAATTTCTGAATAGATTCTCCCATTAACGAATGAGTCGACACTCTTGCAACAACGTGTGATATGAATGGCTAAATTAAAATTTCCCCTAGAAGACTAACAAATGCACTCAGACAAGCACGGCTGCAGGACGCGAGGGCACTCTCAGCGTCTAGTAAAGGAGTTCACAATCCGACATGGAATTTCCTGAGAGAACTCCACTATTTTTAGGGGGGCGAATTCCATAGTTCTGGCGGAAAGGGAACTGGGGAATATCTGACGCTCCAAAGTGAATGGGAACTGCTCATAAGTGGATGAAGGCTGGACAAAAAGATTTGGTATTCTCTTGAAGCATCCATTGAAGAGTTTCTTACGCTGCTAATTTTGGACGCGGAACTGAAAATCGCAAGCTACATTGCATGCAAATTTTCAAAAGCAAAATAGAAAATATTTTTCCATTCTGATCGGTAATAATAATACGAATACAGCATCTTTTACCAACCAGATAATATTCAAATGTATTTCGCAGATATATTACGCAGATAATTACAAACATAAAAATTATTTGTGAATAGTTCTCTCAAGATGCACGAGATCAAAATAAAAAAGCTTGAAAGATAAGAATTAGGCATTTTATCATGATATATAAGCATGGATAATGTATAAAATGATCACGCTTTCTTTCCTATGCGTGAAATGGAAATCGGTCATTTGTACTTAGTATTAGCAAAGTCTATTTATAAAAGGTCATGCTGGAAGAAGAGGTTGAAGCTCTCCCACTTTAAAGGTTTGATCTGTAATTTTTAGAACATTATGGTTCAATTTGTGTTGTGACTTTAGTGTTCGGACAAAAACTTTGGTTTATCTAAACGTGACCAAACATTGAAACTAATTTGACAGTCAGCCACATAACTGCCCACCTATGCTGGCACAAGGTCACCAGCGGCTAAACATGGACAATTATCAAAGACGTCGATTAAAATTGAGTTCTGTGCAACTATTTGAACATAATTTGACGACAGGGCTCGAACATTTGAAAAATTGCCTTGATGAGATGACGCGTCACCTGTCTTCGAACAATAGACAACAATTGATCTCGTATTCCGCCAAATTTAACATGCGTTCCATGGGGGATAAGAGGGCGAACAGATGATTTTGAAATGACCCGCACCCAAATTTCCTGAATAATTTCCCGCATAGCTACGTGAAAATGCATAATAGTGCACAATTGGTATTGCATTCACCACAGTAATCTCATTCTTTTACAATGAAATTTCTTTGTGCTCAGCAATATTGCCTTTGACACTCGACTTAATGAACGGTCGAACCTAGGCATAGTTCTTTTCATCCCTACCGTTAGCCTGCCTACTGTAAATTCAACCACTTATGGTGGGTTAGGGAGAAGTAACATTTCAGTGTCAGACTCCGCAGTAAAGCGACTTCATTTTTCTAAGCCGGAGAGATTTTGGTTAATCAAATGGATTGTTCATCCGCGAAAACCACACTTTTGTTCTGTGACTGGTGAGAAGTTTAATCGTAAGAGTGCATATTTAGCTAAAGACTGATGACATACGGTCAACTGGGACACACACACACGCTCACCAACCAAAACTAAGACTTGTCTGACATGCAGTGGCAGTGGTAGGGACATGTTCACAAGGTCCCTCATCGTCAGCATGCAAATTTTTACATGTAGTCGATAAAGTGGAACAATTTGAAGCTTGGAAACAGAAATAAGCAAAAGCCTTCGTTTAAATCATTTGATATTTTGAAAATTACAGTTTTTATTTCGCTACTTTTTCGTAGAAGTTATTTGCTGCATATTTTAAGAGAATAACTCACAACATTCACGTTCCTCCCACTTTGAGACAGTTTTTGAAGGCGGTTGGTTAACTTTCACGTGTGAAATTAAATGAAAAATTCTTCCAGTACGTCAAAAGTATCAATTTCCAACAAGATGAAATACGTCTTTCGTAAGGTATAGTAATAGGAACGTGCGTGAAAATGCGAGTATTAATATCCAATTGAACAATACTTTCACGCTCTCACGCATTCTTCCTTTAATGCAAACGATTATGCAACAGATCATGACCCTTATAATAACAGTTCTTATTATTTGTGCTAAAACTGAATAAAAAATCGTTCCCACTCTGGCCAGACCCTTTTGTAAGAGATATTTTGAAGCACGGAAGAGAGAGGAAGAGCGCATTTGTTCAGCGTCAATTCAACCATTAGTATCTCTCAGACATATATAGAACAGCTTAGACGCAAGCATCACCGTGACTTCTTATATCTCTCAATTGAAATATGCTTCATCGATAATGAAATCCGTATTCTAAATCGACTTAAATAATTAATTATAATAATAGTGATGGTTTGCATGAAAATACTATTGAAAATACCTGCCAAAAACTTGTTTGTACGAAGTGCATCGAGTGTGAGTCTGAACTATGAGTTTCTAGATCAAGCTCTATAATTCACAGGTAAGAAATGTGCAAAATTCCTCTCGCTATGAAGACTAGCGCTACTCCTTATGGGAGATACGAAATTCACGCTCAGAGGAAACGATTTGAATGAGTTTACGCAGTGAAATTTTACATTATGTAAGTCTTTCTTGATCTCGGTAGCCCCTCTAACGTTTGAATTACTTCAAGAGTTTTGTGAATTTCAGTTTCAGTTGAATTTTAATCTTACTCGGATGTATAAGTACAGAGTGGCGCATCAGTCACTTTACCATTTTAAAATGAAACATATAGTTTTGTAGATGAGGAGTATACTTTGATCATTCTTTTTTTACGCAGTTTGAAGATTGGAATTTTATCACATATTTTAAAGTTTAGAATTTTATTTTGCTTTATGTAGGAAAAATAATGTCACGTTAATGGCCTCCATTTTCAGTTTCGCAAACACGAGTTCTTTATGAGGTATTTTCCATGACAGTTCTTAGCATCTGAGGCTGTATGGAATAAATTTCATCTTGTATGTTTGTTTTATATTGTTGGATAGTTCAGGGTTTATTTACGTACTCCTTTTCTCTTACGTAGTTTCCTAGCAAATCTCTACACTGCGTTCCAATAATTGAGAGTCCATTTTCCAAATAAATTTCAATAATCTTTTCTGTCTCTTCGGTTGTGAATTTATTCATTTTTAAATTTCCGACGAGGTAACTTTAAAAATCTGAAAAGAAAAATAAAAAAAATTATTGAAAAAAATATTTCACTTTAAAATGGTAAATTGACTTATGCGCCTCCCTGTACTTCAAACTTAACGCTACCTAATCTTTTTAAAATAACTTCATCAATACGGCTTCAGAAAATAGCCTGAACTGACTGTAAATACATAGTATAATTATACATTTATTTACAAAATGATGCTTAAGATTCACAGAACTGCATCAATATATTTAATTCGTTCAAGCTACTATTATACATTAATTCGTTAGAGAAATTTTTAGTTATTCTAGACTATATACTACCTTCATAACACGTAAAACCACGACTTACCCAGGTCTGAATCACATCAAAAAGAATGGTTTACTCCAGGTGCTAATTTCTTATGGTTACCATCAAACGCTGAGCTAATCAAGGAATGCGAGGAACTCTTAGTCGATAAATTTGTTTCATATAAAATGGCTATCATAGTATGATTTTCACATTACTTTGTGCATTGATTTTCATTGAATTTGAACTTTCAGCTAGGTTCAGTAGCACTATATATAGTAACTACTGTACCTACCTGAGTTTGATAATTCAACAATCTACTAATGACTGATGAGGGAGGCATGAAATCTATGAACAAGTTTTTTGCTCTTGGATAACATTTGCACGGAAAATGAAAGCAGCCCCGATCAATCCGAAACTATCAATACCTTGTAAAACGGTAATAAAAATGACATTCGTCTTTAAGCATGAATGATAAGGCTTTTTAAAAAATATTACTTCAGTTCCCGAAAGAAAAAAGTATACGTTACACTGCATTGTTTAGTTAAGACGTGAATAAAATATATCTTTGTTAGCACAAAACGTGGCAAGCGACCAAGACAGCCAGCAAAAATAAGCTATTCCCTGCAGGGCGTAAAATTTAATATGCTCTAAGTTTCTTTATGCTAATAAAGACGTCAACAAAGCCACATTACCAAATGATCCGAACGCATACTTGCGGTCGCTGAAGTTCACTCTCATGCATGCTGCCCTCACGAAAGATTTGGGTGCGCGTGTGCAGAGGGAAAGTTCAAAGGTAGCGAAAGTCATCCATCGGCTCGGTCCAAATCCTCAGCCCCGATATTGAAGCGTGAGCAAATTTATTCAAACTCTTACAGATGAGAAGCGAACACAGAGACGAAAAAGTCTGCAGCCATTTTCTAAGGTTGAAACCCTTCATTTCAGCTGCAGGTTTCTCGGCCATTCTTGTGCCAAATCTGCCGATGTAAAGATCAAATTTTACATCCTGGACAACTATGTAATGTCCAATTGCGAGTAACCTTATGGTTTCATATTCTGTCTCGGTCCTCTTACTCTCAAGGCATGAATTTCTTTCTCTACAGTTGCGGGTTGAATTTCTATGAAGCTAATACTTGAATCACATGATTTATTTCCTCATCAGACGAATTTACTTGGCTTTCATCTGTTCTTCAGCTATGCCTCGACTGTCCTGAGTAAATGGGAAGTTTAATTTCAATTCTTTTTAGAGCTTATTTCCTTAAGTGACCGGATCCTTATTCATGGTATTTCACATATTAGATTAAATATTACTTTAAGGCACCCTAACCGCAACAAAGGCGTTTCAAAGAGAGGAAAGCACAATTTGATATGAAGTTATGGGAATGCGGAATCCATGCACAAGGTGCGTAGAAACAGTAAGTTGAGAAAGAAGTTTATAAAACAAGATAAAAATTGAAGAAGAAAGTAGTAAGGGCTGAAAAACAAGACAACAGCTAACTGAAACAGATGGTCCGTAGCAAATCAAAAACTTATTTTATTTCAACAAAAGGAAAGGCTACCGAGCCTCTAACTAGGGACCTTATATATTCCCTCTGGAAGCGCTAATTCCAATAGATACATAGTTGAATCTCCATAAAGGGTGGTATTTCACAACGAAATGAAATTATAGAGTGATTTTCCGACATAGGTAGCAGTCGCTCGTGATCTACGCAAGGATTCAACCAAATTTAAATACAGGATTATTTGAACAGCTTAATTTTCGACGCACTCTCGGTAAATGCAAAGTGATCGAACTCATTCGAAAAGAATACGTGTCTTTGACTATCGCTCAACTTTACTCCGCAAACTTTTGTCTTCCGTCTTTACAGAATGGAAAATTATAATTGGTGAAATTTGCTTTTCACGGAGATTGAAAATACACATCACATACATACGAACAATGTATTTCCACAGTTTACGTTGAAATCGTCACCTATAAACTAAAATCTTGTTCGTCAGCTATTTCACAGAGAAAGCTGTTTTCCAATTTTTCAGGCAGTCTTTTTTAAATTAAGATCATCTCATCCGACTAGAGATCACTTCTCGTTTCCCAGATTTTTAGATAATGTGGTTCAGGATACATGAAAGTTTTCATGCTCGATCCACTCGCTTCACAAACTAGAGGGAAATGTATTCCGAGAAGCGGCTGCTTTCGCTACTTATCTAAAAATTTGGATAATAGAAAAATGTTGCACTTTGAGCGGCCGAGGGAAAATCAGCCGAGAGATTTCGAGTTGAGGCTCAGCGAGTAAAGGGCTCTGAGGAAGCATGGCAGCGGCAGGCGCACCTTATTAGCATAACGACCAGCGAAGATCTTCAGCTGGGGCTGCTCTAAGCTCAGCCCTTGCAACTCACTTTCCCTTTTTCCCCCCTGAAAGTATCGTTCCTGCTTTCATTTTTTCATTCCGAAAGTGGGTAGCATTCAGAGAGCTATGAAGCCGGTGAAGAACTTGGTCATGTCCGTTACCTTACGTGTTGCTCGTCTAACGGTCGCCTCACGAGCGCAGCTCACGGCGAATGGCGAGCGTCTGCCCTAAGCCACGGCAAAATTTGGCAGCCACGCGGCCGTGTGCCAGCCATGCAATATCACTACAGTGATGCTTTAAAAATCCTCAAAATTAAGGATTCTGTCTTGTTAAAAACACACGCACGTTCTTCCGTTTGGTTCTGTTAGTCTTAAATAGCTGAAAAAATCAGTGTGCTCAGCACAGTTTTTGCATGGTGTGTTCTCATTTTTATTGATCTATTATTCAAGGTTTAACCTACATTTTTGTCAGTTTTGGTAACTATTACAGAAAACTTGAAATCGTGTACGTTATTTCTGCACCACATAGGCGAAAAATTTCAGTCTCAGATGGCACAGTTCACCACGCCGGCAGAAGGAAGCGTAAGCAACTCGATGTGACGTGAAAAGTGAAAGAGGAATTTCGGATAAAAATGAAGGTCCTCATACAGCAGGTAGGTTGCTGAGTATAACGTCCTCCCTCGTGAGAGAATGAAATATAACGAATGAAAGACAAGACCTATATACCCATAAATCTACACCCAAAACAAACTCAAGCGACAAGAGTTGCTGATTTTGCGGTGAGTGGCTATTGATTGTTACCAATGAGAAGTGCTAGTCCTCCAGGATATGAGTATTTCTATGTACAATGAGTAGTAATGGAACTACCAATCAGGGCACAATTCACCCCAATTAGCTTAAAATTGAAATTATTTAAGAAACAATTTCAAAAATATTTATTCATTGATGAATTTTGGACTTTTTTATAACCAGAAATCAGTTACACAAACAATCAAGTATCTTTTAGATATAAATTTCAATTTTCTTAATCTACCTGTATTTTAACAAACGAAATTAATTGTACTCTGTTCGGGAGCATTTTAGAAATCCATGTTTTTTTTAGTTCAACGGTTCAACGGTTTCTCGTCTCAAAGTATTCTCTAACGATATTAATCTGTTTTTTATATCAGCATAATCATCCTCCAATTTCAGTGATGACTGTTTCAATTTTTCTATTTCATTTGTATTTATGATAGTTTCTCTATCCTGTTCATGAAGATTATTTCTGAAAGTTTCAATGTATGAACTCATATCGTTGAATACTCTCTCGAGATTTGCATAGTCTAATTTCACACTTTTTATTTCCTCTTCTTCCAACCTCTTTATCTCATTTTTCAAAAAGTCTGTATGTTCTAAAGTACCTGTTCGAATCACCTCTATTTTCTCCTCAGATATTTTACTATGTTCATCGAGATTTGTCATAATTTCACTGAGTTTTTCTTGAAAACCTGTAGTATTTTCATCTATAGATGCTTGGATAGAATCACTTCTGAACTGATAATTTTCATTGATAAGATTTTCTCTTACCTCTATATATTTTCTGAGATGAAGCCTCAAATTTTCCAAAACTTCGTCAACATATTTTTTGTTCGTAGCGTCAAATTCTTCGGTTGGAAAAGAAATATTTGCAAGCCTTCTATTATTTAAATCAAAATTTTGATCTTCATCAAGATATTTAAAACCTATTCCAGGAGGTCCTGGTTGTGAAGATAAAAATGATTTTTTTCCTTGTTGTCCAAAAATATTTACGCCTATCATTTTTTATACATAGAATTTTAAATTCTCTAAATTTTCTCTAACTCTCATAGATATCAAATTATTTACTCGGTCACTCAAACTTTCCACTTCCTGGTTTAATTTTACATTTTTATCAGTTTCATTCTGAAGCATTAATTTGAACTGACTGATTTCATTCTGATTTGAAATAATGTCTCTTGAAAACTCCTGGAAAAGACTTTCTACATCACTCAAGTTCTTAGCTAGTTCTTCTATTTTTCTTAATGGGACTGACTCTGCTCGTAATTCCATTATAATTTTGTTAAGACCATTGAATTTTTCTTCGCTGGATGAGGTTATGGTTGACTCTAAATTTTTCAGCTTATTGTCAACTTCAACAAACGAGGGTGCTAAGGCTACTGTTCTTTCCATAACAAAAAGGTTTCTATCACTTAAATCATTTAGATGTGCCTCTAAGCTTTTACTTTTTTCTTCAACAGTATTGTTCAGTGTTGATTCTAAACTCTTCAGCTTTTCTTCAATTTGATCATTAAGTGATGTCTGCAAGCTCATTTCTTTTTCATTCACAACATTAATTATACTAATTTCTTGTTCTTCAACTTTATTACTTATTAATTTGTTCTTTGAATCAATTTGATCATTAATTTTAGTTTCTAAAGTCTTCAGTTTATCATCCATTTGATTTTGTATAACTGACTCTTGATTCTTAAAATTCTCTAGAATCTCAGGAATTTTAACATCAATCAAATTGGTTATCTTAGAGTCCACAAGCTCAAATTTAGCTTCAACTCCTTTAATCTGATCGATTAATGCTGACTCTTTAACTAACAGCTTTTCATCAATTCTAGTTTCAATACCTGACTCTAGACTCTTCAATTTGTCCCCAATCTCTGGAATTTTTACGTCTGTTAGGTTGGTTATGTTTGAATCAATGTTTTCAAATTTAGCATCAATTTCATCAATTTTCTTCATCAATGTTGAGTCTATGCTTGATAGTCGTTCATCATTTGAAACAATTTTTGGTTCAAGAGCAACGAACTTTTCAGATAAATCATAAATTAACGTCTCTAAGAATTTAACGATTGAGTCTACATCAGAAAATTTCACTTGTAAATCTGTTTTCAGAGTTACATATTTCTCATCATACTCGTTTATAATTGATTCCAATTCAGTTCTTTCATTTTTGAGAGCTTCAATTGTGTCTTTCAATGATTCTATATTAGAATCTTCAAGTAAACTTTTTATTTGCTCTACATTCTGCAAAAGTCCTTCAGAATTATTTTCACTATTTTCATGTTCATGATTTTCTTTACAGGAAGGTAAAAAGACCAACTTTGCTGCATAAATATTTCCACAAGACATTTTTTAAAGAAAAAAAATTAACTCTAGTTTATTTTCTGAAAACTAGTTGGGGTTTTATACAGATCTAAAAGAATTGCATGAAAGCTTTCATTTTCTAAACGCTTCAGCATTTCTAGACATAAATGTCCACAAATTACATCACCGATTTTCTGGATTTTGTAAGTAGAGAAAATTATATCAACACAATCTGTTAAGTAGTCTTTAAATTCAATTGGATAAACCAAACCATAACTGTCAAAGTAATAACATATGTTATCTTTCTTATACCAACAAGTCCAATGCGTTCCTAATCCTTTTTCAGTGTCTAAGTTTAGGATTCCGCATTCCGTTTCTAGAGGGTGTTTAGGTAAAGTATCTCTCATGTAAATACCTCGAAAATTCGAAATTTTTAATACATTTATGTAGTATTCTAAATCATGTTTAGATAATGGTTGGTTAGGTATTACTTTTTTGGTGGTTTCAAGTAGAGACCCTTTCCACAAGGTTTTTTTTTTCTCGGAGTTATCCGTATACCTGAACCTTTTTTACTTTCCATTGCTTCATTGTGCCTTTTAGTTTCTGACAAGAGTTTATCGTCAGCTTTTTTCTTATTAACTGCGGATGCTATTGCAGCAGCACCTCCAGCCAAAGAGCCAGCAGCCCCAAGGCCAGCTAATAAAGCTGGAATTGTAAATATAAAACCCCCTTTCGTCGCAGTATCTTTAGAAACAAAAGAAGTCTTTGTCTTTTTACAAATAATACACATACCTTTGACCAGTATCTTATTGTTCTTTGTAATTAAATATTGAGGATTATCAGTATCAGTTTTCTTCTTACACTTTACACAATACATTTTTTAAACATTATTATGTGAATATATTTTAATTTTTAGTAGTTTAAACTCATTTTATCACCGTCAGATTGCAATCTAATTACTCTGTCAGATAGAATCAGTGCATATGCATGTGTATCATCAGGAATATTGGTTTTAAATTCTGCTTTAATTTTAATATCAATTGTAGTTTCCATGATACGTTCATTTTGTCTGCTGATATCAAACACATAGATGGGATACAAATATTTAAAGTGTCTGTATTCGATAGCACAATTTTCATTAGGTACATAATCTATTAACATCTTATAAGCTGTAGCATAATTGTTAGAATCGAAATCAATCTGTAAATTGTGATCAGGGTATCGTTCATTATTCAGCTGAACATATGCATTCGTCAAGTTACAATGATCGAAAATTGCATTGTTTACAGCTTGTGAATTAGCTTTCTTAGTTTGGAATGCTAAAATTATGTATCGAGGTCTTTGAGATCCTGAATTTGGAGTTAAAGTCCAATCTAAGAATTTCTGTTGAGAGTTTACAATTGTTTGTTCCAATTGTCTACTCAAATATGGAATAGGTAATGTTATTTTGTCCTTAATTTGACGATATAGCTTTATTTTATACTCATCAGACAGTTTGTAAGCTGGCATTTTCCAAATTAATTTTGTAATAGTAATTTTACCATCAACTACTTTATCTTGCTGGTTTGCATCTTTCTCATCTGATTTGAATATAGCATTTGAATTATCACCTCTTCTTAAAGTCAGAGCATGTTTCACTCCATAAATTACCTTCTTATAATTTTCACAAAATCCAAACACATGTTCAAGTGGGATAGCAGCGCTGAATTTCCCATTAGCTGAACTTAAGTAGTCATTTCGATCGCTAAATCCTTCGTTTGATTTTTCATTCTTCTTAGTATCGACGCTCCAGAAAAATATCATGTTTTCTTTAACATTTCGGGGATAGCTAACTAATCCTTTTAGAGTTGTTGTAATTCCAGGGTAACTATAACCTTCAATTTCTTCATCTCCAATTCTGTAAGAAACTCTATCAAACAAATGCATTAATCCATTGTTGATTATTGTTATTTTTTCATCTTTAAAATTATAATCACTTCCATCTTCTTTATTCAAAGCTCCTTCTATATATATAAAACTTTTACTAGGTAATAGAAACTGATCTTGATTCTGGATAATGATCTTGATATCATTATGTTCACGATTCAAATCAGTATCTATTTGTGGTTCATAGTTATGCGTTTCAATTTTTTCAATTGATTCATCAACTTTAATATTTTCATTCCATCTTAAAGAATCCATTTTTTAAAGATAATTTTATCAAATTATTTTAATTTCTAGACCTTAGGTGTAATCGAACAGTTACTTCTTCACCTCTAGTATTCAGAGCATGTCCATTTTGATCAGTAAGCCAAATTCTCAAATCATAGAGTAAAGGTTGATATATCGGTAGATAAATTGGTTTATTTGGATTTTCTACAATTTTATATCCTGGTGGGACGTTTGGGAAAAAGGAATATAAAATATTATGCAAAGAACCGTTGAGGTATGAGCCGTTAATTGCGCTACAATGAACGAGTATTGCGTTAACAGACATTATGTTCACTATATTTATACTTTCATGTTCTCCAACACCTTCTAAGATAATTCCTCCAAATCCTAACAATGTATTTAAAGATTTTTCTTTATTGAAAAATACTTTTAACGTAGATGAATGGAGAACTATGACGCATTTCAAAGTATTAGTATTTGCTTTGATTTCAATAAAGCCTGCCAATGTTTTTTGAATGAATTCGTTTATACTTTCTATTTCATAACATCTTGTTGGAAGTGTAATTACATTTTCAACACCATTTAATTCATAATAAAATTTATTATTATTTTCATCAATGTTAGGAATAGAATGATACATGTCTAACCCAACCAGTGCCATTTCGTGAAATTTATTTTTGTTCAATTCTATTGCTGGACTAAAGTTTATACTTATGTCACTTTTTCTTTCACTAATTACAATGCTTTGAGATTCCATTTTTTAAACAATAAATCATCAAACACCTTTAATTCAGCAGTATTTAATAGACCTTGCTTTAAAAGTTCATGCGTAAGTATTTGCAGTTCATTAAAAACTCCTGTATTTCCAGCGGTAAACGAACCGAACAATAACTGGTGTCTTTTTACAAGATCATTGATGTTAGATGGTAATACAATAATACCTGATCCTGAAACGTCTGAATCCTCTCTGTGAGGATGACGAGGAGGTATAGGAGAAGATGTAGGAGAAGGTAGACGAGTAGGAGTTGGTCTAAAAGTAGACCTTAGTGACGGGTCGAAAATTGGTCTCTGACTTGTTGAAGGAATTTTGTGTCGACTCAAACTTGAGGATTCTACTATTTTTGGGTATCTTAAAGGACTTGGTTCAGGGCTTGATTCACGACTTGATTCACGACTTGATGGACTTGCTGATCTAATTGTTTCAACTGCAGCTTGAGCATTTTTTCGTTGAACTATTCGATAGAAGGGTTTGATAAATTTATAATATTTCACACCTCTATTTGCTTTTATGGTACCGTCTTCCCTCAAATAAGCATCAGTTGAATACAACATATCATAATAATTATTTTTATCTTCATCCCTAAAATCAATAGGATTTTGCTTTGTTAATAATTCCCATAATCCAGTTGTGCCTTCGTATACTTTATCTCCAATTTTCAAATCATTACCCAAAATATCTACCTTTTTATTTCCTAGCATAACTTTACTTCCATCCCAACGAATGCCATAAGCTTTATCATACTCATTTCCAGGTTTCCATGCAAAACGCAAGAAATCCAATGCGATAGGCCCAACTACAGTGTTGGATTCAGAAGATGGCAAAGCTAGTTTCTCAACAGGTTTTCCTTGGATAGATTCAAGTTTTTCATGAGGTATATCTTTTATTGCCAACCTAGTTTGTTTAGTTTCGGAAACAATTTTAGATAAAGGTTCAATCAATGGTTTGTAAACTTTTTTAACATCATGGTATAAATCTTGTTCGATTATTCTATCATTTTTGAATTGCTTTTTCAAACTCTTTGCTAAGTTTAGTAAATCTGATTTAGTTTTGATATCAATCAACGCCATTTTTTAAAGAGAAAAATTCAAAAAAGACTTTAACTTAATATAAGTTCACTCTGAACTGACATTAAGTTCAGTTTCTGAGATCCATGAAGGTTCATCATAACCTTTCCACTTGACCAGAAGTTTTCCTTTACTCTTCTTGAGAATTTTCTCAATTGCATAAACATCACTAGTATATTTTGATAGTTCTTGTTCATAAAAACTTCCTTTTATTTCTTCATCATCCATATCTTTTAATCTATAAGTAATTGGTTCAGTAGACAGTATTTCGGATACAATGAATAACTCATTAGTGAAATTTGGCAAATAACCCTTCCGAAAGTCTTTCCGTTTCTTGCTTATTCTTACCCTATCCCCGATTTTGAGTTTCGGTGATGTGAAAGTTGGTTCGGTTGGAGGGAATAAGTTATCATAAACCTTTTTACTGTTCTTTTCCAATGATGCTTGGTTAGGTGTCATTTTAATTGTTCTATGATAGCTATTATTGTAATTTTGCAATAAATCTTGTAAAATATTCACCCATTTTTTAGTTTTCATGTGTGTAAAATATTTCCACATTTTAGTTTTTAACGTCCTGTTGAAGCGTTCCACAACTTGAGCTTTGGTTTCATTTTCTGAACTAAACCACTGAATGTTATGTTTCTTGAATAGTTCTTGAGTGGATTTATTTGTAAACTCTAAGCCTTTATCTGTCTGAACTTTAGAAGGAATTCGTATTTTAAATATTTTTTGAAATGAAGTTTTGATTTCTTCACCTGTCTTCTTACTTATTGGAATCGCCCATGCATATTTACTGAAAATGTCAATTACTGTTAAAATGTAGCTTTTCCCTTGATCTTTATAGTTTTGCATGTCAACCAAATCAGCTTGCCATTGATCATCAATTTTTGATACCTTCACCCTTCTCGTTTTGAAATTATGTTTTATTGGTTTATGTAGAGTGTGAGTTTTTTGAGTTTCTAACCAATTTCGTACGAGAGTTGAAGATAAGCCGGATTTTTTAACAAGTTGATTCATTCCAGTATAACCAGTCTTTGGATTATAATATAAGTCATTCAAGATTTTATCGCTCACATCAGTGAGCGTGTTTAAAAGTTTTTTGTCGACGAGAGGCCCATTCCTGCCCAACTCTTACCAGCCATAATTGCGTTAACTAATTTAGCATCTTGCCGAACGTATTCTGATTCATTTGGATCAGTTGCAATTTCAGCGGCTCTTTTTGCTAGAATATCATCAGCATAATTTCTTTCTTTCGTTGCTGAATGTTGTGAATAAAATATGTCATGATTCTTACAAGCCTGATCGAGTGAGTTAACTCCTCGATAACCTTCTTGAATTCGCTTCTGCACCTTAGTTCCTGGACCGCAAAATGAGTAGGTATGTTTATTGTTGAATGAACCGTTCGGGACTTGTTCAGATTGAATATTAGATGGTAATTTCAAATGCATTTCAGGTAATGGAAGTTTTCTAAGCAATGTATTTACAATACCCTTCCCAGTTTTTTCTTCACTAACTATTGATTTCAAATCACTCAAATACTGTTCATTTTCAACAGATAATAAATCTTGGTTATAGAAGTCATTATTGTTGTAGATAATCATTTTTTATACTTTATTTAATTAATATATTTTATAGTGATTTAATGCTAGTGTGTTGATACCATCTGGTAATATATGTCGCTTGTCATCATTACCATTTAATGCAACCTTATTTATTTCTTTAGTATATAATTCGTGGTTAACACTTTGGATATTATACATCGTTTTGTATATTGTTTCATTATTCAATGCTCTTTTATATTCATCCATTGTGATATTGTGCTCAGTTATGTTCTTACTTACCCCTTTTGCTTTCTTACTCACGGAATTTTTCGTCTTGTAACAATATAGTTTTGCTCTGAGACCGACGAATTCTTCAATTGGTATTCCACACGTTTCGTCTTTCATTTTCCCAATTACTTTCATATTTTTAGTTGAATATAGGAAGTGTTCTTTAGAATAGTTTGATGTATCATACAAGTCTTTATTTCTTTTCATTTCTTTGTACAAATCTTTTGTTTCGATATCATAACATAATGAATCTGTATCTGTAAACAACAACTTTGCCTTATTACCATATTTCTTTTTAATATGATTATAATGGAAATCATACATTAATGTTTTACTTATATCCAATAAAGATAACCCTACGTAGATTGGTTTATCAAATTTAAGTCTTTGTTTTTGCATATGACATGCTATCAAATTTTCTGAGAATATTTTAAAACTGGTAAAGTTTGGTTTATTTGCTAATTTAATTAATTCTTTCTCTGACTTTACCAAACACACATCTACTCTATTTCTAATATTTTCCATTGTTTTACCAAATACTGAATTGTTCATCAGCTTATAGAAGTCTTTTTCAAATTCAGATTTAGCTTGCTGACGCATTTTTGTGTTGATATCAATATATGATTTCATCCATGGACTTTCATCAAACTCTAATATTCTATGAATTTTCTCTAACTTTAATCCTAGATCTAGATATTGGGTTAGAGATTTAAGATGTACAACATATTTTTCTCGTTTTCCAAGATGTGGAATTAATTTATATACATCGTTTACTTTGATATTTTCTGGAGCTAATGGTAAATCATTATGGAGAGCATGTAAGTCTTTCGGATAACTTAAATCAACTTCTAATATATAACCTTTATCTGCTTTGAGTTTCGACTTTGGATTTTTCCATTTAAAGTTTCCAGTAGGTAATGATCGACACATAGCCCATCCGTAAAGATTATTTGCATCTATGTATGTGATAAAACTATTTGGTTTTCCTTTATCAAATGTTTCTGGAATATATGGATTGTTTGCTTTTGCATATCGTGTTGATATTGTAGAAATCCCACCTCTTATTCCTTTTTCGATGAATAGGAGCATATCAGGATCTTCAAACAAGTCCAATTCTATTTTTGTATGTTTCAGTAGAGCATCGAAAGACAATCCGGGAGCTGTAAAATAATGTGCTGGATCTAGAGAATAAGTTTTCATGCATGTTAGTCTAAATTCTTCAAATACTTCGGCTAGTAATAATGTATCGACTTTTAGATATAAATTATGGTAATCTTTGAATGTTGTACAATTAAAAGCTCTCCAGACTTTGAGTGCATGCTGATATTCATTTTCTGAAATATTTTTATTATTTAATCTACTGTAGAATTCACTTTTAGCTGGTAAACTATTAACGTTCATTTTTTCATAACTATTTACATATTCATACGGATAAATACCTTTTTTGTTGATCAACTCTAATTGTTGTTCATTGAGAAAGAACTTCGACAATTCTTTGTGCTCAGATAAATTCTTCGAAAGTTTATCTAGAGATGAAGGTAAAAACCTGTAGCTGTCTAAGAACCGTAAGTCTCTGGTGATATCTTTAATTTTTCCTGTATGTTTACACACATAGGAATCTACTTTTATGGTTTGTGTAAAACTAATATATTCTTCATCTGTTTGTGGAATAACGTTCAACTTTCCGGATATACTTCCCAAGTCTTTCACGAACAAATGAGCATCGTAATTAGACAGATTGTGTAGAAACACAAGTATAAAATTAGGATTCCTAATTTTTAAATTACATTTTAAATGAGCTGGACCTCTATAATGACCTGTCATATGATTGTGGTCTCTAACTTTATAGTTATCTTCCGTAAATTCTCCGCCACATACATAGCATCTTGTGGCTTCTTTATATTTTTCGAATTCATCTGATGGTAAATAGATTTTCTTATTTATTTTCAACAGACTATAAATTCTCTTGGTTTCTTTTTCTAAATATTCTACAAACTTTTGGGAAGCATCTTTACCATTATATATTTCTAAACGGGAATATTCATCTGCTTCAGATTTTGTATAGCAACAGAATGAATTAGGATTGTGCTTCTGAATGTTCATGGTGTAACTCGAGTTTTGATTTGGTTGACACGTATCCATTTTTGTCAATGTTGATTCGAAGTCAGCATAAATTGTGAAAGGATGTCTAATTGTTTTTTGGTAATGTTTAAATTTCAATTTACCTCCTTCAAGAACATACTTTGTTGGAGTGTGAACTGAACAATCATTAATGTGGTTTGTTAATAAACATTCTTTTGTGAATGGCCATAAACAATATGGACAGACATGTTTTTTATGACCATCTTTAGTTTGCATAAATGGACTTAACGACTTCATCAATACATAATGACTTTTATTTTCATTTGTTAACAATAGAAGTGATATAACATCTTCATTTTTTACCTTTGTTATTCTCAAAGGACATAATTCTTTCAAGTAATTAAAGTTGTAAACATTTACTGACACATTATTGTTTCTCTCAAATTTATCGATATCTTTAAATTTTACTGGGAATGTTATGTCTCTGAAATTTAACTTTTCAGCTTCAGTTTTTAATCTTTTAGATATTCTATTGCCGTTTTTTTCATCTCGGCAATAATATCTCGCAACACTCCACATAAAGCATTTATTATCGGTATTTTTAATATTAATTAGTTTATAAGTCGACTTTTGAAACTTTTCAGGTAATTCTATATAACTAGAACCTTTGATAGGCTTGTATTCAATAATTTTTACATTGAAGTCTAATAATTTATCTGTTATCCAGCCCGAGGAGTTTTTTGTATATTCTTCAACCTTTCTAATAGCTTCTTTATACAGATCATCAATGTTTGTAAAGTTTTTCGATATGTCTACAAACTTACCTGTATTCATCCATGCTGTTGAATATACTTTTTCATTTTTTTCTTTGTATTTATAAAATTGAACTAAAATTGCCAATTGTATCTTCATATTATCAAACTTTTGCTCTCTCAAAATTGATTTCAAAACCGGGGTCATATTCCTCATGAAAACTGTCGGATCTATAACTGATATATCAGAGAACATATATTCCAGGCATTTTTCATTTATAGCACATTTTTTTCCTCTGAATTTACAGCCATAAACGTTTCTAAAATGCTTCTTTGATTTCTTATGCTGTTCTAGATTTTTTACTTCTACTTTACATATTTTACACACCTTTTTCTCAAAATATGAATCGGAAATTAATTCTTGATTTATGTTTTTAATATGCCTAGTAGATTTTAGATGTGTTTTTAGATCAGAGACATTTATATTACATATATTACAGAAATCTTTGTTTTCATCAAAATACAGATCCGAGATTAATAGTTTACTCACGTTTTTATTGTGTTTCATGCTTTTCTCATGTCTTCTCAAGTTGATGATGTAAATATTACATATATTACAAAAATTGTTACATGAAGTCATCTTTACTGAAATTTTCTTTAAATTATTATGCCTTTTTGTATTCTTAGTATTAAATAGATGTGATACATTAAATGATTCCATTTTTAATAAATTATTTTCTCAGTATATTTTAAAAATTTCAATGTATTTATCCAATGTAAATTTTAAAGTATTCTGAAAATTCATATTAATCAAAATGAAAAGCAATATTCCATATGAAGAAATAGATGCTCAAAAATTGCAAACTCGATGTATTTACTTTATTTACAACCAAAGGTAGCTCATTCTCTCGTTATTGCCTAACGAGACAACCACAAAAAGAAAAACACATTGAAGAAATAAACTTAATAAAATGGAAGATATTATTACAGATATTCAAAGAGAAGTTGTTCTCAATACTGCAAAAATAAATCAATTGCAATTAGATGTTGATCAAATTCAAAATGATGTCGAATTAAATAGGGAAGTTATAACTCAATTAGAGTCAGATATCATTCATCTTGAAACATTAATCAGTAACGATTCTTATGACACCAATGGTAGCCTTTTCTCTCGTAATTGCCCAACGAGACAACCAATAAGAAAGAAAAATACATTGAAGAATTGAACTTAATGAAGTAGCAAATTTAAAAAAAAACAATGTTTACAATTGCTACAAACAGAAAATAAATTTTGGAAATTCAGTTGTATTTTATTAGTTAAATAAAATGGTGTATATGTGGAAAGACAGTAAAAGAAATAATCAAAAGAATCACTTCATTTTTCCTTCTCCTGGCTTGAGATGTCTCATCGTAGGGAGATCAAACTGTGGTAAAACTTCTTTATTAATAAAGCTTCTGTTAGAAAATTTTGTCGATTTTAATCATCTTCTTCTGTACAGTAAATCAATACATCAACCAGAATATAAACTGTTGAAGAATGCTTTTGATAAAGGCTAAAACCAATCTGAAATAATTGAAATTTTTGTAAAGGGCAATGGTAATATTGACGATTTCCTTGAGAATTTACCTATTAAAAAAAACTCAAAATCTAAAATTGAATATTTTCAAGATATGACAGCTATTCCCGATCCAAGTGACGTAGATTCAAAAAAGAAAAATCTTTTTATTTTCGACGATATAGCAACTGAAAGAGATCAAAGTCCAGCTGATAGCTTTTACACTAGAGGTAGACACAACAACTGCTGTTCAATCTACTTATCACAAAATTATTATTTATTACCGAGACAAACAATTAGAACAAATGCTAACGTTATAATTCTTTTTGGTTTAGACTCAACTGATATGAAGAACATTTACACAGATATCATATCTCAGGACATGCCCTTTGATGAATTTAAAGAGTTTTGTTCAAACACATACAAAGAACCATATAATTTTATCTTTATTAATAAAGACAGACATCCACTTCAAGGTAGGTACTTTCAAAACTTTGATAAATTATACATTCCTAAAAAATACTTCAGAGAATGGAATTATTCCTAAACATGCTATTTATTGTTTTTGTTTATTAGACAAAATAATTATGTATAAAACTGATAACGGAGTTCTTTAAAGTGTGTGACGCTCTCTCCAGTTGGATCGTGACGTAGCTCCTCAAAAGGTGTATGACGCTCTCTCCAGTTGGTTCATGACGTAGCTCCTCAAAAGGTGTATGACGCTCTCTCCAGTTGGTTCATGACGTAGCTCCTCAAAAGGTGTATGACGCTCTCTCCAGTTGGTTCGTGACGTAGTTCCTCAATCGCTGTGTGACGCTCTCTCCAGTTGGATCGTGACGTAGCTCCTCAAAAGGTGTATGACGTAGAAACTCAATTAATTTAATTATCAGAAAACCACGATATTTTTGAACGGCAAATCAGCTCTATTTCATCACTACATACGATGCACTCTTTTATTTTTGCAATGTTTTTCACAGTGAAATTGAAAGATAATTCAAGTTTTACAGCGGATGGATACTCTTTCAGAAACTTATTTAACATTAAATAATTTTCAATACTTCTAACTGACACTTTAAACATTACACCTACATAGTCTTTGTTCATATTAGGTTGACGTAACAACCAAGAATAAAGTTCACTCTTTATATAACATGGTATAAGTAACATCGACTTCACTTTATTTTCAGACGCTGTAAGCATATTGTTTGCACTCACGATTTCCTCTTCATTCACTGTCAGGTTTGGCTTTTGTAGCTTTGTATAGACATCGAAGTTTTCTGTCAAATTAATGTTAAAATCAGCAGAGGATGTGGTTTTCAGTTTATGCAGAGCATTATTAATTCTTATAAGTGTTTGGTCAATAGAAACACGCTGTTTACTTTTCATTCGCTTCGCGTGTGAGCTATCATATTTCTCTTTAATTGAGTATAACGCAGATGTAATTTCAGAAAGTTCATTCTTACTTAACTCAAACAATGCGTCAATAATACTATCTTTGTATTTAAAATGTTGTAGGAGGTTAGCCAGGTCAGGGTAGGTAATATCATTCATATTTCGTTTGTGAAACATCAACACCTCCTGGAAAGAAAAAGTGCTATAAAGTTTTCCAAAAATTTGACAAATAAGTATTACATTACATGATTGAAAATTGAGCAATAAAACTTCAATTTAAAACTTCATCAAAACTTCATTTTTAAAATTAGCAATAAAACTTCAAAGTACTAGAAAGTTTTTCTCAAAAAATTGACATCATTAAATAGTTACATTCTTTGATTTTGATTCAACTTTTCTTCGCTTTCGCATTCCGAATTCGTCTTGGTATTCTTCTTGCTTTTTACGTTTTGGAAGCGTCACTGTAAAGAGGAATAAATTTATCTTGAAGTACAGTTTAAAGTAATAAAAACCACTTACAAAAAAATAATAAACAAGCATTCATTCGAGTGACATATAAAGTTCAATTAGAGGAGTATAATATCTGTACTAGTGTACACGGTCTGTCAAAATAATGGGATTTAATATTTTCCTTCAATAAGTCTTGCAGATTTGGATAACAAATCAATATATCCAATCTAATATTACCTATGTTTAAAATATAATATTATTGTACTTTTGCTCTGGTGAAACTCATATCACAGATACGGTCATTAAGCATCCTTATGAGCGTGACAGAAATGGAAGATACGCATGACAAACAAATTTTTAAATAAATATGTAACTAAATACATAACAGGTATTTTTAGGTTAGTTTTAAAATTTCTTAAGAAGTACTATCACTTGACACAATAACGAAGCATATATATATCTGAGCATATATATTAGAATCAGGACATATACATATTTTTAGGTAAAAAATGCTTACTTGTACGGAGGCTGAGCTGTTACTGCGAGTCTCAGTCCCATGGCACTCTATTTATTCAGTAGGTCAACCTTCAAGCTCAGAAGTTTCACTGCTTAGAGGTCATAATCACCATAGAATCGTTCAGGGTGTGCCAGGGATAATAACCAACAATGATTACCTCTCAACATGCGATCTGAGCTGCAACCAGAAAGTGTGACGGTAATTACAGCTCGGTTTCCACCGAGCGCTCATACGTGCGTGCGCGCGGTCGCACAGCCAGCATTTGTAAAGGTCACGTGAAAGCGAGAGTGGCCGTTATTCCTGTATATAGAGATTCAAGTATTGTAAATAGTTTATTACGCTAATATAAAAAACAGATTAATATCGTTAGAGAATACTTTGAGACGAGAAACCGTTGAACCGTTGAACTAAAAAAAACATGGATTTCTAAAATGCTCCCGAACAGAGTACAATTAATTTCGTTTGTTAAAATACAGGTAGATTAAGAAAATTGAAATCTATATCTAAAAGATACTTGATTGTTTGTGTAACTGATTTCTGGTTATAAAAAAGTCAAAAATTCATCAATGAATAAATATTTTTGAAATTGTTTCTTAAATAATTTCAATTTTAAGCTAATTGGGGTGAATTGTGCCCTGATTGGTAGTTCCATTACTACTACAATGCTATGGATGTGAACAGCTCATGAAGATCAGACGAAAAATTTCAATCCATAGTTCATTCCAATTTGCAATATTATTTGTGCTGCAGGGTATAACTATCGAAAACAATAATTAAAAGCAAGAATATATGGGCTGGGAACGAAGTAGGCCTCGCTCAACTCGCCTAATTTAATCTTCGTAGGAAAGTAGCACTCCATTATAACAAGATTTTTGAGAAAATTTTACGCAAATTACTCGGGAGCTACAGAGATGGTGCATGAGTTTTGTCCATTTAATCTTCGTTTACACCTTGAGCTCTGAAAATCTGCCGTTGTTCCGCGAGTTTGCCAATGGCAGGAAACACAGAGGGTTGTTCCATGGCAGCTCTAGATTAGCACGAGCTTACAACCGACAAACATCGATTTTGAGCTCGCAAAAATGGAATTTGAGCTCGAAATTTCGATTGCATTCGAGCATTAATAAAACGATTTGACGTTTTTTAACTTTTACCAACACTCGTGAGGCGTCGATAAAATTCTCTTCCGTTTCTACTGGATAACTGCAAAAAAAATTTGTTAGCAACTACAGCATTGTGATCAAATGAAATCTTCAACATACTTAGTTGAGCAGAATCGAAAGTCGTGCCAAAGCAAGGAGGGGCACCCACAAGAAACTGACTGTGTGAGACGGGCTTTAAAAATGAGGAGAGTTCGATCCCACGGCTTTGCAAGTTATGGTAAAAAATGATCCGTCGGCTCCTTTTAATGAAGCTTGTCTATTGTTCTCGAATGCGGGCCTAAAAAATTATACCAAGAAAGTCTTAAAAACCGCCACGAATTTCTTGCCAGACGGGAGACTGATCAGTGATCCTGCAGCGCTGCTGGGCGCCGCGGCGGGGCGTGTAAATAAAATGGGCAGGAAAGTACTGCGAGCAAAATTCAAGCTTGTGCCAAAACATAATACTGGGCTGATCAACAATTTGAATTTCAGTCATCGACACAGCAATCAAAAAGCAACTCGTTTCTAGGGAACTGGGAAACAGTGAAACAGGGGTGAAAACTAGGGAACAAAAATTTTGTTCAGCTTTACATTTGAAAATGACAAAAAAAAGATCGGCTCGAAATTTTGTTGGTTTCCACGGGTGATAATTCAAACGGCAATAATGATTGTGCACTCTGGTGCTATTGGGTCATTTCGTTTGAGCAAATGAAGAAGGATGCGGCAATCAAATAACTACCAAAGTATTTTCTTTCGATCAAGTAACTGGTCACATTTCAGATCAGAAAATAGTTAGTTCAATTTCACTGAAGAACTTCGCAATTCTTATCACGTTGATTTACTTGCGCCACGTCTCAGAGCGGTTCCCTCCTTAGCACTCGCATATTGGTCTAATAAAGGCTCTCAAATGAAATTTCGAACGCAAGCCGTATACGTCACTCTTTACGCGCCGCGCTATAGACAAAAAACGAAGGTTATGGAACCCAAGAACGATATTCGTTAGGAATTTCATCACGACAAGTTGGGTCAGAGGTAATTCAGTAGGTAATCGAAGACAGTACAAAGTTTTGCATTTAAGCAATGAGGATCTTCATTCGAAATCGGGCCACGCTTTTCTCACGTCTCGGAGACAAAAACGGTTCGTCACATTGGTCGAGAGATACTTCTAAAATACCCCAAACGATGCTTTGCCGCAAAAACGTCAACGAACACCGTATTGTAGCTTTGTGTATTTCTTAAAAGATTTCATTTTCATCTGTATGTTCAGGGAAAACGACAAAACAATCAGAAGATTGTTGGCACCTGTTCTCCCGTGCATTTTTTTTTTCTCAAGAGAAAGGACTAAGTTTTACCACAGCAAGATTGTACATCACTCACCACTTTGACAGCGACGCAAGCCACCGGTGACCAATGAGGGGACTTTCATGATGCTACTGACCGACAAGTAGTCACAAATTTTAATTTTTAAAACTACTTAAAAGGCAGATGAAATAGGACGATTTCTAGGGAATCTCACTGTTAGGATAAAAAGGTAAACCTACGTATATATAGATAAGAAAATCATGATAAAAAGAGACGTTTCGGATCATAAAAAATTTATCCTCAGTGTTCTGAAAACAATAAGTCAAAGTATTAAAAACCATTTATGAACTCTGATTTTTTTGAATAAACCAACAGAAAAAACATTGACATTAAAAAAAGCCAATAATAAAACAAAAACTGTAGAACATTTTTACAAACAATAGAAAGTTTGGCCGCCGTGTCACATTCATTTATTGACCGACGGTTTTTGAAAATGTACATCGATTCCAAAATGTTGAGATTAGATAAATTTGCAGCTGAATCCAAAATTTTAAAATTCTCGTTTTTAAAGAAATGATCGTTATTCAAACAATTTCCTCTTATAGACGAGTTAGATGGCTGAGTCAGATTATTGCCCGTACGAGAGGCTTAGTCAGATTATTTCCTCAGTGATATATCAATATACGTGTGACCATTACGAGCGATCTTACATTGGTGGCACTGGGCTCCAATTATAATTGTAAGGTGTGTACAACAAAGGGGAGTCTCCTTTCGTACAGGCAATAATCTGACTAAGCCATCTAACTCGTCTATAAGAGAACATTGTTTGAATAACGATCATTTCTTTGAAAACAAAAATTTCAAAACCTTGGACTAGGCCCCAAATTTATCTGATCTCCGTATTTTAGAATCGGTGTACATTTTGAAAAACCGTCCGTCAATAAACGAATGTGACACGGCGGTCAAACTTTATTGTTTGTTAATTTTTAAAAGTTATTTATTTCATTATTGTCTTTTAATGTAAAAGTTTTATCTGTCGGTTTTTTTAAAAAAAATAGAGTTCAGAAAATAGTTTTAATACTTTGACTTATTGTTTTTCAGAACACTAAGGATGGATTTTTTAGGATCCGAAACGTTTGTTTTTATCCTGATTTTCTTAGCTACGTTGGTTTTCCTTTTTATCCTAAATAGAGGCACAATCCATACAATGTTTATTTTCAAAATTGATTACTAAAATTATCTAATTTGAGTTGAATGTTGATCTTCAGATAAACCCGCCGCAGATCGTGTAAATTGACAAAATCTCTCATTCCTGGCATCTTTCAGTGATTTAAAATTTTCAAAATACAATCACTTTTATTATCATTTACGAGGCATCATAATAGATTCAAGAGAATAGCTTCAATCATCGTACTTTCGTTTCATAAAAAAATGGCCATGTCCATTGAAGCAAACCAGCAGGTTTCATTCAATTTTCTAATGCATTTAACTCAACACGAAGACGTCCAAGTCTAGAAAAGAGCTTCAACAGCTAATAGCTGATGTGATCAGGTCAGGAACTTTGATGCTCACTGATTATTTCATTAACAAACGAAAATTCACAGCTCAAAGAAAATGAGCTGAAGAACTCAACAGAAGGCAGAGACGAGTTGGATCACAGTTTCTCCGTATAATATGCTCGAGTTTTGAAATACAGAAGCCATTTGTTAAGAGGAGTCCATGAACTTTGCTATGTCAGAAATAATCATTAGAATACGTTGACTAGGCTACACTCAAATTCTCTGTTGAGAAACGCTCTTTCACGCAGCTCTCCTCGTGTTCCGTCCATCTTTCTACACCATACATCATAGAAATTCTTTTCTTATATTTTCGACAGGAACATTTGAAACGGACATTGTGATCTTATTTGCAATACATTTATGACAAAGGCCTTTGCACTTCTGTCTGTTGCAACTCATTTCTCAATTAAACAGCTACCATCCAAAAATTACTTCCCTAGCCACAAAAAAGGTGTTTCCGAAAGCGGAAGAAGCACAATTCAGTATTAAAATCAGGGAACGAGGAATCTATGCACAAAGTGTGTCTGCACACTCTGCAGATGGGAAGAGAAAAATTGAAAGAAGTTCATGAAAGAAGACAATAATGGAAGGGGGAAAGTAAGTGCTGAAAAAACCACAGCAGTGCACCGAGAAAGCATTGTTCATTGCGAAGCAGAAAAATTGATTCTATTTCAAGAATAGGAAGACCTACCTAACCTACTGCTCAAGGCCTCCACCTTTCCCTGGAAATACTAATTCCCATAAACACAACGTTTGTGTACCCCTGAGGGTTCTCTCACCCAGTTTTGTTGCTTGGAGTAAGCAACAGAACTGGGTGAGAGACCCCTTGCTCCAAGCCTGTAACCTGAATACTTGAGCACTACGTAATGACGGGAATTTTTTTCTAAGAATCAGAGTTTATATTTATTAACTGAAGTACAATCAGATATTAAAATACAAAAATAGAGGAATCGAAAGAATGAAGGACGACAGTTTGAATAGGTTATTTGAAAAACGTTTCTCAAGAAAACATTCAAGCGATGGTTTGAATAAAAAACACAATATAATGACGGACAAAGAATAATGCCGAAAAAGTTGATCTTACAGAAGCAAAAATTTCACAGGATCTTAACTGTCACATGGATATTTTCCTAACGAGATTTGGCCTACATTTCTTTGAATATTTATGTCGAGTGTAGTTATATTTTGTGGCCTGCTGGTGATTGTGGCCTGCTGTCGGCTTCCCTCCCATAGGGAGGATAAGCCCGGTATATGAATGTAGTTATATTTCAAACGAAACTAAAACAAACTAATAAGAAAAATGACAATCTCATCGCATCCGTTACTTATCAATCTGAATTTCGCCCTAAAAATTGAAGGAAGGGGCCCGAATAAGGAGAACTAGCCAGTAATGAAGCAACGAGCAGCCCGAGGAAGGGAACAATAAATAAGAACAAAGCGAGAGGCCGCTCCCTGCCTAGGCCGGGCAGGGAGAGAGCGTTTAGTGGCCAATTACGAGCTTATCAAACGTCTGCATGGAGGCGAATTTACGCAGGAAAATTGGAAAACGAGTAAATTGCGATCCTTGGGAGGTTATACGCGCGATGCTTAAGAGGTAATAATTCAAGGCCTTCATGCATAGCAAGCACCGCTAGGATTAAAGAGGGAACTCTTGGTATCGCCCTTTCTATGGGAACATTCGTTTTCGTCGAGCAGTTGAGATTTAATATGTGAAGTCGAAAGCCTCCAAAATGAGCCTACGCTATTTCCAAAAGCTCTATATGCTCCAAGAACTAACCTGAATGAGGGAGTGCGGTGTAAAATTCAAGATTTATTACGGGCGTAGCTTAGAGCAATTCTGTGAACGTAAATGCCACCAAATACGTTAGGCAGCAGTTTGGAAAGCAATTGTTCTTCAGTTTGATTTCTCAGTTGATCACCTCTAAACTTAAACAGCTCATTTGAAAAAAATTATTGTTTTATTTCAACGAACTTTTCTTCAACACGTTGGCTACAATTGTGCGGAACGAAAGATTCATTTTATTAGGCTGTAGGAAATAGCTCTGGAAAATCGATTTTACTGCTCGAATAAGTCTCCTCCCTTTATAAGAAATGTACAAAATATAGGTGTACGATAATATTTACCCAGTAGGATGAATTTCATTCAAAAAGAGGTCGCAAAATTATCGAAACATTATTTATTTACATTGGTACATAAATGAATAATTTACTTAGTGGCACACATTTGTCCAAATACGTAGTCAATGTGTTAAGGCTTATTTTGCGATTTATAACTAGATGATTTGCTCAAAAGCCTTTTGCTATGAACTCCAAAACAAAGAAGCATTTAGCCAGAGTCGGTAGTTTGTTAACTCTAGTAAGCTGAAGCCCAGCGTTACACCATTAAAGGTAGTGGGAAAATGTTCCTGAATTCATAGAAAATGAAGGGAATCGTAGCTATAGAGCACGTACACCATATCGAAAGTGCAAAAATGCATGAAAAATAACATTTCATGACTCTCATTTTTTTATAGGAGGTTACTTGATACTGAAGAGGTGACTTCAAAATATTTCCAAAATTCCTGAAAATTTTGACTTGGGCTAACATTATCTTAGATTATAATGACTAGGCTGGATAGGTTCTACTTGGGTTTGTGTTCTAGGTTAAAAGCTCAGGTATATTTAGGTAAACTTGCTGCATTTCTATGACCGTGCGAGAACTTTTACAATCGTTTGCTGGGAAAATGGGCTCTGACAGTTAAAGCACAATTCTTTTAATTTATAGCCTAATAGTAAGTCAAAAAGTGTAAAATGTAACTCCACTAAAACTGTGGTCTTTGGTAAATTGCGTTTCACCTAGAAGCGACGAAATCTTCGCGTTGCCATTTATCACGGGCTAACCCAAACCGATTTCCGAAGAGATCACTCTTTATAAGAAAATTTAATATTCGAAGCGAAAATTGAGAAGAATGCAAGATCAAAGTTTATAACACAGGTTGACGTTCGGGGTGTTCCTTGATACCACGTGAAAAGTGTTAGCTCTGATGAAACACTTGTGTACCTACCAATATGTCTTAATAAGAGTAATGATTGAATGCTTTGCGTGCCACTGAGAGCACGGACGCCTCTAAAAATTCAATTTACACTCAAGCACTACAAGCAGTTTTTGAGAAAGTTACTCCAAATAGCATTTCCAAAAAAGGATGTGTTCTGTTTCTAAAGACACAAGCACATCAGCTACGTGAAACACAACTTTGCAGTTGTGAACTTCCAGCAAGCGGCAGAAACTTCAGTGCTAACCCCCCCTCCCGAGCAAATCCGAAGAAGTTGTGCCACCTCTGAAGAATTGAAGTAAAACTTGCCAAGTATTCTCGAAAGAAGATTGGATTCCCTTTGGCAGTGAGCAAAATGCCGATCAGGTCACTGGCATTGAAGGGTGCGGCGCTGGCGACGACTGGAGAGTGACGACAAAAAAGTTGGAGCAAAGCACAAGAGGGATGGAGGCTGCAGTTGGCGGACGCTTTAAGCGAGAGGGCGTGTAAGAGGCGCACCGCCAGCTGGGCCGGCGCCGCGCCTTCCCACGCCACGACGCCTCCACATTTCTTCAAATTGTCAGCAGTCACATTTTATCTCACACGCAAGGTCCTCACAGACCTTCTGCCGAATGATGATCACTCGCACAAACAACTGACGGCCAGAAAGACACGATGATTGGTAAGCATCGTGCAAGGGCGAATTTTTCCGTGAGAAAAAAAAATCGATACTCATATCCCAATATTAGCTAGTGATGCTCAAAGTGGCACGCAAATGATGTAACAAAAATAGATCCATACATCGTTTTCAATGCTGGAAAAATTGAGGCACAATTAAAGAGGAATGTAGTAACTTGCTAACATGGTCATCGGACACAACACGAATATATTATTGACCCTGGCACATATGTGCAGACAGTCACGAACAGACACAGGTTACAATCTCTCGAAAGGTGTGTGCATGAAGACAAGAATGGCAAAACATTCAGGAAATGACCGGCGAGCCCGATGGCAACAGGCATGAGGGCTGCCAGGAAAAAAGCGGAGGAAAGCACATTTGTGCTTTCCTCGATCATTTCTTTTCGACTAGTGACACGAGTTTTTCAATACTCGTGTGTGTGTATCATCTAAGTGTATTAATTTTAAGTTATTTTAAAAACCAATGATGGTACTTTTGTACCATCTCTATTGGAAATAAACCGTTTTTCTTTCTTTCTTGTTTGGCGCAAATCCGAGGCCGCTAATGGGGCGGCCAGAGAGGCGTGCGCTGCCGCACCGCTGCGCCGCCGCCGCTCGCCTCCTGACTAATGGCGCTACGGATCTCGGCACCACCACATTTTTCCCCCGAATTATTCTATTAGCATTACACTCAAAGCTCGTTTGGGAATAAACAAGCAAATTTTTGTTGGAAAAACTGCGCAAAATATCACCTGACAAATTGTACAAGCTTTCTTTGTTCTGAAAAGTAAGCAGCTTCGGACTGGATGAATATAAATCCAAAATTTTCACTCGTAAAGATCAGAAGAATGGGAAAATTTAATTCTCACTATAGAAAAGACCACAGATTTGAACTAAAAAAGTGCATCCTAACTGCACTTTAGCACCGAACTACATCCGACAAAATGAAGGTAAACATAACACAAAGCTCGAGTCTACAGTATTTGAAATCGAGACCAAAGCCTGGCAAGTTACTTAATAGCGACGAAGTATCAGGGACTGATAAGTGAACAAGGCGGGAGAGTTGACTAATAATCGACATCTTCGAGTCGTACTTTCTCTGGAGTCGTGAATTCGCAACATTACCACTCGTGTGTAGCAACATGACAGCTTCCACTCAACGGAAATATCTCTCTAGTGAAGAACGGCTCAGTTTTAATTCTATAGTTGTGTTAACTGGGCCAGCTGCTGTGAAATGGTGAGGATGGTGCGTATGAATATCACCCTCAGGCAAAGTCATTGTTACGTGGGCAGATGTAATAAGCATTCCAGTACACGATAAATTGGTGTGGTACATAGGAAGGACAGCATTCTAGTCCACGATAAATTGGTGTGGTACATAGGAAGGACAGCATTCTAGTGCACGATAAATTGGTGTGGTGCAGAGGAAGGACAGCATTCCAGTACACGATAAATTGGTGTGGTGCAGAGGAAGGACAGCATTCCAGTACACGATAAATTGGTGTGGTGCAGAGGAAGGACAGCATTCCAGTACACGATAAATTGGTGTGGTGCAGAGGAAGGACAGCATTCCAGTACACGATAAACTGGTGTGGTGCAGAGGAAGGACAGCATTCCAGTACACGATAAATTGGTGTGGTGCAGAGGAAGGACAGCATTCCAGTACACGATAAATTGGTGTGGTGCAGAGGAAGGACAGCATTCCAGTACACGATAAATTGGTGTGGTGCAGAGGAAGGACAGCATTCCAGTACACGATAAATTGGTGTGGTACATAGGAAGGACAGCATTCCAGTACACGATAAACTGGTGTGGTGCAGAGGAAGGACAGCATTCCAGTACACGATAAACTGGTGTGGTGCAGAGGAAAGACAGCATTCCAGTACACGATAAATTGGTGTTGTGCAGAGGAAGGACAGCATTCCAGTACACGATAAATTGGTGTGGTGCAGAGGAAGGACAGCATTCCAGTACACGATAAATTGGTGTGGTGCAGAGGAAGGACAGCATTCCAGTACACGATAAATTGGTGTGGTACATAGGAAGGACAGCATTCCAGTACACGATAAACTGGTGTGGTGCAGAGGAAGGACAGCATTCCAGTACACGATAAATTGGGGTGGTGCAGAGGAATGACATCAGTTCGTTCACACAGTGAGCTAAAAATTATTTGCTTTCACGTAATAATTTTGTTCAAACAAATCAGTACTGGAAAGAACTTTGTACAACAAATCAAATGTCTCTGAACAAATATATTGATGTAAAATTGAATTTCTAATTCGCAAATCGTCAACGAATAAAATAATAATTTTCGCTTAACTATTTATGCCAGAATTATTGGACAAACTTTTATTTAAATCCTAAAATTGTATAGTACATATGGACCAATTTAAGTAAATGAATTAAAGTCAGACAGCACTGCTGTACATTCGGAATAACCCACAGAATAAATTGACTTAGAATAAGTATAACTCAGCCTAAGCTTAATTACACTAAAACTATGGTGCACGATAACTTGAACGTGGCTCCATTATTTTAGCGATATTATAATAACGTTGAAGAACTCAGTAGAAAATAGCATGTACAAGGACATGCATGGAAATCATCTTTCACTAAAACTATCTGTAGAGAGAAAGAAGAATACTAGGCTAGACTATATCACGTCATTATCACAGGATGCAACGATGCCTTGAAACTCAGATGGCAGAGAAGACGAGGACATCAGCCAATGTCGCCCTGAATTTGATCCAGAAAAAAACGAAGATTCTCAGAACCTGCGAGCTGCTTTTTCTCCTGAACTCTTCCAGTGGCTGACGGGGATAAATCACGCTGACGACTAGTTTAGTTGACGAGTTATGAGGCTGAAGTAATCAGGCTGACGAGTAATCAGGCTGACGAGTAATCAGGCTGACGAGTAATCAGGCTGACGAGTAATCAGGCTGACGAGTAATCAGGCTGACGAGTAATCAGGCTGACGAGTAATCAGGCTGACGAGTAATCAGGCTGACGAGTAATCAGGCTGACGAGTAATCAGGCTGACGAGTAATCAGGCTGACGAGTAATCAGGCTGACGAGTAATCAGGCTGACGAGTAATCAGGCTGACGAGTAATCAGACTGACGAGTAATCAGGCTGACGAGGAATAAGGCTGACGAGTAATCAGGCTGACGAGGAATAAGGCTGACGAGGAATAAGGCTGACGAGTAATCAGGCTGACGAGTAATCAGGCTGACGAGTAATCAGGCTGACGAGGAATAAGGCTGACGAGGAATAAGGCTGACGAGTAATCAGGCTGACGAGTAATCAGGCTGACGAGTAATCAGGCTGACGAGGAATAAGGCTGACGAGTAATCAGGCTGACGAGTAATCAGGCTGACGAGTAATCAGGCTGACGAGTAATCAGGCTTACGAGTAATCAGGCTGACGCGTAATCAGGCTGACGAGTAATCAGACTGACGAGTAATCAGGCTGACGAGGAATAAGGCTGACGAGGAATAAGGCTGACGAGGAATAAGGCTGACGAGGAATAAGGCTGACGAGTAACAAGGCTGACGAGTAGTAAGGTTGACGAGTAATAAGGCTGGCAAGGAGAAACAAAACAAAGTTCATCTCGAGAAAATTTATTGTGGTAATTTGATTTCTGATGCAATTCTGCAACTGAATTTCCCTTAATCGTTTGCACCTCGTGTTGATTTACCAAGCTAACAGCAATGCACCATACAGGATTGTAGCCTCACGAACCTGGAGACCTTTGGAATCCTCTATTAAGAAAGGGTACCCGTCATATAATAAGCTGTAGATTTACTGATTGGAATCACTTCAATTCAGTGTGTCATTCGTAATACTTTAAACTGTGCTGCTATTAAAATTTCCACAATGTTAGTCGCATCTTTGCGGCCCTTATTAACTCTCTTTTGGAGTATTTCGTAAAACATTCAATTGGGAATCTTTTCTGGGTATCTTTGCACAGGCGAGACCATTAACAAAATGCCTGATTGTTGATAAAGGTTGTGAAGCACAACCCCCATCTTGAATTTCTGTCAACATTTCCCCAGTTGTACTTATACATTTCACTCAAACCTGCATTCCAAGTTTCTTAAGGCAGATAAAGTCGTGAAAAGTATAGTGTTAGGTTGACTGGTACAATGGTACATTTGCTTCGATCCATTAATTGAGTGAAGCAACTTCCGTATCGTGTGGTGACGCACTGAACAAAATAGAAACCGAAAGCTCCGAACTGCTTACAAACTATCGAAATTAATAAGGAATAAGTTTTCTCTGCTAGCGCTTTTAAAAAGCTCATGGCAATGATAGAGAAAAAACTGTCAAACGGTTTTGATGTGTTATGAGATTTGAAACTCGCTTGTGAAAACTGATTTTTCCAACTTACCTTTGCATCCTTTGATTCTTTGAATGGGGTTAACATAAAATGAAATTCGGTGATATACGTTTTTTATTAGTTTACATGTCAACACTAAAATTAAATGCACCTCACGGTTGATCATTGGCCGCAGAAAATCTCATTAGATCACATAAAGCCTCATCAAAAATCATGTAACAGCTCTCACAGAAATTGAAGAAAATCACCGGAGAGGATAAAACTGAGGATGTTACATCACAACCTATTGTGATGCAACTTGCAATAGGAGTTATAATCAGCCGTGCTGACTTTTTTATAATGTAGTTGTTACAAAGAGGATGCCATAGGTGGCGTTGTGTTATCAAACATCAAATGCCATTTTCCCCCATGATATCAAACGCAAAGAATGCATGATGCCTGTGTCTTCTCAAGCGGTAGTCTCGGTAGCTCCATAGCAAAATTCATGGCTTTGTTTGCCGGGAGCCAAAGAGGATGGCAGTATCCAATAATTTGGAAGGTAAAGCGTCCTCGGTCAATATTATTTAGTCAACAAGGGCTCCAGGTGCGAGAAGCTTTTATAGGAAGCTCGCAATTTCATCATCTTGAGACATGGTAAATGTCTTAAGGAATAATCAATGAAAACGCATTCTGTAGAAACGCTGTCAAGCCTGGGTTCAGCAATATATGTTTTGCCTTTAATTCGATGTCAATGCATGTATGAGAGCTCTTCGTTAATTGATTGATTGAGTATAAGAAAGTTTTAGCATCCCTTTCGCACAACAAAGATGTTCAAAGAGAGGAAGGATGAAGGCACCATCTAGTACGGAGTTAAGGAAATGCGGAATCTACGCACAAAAAGCATAACAACAGTAAGCTAAGAAAGAAGTACATGAAACAAGATAAAAGTTGAAGAATAAAGTAGTAGGTACTGAAAAACGGGACAGCAGTGAACTGAAAATGATGGTCCATAACCAAACAAAAAACTCGTTTCATTTTAATAAAAAAAGTCTACCTAACCTCCAGCTCGGGTTTTCACATAATTCCCCTGGGAGCGCTAATTCCCATTGATAAAATAGCTGTGTTCCCCTGAGGGGCGCTCTGCGGTAATTAAATAGTACATCGTACTAAAACAATAGTTTTTATCATAGCATTATTTTCCACAGAGCAAGCGATAGCGGTACAGGCCGGATCTAGGGTGGGCACGTATAGTTTGACCGTGATATGCGACTCGCCTGGCCAATCTGAGATCTCAGGCGAATAATTATCTTAATTACTATCCCCTATAACTGCCCTGCATCATTCACTGGTTGGTGGGAGGGGAACGTCCGACCAACAGAGGCTTCATTACGAGGCCAACCAAATTAAGTTCCGGAGTTTGCACATCGAACGCGTCAAGTTCGGTTGTAGGCGATGTACTCACGATTTGTTCGGGTCGATGCTTCTATTGAACTAAAGAATTCTTTCTAAATCACAGCTTTCGATGTAATAGCGTTATCAACATCCCTACGCTGCCAAATCTTGATTCCTCGGTAATCTGGTAATCCCTCCAAAATTTTCAACTTAAAATTAACTTGCTTAGCTTATGATGGGCTTTCGTTCCAGACAAGGTGGAAATTTGAATTACACTGCGTGTGTAATTATTAATAAGAGAGCATTTTTTCAACTATTTCAGAGAAGCAGAGTTCTTATAAAATTTGCAGGGAACGTTGGCAACACTGATATGCGCGTACTATAAAAAAGTCGTACTGTTTTGCGCAGTGTAAACAACTTGACACCATGTTTGGTGAATCCACGGTATTTATGGTGCGCCAAATTAATACGAGGTTGTCTGTTTCGACATTATAATGGGTCGTAAAGGTGGTTTAACCAATTCAGAAAAGGGTCGGATAACTGAGCAACTAGCGCAAGGGAAAACTACTCTAGAAATATCTAAAATTATAGGAAGATACCATCAAACTGTAAAGAACTTTGTTAGGGACCCTGCGAAAGTACGTAAGAGAGCGGTGATAAAGGTAAATCAAGAGTTGTTTCACGCCGTCCTCTGCTAAAAATTAAACGTGAGGTTGGTAAGAAGACGGGAATGACAAGTAGAGACATTTTTGAACCAGCCGGATTAAAAAATGTCTTTAAAAGTACTCGATGTCGCCGCCTGAAGGAAGTAGCGAAATCAGTTAAACCTGTGACTAAGCCGCCATTGAAGCAACATCATGCAAAAAATCGATTGAAGTGGGCTGAGGACAACTTGAAGACTGACTTTTCCAAAGTTTTGTTCACAGATGAAGTGTTTGTTCACTCCGGATGGCTGGAGCAAGGGATGGGTCCTAGATGGACGAGTTCGCCATCAGCGTTTGATGCGTCAACAAGGTGGTAGTGGGATCATGATTTGGGCTAGGAATATCGGAGGTACCTTAGTTGATCCATTGAAAGTCCCAGAAGGCGTGAAAACGACATCGGATGCTTACATAGCTTTTCTGAATGAGCACCTTGAGCCATGGCTAAAGAAATAAAGGTTGATGTTCAGAAGAAACACTGTTCTAATGCAGGATAATGCTTCCTCACATGCAGCAAACAAAACTTATGAGTATCTGAAGCAACTGGGGTTCTCTGGCCTCTGAAAGATGGAGTGGCTCGCGGATTCCCCAGATTTGAACCGAATAGAGAACCTGTGGAGCATCATGAAACGACGACTTTACGTAAATGGAAGCCAATTAAAGAACAAGGATGAATTGTGGGATGCCCACGATGTGATATCACAGAAAATGACCGCTGATGAAATCACAATTTTACCGAATTCTATGGATCAGCAACTTTCATTTCTAAGAAAGGAATGCATATCCCATACTAATAATATAAAGGTAGAAATTTGAATGCAGTTATTGTGTTCTCAACATTTTTCCTTGTTCTTTTGATGTTTGTGAGTTATTTATGTCGAGTAAAATCTTAACAGTAATAAATTTATTGGTGTTTTGTGTTTTTTTCTTAACCTCGTTAATAATTTGGCACACTCAGATCATCAGATATTCCTAATTAGTGCAATATTTTACACTGATACTGGTATGCATCCCTTTATTTATTAACTGTAATAGCCGAATACTATGGTCAACATTCTCTGAAATTTCCATGCAATTTTATCAAATGGCTTCTGAAATATTTAAAAAATTTTATCTCGTAAATAATTTGACACGCATTGTAGAGAACAGCCGTATTCTATATGAAACCACGATAACTTTGTATAACTGCACAGGTAAGGTAATCGATGACTTCAACTGACAGTAATTCCATCAAAAGTACCGAAAGTTTTACTTCTTGGATTGTACGAAAATTTCGAAATGGAGCACCAACACAACACTCACAGCGGGGAGGCACACGAGTGATTTTGGGAGCCGTGAAAGCTTTCGGACCATTTCAACTGAGTAGAACGGCTTATTTTCAAAATCTCTAAAATTATAAATTTGTTATTTTCTTGAGTTGATTTTAGTTATGTAATTCATGTGCTCTTTTTATGAAATGTAACTCGCTGCAAGCGGAATTGTGACGAATAAGATTCTACTGCGCGATGGTAGCCTTTTATACTCTCCGGTCAATTCCAGTTTCCCGTTGAAAAAGGCAGACGAAACTGCTAATAGCTCAGAGACTAAAATACATAAAAGATTCGAGTCAAACTGGTTTCAACTCATTTGAAAGCATGGAATATAATTCAAATTTACATTTCAGAAATGCACGCGCATTTTTCAGTTACATTATAAGTATCGTATCTGAAGGAATACGATGCTCTAAACGTCTTCCATTTCATCGATGACGGACGAACTCTTGGTGACATCAAAGTCACTTTTTTACATATGGCTCTTCAGGGTATGACCCACTATAACACACTTAAACATAGGAAGCCGATCTAGCAAAATTAAATTCGATTGAATGAAAGTTGAAGGTTTTCTAACCACAACACAGGTGTTCTAAAGAGAGCAAGAATGAAGGCACCATTTAGAATGGAGCTAAGTGAAGAAGGTGTGTTTCTACACAAAGTCTCTGCGCATATAGAAACAAGTTTTGAAGGTAGTTTATGAAGCAAAAAAAAATTGAAAAAGAAAGTAATAGATCTTGAAAAAAGGCAGCAGTGAACCGAAAAAACTTGGTCCGTGGTGAAAAAATCCACACTGTGTTAACAAAAGAGAGGCCTTAGCTTAGGATCTCGTAATTTTCCGCATGGATTGCTTATTCCCACAGATACAATCGTTACAAATCTAGCAAACCTTCACGAAAGTCTTAGATTCGCTGCATGTGTACAGCAAGCGAAGGAGTTGTTTCTGTTGTTGTAGATCGCTTCCTAAGTAGAACTGAGCTGCCCTCCTGCCAAAAATAGGACGTTGATGGCACTCGAGTGACATAATGAAGGCCCTAATTGGAAAATAAGTTGTTTTCGACTGAATGATGGATCGGAGACCGAGTGTAAAAACGAGACCCGTCGCTTTTACCATGAGATAGGAGGTAATTTAACCATTACAAAATACTAGACCCTTAATGTAAATGATTGATGAGAACAGCAAGATGCGTGTACACATTCAAAGGTGAAAAAACTGACTCTTTTGCTTTCTGGTCAGTCATCATTTTCAGACGTAATTACCTGGAAAACGAGATACAAATTAACCTTTCAGAAGATTCACCCATCAACCTTAATGGAATGAAGACGCAAGCGTTTTGGTCACTGCCGTAAGAACTTAAATAAATCCTGTGAGGGTCACGCTCACAGATGGAAGTCCAAATTATTGCGCGTCGCCAAGAGATGAGCGTCGAATTACCCAAGGATGTTTGAAGCCTAGGCTGCAATGAAGGTCATTGTATAATTGTTTTACTTATAAAGAGACCATTGAGATTTGCATTAAAGCCTTAAATGCAGCTTAGAGTTGGATGGAGGTGAGGGAAAGATGTGTGTACGTTTAGCACAGGGCTTATATATCGACCCCAAATCATTGGAAAATTGAAAAATCGTATCGTGAACTATATTTCTATGACTATTCCCTCTGTCGTACCATGACTCTCAATAACTCGCTAATAGTAAAGTTCTACATTTTTATTAGTGCTCTTCCAAAAGGAAAGAGGTTTGAACAAAGCCTCCTGGAACACAGGGTTTAAACTGATTGGGAAGATCTACCAACAAGCCATATCACAACTGATTCTCAAAAAAAGAAGACGGCCAGTAGCGTATCTGCTTAGTAAAAGTAGCAAAACTGTAGAAAAATTATTTTGAACGACTCTACATCGTAATGCTCGAATAAAACGTCAAGAAAATTGAATACAAATGAGCAACATGATTAGTTTTTGGTATTCAACGCGCAGTTGTTTCATTTTTTTGTACAATCGGTTGGACGACCATCGAAAGTCAGTTCTTAACCCTAACAAACCGCTGTACAAATTTTTCGGTTATTTCCGAAACTCCCGTTACATAGCTGTAGCTAATTTTTGGTGCATTTCCTAGTACGTGAAAAAATGCGGCATCAATTGAAAATAACCAATCAATCGCATTCAAATCACATGGCTAGCCATTGTAAATGTCTGCCCCTATGTGTTTGAATTGATTTTTGGTTTAATGTTTAATAATTGTGCTGAGGGCTTAAGGCCTGGAAAGATTAGAATTAAAATTGTGACGCGTTTTGCACCTGGTGATGATTGGAACAAAAATTTATTAAAAGTTGAACAGATAAATTTTAAGTGATCATACATCAAGGAATCAAATCCCAGTTAAGTGTATCGTTCAAGTCATTGTGCGTGAAGTATTTATGTATCAATTTGTATTCAAAGCAATACGTTAGAAGGCAAAATAATAGTAACGATAAACTACTCATCCTTGCCATAACAGACAAGACATTACTTAAGTCAAAATTTTTAGAAGTATTACAGTCAGTAAAAAACTTCCCTAATTATCAACGGTATTTCATTTAAGTAAAGTTTATTTTTATGAAATATTTTTAATTCGCTTTCGGAACCCAATGCACGTTTTACTGGCTCAAGAACCATCGGTCGTGTTGAAGAACGATGGAAGCTGCACTTGAAATTTTATTTCAAATATCACAAGAAGTGTCACGTAGAAATCCCCTCGCACCGCGCTGTATTGTGACTACGCCTCACGCCCTGACACACTTCGGCGGCTCCACCGAACAGAGCTGAACATGCGTCGACTCCGTCAGGCGCGTCCGCTGCAAGTGCCTCCATAACCTTTCTGCAGTTGCTTCTCTAAAGAAAGTCGGCCTGGCAGCACAGAGTCGTAAAACTTCACGAGCTACTTGAGCTGCAGCTCGGGGTATTACGACTACGGCCCAATTCTTAACCGCAAAGAAACGCCCTACACTCCAAGGCTAGGCATAGGTCAGAAGTCAATCTACTGATACAAGATACGAGAGAATTCTTTTTGTGAGAACCATTCTTCGAGGAATGGTCGAAGTTAACCCTCAAAAATAAATGTCTAGATTTGCTTCTATAGATCCGCTGCCACTGATACCAACATACACTGAAAAAGGAGTGCATAAACCAAATATATAAAAACCTCATTCCCGTTGAAAATGTTCCTAAGTTCAGGATTTAGCGCAAAGCTGAAAATTTGTTCAAATCAGATACTCAACATCACTAGCTACCTAAAATTTATGTCAAATACTTTTAAACATATCAGCTGACATCTCAGGTAAATATATTATTACTGTTCGTAAATGTGATAGAACCAACCATAAAAAAAGATCATTTCAAGGTAGCAGTAATTTTTATTACTGAATTGATATCGTCTGAGAACTGATTTGAAGTTGAAAATTCATTTATTTTTCTCAAGGAATAGTGAAAACTACAATTTCAAGTACACAGATGTCAAATATAAACCATCAATAAATTAACAGTAGAAGTCCACAGTCCGACGCGAACTGAGAATATTCGAATGATAAAGCGCGTCGGGCACGCCCGTAGTAATCGGAAAAGATGTTCTCACACAGACTTGTAAGCTTCACTGAAATATTTTGTGTATAATATACTTAAAGTATTTAAGAAAAAGTTTGTGTAGTATTAGGCAGAATCTCAAGCCGTTTTGTAACACTGAAAAGTACACTCAACTAAGAGTTTCATCGAGTTCTGAGGAAAATGTGCTTCTTTTGGTGGAACGTCAGTACATGGTGTCTTGGTGAAATTTAGGACAAATAAATAATGTGATTTTTGGGCGATGTGGACTAACCATAACCGTTGAAAAATAAAATCTATGTAAATGATGAACAGATATTGGCTTGAAAATAGGTGTCAAGAAAAGGATTTTTATCTTGCACGCGAAGCAAATTGTAGATAAGCGAGTCGACCAGAGCTAAAAGAGGCGAACGATGATGAAGAGCGTACCCTAAACATGAGAAAGTACAATTGTTCTGCCGAAAGAAAAAATTGAAATTTATTTCTAAAATCCAAACAGTGGTACATGAGAATTCTTTAATATTCAACAAAGGCGTTCTCTGAAGTGATTATTTGAATTGTACAGTTGAAAACGTTTTCAGTCCGCTATTCATTACATCTAAATCAGATAAATAACTGATCCTCTCCGTGCCATTCGAAGATGAAATTTGAACAAAATAACTGCGCTCACTCTACAACAGAACAGCACGTCAGTCATGTAAAATCGGAAAAAAGCGACTCCTGTTGGATTCGATAACGAGTTCAGGTGTGAACAGCGGAGAAATGCTCGCCGCGGTCAGACAAACGAAGAGTTACTTTTTTTCAGAATGATGATTGAGTTAGCGCGAGACAGACACCACCTGCAGCGTGGACCTGCCTCTCGTCGCACGCAGTGCAAGCTGGTGGCAGTGGTACAATCAGAATGTGCCCTACATGTAAGCTGGACTACTATCAGCATTTTTGAACCTCACCAATAAATTAAACATGAGGATGCTAAATAAAGGAATTCATGAACATATTTGGTGACCAGTATTACTCCTCTGTGTTTTCTATTTCATAAACATTTAGAAATATTTAAAATATGTTAAAATGTTATATAATTCAAAATGTCATCATCGCGCAACATGTAAATGATTTAGGAAATATGAGTTCATTCTCTGGACAGAGAAAGCTACAGAACAGTCTCTAAATTTAAATCATACCGAAAGCACGCAAAACCAACAAAAGAGGTCGGGAGTGTCGGGAGTGGTCGGGAAAAATCTACGTGCAAGAAAATTAAGCTGCGATATGCGTTAACAGTGATCTAATATAGGAGTAATCAATTCGTTCTTTCCACCACAATTCCAGAAAGTTTCTATGAGGATAGTGTTTGCTAAAAGATTGTGAAAAATGTTTGTTCGAGGAATGTATTAGTACTTAAGGTAGCAGGGCAAGCCTTGTCCTGAGAGCGTTCCCATATCACGTTTCTATTGCATTACATCAGGGCAGATTTGACGTCCCACGGTCAGTTCTCTGCCTGACTCTGTTGTGAAGCTAACCATGCATGACTGCTCTGGTTTCCACTCGCTCAATAGGAAAACAGCGTCCAGTGATTCTATATGTTTTCGAGCGGAGGTAGTAATCCCTGGACAGCACGATATTCAGCTCTTCGCAGCAGCATTGATTATCCACCGAATGAACTTGCAGGTTTCGAAAAAAATCACAAATGCTTTATTTGAGTGCTATAGCAACAGCATTTTACCAATAAAGATTACCATGCAACGACAAAATTGACATAATATACCAATTGACATTGATTCTCAACGAATTTAAAATCAATAAATCTTTCACACAGTATCCCTAGTTCTTTATTTTGTTGAAGTTTCGGAAGTTCTCTATCGACATTTTTGACGTAAGGGAGTCCAGGATGACGGCATTCTGGTCCTCGTTTGAGTATTTAACTTGTTCCTCAACAATTGTTTTAGGAAAATGGCTTCGTTTTCAGAAAAAAAAACGTTTTTTTCTTGAAAACGCGTTTAGTGAGCGCGAAAGCAAACAACATGTCAGAATTCAACCAGTTGATGAAAGATGTAGCATTAACCAAACGACTACTGCAAGCAATGAGAGGGCTTACAGGAAATATGGGATAAAGCTTTGTTTGTAAGAAAAAAGTAAACCATACGGAGTTGAAAATAAATTTTATACGCGAAATTTTGAATTTGGTTGTTATAAAAGGAATATTAATACTCCGTAAAACAGTGTAAGATATTCATAAATTGTGCGTCTCATCTACTTGAATACGCATGCAAGTCCATCGATTCATGATTAATTAGCCTTTACATTCATTTTCTTCACTCAGAGCGATGCCGTTCAGGGTCTTGAAAAAATAAAAAAATTTCATCACTTTTAGAATCCAGGTCGATGTATAGAATTTTATTTTCGTCTAGAAACATACATAACTGAATTTTTGGAATAATTTTTTTAACGAGATAATTTGACGGTGATTATGTTGATTATATGAAAAACCACGGTAATATTCTCCCACTCCGAATCGTCTACAATGATAAAGCTAAGAATTTCAAACATTTTCTGATCGTGTGTGGCGCGTGTTCTTGAGAATAGGGAATGAAGATTACAATTTCCCACATTGCGTACAAAGGACGATACGCTGTATCCTCTTAGTTACCATGCAATATTTCCACCGACGAAGCATTCAATATGTAACAGACAGAGCCTCCCAGTAACTAACTCCGACTCCTTATGAGTTAGTTCCGAGTTAGAACTACTTTGTGTTTAGGCGCGGTAAAAGTGTCAAATTCAGCTACGACATTTCAGTGTAAAATGATAGAACCATTCGAAAGGAAGAACAAAATATGAAAAATGTAACCTTCCTAAGTAATTAGTTGATTTTCCGAAAACGTCATGCAGGTGCAAATATCCTAAACTATGTACAACTACTTCAAGTTTGGCATTTGGGTATTGATATCTCTGAAGAATGGCACGTTTTCTTGAGCGAGGCTGACTTAAACATTTAAATTTGGGCACAGGCCCATATTTGAGGAGGAAGTGAGGAGAGTGGTATGGGTGCTCCAAATAAAGAAGCATTGCGGAACATATCCACCGTCGTTGCACGTACCTACCTAAGCAGAGAAATTAATAGCATTTTCCTAGTAGAGCAAGGCCATCGTTGAGAACGCGCCACAACTTATCATTAATAGAACTTCGAGGAACGCTTTACGAAGCACATTGATTTTGTGATTTGATTTGTCCAATCCGAATTTTACATTCCAACTGAAGTTGAGTGGATAAAGTCAATGACTGAACGAATGCTTTAAAATTAATTTTTTCGGTTTGGAATTTGTCAGGATCATAAATTTTCAACCAACGTTGTGAATATTTAGAGTTCAGAATAGATAAATGCGATTCAATTCCTTACTAATTGGTTAATTGGTTAGTTTTTCAACAGAAAATTTGACTGCAGCACTCACGGGGTCGAATGTTGTTTGAATATCAAAGTACCAACATTCGAAAGGACGGCAAACTGAGCTACTAAAACTAAAAATGCAACTTTGTCTTTTGCTTCAAAAACGCCATAAATTTTACAGTGTGTTTTATCTTTGAGAAAGTAATTCAAACAAACGCTTCAGATAATCGAATGTGAGACAGCAAAATTATTATCTTCGAAATACGATAATTTTCTATTGGAAAAAGTGTGGTATTTAATTAGCATTTAATGTATTTGGAGAAGTGGGGCAAATTTTCGCATATTCTTTCGTTATTAATGGTATTCCCGTGGCAACACTTCGGCCTACATATGAAATTACGCAGTTGAAATCAAAGGAGTTCATGAAAAAAATTGTGAATGAATTTTAATTCATTCTTTAACGAATCCGTGTTTTTTACAAAAAAGGAAAACCCGTAAGTTTGTTTGATGTTTTGAAACATCTTCTGTAAAGCGTGAAGTCTCTTGGCTGAATTTTAAAGTGCAATGTCATGGAAGAACGTAGACACTCATCTATGATTTGTACGCAAAACAACATTCTCAGTTTTAGAAATAATAAAAAACGGATGTAATAATTTACTGCAATTCGTGCAGGAAATACTCATGATGGCAATATTGAACGAGAAACCAATCATGAATTAACGAATTATTTACCAGTGAAATAATAAACGGCCACTAAAAGGAGGAGTATCAAATAATCTTAGGGTTATAAAGAGACCGCAGTAATTACAATTATAGTTGAATTTGTAACTCCAGAATTTGTAACTCCAGTAACTCCAGTTCCAGTGCTTCTACTGTACCTTCACTCATTCAGATAAAAGAAAAATTGCGTTTTAACAAAAGCATATCGAGACAAACCCGAGTAAATTTCTTGCATGAGTTGTATTAATCATTTCAGCAATTCGTAATCTGAAAAAGTACGAATGAAAATGTCCCCCAAAATAGCAATCAACTAGAAAACGATAAATCTCCTGCTGGCATTGAAAGGAGAAATTACTAATCGAAAAACCATGTTCGGCGCCAATGGAAGCAGTTCTTTTTCCAGTAGAATGAAAACGAAAAGCACTGATTGACAATTCGCAAACACGCAATGTCGGCCCAATCGTGTGGTGTGCGTAAGGGCTTGTGGCCATTTTGCGACACGCAACACATCTTTTCTCCATGCAAAGCTATTTGCGGCATCGATAAATCCGTGCATCCCGCGCGAAGCCTTTGTGTATCCCATAATCCATTCGAGCCCTGCTGAAGCCCGTCCACTTTGTCTTCATAAACAAAAATGTCATTTGATAACGAATAGAAATTTTTCAATACATTATTCCTCGTTGATGAAAAGCTCAACTAAAATATAGTTTGACATAGAAGAGCAAAAAAGAGCTCTTCACTGGATGCGTACAACAGCTAAATATTAAGGACCCGATAAGACTTACGAAAAGTGAACGTCTCCGCCAGTTTGTCTGAGCAATAAAATGGAGAGGTTGCCAATGGAAAGCCATTCGCCGAGTAAGCCACTACAAAATTTTCTACATTGAACATAACGCTGCTGCGCCGAATGATGTAGTGTTGCTCCACCCAATAAGGGTAATGAAGAATTAAAAAAGACAAAATTGGAAGAAGATATACATTTGAAACTGTAACAGAATTCAAGTGAAACTTGCACTTATGTGTGCCCTAAAGACTGAACATATAATTTTGATTGTAATAGTTGTGAGAACTCAGAATTTTTGCGCATTAAAATAGGAAATGCGTATTTAATCCAATCTAACACCCTCGACAATTTCTCAAATGGTGCTAAGAAGAAGTGTAACACGGTAGTTTTAGCTCACAATACCTACCAGAACCAGAGTTAATATCAAAAGGAAGAAATTTATCTACGGAGTTAGAGGTACAGAATCATTTATCAAGAATAATTTACAGGAAATGTGTCATACACGGCTACATTATGCTTACCTTATCATAAACATTGAAGGAGGAGAGCTCGTTTTCGATGACCATACCGATGATGCCGAGCATACTCATGACCAGCGCGTAGTCCGATATCCTCTTTCTCTTTTCGAATAAGGCTTTCCGTCTACCTAATCTGTAGCCGACGTTGGGTTTGGTGCGGGAGGGGTAACTGGGAGGGCTCTTCTGCGCGCCGCCGCCCTTGTCGTCGCCGTAGCGCGAGTACTCGGAGTGGACACCCACCAGCGCGATGCCCGCCTCCTCTTCGCCAAACGTGGTCGGCTGGGAGACGCTGCCGCCGCCGCTGGCGCCTTTCATCGCTCCGGGGATCGACAGCGTCGACACGGGCTTCCGCAGCTGCACAAGACAAGTACAACACTTTAAGACGTTTGTTCTTGGCATGTAAGGCATGAGTCACTTAATACAGAATGGCAGATTGGTATTTTCCCGGCCAAAAATTTTTCCTTTTTAAAAAAAGCTGTCAACAAAAACGTCATTTTGAGATTTCGAAGTAAAAAATGAATCTAAAAACTCTGCTTACTGCATTGCTTACTGCTATGTTAGGCAGCAGCTGTATTGCAAAGTAACACAATCGATAATTTTTGGTCGAATTGAATTAAAGAATAGCTTGTGACACCTCAACCCAACAATGATGTGACAGCCATAATAACTAAATATTAGGTGCTAACGCACTAGATAATTTTCTGGTAATAATTATAGCCATTTATTGGCAACTACTAGCCCAAAATGCGTTACTATAAACATTACTTCTAAAACTGGTGACGCTTGACGGATGTGAAAAGTAGGAAAAAATTCACGGACGATGAAAAATTACTATAAATAAGAAAATAACGTTTTTGAGTTGACGGCTACTTACAACCGTCTTCTAGCACCGTAAAATGTTTAATAACAACTTATGAAGAACTTAGAATTTTCAGCAGACGACCAATAGCTTACGTATTCGGTTACGAACAACGTGTGTTGTCGCTGTTCAAAAATGGAAGTTTGTTCCTGCCTCAATGATGTCAGGGGTCGTGTTTGGCCAATTACAAGCCGCAGAAAAGTTTCTCGATTTTTCAATTCCGATAAATCTAAATTTGAATATTTTAAGAACTCCGACTGAGTTAATATTTTTAGTTAAATAAAGATTATAGGCATTTTTATCAGCGGTATGAAGGATCTCAACGCGACAAACAAGTAATGAATTTATAAAATATCGAAGACACTCATTCAAGAACAATGACCAATTCTATAGCATAGAAAAAACATAAGAAAAATTTAATATTAATAAAAAACGCATGACAAGAAACGTGGGATGAAGAAAAAAGAAAAAATAAGGATCAGGCGTCGTAATAGCAAAACTAGTTCTATATTTAACTAGAATATTGTCATTACTACCATTACAAGTGCTTGGATGATGTTATACAAATTTCTATACCTCACATTGCCTCTACTTCATGTAGATTAATAGTTAAATGGCACAAGAGGTAAGCACACTCTACCTGAAGTTATCGTCGTCTTCATTCATTACTAGTTGCACTATTTCGTTGTAGCAATAAATAATAAAACTTGACATGCTTTACGCACCCAATCATGCACTCGCAGGGAGTATGCCAGTGACAAAAGGAGTGAACAACAATGCTAACTCCCTTTCATGAACAGAGCATTTTGTAAACAAAATGAAGGCGATGCAGTGTTGTCATCATGTTGAAGTTTATTTTCTTTCATGTCTGAAACATGCAGTAAAATTCATGTTAACATGAAAATGATTTAAAATGATGTTGAAATTTTTTCAAATTCAATGATTTCGTACATGCTTCTTTTACAAGTTTTAAATTTTCGTACAGGTTTCGATACTCAGTATTTCAATATTTCGTTCAGATGATAAGCGGCTGAAACACATTTAAGCGTTTAAGAGACGTGAAATTATCTTACGCGAAGATCGTAATAATGTTTGTGATTGAAACAAAGATTAAGTTACTTGTTTATTTATTAAAATAATAAAATAAAAAAGTATGGCAGTGAAAACGAGCCTCACATATCAAACACAACAATGAGTTACTAGACAATTTTTGTGATATTCATTCCTTTGATTTCCGATAATATAATTAAAGAACTATATGATTGAACTTTCATAGATTTAAATATCCTAAAATAAGTAGAAAGTAGAAAATTGAACATTAAAACAGATGCAGTCTTTTTGAAGGCTTCCCAAGACAATACTAGGTAAAGGAATATAGAACAGCTCATTTGTTCATTGTTCGCCATAGCTGAGTGGTTAAGAACGCGCCCTTCCGAGAAGGAGTTGAAGGTTCGAATCTCGGCTTTGCGTGGCGACTTATAAGGGAAAACTCAAGCACAATGCCCCACTCTACCCAGATGTCTGAAACGGGTACCGGCGTGGCGTGGGGAAACCATCATGGCGTCCTGGTGTTAGTTAAAAGGCATTTGAAAAGCCAATATACAAGATGGTATGTATCAGGCTTGGTTGGAATAAAGTAGCCTTTTTAAAACAAAAAGTGCATTTGAAATTGAGCTTTCTTTTGGATCTCGCTATTTATCTCCTCTTTTCTACGTGACCTTATGCCCCCACCACTTCATGCTCTCACGTGCCCTCATGCCCTCACCTCTTCATGCTCTCACGTGCCCTCATGCCCTCACCTCTTCATGCTCTCACGTGTCCTCATGCCCTCACCTCTTCATGCTCTCACGTGCCTTCATGCCCCCACCACTTCATGCTCTCACGTGCCTTCATGCCCTCACCTCTTCTTGCTCTCACGTGCCCTCATGCCCTCACCTCTTCATGCTCTCACGTGCCCTCATGCCCTCACCTCTTCATGCTCTCACGTGCCCTCGTGCCCTCACCTCTTCATGCTCTCACGTGCCCTCATGCCCTCAATTGCCCTCACGTACGCACATCTCCACGCTCTTTATAACTAAGCTAGGTGCCTTGTTGATGCTTAACAGGAGTAAACGCCCAGAGACTATCCTGAAGAGTTGTATAGGAGACACCATATTTAGTTGAGGCCGCTCTCAAACCTCACCTCCCACCTAAAACTTGACCAAATTTGTCATGGTGGTCCACAGGCGGTCCTATTGCAACTAGGCAAACGAAAATGTATACCGATATGTAAAATTGAATTTTAAACACATTTGCTTCTATAAAATTTTCCGTTTTTCACAATAGGAAAAAATTTATTGCGCGAACAACGAAAAATTGTATAAATCAAGTACGTTTAGAATTTAATTTTTACATATCAGTATGCATTTTCGTTCACATAGTTACAATATGACCGCCTGGGGACCACCATGACAAATTTGGTAAAGTTTTGGGTGGGTGGTCCCCTTAATGAAAAAGTTTTTGCCTTCACTGCATCAACAGCCCGGAGCAGAGCCTCGTCTGTATGATTCTCAAACCTTACGTGGTGCCATCTATAGAGCTGTATTTGCTTAAATAGCAATGAAAACATAGAAAATAGAGGCAGCCAAACAATCAATGAAATCTGAAACAGAAACAAGCTTTTTTAGCAATAACCAACTTTAAAAAATAATATAACGTATTTATGTTGGAAACGTACACGAAACATTTCTCTATATTGAGAATTTGTTAGTGTTATTCCCACTAAAACCATAAAAAAATCACTACCAGAACTTTCCGCAATGTCGAACAGTGTGTATGAAAATACTCAATTTAGGTTCGGTTGTCGAACACTGCTAATATTATCGGAACCTTTAATTTATTTAGCGGGAAAATCGTCATATATGGTGTCAACACCATTGTCAGCAGAGATGGCGCCTCCCAAGCTTCGAACGCAGCGCACTTATCCTTTTTGTTCTCTCAACTTTGATACCTATCAGTAGAGTGATTTCAGTTTCTTCGAACTAGTTTGTTGAGTAATACTTTTTTTCTGCAATATATAATCACAAGAGCACACATATTGTTATTAAAAGTGTTTACATACACTGGGCAACGTCAGAAGTGTGTAACGAAGCTCACACTTACACTAGTAATCTAAAACTGGCCGTGTTATTCACATTTAAATGCTATTGGTACGATAATGAGGAACGGTGGACAATACTGATTTTCCCTACTAGTAAAAAATACGTATTTATATATTAAACGAATTTATTGCTTGTACAGAATGAATGTAAGTTACTATTCGATGTGAAACTGTTTTTTCATGTCAGATATGAGATTTGACCCTAATTACGAATAGAAATTTTCGAACTATTAATAAGTTACGTTTTCACACAAACCTGCTCATTAAGAATCAACGTACTACCTCGAACTTCACTGCTCCCACAAATGCTATTCACTAGGAGTCCCATACGTCTGAGTGACGCTATATTGAAGGCATCTATTCTACTTCTCTCATTTGCTGGTTCTTGACTACATCTGGAGGGTTGTTGGCCTCATGGCGCTCAATTATCTCGGCATTTTGTTTAGTGAAAATTTTTGAGCTCAGCTGTCGGAAGGCAGACCCGTGCATCGCAGCGAACATTTTAACAACAAATGCTCAACTCAATGTGCACTCAGATGTTTTAATTCTAATAAAAACTGAGATTAAAATTATAATATAGGTCAAGCCTCCTTAGGTATAAAAAAGGTGCTCGTAAAAATGGAAGAATGAAAGCCCTGTTTAGGATGGAATTATGAGAAAAGGGAATCTATGTAAAAATGAGTCCCCATACCGTGAGCATAGAAGTAGCGAGATTTAAAGGTCAGTGAAATAAGACAGAATTCGAATAAAAAAGTGATTCGTGCTGAAAAAATGTACAACAGTTAACAAAAAAAGATAGTCATAGAATCACCATAGATAGAAACAAATCACCATAGAAAATCTATTCCATTTCAACGAAAGGAAGGTTGGCCTAACCCTCTGCTCAGGACCTGACATCATCTTTCTTGGAAGCTCTAATTCCCCAAAACACCTGTCTCTTCCTGGAAAGTGGTTCAGCAGTCGACGGATATATTCTGACTGGACGTGCATGTATGGTAACAAAGCGGCAGGTTGCCACAAGCGGTACGTGCATTCTCCCGAAATTATCGTTGTTAAGCGGTTAAGAGACCTCACGTAATGCCTTAAACTTTTGGTTAAAACAGCTGACTTAAACGTTCAATGCGGAGTGACCTTCCGGTAGTCACTGAGGGAATTTTCATAATGCGGTTAACTCGCATCATAATGAAAAATAAATTTTCATTAATACTTAATTGAAACCAAATGGAGACACGATCCATTTAAGGTTTAATTCCAATGTTTATTTATAATTGGCTTTAATTTGGGTTGAATGTTAAACTTCAGTTTAACCCGTCACAGTCAACGCGCAAAGTTCATCTTTTCTCCGCAGTTACAGAAGTTTGTGCTAACTGCCTCCTTATGACGCGGCTGCATTGCATATCTTGATTCCTTGGCTGCATGAGCAGGCTACTTCAGTTCATTGTTCTTCTAGCTGACGATCCTCGATTTACGGATGTTTTTAATTAGTCATGCGATAAGCAGATTCACTCCGATTGGCGCATGTCGTATTCATGGGATCAAATTACAGAACGGTAAATCATTGATTTGATGAGCACCGGTATTCATTGACATTCAACACATTCTCATCAACGAAAGTTATTATTGAGGAATTAAGCAGGCTTATTTATCAATATGGAGACTATGTCATTTACGGCGTTTCTCTTTGAAATCTCAACGCCTTCATTTTCGCTTAGTAGAAAATGTTAACGTAATTTTGAAGTTGTTTATCAACTTGTAGATACTAAAAGAGTAGGTTTTTAGTATTTTGCTTAAGGTTGATTAAACTGTCGTAGGAACTAGAATACTTGTGGTATTTCTATCAGTTAGATTTATGGCTCTTTCAATTAGCAACTTTTTAAACACTCTTTGAACTGTTGTATCTTTTTAGAAGTATGCTGTTCGTATTTATCATTCTTCGACACCAGATGATCTTAATTTCACATGGCGCTCACCAAGTTCCTCACCAAACATCAAATCGGAAACAAAGCCGCAATTCATGATCTCCAGCTTAAAATTGGCTAATGTAAACGAAACAATCGCTACTTGGTAAGGCATAAAGATATTCGGATTGCTGTCTGTGACTTTCAGGGAGGAATTTGCGCCGAAAACTAGCAGAATACACCGGTGTGCCCAGTAAAGCTAACTCCTGTGAGTGTCGTAAATCTGATTTCACCTGCATTTCTACAGGTGTTCTACAGCATTTTTTTCCCAATATTTCGAGCACCTGAAAAGACAGTTTTTGTACAATTAAATTAGCGATATCGGATTTCGGGCGCCACCCAAGCAGAGGCGCACGCGCTGCTCTACGCCAACTCTGCGCAGGAGTTTGAGCCAAAAGACCGATTGAATCTTAATTCTTGATACAAATTCGTACTTAAAAACATACGGTCGCATTTGATGGCATTATATAACGGTATCCGAACCTTAATACGCATGAACTATTGAATCATGATCAATCAACAATATATTATTGCATGCGCGCTTCTTCTTCAAGCACGCGCCTGTAAACTGGATTTCCATTTGACTCCACTCAGAATTGATCGCTGTGAGTGGACATATATAACCAACTACTAATAACCCTATAAGCCTACGAACTGTAATTTCTACATAGATTTTAGAGTCATTTACAAATTACACGTTGGTCGTTGGTGAGCCACCAATGTACAAAATGGGAATTTTCATGATGCTGCTGACCGAGCAGTAGTCAGAAACTCAATTTTTATAAATGCTTAATCAAAGCTAAATAAAGCCACGATCTAGTTAATGTTTGCTATTTCTAAAATTGCTAACTATAATTGACTTTAAATTTGAATTGAATATTGAACTACAGTTTAACTCATCGCGTTCAAAGTGTTACGGAACGGTTTGTGAACAAGCGTACTTCTTCATTTTGAGATGATCATTGATCATTACTTCATTGCTGTTATTACTTCAAGAACATTACCAGTGAATGATTTAACATGCACAGGGACCTTCTAGCCAGTTTTGCCTACAAAATAGGAGGCTAGCCAAAGTCACATTAGTGTCTTGGGAATGTACGTCCGATAACCAACTTGGTGAACCAAGGCGGGTGTCACTTTTGGAGTCTCAATTTAGTAAAAATGATGCGAAGTGTCGTAATCGACACAGTCGTCATTGTAGGACCAATGCTTTTTCTGGTCAAGATGATACATAGGAAGCCGAAATTTTTTAAGAGTTTCTGAACTTTAGGAAACCATATTTTTTGAAAGAAAAAACACAATATCCTAAAAATATTGCTCCTATGTTTGAGCTATGGAAAATATACCATAGTATAAGCACTGCTTTAGGATTTCAATGAAGCTAATCTTACAAAAGAGCAGTGGTCGAGCATTGTTCATGTGGCTCATTAATTTTCGGCATTTTCGTCATAACTGCTGCCACTCAGGCAATGTCTGCACATTTTTCCAGGGTGCACTCACATTAATTAAGTTATAATGAGAAATTGACAAACGGTAATGCAAAAACTATTGCAGAAATTCTAATGGATATCTGAATAAATTTATGTGGAATACGGAATGCAAGTGAAGAAAGTATTCATTGAAAGATAGAGGAAAGTTTATCTGTTTTTAATCCCAGATGAAAAAAAGTAGCCGCTAGACCTAAAAGATGAGAATAGTTTTTGGCTTGAACATCGCGAATACCAAGAATTTTTCCCTAACAACAAGAGTTTTTCAGCAATGCCCGAATTTTAAAATTAAAATAGCTGCAAGCTCAGGGTCGGACATTGTTCTTAATCCTAATGTGCGCTCTAAGGAAGCTTCTTAGAGCAGCTTCACTTTCTGGCCCGGGTGTCTGTCGTCAGAAATAAATAGGAAGGATTAAATGTACATTAAAATTAGACATTAGTGGCGGTAATTAGACCCTTGTGGAGACGAATGGCTATATAGTCCCGGAGACTGCTGGCACCTCAACTCGGCACCACTACAACCTGGCGCCATCACAACTTTGCACTACCACAACTCACCACCACCACAATTTGGCACCACCACAACCTGGTACCACCACAACAACTCGGCTCCACCACAAGTCAGCACCACCACAAGTCAGCACCACCGCAAGTCATCACCACCACAAGTCATCACCACCACAAGTCAGCACCACCACAAGTCAGCACCACCGCAAGTCAGCACCACCGCAAGTCAGCACCACCACAAGTCAGCACCACCACAAGTCAGCACCACCACAAGTCAGTACCACCACAAGCCAGCACCACCACAAGTAAGCATCACCACAAGTCAGCATCACCACAACTCGGCACCACCACAACTCGGCACCACCACAAGTCAGCACCACCACAAGTCAGCACCACCATAAGTCAGCACCACCACAAGTCAGCACCACCACAAGTCAGCACCACCACAAGTCAGCACCACCACAAGTCAGCACCACCACAAGTCAGCACCACCACAAGTCAGCACCACCACAAGTCAGCACCACCACCACAAGTCAGGACCACCACCACAAGTCAGCACCACCGCCACAAGTCAGCAGCAGCACCACCACAAGTCAGCACCACCACAAGTCAGCAGACAGTCAGCAGCCACGGAAGCATCAGCACACACGCGCACCACAGGGCACAGAAGAATGCCACACCCTCACCACCCATCCACTATTTCCGTTCAGTAGTTGTATGCTCCAAATGCCTCATGTGCAGTTGAAGGGCTCGAATGCTTTGATAAGGGAACGTTGTTTTATGCAGCGTATTGAAACGATGGCACAATTAAACATTTTGCGGCTCTCTTGCTGTAGTGTGCACATTATATCTATTCGTGTTCTTTCGTTCACACATGCGTAACAGTTTTATTGTCTGGTTCATCGATGAAGGAGTGAGTTGACTCTCTGTATATAACTCCGGTTTTATGAAAACGGCCAATTCGAGAATGAACATTGGAGATAATGGCGCTGAAATAACTGATTGCGCATCAAATTTTCTCACATGCTAGCACTGCACGCTGGGAGTAGGCGATTAAACATAATATTATATGAAAAAAAGAAAGGAAATGAAATTGGCTTTGTGAAATTAGCTAGGATTTCATTCTAAAAACGTTCAAAGATTTAACACGGTCGAATGTCCAGACGCCGCACTTATCCTCGATGAGCATCGGGAAAAGTTAGTCATTCCTTCCAATCAGGCAAAGAACACAAAGATGCACAATTGTAAATTGTACCAATTCTGCCAAGCTCGCAAAGTGCGAGCTGTAGACGATCAGCCTTTGTTGCTACCATTTTTGTGGCTTTCGACATCATATTTGGCTCGATCAAAATTGTTTTCAGAATCCGTTGGGAGAATTAGACCTATTTTTTTAATATTTGTTAGCGTATTTAGTAGTATACTGGTAGCAAGAAAGCTGACCAATAACTCTAGCTACAGCAGTTTCATGAACTTTATCAAAATTACCCATAACTAGAAAAGGCTCAAATCATTTTGTCCATACACCGATCCGATCTGAGATTTAGTGTAACGCTGAGAAAAACACCGAAGCAATGGAGGACAAATACACAATATTCGTACAATTCTCGTTGGTGAAGGGCATGGTTACAGCTAATTTCCTCTTTTTTTCATTCAATTACAACACATATTGACCTCGTAAGATGCTGTTACTTTCGTCCAGTGAAAACATTCAAAGCGCTGCGAGCGCAGCCAGCAATGGCGATGCCTGAAACTAAAGGTCATGATTCAGTCAAATCGCCCCAGTACTCAGAACTAAAACTCAAAGCTATGCAGTCGAAGCTTATTGAACGTTTGTTTCAAATTCAAATTCTAGCAGCGCTTTTAGGAGATAGCAAAGCTTTCCAAAGTTTCAAATTCAAGGCGGGGCAGCGAAGCGCAAGCTCAGAATGCCTAATTTAATATGTATATGCTTTTGTTATGTCATGCCTTTCTCCGTCTTTAAAGCCATTTGGGTTTTATCTCGCCATTTAATTGAACCGTTTCCCATTTGACTGTCCTGGAAGCTTCCAGAGCAAATTCGTGATTTTGAAATGAGCGATTTAGGTCAACAACTTAATTCTATCAGCGAAATTAATCGTTAATGTCACTAAATGTCGATTTATGAAGTCGATAATATCTTTATTTAAATTAAGAATAAAAAACTTCGATACTTATCAAACGTTCTAGTTCTATCCGCGCATGTAAGAGTACATGCGGGAGTTCTCCGCCGTTACGTAAACTCATCTCAGCTGGCTCCGCATTCTGGGGTTTTAACCGCGGATCTGGGTTTTTTATCTGTCTCCTGGGGTTTACAGTCATGAATTGTGTTGGCAAAACAATTAATTTCAAGGAGCTAAAATGATTGTACTACTTGGTAACCTCGAAAACAATAGAAAAGTGTAAGAAAATTTATTCATTAACGTCTTTTTTCGCTGACCTGGGTTTTTTCTTAAGCTTATGCTGGGGTTTTGGCAACATTTCGTTTGGCGTCCCTTGGGGAATGCCTGTCGCTTCGCACTGTTGCTGGAGCTGTTCTGAGAGCAGGGTGTGATATTTCGTGCTCAGGCTACCTCCTAATTTCTCGTGTGCCTGCGTTTTTAAATGTGTTAATCCTTTTTTAAGTGATGATCGAACTTAATATAAATTACAGAACTGAAGTGAAAGTGTGCCTTATATCTGTAAAAACGGTAGATAGCCATTCTACCTTTGCGTGTGTCAGTTTTCCCGTGTGTGCTTCGGTAGCTTCTGAACGTTTTCGCTGTCCGTTTTGTCTTGTTCAAGTGATTTTTTATTTCTCTGTAAGTTTTGACCACTGAGTCTCAAAATCATTTGTATGATCGAAGAAGTGCGTTATTTATTGAAGGGGCCGAGATGCTTTAATTTGCAGCATGACTAATTGAAGGTCATGTGCATATTACGAGTCTTCCATTGCAGTTGTCGTGTATTACTGCGCCTCGAGCGCCATATAAAAAATGGCCGACCTTGAACCCTTTCGTGTCTTTGTAAAGTTAAGCCTAGTCTGGGTTGTAAATCTCGTGTGCGCTTGATAACAATTTAATGTGATTTCTTTTACTTTACAGGCAATGTAAAACGTACTGATTAGGTTAGGATATGTGTCATAGCGGAGGTCTCGCAAAAAAGATGTAAGTAATTTTAAAAGTTGTAAAGGTAGAATAATCGAGTAGTACTCACTCTGTTGTACCAGCAGCTAAGTTCTAGTAATAAATTCTGAGACGATTAGAAACTCGTTATTTAATTTTACATTTGTTTTCTCGCAGTGCTTCTTATTTTTCTTGAAATCTGCGTTGTTTTGAAACTGTTTAAATCGCAGAGGCATTGATCGCCTTTGTGAACTTGAATATCGGGAATTAGCGCTCCTCGTTGAAAGCTATGGCTGCTCTGTAAAGATGCTGTCCTTATCGGTAGAGTATTTTTTATGAAATAATTTCGTAGTTGAGTAGAGTTTCCCTTTTGTATCGTTCGGGCCCCAAAATTAAGGTGATGTTTTTCAGCCCCTTTTAGGTATTTCATTTGTTCACGATAGAATTCATGAGAAATATTTTATAAATATACATACATTGATTAGGTTTTCGATTCCCCCTCCTTTTCTGTCTATTACGGAAAGTTTGCGTATCGTGTAACTCATAGCTTTGTTTTGTTGCTTTCGTCTCTATAACTCAACTTTTTTAAGCCGTTTATCTCTTACTGAGAAGTCCGTGATTGAACTTGTGTGCAATCTAAATTTCACACCCTTTCGATGTCATTATAATCTAATCTTTACTGAGTACGTGAGTAAAATAAAAGCATTTGTATCTAATTGAAATCAGTGCTCCAAGGAAAAGATATAAAGTTCCGAGCCGAAGCCTAGGTAGTGCCTCCATTTGTAGAACTAAATAACTCTTGTTTTTGCAGTGACGTATTCAACCGCGCCCAATACTACCTCCTTCTTCTTCCGGTGTTTTTCTTACCTGGCGAAGGGGAATAAGGGCGCGACAGTCAATCTTTTTGGAGTGGCATACTCCCGAGACCTCTGCTGACACACAGCTGCATCGCTCCTAAACGAAGTAAGTGCCATTAGACTTCGCGGCGTAGGGGCCGTTTTTGATAACTATGGATTCGTGTAGACCACGGCAGGACTCAAGAGTCGTGCGGCTTGATCACATGACCCGTCTTCAGGAAATAATTAAATTAAAAACGTCGAGCGCCAGAAGGGAAGCCTGGACTGAAGAAGAATGGAACCAGGAATCCCTCGAGTGTCTTCACCAATTTCGAGAGTGGCGAGGACTCGTAGAAAACGAGTTAGAATATCTAAGAAAAGTTGGAGCCGGACAAGAAGCTAAAAATCTCATGGCTGACTACCGGCAATTAAAGAGGCAGGTAAAGTGCTTTCTCAACCCTCGTGTGAACGACCTTTCCAGCGAGAGCTCCACGTCAACTCACTCAAGAAAGGACGGTCGAGGATCGGGGCCAAGGCGAAGCACCTCCTCTAGAGCTATGTCTGTGGCGGAGTCCACGAGGCTGGTGGACCTGGAAAGTTCTATAAAGAGGATCAACATTGCACACCAAGCAAAAGTTGCGGAGCTCAGGTCGCAGTGTGAGCTCGCTGTGAAGCTTGCTGAAGTAGAAGCTAAGGCAGAGAAAAGTAAAATCTCACTTGAAATAGACGAAATCAACAACAGAGGTCTCTCCAGCCCGGACGGTTCGATCGGCGCAGTCAGCGAGACGGAAAAATCTAGGCACACCGAAGAATGGGTCTCGCGGAACCACGGCAGTGTGGTTTATTGCGCCACTCCACCTAACCTTTGTGACTCTCAGGCACAGCAGCGGAACGCTGCTGCCCCGTTTCAAGATCAAAAGCGAAATAAGGCCTCCAAAATGCGTCAAAATGCCCCGTGCTCATCGACGAGCTCCGACTCTAGTTTTTTGAGCCGTTCTGAGGTACGTCCCACACTGAACCTGGAGAGTAGAGGAATTTACAATGCTGGACTTCGGAGTTCTCGCCCGCGGAGAGTTCGGGAATCAAGACCCACTCGAGCCGCTGACAACAATCAATGGAACTCTACCAATTACAACCCTCAAGACCCGCTTTTGTGCTACCTAGAAAAACCATTGGCCAGCAGTGACTACTGCGCGGGAAATGAACTTAGGCTCGACGCCGCTTCAAGGCATCTAGTTTTAATGGAACTAAAAAAGTCACCTCCTAACCCTTTCCGAGGCGAGCCTAAACGTTACCATACTTGGTTCGCTGAGCTTCGCAACGACTTAAAGAACCTTTCTTTAAATCCGAGCGACGTGGTCGGCATCCTAGAAGCGCGTACATCTGGGGAGCCTCGCGACACAATCGTCGGATTGAGGACTTCATTCGGAAGTGATCCGAAGCGAACATTGGACGAAATCGTCTCTCAACTAAGAGAACGATATGGCTCGTCGGAGCAAATCACGGCGGAGTTCAAGAAGATGATCGAGAGATTCGACCAAATAAAAACGACTGAATTTGATCCCAAAACCGCTCAATCGCTGCAAAAGTTGGGCGACCTGTGCTACAGCATCCAGGGGCAGATGAGGGAGGTGAGAGACTTGGAATACTACAATTACGCTCTGGGCCTCGAACCAATTTATGAGAAGCTCCCGCATTTTATTAAATGCCGGTGGAATAAATCCAAGCTCAACTACCAGAGATCTCATAAGCGCCATCCTCCTTTGGAGGAATTCTGCAGGTTCTTGCGCGAGAATGCTCAGCGCACGTACTCGGGAGTTCTCACCAAGTTGGACAACGACCAGCATACTGGACCTAAGGGCAAGTCCAGCAAGCGAGCCACCGTGCTTGCTGTTGAATCCTCGCAAGTGGAAAACACGAGAACCGAATGCCCCTTACACCATAGCTCCGGGCATTCTCTGGCGTCTTGCAATAGATTTTCTAGTTTGAATGCTGAGGATCGTAAGGCTATCGTTGTGGAGTGCGGTGCGTGTTTCCGATGTTTCGGAGCGCACCGTATAGCTCAATGCACCGCAGATCAGAGGTGCGAAGCCTGTGGTTCCCGTTCTCATCACACGCTGCTTCATTCGGACGGGTCTGAGGGGCAGAGGCGCAGCCACTCAGAAAACTTCGGCGTACGAGGAAGAGGTTTTGCTTCGAGGGGAGGACCAGCGCCTCGAGGACGCTGGGCCCGCAGGTCTCCGCCGCTCAACGAGAGACGCGACGCTTCAGAAATGGGAAACCTGTATACGGAAAAGTGACAACCATCGGAAAACAGAAGCTGCTCTAAAATGGTCTTGGTGGACGTGACGGCGCCCGGAAGAAGCAGTAAAACTCTCCGCACCTACGTCATCCTGGATGACCAAAGTACTAACTCTTTCGCCACATCTTCTTTGTTAGATTTCTTTGCATTACCTCACAAAAAAGAAACGTATTCCATCACCACGATTTCAGGTTCTAAAATTAAATCCTACGGTCGGACTACGGAGGGCTTTCGAGTAAAGGGCGTAAACCGCTCTGAGTCTTATGCTCTTCCCCCGCTATTCGAGCACGACGGCATTCCTCATAATAAGTACGACGTGGCAACGAGAGAAGACGTCTTGAAGAACCCCGACATTGCTCATCTTGCATCAGAATTTCTCCCTCTGGACTGCAATGCTCCCGTGAGTCTGTTGCTGGGCCGAGACGCTGAAGATGTGTTAGTTGCAGATCTAATCCACCGGAAGCCAGCTGTCTACAAAACACCTTTGGGATGGGCTGTTGTTGGAAGAGTCAACACTTCAGAGCCTCACCCGTCGAACATGCAGATGAGTGTGTATAAAACTCAAGTCGAAGATCACTTTTCGGCTCAGCCTTGTTTCGGTCCTCTGGCTCCAGTCTTCGACACCAGAATGGACGACGAGAGTCCTGGACCGTCCGTTGAGGACAGGAAATTCTTGTCGCTGATTGACGAGAATATAGTTGTAAATGCTGAAGGGCATCTAGAAACTCCGCTGCCATTCATAGATCGCATGTCTAAGCTTCCAGACAACACGAAGGCCGTCTATCGCCGATCCAGAAACACTTTGGCGCGGTTAGTCAAAGACCCCGCCAAATTACAGCAGTGTTTGAAGATAGTCCAAGACTACGTGGATAGTGGACACGTAGAGGTAGTTCCTTCCCAAGAACTTCAACCGGCCGAAGGACACTTTTGGTATCTCCCGGTTTTTCCCGTTACACATCCCAAGAAAAAGAAGGTGTGCATCGTCTTCGACTCTGCGGCGCAGTATTTCGGACGCAACTTAAACGGAACCTTGCTTCAGGGGCCAGATGCCAACAACAGTCTTCGTGGAGTGCTCCTTAGGTTTCGCGAGAACAAGGTTGGTTTCGTTGCCGACGTGGAAAAGATGTTCCACGCCTTCTATGTCCGTCCCTCCGACCGAAATTTTCTCAGGTTCTTCTGGTTCAAGGACAATGATCCTTGCAAAGGACTTGTCTCGTACCGGGCAAGAGTGCACGTCTTCGGAAATCGATCAAGTCCGGCTGTCGCAACTCACTGTCTGCGCCACGCTATTAGGGAAGCCTCAAGAAAGGAGAGAGAAAACGGAGACAGACTTGCCTGGAAGGCTCTGAGCTACGTCGAGCGCGGATTCTACGTTGACGACGGACTGGGATCCGCAGGTTCAGCTCAAGAGGCCGTCGACATTCTAGTCAAGACACGAGAGTACCTGGAGACGTTCAAGGTTCGTCTTCACAAAATCTCTTCTAGTCATCAGGAGGTTTTGAACGCATTCCCGGAATCGGAACGCGAGGAAGGAAAAGTGGAGTTCTGGGAGGATGGTTGTAGTCAGCGCACCCTAGGAGTGACGTGGAATACTACGACCGACCGGTTTGACGTACATACCGAGGTGGTGGACCGACCGTTCACGAAACGTGGTTTGTTAGCCACCGTCAATTCAATCTTCGATCCAATCGGCTTAGCTAGCCCCGTCGTATTGGGAGGCCGACTGATCATGCGCACCTTGATCCCTCCCGTAAAACAAGACCCAGAAATTTGGCAAAGTTGGGGTGGGACGACCCTCTTCCCGTCGCTCATCTTGCGACGTGGGAATCGTGGAAAGAGTCGTTGCGAGGACTCTCCGACCTGTCGTTGGACAGGTGCCTCATTCCTGGAGACTTCGGGGAGGTTCATTCACGAAGTTTGCATTCCTTTGCCGACGCCTCTGAACAAGCCATAGGACATGTCACCTACTTACGATCAGTCGACGTGAGTGGACGAGTACACGTGTCTTTTGTAAGCGCTGACAGCAAGGTGGCTCCCAGAGCTGCCACAAGCATACCACGTTTGGAACTCTGCGCGGCCGTCGAGTGCAGCGAGGCCTCAAGAAGAATATGCGAAGAGATGAGCGTCGAGATCAACGACGTAGTGATGTACTCAGACAGCAAGGTAGTGCTGGGCTACCTCAACAACGAAACTAAAAGATTTTCAAAGTATGTGACTAGAAGAATTGAAGCGGCTACGAAGGTTCGTCCCAAGGAACTCTGGCGGTACGTAGCCACAGAGTGCAACCCGGCGGATATGGCCTCTCGTCCCACAAGCGCAGAGAACCTGAAGAGGATACGCTGGTTGACGGGCCCTTCCTTTCTGTGGGAAGATCATCTGCCTGACGAGCAAGAAGGCGCAGATATCTCGCTTTCCGTGAGTTTGCCCGAGGAGAAACTCGTCCAGGAATGCTCGAATTTCGTCACCTCCCTTCAGACCCCAGAGCTTCAGCGTGAAGTTCCTGCCTACTTAACTGGTGACTTTGTCTCTGTTCGTAGAGCATCAAGACTGGCGACGCACTTCTATTTCAAATGGAAGGACCGAACTCAGCAAAGAAAAGGAGTGGCTCTGGCCATCAGACCCTTGGAATCGCTAAACTTCGGGGGTGAGAAGTTAGCCATCTCTGACGTTCAACGCGCAACCTTTCAAGACGTGATCAGTAATCTCAAGAAAGAAAAGGACATTCCTCTGCGCCACCCTTTGTCTTCTTTGAGCCCCTTTTATTGATGCTGACGGTCTGTTGCAAGTGGGCGGACGCCTCAGGCGCGTCAACTTGCCCGGGTGTATAAAGCACCCCATTGTGCTTCCCGAAGACCACCCGCTCACCTCTAGCATTGTGTCTCATTATCACAAACTTTCCGGGCATCAAGGTGCTCACATTTCTCATGGAGCCGTACGAGATGCAGGCTATCATATAGTGCACGGAAAGAAGGTCATCCGTAAGTTCGTAAATGACTGCGTCGTCTGCAGAAAATTGAGAAGGAGACCCGAAGAGCAGAAAATGAGTGACCTACCGGAGGACCGACTTGCTTGCACCGCTCCCTTTACGAACACAGGTTTGGACGTGGCAGGCCCGTGGCAGGTCGTCGAGGGAATCTCAACGAGAAGCAATAAGAGGACTTCTAAGGTATGGGCCTTGGTGTTGACCTGTCTAACCTCTAGAGCGGTGCATGTGGAACCGCTGCCTGCCATGGACACTTCTAGCTTTCGAAACGCTCTCAGACGATTCATGTGCGTTCGTGGATCGTGCAAAATCATAAGGAGCGACCGCGGTTCTAATTTCGTCGGCAGCTATAACCAGGACCTCGACATGAGGTCACTCTCCAAGACGCTGCAAGACTTCGATGTACAGTGGATCTTTAATCCCCCTCACGCACCCCATTTTGGTGGAGTTTGGGAACGTAAAGTGGGAGCTATAAAGAAGGCCATGTTGTTCTCACTTTCCCAGTGCGGCATGCGAACACCTAGTAGAGATGAGCTCTACACCTTTTTTCAAGAAGCAGCATCAATCGTCAACAACACGCCATTATGGTCCCTATCGAGCGACCCTAATGATCCACAACCCCTGACTCCAAACATGCTCCTAACGTTGAAAGAAGCGGGCGACAACCCTCCTCTCTGCGATACCTCCCCTGCGGACCTCATAGCCTACGGAAAGAAGCGCTGGCGTAGAGTCAACCATCTGGCAGAGGTCTTCTGGCAGAAGTGGAAAAGCGACTACATACAGGAGCTTCAATCGCGCTCCAAATGGACGAAGAGGACAACCAACTTGAGCCCTGGAGACATCGTCATGCCCGCTCCGAGAAATAAATGGGCGATGGGTAGGGTAGTCAGGGTCAAGAAGAGCGGGGACGGTCTAGTGCGTTCCGTAGTGGTATCTCGGGCCGCTGCTGCGGGAGGTACGATAGCGTGCGAACGTCCGATAGGAAAGGTAGTAAGTTTAGGTCTCCGAGGAGACAACTAGATCTCATAGTGTCAGATTCTCGAATTAATTTGTTTAGTGTACTCTATCTATCGTGCCCGTCGCAACTGTGACGCGTCCTTCCAGTCTACCTGTCGAGCTTACCTATATTTTAATATGCTTATTTCAAGCGATCGGCGGAAGGTGTCTCACTGCTGCTGATGGGGGGAGGTGAAGAGCTGCAGACTTCTCCTTCCTCTCCCGGTAGTGGTGTGATGCGTGAAGCACGTTCGTTTTTCTTCCCCTATCTATCTCTCGCTAACTCAGTTTGCGGTTTGCCTACTATAGAGTATTAGATTTTGAGTACTGACGGGGTGCGCCTCTAATTTTGTATTATTCGCTCGTAACGTTCCTAACACTAGTCACGTGCGTTGTTTCTTGTGCCTATCGGAGTAAGGAACATTGATCTCTATCTAGATTTAAGAAATTTCGTATTGTAAACGGATTGATGTATGGTCTTTTAGTATAAGCGTAATGTTAGTGATTATCGTGTACCAAGCTAAGGTACTCTTTACGTACTATCTTCAAGCCGTCGCAAGGATGTTTTGCCTGTGTATTTTTCAAAGAAAAATAGGGGGGAGTGTCATGCCTTTCTCCGTCTTTAAAGCCATTTGGGTTTTATCTCGCCATTTAATTGAACCGTTTCCCATTTGACTGTCCTGGAAGCTTCCAGAGCAAATTCGTGATTTTGAAATGAGCGATTTAGGTCAACAACTTAATTCTATCAGCGAAATTAATCGTTAATGTCACTAAATGTCGATTTATGAAGTCGATAATATCTTTATTTAAATTAAGAATAAAAAACTTCGATACTTATCAAACGTTCTAGTTCTATCCGCGCATGTAAGAGTACATGCGGGAGTTCTCCGCCGTTACGTAAACTCATCTCAGCTGGCTCCGCATTCTGGAGTTTTAACCGCGGATCTGGGTTTTTTATCTGTCTCCTGGGGTTTACAGTCATGAATTGTGTTGGCAAAACAATTAATTTCAAGGAGCTAAAATGATTGTACTACTTGGTAGCCTCGAAAACAATAGAAAAGTGTAAGAAAATTTATTCATTAACGTCTTTTTTCGCTGACCTGGGTTTTTTCTTAAGCTTATGCTGGGGTTTTGGCAACATTTCGTTTGGCGTCCCTTGGGGAATGCCTGTCGCTTCGCACTGTTGCTGGAGCTGTTCTGAGAGCAGGGTGTGATATTTCGTGCTCAGGCTACCTCCTAATTTCTCGTGTGCCTGCGTTTTTAAATGTGTTAATCCTTTTTTAAGTGATGATCGAACTTAATATAAATTACAGAACTGAAGTGAAAGTGTGCCTTATATCTGTAAAAACGGTAGATAGCCATTCTACCTTTGCGTGTGTCAGTTTTCCCGTGTGTGCTTCGGTAGCTTCTGAACGTTTTCGCTGTCCGTTTTGTCTTGTTCAAGTGATTTTTTATTTCTCTGTAAGTTTTGACCACTGAGTCTCAAAATCATTTGTATGATCGAAGAAGTGCGTTATTTATTGAAGGGGCCGAGATGCTTTAATTTGCAGCATGACTAATTGAAGGTCATGTGCATATTACGAGTCTTCCATTGCAGTTGTCGTGTATTACTGCGCCTCGAGCGCCATATAAAAAATGGCCGACCTTGAACCCTTTCGTGTCTTTGTAAAGTTAAGCCTAGTCTGGGTTGTAAATCTCGTGTGCGCTTGATAACAATTTAATGTGATTTCTTTTACTTTACAGGCAATGTAAAACGTACTGATTAGGTTAGGATATGTGTCATAGCGGAGGTCTCGCAAAAAAGATGTAAGTAATTTTAAAAGTTGTAAAGGTAGAATAATCGAGTAGTACTCACTCTGTTGTACCAGCAGCTAAGTTCTAGTAATAAATTCTGAGACGATTAGAAACTCGTTATTTAATTTTACATTTGTTTTCTCGCAGTGCTTCTTATTTTTCTTGAAATCTGCGTTGTTTTGAAACTGTTTAAATCGCAGAGGCATTGATCGCCTTTGTGAACTTGAATATCGGGAATTAGCGCTCCTCGTTGAAAGCTATGGCTGCTCTGTAAAGATGCTGTCCTTATCGGTAGAGTATTTTTTATGAAATAATTTCGTAGTTGAGTAGAGTTTCCCTTTTGTATCGTTCGGGCCCCAAAATTAAGGTGATGTTTTTCAGCCCCTTTTAGGTATTTCATTTGTTCACGATAGAATTCATGAGAAATATTTTATAAATATACATACATTGATTAGGTTTTCGATTCCCCCTCCTTTTCTGTCTATTACGGAAAGTTTGCGTATCGTGTAACTCATAGCTTTGTTTTGTTGCTTTCGTCTCTATAACTCAACTTTTTTAAGCCGTTTATCTCTTACTGAGAAGTCCGTGATTGAACTTGTGTGCAATCTAAATTTCACACCCTTTCGATGTCATTATAATCTAATCTTTACTGAGTACGTGAGTAAAATAAAAGCATTTGTATCTAATTGAAATCAGTGCTCCAAGGAAAAGATATAAAGTTCCGAGCCGAAGCCTAGGTAGTGCCTCCATTTGTAGAACTAAATAACTCTTGTTTTTGCAGTGACGTATTCAACCGCGCCCAATACAACCTCCTTCTTCTTCCGGTGTTTTTCTTACCTGGCGAAGGGGAATAAGGGCGCGACATGTTAGACAGTTAACATAATTTCAACTACGATGCCAGGACTACTTGTATCATTATTGAATGTTTTTTAATGTTATAAGAGTATTAAGGTTAACCATGACTGGGTTTTGCAAATCTCTAGGATAAATAATACTAAAGGTAGAATCTCGTAAAAATTTTGGCGCAGGATTTACTCGTCATCCAACAAAATCGTAGGGCTTTCGAAATCAAACTTAGGTTGATATGAGGTATACCAGATAGTGGAGCGATTGCGAAAAACTTATGAAATAGCAGCTCTATAAAGATGAGAGAGTGGAACCCACTTCGCTCGATCTGTGAAGAGTAATAGTTAGTTGGCTAGAAATATTTTGGGGAAGAATCTGAAAAACCTATTAAGAGACATGAATATAATTTCGTGTCGATTGTTTGCAGTTAAGCAGTAGGAAAAGGCTTAAAAAAGATTCTAAGGTTTCAGCTCGTAAGAAATGTTTGAAATAATTTCTTAATTCTAAGATAACTTAAAGATAACTTCCTTTTTTGTAGAGAAATTTGATGAACAAAATAAGGACATTTTTCTGCGCAGGTATTTAGTCGTTCGTTTCGTAGACATGTCCGTACAACTGAATCGCTTAACGAAATTCAAAATGATCTGTTTTGGACGCGCAATAAAAGCAACGTAGCAGTGTGGGGGAAAAGTATTTCAATCGTTTCAGTTTCATAATATAATTGGGGCGAACATTTTTCCCCCAGTTTCATCGTAGAGGTGAATATTAATAAGGAGGTTTATTTCTCTCCAAGACTCTCACCAACTCGTTCAGAGAGTCAACCTCAACCACGGTGTACCGTGGAGTCAACTCAAAGTAGACATAGCTCGGGTGTTACATTTTATGAAGTTATAGTTCGTTTTGTCCGATGCAATATGGGGTATGCAAAATTTGAGGCTTGCTGGTCCAGCAAGTAATGGCTTTCGAACTTCCCTGGCGTTTATTGGATGGATATTGAAATTTAATGCATGTTTGAAAATCAGGTATCTCTCCATTTCATTCCGATTAATTTTAATGAAATAGTTTTAGCTATTTCAAAAAATTTTCTAAGCGTATCATACGATTATTTACTTCAAATCTAAACAGAATAATTTTCTCAGAATAAAGTTATTTCTCAATGAAAATGTCTTTTTTTTAACACAGTAACTATACAAAATAATTCCCATCAAAGAAAGGCATTCAAGGAAAATAACTTCGTATTTCCAGATAAACTCCCCTCATGAAATGCTTCAATGTGAATGCACCACGAGCGGGAAGCAGGACCCGCTGGAGACGCTTTCGTTTACATTTCGTAGTGAGGACCTGCAGATGAAGTCAACAACCAGGCTCTGAAAAAGCACAATATTAAGTGGTTGAAGGTTGACGCTCACATTGAACCCAAATTCTTCACGTTTCTTCTCTAAGGATGTAAAGCTAGCCTCCAGCCTGCATGTCCGCACAACTCCCTCACTGCATGGAAGCCTCTGACTATAGCGGTTTAAAGGGCGCCTGTACTTAATAAGCGACCTTGTGAATGGTGGAAAAACTAAACGTGGTCTAAACGAATCACAAGTACATAAATGTCTAATTTCTAACAGTAAAAAGGAAGAATTGTCCATGCTGTGTATGACGCTGTTAGAAAATTAGGATTAATCTGGAGTCCACGAGGCTAATATACCGAGAAATTGACACTGAAACAGTGAAAAAAAATGATATTTTTTCAGTCTTGCTATTTAGCTTCAAATCAAACTCGAGTATGTCACCAAATTATAAATGAGTAATTATCAAGAGTAAAAATTTATCGTTTAGCAAAACAGGTAATAATAAATCTAATGGCAAAGATATTCAGGAGGAAAACTTTGTTGAATGAAAACATAGCTTCAATTTCAAACACGTTTATACAAGGTAGTTAATTACGGAAGTTAGAAAGTGAGTAGCTCTTCAATGTAGCTTAGATTGAATTTAACAGCAAAACAGCGTGTAGATTCATTTACTTCCTTGGCATAAAATGTAAACGGAAGATAACTTTACTCACGCCCGGGTGTCTTGACCAACTTCCTTTGAACTACTGTCGGTAGAGACAACAGACACCTTCCCTTAGATTACGCGTCCATTGAGGCTATTTATTTTGTGCCGCGAACAATGGACAAAGACGAGGGCTTCCACTCTGAAGAGATTACATGCTTCAGGCCAATGGGTGGCGCCAGCTCTTCAGACATCGAAGTTGCTCAGTGGAGACTTGAAATGAATGCCAATTGTGGCCTATGGGACTAACCTCGTCAACTGATCACAGCAACGCCAAGTGAAGCGGATAATAACCACTGATGATGCTCCAAAAATTTAGACGCTCGGGTTTAATACGATGTAAGTTTTCCGTGATGATTGAACGCTACTCAGTAGCCTTTTTCATTTTCATTCTACCTTTGCCTTCATTATGAATTTCATTATCTGCTATTGAAATGCAAGTACTTTTCCGCTGAAACTTTTGATGAATTTTCACACGTCTACATCTTCCTTTTTTTTCTTTTCTTAATAAAATAGACTTGTACAGCGACGGAGTTGTGCACTCGGTGCATATGAGGCCCTACTCAGCTACCTTCGTTGAAATATATCTATTTATCCTCAGACAACTCATTCCCATGTTCTCTGTTTTCACAATGAGATTAGAAGAAATGAATTTGCGATTCATACAAATTAATTAAATTAAATTTTAATCGTTTCGAGCAAATGATGAAATGCGCTTAGAAAAATTTCTATACAATTTGTCACAGCGAACTAGCCTCAACTTTTCTAACTTTCATCAAACTCAGCTGAGAGGTCAAATATATGAATTAAAATTCGGCCGATAGTTCCCCGTATCCTAACTATCAGGTAGCTGCACGGCATTTTCAAGCTGCAGTCAACTTTAACAGTTACTATGCCCGCAACGCGTCTAATTTTAACTTTGAAGGCAAGATCTCTTCCGACCACAACACTACAACTGAGCTGGGTCACTATTTTATGATAAAACGAGCGTATTGCTGCCAGTGCATGAAGCTTGATAACAGCGAGTGAGGCCGTGATTTTTTATTTTCCACTCCCTACTCTGGTGCTTGAGCGTGATAGGGGTCTGTCGGCACGGTAGTTGGGTAGCAGCCCAAGAATAGGCTATACTGCTCATGTCCGTTTCCATAATCTATTCTATTCTTTTCCAACTCATGTGACAATAATTTTTCTGAATAGAATTTGATTGACAGCAGTCTTTCTCTGTTCCTGCGTGGCTAACCTTCTTATGATTATTAACTTCGGATTAATTCCCTATGAACATGACGCACGTGATTACTTGTATAACAGTTCTGATTAAAACGTGCTGATATATAAATTACTCAACGCTGTCTTAAATAAGATCATGGGACATCAAATAAGTTACCAGCTAATAATACGATGTACGACCTCTACTTGCAAAATAATTGCGTCAATTCTGCGTGGACTTGAGTTTACTCGTGTCATGATGGACATCTGCATGGTCGATTTCAAACCGTTTCTGCATCAAATGGTATTACAATTGTAATAGGGCGACAGTACGTGGACGAAGTTCTCGACGTTTAACTTGTTTTAGGTGGCCTTATAAATTTTCTATTGGATTAATGGCTGAGGACTCAGCTGTGTAATCTAAATGCGTCGGCAGTCGTCACTGTGAAATATTGGCAAAGCAACATGCCTTTCTTCATGTAGAATTGGGAAAATATTGAAACACACTTAACTAGTAGATCAACGTAGCCACGCTGGTTTAGCTTGACGGAGACCTGAAATAAAGGACTCACTTCTGCAAAGTTAAAATAACCTGAGAACATGGCCGACTCTCCTTATATCGTCCCTTGCACACAGGCTTCGTTGAAGGCTTCATAAGGCTTTCGACGAACACGAAATTAGATTATAAGTAAGTTTAAGCCCCCCAAACCGCTACAAAAAAGAGCGAATCGAAGAGAGGTAGGAGGAAGGCACCATTTAGTATGGAGAAAAGAGAATGGGGAATCTATGCAGAAGAGGCATAGAAACAGCAAGTTGAGAAAGAAGTTCATGAAACAAAATTAAATTTGAAGAAGAAAGTAGTAGGTGCTGAAAAAAAGGACAGCAGTGAACCGAAAAAAGGTGACCCTTAACATAACAAAAATGTTTTTATTTCAACAAAAAGAAGGCCTACCTAACTCTCAGTTCTGGCCCTCACTCATTTCCCCTTGGGAATGCTAATTCCCATAGATTCGTTGAACACGATGGCGAGCGTTATTGTTATGAGACAGAATCGTTATTCATTTGACCACATGACACTTCACTCCTCTACGGTCCGGTGTGCTTTGGCCCAGCCTAAGCCAGTGGTCGTTTGGGCAGTAGTTAACATCAGATGTTTACGAAGCACTCTGCTTCATATAACCATCGTATCGAATTCCTTACGAGAGATCGTTCTAGAACAGCAGGAGAAGGGCTATCATTTAGGTTTCGAACATAGTTACGTTCTTAATGCAAAGTGATAGCGGTTAACAATTCGAGATGCAGAGCACCACGCATCGATTAGAATTTTCTTCCGACCACAGTTTTGTCTTGATATGCCGTATGTTTCCATTGTTGGTAGATTCTCCCCTCAGGGGGAAACAACTATTGTATCTATGGGAATTAGCGCTCCCAGGGGCACAATGTGAGGGCCCGAGCTAAAGGTTAGGTAGGCTTTGTTAAGGAAGAATAGGTTTTTGTTTCGTTACGGACCATTTTTTTTCGGTTCACTGCTGTCCTGTTTTTCAGCACCTACTACTGTCTTCTTCAACTTTGATCTTGTTTCATGAACTTCTTTCTTATCTTACTGTTTTTATGCCCCTTCTGCATAGATTCCCCATTCTCTTATCTCCATACTAAATGGTGCCTTCCTCCTTCCTCTCTTCGATACGCTCTTTTTTTGTAGCGGTTAGGGAGGCTTAAACTAACTCATAATCTTAATCTCACGTGTTCGTAGTTCCGGGAAACAGTGCAGCATACAACACCATCGAAAGCCGTTACTTCCTTCAGTGGATGTTCGTTAGCTCGACTAAATTCAATGGCATTTATTTTGCCATTCTGAGACGTTCTGTTTTCGTTCCATAGTTGATGAGCGACTAAGAAAAAGCTTAACCCTTGACAGCTCTGAATGAAGACTTATACCTGTCCAGTACGCGCATGCAACCCAAACTTCGGTCGCAGCTCTGAACCCCGATTGGTGAACGTAGTCAAAAACTGAAACTCGAAAAACAATGGACGACTAATTTTTTGTCTTGTTTATCTATTACTCTTTTGACTCTAACTTATTTATATTTATAACTCATTTGATGTTTAACTTGAGTAGCGATATTTCTGTGACTCTAGCTCGAGTAGCGTTGCTTCTCCTGACTTTACTTTCACTTTTCTGACTCTTCTTCGACCCTTAAAAATTGAGACAAAAATCAAACTTGTCGTAGGTCAATTTCCAGAACAAAAATATCATTGCTTTCTCTCAGTTACCCAAAAAGTAATTTCAAGATCCATTATCGAAAACATAGAAAAATTCTCTAGCGAAGAATTTCTCGGAGCCTCTGCAAGACAGAAAAATACGATCGCCTGATAGCATGATCTGCATCCTCAACGAGTTATTCAAGATCCCGTGAAATTTAAACCGTTCGGTGATCTTTTTCCGGATGGTGTTTTTCATGTAGTGGTTCATCCTAAATAGTTTCATGCATGTTCAAACGCATTTCCCTGAAATATTTGTACTTGGAAGCCATAAAGGATGGAATAAAAGAGAGCTATCTCATTTCATGCGAAGATTTCGGACAAGCAATGCATGCTCACGAGTACATGCCTGAAGCTCAAGAACATTCAGAATGTTTTTTTTTCTTAAGGAGTAATGTAATGTAATGTAATGTTATGCCACCGAAGGTACTTCTGTTTTCCCCTAAGAGATTACGTTTCGAAAGAAGTTTCACGCCAATGATTTCATACTAGATTCGAGATATACCACAGAAGCTATCGTCAATCATTCAAAGCCTGTCATCCTTAAAACCACGTATGATTAGGAAAGTGATTCGACGTTCAATACAAGACATCCATTTCAAAAGAAATTCGTTTAAAAATGGGTATGCAATTAATAGACTTGTGTAATTTATAAATGGAAAAACACATCTTGTACACGAAAGCATATTCTCGAAACACATGCACCAGAAATTAGCACTGTAAGTTCAGATATCAGAAATTTTGAAGACGATGTGAGCCTCAGTTACTAAACCTTGCATGAAGTGAGGCAAATGTTTTAGTAATTCAAGAATTTAATTTCGACATGACCATAGCATTTTTAACCATATAGAGACAAATCTGCTAAAATGTTCATCGGGAATTCACCTGCATACTAAAGGCATTCATATAACTAAATTTAAAAGCTTATGTTAGGCATATATAGCTCGAGAAACAGTTTCAGAGAGTGAACTGAGGGTTTACTGTTTTTAAGTAGAAAATCACGATACGAAGTATTGAATAACATGTTATTAGGACTTAAAACTTTAACTTTAACTTTACATTCGTAACGGCCCAGTAAAATAGGCGAGTTTAACTTCCACTCTTGCTCAAAAAATTTAAGCAAAGAACGGGCTTAAAATCACACATTATTGGTTCTCCCAGCAATACTTAGTTAACGATTGTATTCCTCAAAACATCAAGTTAAAAGACAATATTTGTGATAGCAAGCCAAAGCTCGTTACGCTAATGTGTAGTGTCACGCGGTGAAGCGCACTCAAAGATTAGATTAGATGTTATCTTAAGCTTCTCTAACTGCAACAATAGTGTTCCAAAGAGAGAAAGGAGGAAGGCGCCATTTAGTTTGGAGTCGAGGGAACAGGGAATCTATACACAAGGTGCGCAGAAAGAGTAAGTTGAGAAAGATCATGAAGCAAGATAAAAATTTTAGAAAAAAGTATTATGCGCTCAAAAACAGGACAGCAGTAAACCGAAAAACGATGGTCCGTTACAAAAAACTGTTATATTTTAACAAAAAGAAAGCATACCTAACCTTTAGCTAGGACCTCACACATTCCCCCTGGAAGCGGTGATTCCCACAGATACAATAGCTGTATCCTACTGAGGGCAGAGCACTCAAAGGAAGCTGAAATAATGCACTGAAGAGCTCTGCGAACAACACAATGTTGATTCAAGAAGCCTATTTCCAACTATGCGTCACTCTACGAATGTCCCCATTTAGCAGCAAAATGGCGATGCTGGATGAGAGACCAAACAAAAGTACTTAAAGCATGGAAAAATATCAGAGAGAGTTATAAACGAAAGAAGCAAGTAGTAACCAATAGAGTTTGACATCAACGACTGTTTTGGCGTCCGAAAAAGTATTACAACGATGCAAAATTAGAAGCGGAACATAAAAAACGACCGAAGTTACACAAACCCATTGAACTACACACCACGAACTACAGTAGCTGTTCCTCTTGCGTGTCGCGCTCGCACCGCCCGAGCTGCGATCTTCCACCGAAGACATATGATTCAATTTAGGAAGGAACCAGCCAGGGTCAATCAAACTGACCACTCGAAGCTCAGAATATAGGATCTTCGATCAATTCCAAACTAAAAATTGAATTTATTGAAATTATGAACGCAATCTCCCTTAACTCTTAAAAAATATTTTCACTACTAATTTCATTTACGTTTTCAAAATTTTCCGTTTTAGCTTCTTGTTAACAGAAATATCTGTTTTGAATTTTTTCGCGATGCGATGAATGCTCCAATATAAAAGACTTTCCCAGTAACAACACAAAATAGAAAAATAATTAAGTTCCAATAACTTACCAAATGCGGCACAGCAGATTGGTTTTGAAAGTATCTTGGCATGAGGATGCTCAATAGACATACCAAAATAAGTACGACATATAGGCCACGTCCGGTGATGAGCAAAAGAATGATAGAGAAACCTTCGAATGTTGAAAAAGGCTTGTACTGTGAATACTGATTAAAAAAAGACTACTAGCTGTTGACAACGAAAGCCTCGTTAGACACAAATATATATATTTACAAGGGTAGTCGAGTTTCTCAAATCCGTATAGTAACCAACGTCGTTGGAAGTATAATGAGTAGAATTGAATAATCGAACGTTTGAAAAAAAAGTCGACTGCTTGGAAATTTGAAACTAACTTTTCATGCACACAAATCAACAAGCACCTGGAAACAAGCAAGGCACAGCCAGGAATGATTATGATAAGTTAGTTCAAGCATCCCTAACCGCTACAAAAATAGAGCGTATCGAAGAGAGGAAGGAGGAAGGCACCATTTAGTATGGAGATAAGAAAATGAGGAATCTATGCAGAAAGGACATAGAAACAGTAAGATGGGAAAGAAGTTCATGAAATAAGATAAAAGTTGAAGAAGAAAGTCAGAGGTGCTAAAAAACAGGACAGTAGTGAACCAAAAAAAGTTGGTCCTTAACATAACAAAGAACATTTTATTTCAACAAAAAGAAGGCTACCTAACTCTCAGCTCGGGCCCTCACATTTTTCCCCTGGGAGCGCTAATTCCCATAGATACAATAGTTGTATCCCCCTGAGGGGGGCCTAGCCAGGAAAGAAATGATGTACCACAAGGTAAATTTCTTACATTTCATAGGTAAACAATGCTGGCAAAAAAAGAAGACAAAATGAGAAAGAATGGCAACACAAAGATAGTAAAAAAACATTTTACAACACGAACTGAACAATGAAACAAACTTTCAAGCTGATGAGCCAGCATCTCAATGCTATTTTCCGTAAAGGGATCTTATTGAAATATACTGTGAGAGCGATATTTTACTGTGATATACGATATACCACCAATGAATTGAACACCGTCATGTGATTGTTGGCGTCGAAATTAACATTGACACCGTATTCATCAAAGAATGCAAGTCTATATATTTCGGAAAAATAATGCATCCAAGAAGTTGACGATAAAACGGAGGTCAATTTAACGGTCATGATAATTTCTTATCACGCAAGTCCATGTATCCTAAATAAATCAAGTGGATTCACTACAATTACGACCTTAACATCAGTGACAGCGGTTGAAACAACTCAGAACAAACAAGAAAAATGCATTCCATGTCTTTTTGTTTGAGAAAAAACTGTAGAACATTCCTATGAGGGTTTTTACTATTATTGTTACATGAGAAAAAAAACAAGAAAAAACAAATTATTCAACAAGAAAAAATTCATCGCTTTCATCGATATAAATATATAAATATATATATATATATATATATATATAGATCATGCTCCAGTACTCATTCTCAAGTACTACTATTACTCACAAAGAATTGAACGTTATCTGAATTTCCAGTAGCTGGTTACTTCTCTGCCTAGTGTCGGGAATCCCCACGTGCAAAGGGACAGTACCGCCGCACTGAGAGCACACAAGCGGAGCTTGCGCCCAAATCTCTAACGAAGCGTGAAATGTAATTCTTCCAGGTTGACCTCACCGATAAATTGAACCATGCAATCCTATCATCCTTTAATTTCAGCTCAACTGTGCTTCCTGAACTCCAACCTACCAATTGTGCAGGCCTTCAGGATAGGTGTGTTAGCTTCTCTTCGAGTTGTATACTGCAGTAACTACGATATTATTACTGATGTGCAAAATTGCGCCAAACAAGTGCACTCTATAAACGTAGAAACTCATCTCAGCTGAACTTATCTTAGTCTCTTTTTCTTGGCTATTTAAATGACCTCAGATCACATGGACTATATCGTCCTAATGAGGCGAGAAACGATGTTCTCAGTTGTTTATTTGATCGGGTGTGTTGAGAGTCATTCCTAGAAAATATAGACGTAATGTAGACCAAGTGAGGTTTAATATTGGTTTTTGCCGCTCTAAGTTGCCATGCTATGAGTAAATATGTTTTTAATTTGAATAAATTTACCTTACGTTGAATATGTCAATGTCAGTAAGTTCTCCCCGAAAATTCCGGTTGCTGACAAATGTTCAAAAGAATTTAGAAGTTGTGTTTTATATTGTCTGTTTCTCTTTATTACATGGTATGGACCACTCACACGAAAGAAAAAACATATCAAAACTTCGAACTTACTCCATACTTTCCAGTATTTTAACTTTTAAACTTGGCAAATATTCTGTTTACCTTCCGAAGCGTTAACCACAAATTAATTTACCAGAACTATTTCTAATTCATTTACACGAAATATAATGCTGTTTTTAAGGTAACAAATTACAGGAAGACATCAACAGATAATGAAAATTCATTTACTAACACACTGTTACTTTAAGCAACATAACAATGTCTTGATTACTACATTTCTAAAGGCACTGAACCATTACTTTAAAATTTTAGTTTCAGACCTAACTCGTCAGTTATTATTATTTTAATCAGTAACTCATCAGTTATTATTATTTAACCCATCAGTTATTATTATTTTTATTATTTTAAAAGGATTGCTTTTAAATACATTTTTAATTTTGAGCTGGAGCTCATCGAGAGAATTTAGAACGCCAGTGTCCTCGACCTAATTCTGAGGTCCATTGTGTAACAAACCGCAGTGGCTCCCACATGGCCGCCTCGCTCCAAACCTGCAATGCTGCCCTAAATTTGCACGTGATGATTACAATTTTTCTGTAGACTTACAGAGAGCTTACTAGATAGATTATATTATATTATAAGTTTGTTTAACCTTCCCTAACCACAACAAAAGGAGCTCCAAAGGGACGAAGGAGGAAAGCACCATTTAATATGGAGTCAAGAAAATGGGGAATCTACGCACAAGATGTATTCCTACTCAACATACTCCTCGCTTAAAAACAGCAAGTTAAACGACAGAGGAAGAAAAGACAAAGGCGAGATAGCAATGATCAAATTAGATGCTAGTTTAAGCTTCCCTAACCGCAACAAAAGTATTCCAAAGAGAGGAAGGAGGAAAGGGCCATTTATAATGGATTTAAGGGACCGCGGAATCTATATGCGCAAGAGGTGTAGGAATAATAAACTAAGAAAGAAGTTCATGAAACCAGGTAAAATTTGAAGAAGAAAGCAGTTCATGCTGTAGTCCAGGGCAATATTAAACCGAAAAACTATGGTTTGTAACATGAGAAAAAATCAATGGTTTCAGCAAAAAAAAAGGCTTATCTTATACTCAGTTCGTGACCTCATATCTTCTCTTGCTAGCGCTAATTCCCAAATATATAATAAGACCTTGATAGCTTTATCATCACATAATTCATAGTACCATGGTATCAGATTTACTTCTGAAACCGAAGATATTTCAAGCGTAATAAATTTATCTGTTGGTTATCAGGTTATTTACTTCAGTATAAAAAACAATTTCCTTGAGTCAGTACAGAGTCATCAAGTTCAAGAGGACTTGCCCTATTTCTCTGCCATTTCTAACAAACTAAATAATTTATTTTTAGCCCCACATGGATAATCAGTACTTGTGTCAATAAACAGCAGGTTGCTTGTGTGCCCACGCACGGAGATGGTCTTCAAATGTTCAGTGTTCCATTGCTGTCTATTATTTTTCTTGTGCACATTGGGCATCTTCAAATAATGCTAAGAATACACTTGAGTACAGAACAAAATATCGCAGAATTCATCCGGTAAGGAATTACCGCTCTGGGGACATTTCGGCTAATGATTTTTCCAGTAAGGGTAAAACTCGAGTATCGGTATTTCCTTAATTAGAAAAAAAAGAATTTTTTCTGCGAAGTAGCTCACTTCACATCGTTATTTACAAATCTCTGATCAAATGTATCAAATCTAAAATTCTGAAACATCAACACTCTTTACCCTGTTATACTAATTCAACTTAATTTGAATTAATTTTTATGTTATATCCATTAATTTATATTTAATTCAATTGAAACCCTTCTCACAGCATTTTCGTCTAAAGTACCTTCACTCTACTAGTTTTCAACCACCATGCAGATTTTTTGCAGATTATCAGCTCACTCTGACGCCAGTTCTGGCGTGGAGTGAATGAAGCAATACTAGGAGAAAATTCTGTGATTAACTCTTCAAAATACTGAAGCAGCTTGGCTCTTACAAACGAAGCTGCGAGTGAAGGCTTGAGACAATTATAATATTTCCTTGCGCGTCTCCTTTTTTGAGCGAAAACCAGGGACGTCATACAGGCACAATATATTCTACGAATTAGCCTAATGTTTAATTTTTGTTTTATGTGTTTGCAGCAAGTCCTTTTTGGGAACAATTTAACTAGCGCTTTACCGTAAGGCTTTTTTGCTCATATTATCGCTAATACAAACATTGCCATCAGATTGTCACCGTCATCACGTTGTCACTGACATCAAAATGAAGAAAGACCTGTAAAGCGTCAGAGAACCTCAAATAACTCATTAGGGTTTAACTCCCAGTAAATGCATAAGAAAAGTTTATAGAAGTGGATTTAAAAATATAACTAAAAAGTCTTGCTATTGATTATTTTGGGCGACCCTACCATGAATAAGCTTTTTTTTGCGTATTGGTAAGTAGGGTTTCATACTACTTTGTGAGCAACATTCACTGCGACACTTCAAAATATTCGAAAGTGAGAGTTTGCGTGAAAGTACAGAGTAAGCGCGGTTTTAAGGAGTAAAACGAAAGGGATTGCCCCAAAGGAGCAGTTGTTGCCTCAAATGTGGGTCGTGAGAAATAATTGCAGGCCTCAAGAGACCCTCAACGCTCTTAATGAAATGAGGCTTTTACAGACTCAGAGGCAGCGGTCCCAAAACCCGTACTTACAGTCACTGTCTTCCTGAAAATCAACTTTTGCAAAACTCCCATGCTGATTTTGCTGCGGCGTCGTAAGCCAAGCTTGATTTCAGCCAAAAAATTGTGTCGCTAAGTGTGTCTGAAGAACGTAAGGCAGTGAGTGTCCAATCGTCTCCACTATTTGTGCAAAAAATTTTCAGCGCAAAAAATCCAGACCAATATTGTCGCGGAACAAACTTTCGATAGTGGCAGCGCTCCAGTAGAGTTTGAAATTAAACCGCCAGACTATATTGGTTTTCTCGAGCGTACGCTGGTTGGGTTTAGGTTATGAAATGAGACAAATAGCGATGGCAGTGTAAATTATATATTATTATAGTGTGCCTCTATAATAAAGACAAATTAACATTTTAATATCATTCAAAGCAAAAATGAATCTAAGGAATGAGGTACTGTAGTTTCTTTAAACTTGTTCGAGCAGTTCGATCAGATCGTTCAATATTAGTTCTATGTCGCATGTGTATGGTATCAGATACACTAAAGTTTGCCTCAGTCTACAACTCGTTACTGAACTTCATAACTTACTGACACAAGTCCGGGTGTTCAGAGAGCTCTTGACAGTTCTCAGTTGTTTCAGAACGTGAAATAATTTGAATATTTTTCGTTTAGGATGAGCTTCCGAATAGATCTGACCTAGTTTTCTAGTCCGGCGCTGATCAAAACTTCTAGTTTAGGAATAATTTATTATTCCCACGATGAAGTTGTAAAATTCATGATTGTGTGTCCAACTCTGCGGCAAATGAGTGACGTAGCGGTGTTCATTTACAACAAAATGTAAACTGGGTCAGTCAGAGCAATATTTCAGGCTTTTGCGGCAACACAGGAAGAAAGTTGTACCGTTTGTGTGGAGACTGAGGCGCTTATAAAGCACATCGCGATGCTCAGCCGCTGCACTAGGCGACGACTCAACAAGCCGTCGCTCTGTTCAAACTTCCATTGAACTTCCAATTTTATTGCTTTGTTTTACACTCTTATTGCAGTGTGTGCGAATCTTTGGGATATTCCAAGTAGCAACAAGAAAGGGACTCGGAATGAGCCTGGTACTCCCATGAGAGTCATCTGATCTTTTTTAACACGATGGTGGAAAGTTAGATTACCGAATACACTGCAATTGTAAAAAAATTTTACCGTTCTGATGAATGTGTCATTATTTTTAATCGATGCTTCACGTCACGCGCATCATGCACACAGCCACACGCCTCACACACACACCATGCAACACGTCACGCACACTCCAACTGTGTTGCCTGAAATGAAAATGACTACGCCATGAGTTACAGATTCCCAAATTTAGCGGTTTTTCTAACGTCCGAAATTTCGCTCAGCTCCGTTTGCAGTTCCTTCCGTGCTATTTTAAAAACGCAGCTTCAGCGTTCATTGTAGCAGCGGGTCCTGACGAGCATCCCGTGTATTAATAGAAGACTTTAAAAACATTTACTCTGAACGTTTCGAGCCTAAGCTCATTCTCAAGAAAAAGTCTGCAAATAATATAATAAGCAAGTTAGTACACCCAAAAATTACAGAAGGGCAGAATATAAGCACGATAAAAACAAACAAGCAAAAATAATAATAATTTATCGGTTGACTATTTTCAGAGGGTATGCACTCTGCATTTCGTTGAGGGAAGGTTTAAGTTTATGAATGAATAATGACTCTAAAAAATGCTTATATTCTGCGCTTCTCTAAAATGCTTATATTCTGCGCTTCTGTAATTTTTGGGTGTACTAACTTGTTTATTATATTATTTGCAGACTTTTTGTTGAGAATGAGCTTAGGCTCGAAACGTTCAGAGTAAATGTTTTTAAAGTACTTCTTCTCTATTTCTTTCATTGTGAATTTGCTTCGCAAAATCGATTTTTATTTGTACATTCGAAATAACAATGGCGAAGAAGCTTATCGTCTTTACCACAAATTTCTCAATACATCTCGTAAACTGGAAAAATCCAAATTAGATTACAATTTTCTCTGTGAATGCAAGATCTACAACATCATGCCTAAATTTCTGCGCTTCAAGCTGTACAAGAGGTCCCTCCATACAACCAACTTCTATAATTCCTGGCAGACCAGCCTCCTTTCTCGGGAGATCAACTTCAAGAAGAAGACCATGGCAAAGTTAACCACCGATCTATCTGAAAGCCGCAGCAGAATCTTGGAAGCCTTTCCTGGAGTGACCCGTGCCGCGATCTATAGTGTTGTAAAAGATAAAATGAAAAATTTTGTAATAGAAACTAAGAGAACTCACGATAGAAAACTGTGTATTTTAGGAATTTCTAACCATCTTCAGCCCTGTGATCCAAACAAAGTTGTGCATAATTATAGTTCTTTTCCGTTAAGCAATCGTCTCAGATTCTTAATGGCATTTGGTCTAGGTTTTTGCCTACCCGTTTACAAGATCAATTTTTATAAGTACTTCCTTAATTTTGAAAAATTGGCGTTAGCAATGCAGCAAAAATTTCCTAACCTGACAAAAATTTACGACTTCACTGAACAATTGCAATCGCTCTCATTCAAATACTTTTATGGCTTCAAACCTTTCAAAATTTTCTCGCCAATATTTTTAAAGACCGACATTTCAGAGCTGAAACAACTATCAACCAATCCGAATGTAATTGTAACAAAACCTGACAAAGGCCGTGCCGTCGTAATTCTGAACAAAACTAGTTATTTGCAGTTAGGTTTTTTAAATAACTCTTCCAGGTTAAAATATATATTAGGCCAAGCTTTCGAACTCACAAGTGGAGTTCGTCATCAGGGCTGAAACATTCATTCACTTGTGAGTTCGAAAGCTTGGCCTAATATATATTTTAACCTGGAAGAGTTATTTAAAAAAACCTAACTGCAAATATGGATCCCAGGCGTCAACTATTCACCTTGATAAAACTAGTTATATTGAGCGCATGCAATCAATTATTTCTGATACGAGTAAATTCCTCCCAATTGCTGAGCCAATGCAAAAATACTCTTTGAAAATAGAAGATAAGGTAAACAACTTTTTGCGCAAGCTCAAAAATTTAAATTTATTGCAAGAAGATATTTATAAGAAACTAATTTGTTCAGGCACAGGCCCAGGTATTTTCTATGGATTACCAAAAATTCATAAACCTAACTTCGCAACTACGTTACCATTCAGACCGATTTTCGCCGCTTATAATTGTGCTACCTATAATGTGTCAAAATTTTTAGTTCCGTTGCTTATATATAGCCATTTAACTCTTAATGATTTCACTGTTCAAAATTCTCATGACTCTGTACAAACTATATCTAGTCAACCTGACGCTGATAAGTATTTTATGGCTTCCCTTGACGTTGAGAATCTTTTTACCAATGTACCTCTTGACGAAACCATTGATATTTGCATAAATTCTCTGTTTTCTGTTCCGTCATCTTCAGTTATAGGTTTAACAAAAAATTATTTTAGGTCTCTTTTAGATTTATGTGTGCGAAATTCTTTCTTTATTTTCAATGGTCGTATATATATACACAAATTGAAGGGTTGGGTATGGGTCTCCCTTTAGCCCCTACTTTCGCCAACATTTTCATGTGTCACCATGAACAGAAATGGTTAAATCAATGCCCAACTTCATTCAAACCAGTTTTCTATAGGCGCTATATTGATGATACTTTTGTTCTTTTCAAAAACAAATGTGATGCCCATTCCTTTCTTCAATATTTCAATTCCAGGCATCCCAATATCAAATTCACTTTAGATCTGGAAAATAATTACCAATTAAATTATCTTGAATTATCTTATCTTATACCAATTATCTTATCTCCTTTGTTCATAACCTCAGTCTACAGAAAACAAACATTCTCCGGGTTAGGCCTAAGTTACTTTAGTTTCTGTTGCAAGAGATTCAAACTGAATAGCATCTCCACCCTTATTACTCGTGCCTATAATATTTGTTCAAATTACACTGACCTCCATAAGGAATTTACTTTTTTGCAGTCTTATTTTACAGCTAATGGTTATCCACATTCTGCTATTTTTCGTGCCATTAATAATTTCCTGAACAGTAAATTTATTCCGAAATCTCGTGTTCAAGCTCTAAACTATAGTTATTGTGTGTTGCCATATTTTGGATATCAATCTGAAAAGTTGAGAAAAGATCTTTTAATGCTTTTGACTAAATTTTTCCCGGACATTTCCTTTCGTATTATTTTAGTGAACAAGCGTACCATTGGATCATTTTTTAGATTTAAAGATGTGCTCCCGGCCGGCATGCGATCTTCCCTCGTCTATAATTTCAGTTGTGCGCATTGCGCATCGCAGTATGTGGGTTCCACCCACCGAGCACTTTACGTCAGGGTTGCTGAACATGCAGGTCGGAGTCATCGAACAGGTCGCTTGCTTACCTCTCCTAGTCATTCTAGCATCAGACAACATTGTAGTAATAATTCCTGTGAACAGATTATTGACATTAGCAAATTTAAAATATTAGATACTTGTACCGCCAGCTTAGACCTACGTATTTTAGAGTCATTATTCATTCATAAAATTAAACCTTCCCTCAACGAATTGCAGAGTGCATACCCTCTGAAAATAGTCAACCGATAAATTATTATTATTTTTGTTTGTTTGTTTTTATCGTGCTTATATTCTGCGCTTCTGTAATTTTTGGGTGTACTAACTTGTTTATTATATTATTTGCAGACTTTTTGTTGTGAATGAGCTTAGGCTCGAAACGTTCAGAGTAAATGTTTTTAAAGTACTTCTTCTCTATTTCTTTCATTGTGAATTTGCTTCGCAAAATCGATTTTCCTTTGTTAATAGAAGACTTTTTGTAGCAGTTAAGAGCAATGTATTAGGAATGAGTTAACTGTTGAATTTGAATGAAGCGTCAAATAGGAAACCTTTTGAATGTTCTCAAAATAGTCGACATAATTTCCGGTGTTTAAAGATTACTCGTTATTAGGAGGTTATTGATTTAGCTTGTAAGGGTTTTGGCGCACGGGATTCTCTCCAGTACGGAGGCTGAATGCTGGCAATGTCAGGCATCTGTGCGACTAACTGAATGCCAGTGGCGTTCGTTGCACAAAACAAGGGGTAGATTTGCTCGAGGATGGACATGCGGGCGAGAACACCTCCAGCATCAATCGAGGTTTGTTGTGCATTAAACTTTCACGGGAAAAAATTTTAATGTTCTGTAGTGGTGTTTAACTTGCTTTTAGAAGCGTGTTTTGAGATTCCATCAGGTTTCGCCTAGTATGAAATATCCGGACCTCTGAAATATCGTAAGAAAACAAATATAAGGAGCGACAAGCCAGCGGAAATGGTGCTGGTGAAGGAGGCTAGAGAGGTCAGGAAATGTGGGTCGTTCATTGCAGCCACGGATATAAAGCGGAAAAAAGGAAGAAGCGATCAGAAGAAAAAGGCGAGTTCTTACTGACGGTTTTTCGGAGCCAAAGGAAGGTTCAAAGAGTTTCAAACCTGAGGGATCTTGCTGCTACTATCACACTTTATACAAATGTTACACGTCAACCTGTAAGAACATCAATTATGGACAAGCATCCATATTCTCTGCAGGAAATGACAAAATAAGAGCGTTCCGAACGGCAGGATTCTAACGAACGTTCGGTTAAAACCAATCCAGCCAGCAACGTAAGCCCGCTTAAAACTTTCAATGTCAGCTGCGCCACTACGACTACGTAATTCGTCAGGTAATGCGTGCATTTGCAGAAAGCTGGGGAAAAATGAGGCATTTCCTTCGCAAGGGAGATTTTTGCAATAATGAATGGATGTATCAGACATGGAAAAATTAATTTCGAACTCAGGAAAATTTCTTAGTGATCATTAAGCTCGTTTGTGTAAGGGAAAGTACCTCAACCTCAGCTTTATCGTAAAACTTTTGTGCAATTCATTGAAAGATAGAGTTAGATGGAGCAAATATTTGAACAAAATAATGAGAGTTATTGAAATTTAGAAACTAAATGATCTTTTAACTTTATCTGTTCATATTTTTTTCAATTTGAGAGTCCATGTGTTAGAAAATCGAAAAACATATCTGAAGACAAACACATCGCAAAGATTTTACTCGTGGTTATTCAGATTACTCGTGGCACAGCAATAATGCAATGTCTTCAAACTGAATATAGTTTGATTTTCATCAGCTCCAAAATTGGGATTAGTCGTCAGCTGCGTACACTCGTTCGACCTGAGGCAAATGTACATCGAAATTGTTGAATTTGTTTTTTGGCTTGAAGGTAAGACTAATCAATGAATTTTATGCTTTTTACATTTTTCTGAATAATTTTATTGCATTGAGTAGTACTGTCTGTAAAAGTAAACACATCGAGATGTGCCATGCATCGCAAACAATTTGTTCGTCAAAGTGTTCTGAAAACGTAACTGATCTTACACTACCTCGTAGACCTGAGAGAAAATTCCGATGATTAAGCAAGTGAAATCCCACTTATTATTCAATGAATTGCCACATTACCGAGTATTTTAAATCAAAATCAAATTTGCAACAACTTTTGAACAATACAATCTTCATGAATAAAGCACGCTGCGCAGTACAACAATTTTTATACTAATTTTGCGCGTTTAGACAGCCATAGAAACAGTTGAGCTACTGTGCGCGTATGATGCTTCCTGTTCATTCACACACTTTGGCATCCGCCAGCCTTCCCAGCTGTGGCTGCCGAACTCACACACAAAGCCCAAAGCCTCAATTCAACCCAAGCGTCAACGCCCCCAGGTTACACCACACCCTTACACCAACACAAACCTCAAGGCCTGAGGTTACACCACACCCTTAGACCAACCCAAAACTCAACGCCTGAGGTCACACCACACCCTTAGACCAACCCAAAACTCAACGCCTGAGGTCACACCACACCCTTAGACCAACCCAAAACTTAACGCCTGAGGTCACACCACACCCACAGACCAGCCCAAGTATCAGGGCTTGCAGTCACAAGGCATCTATGCAGCCAGCGACCTCTAAGCGCCTGCAAAAACTTGGCTGGAACGAAGCTGGAATTCAATTTTGAGTCGAGAAAATAGAGGTCATTTTTCCTCGGGCATTTGAGCAAAACGACATGGCATTTTTGCTTTTCTTCAACCGAAGCGAAGCTGCCTCGCAAGCGCCATATATCAACTTATGAGTGACTTTGCTGCGTCCTGAAAATAATATGAGGTACATAATTTGTGACTGCGTCATTTCAAAGATAAATAGTTGCGTGAAAATATTTCTAAATTGTTACCATTTCTACTAAAATAACTCAACTAATCTCTGACCGCCTAGCTTGTCAGCAATATAAAAAAAATTACGGCATTTCATTTGGATAAAACTCGAACTCACGTGCATCACCAGCGAAATTTTGACCGGAAATACAGCGCTTGTGGGGCAGATCAAAAGAAAAGAAAAGATAAAAGGAGAAGCTCAGAGGAGTACCCGAGATACAGGCACGCGGCCCGCGTCAGCAAGGAAGCGAGCGCCGCGACACAATGGATTTCAATTGCGCCCTCGCAATAGAGCGCGATCGAGGCTACGTAAATAAGAAGTCGGCGAGAGAGCAGACGCTAGATAAATGAAGCTCATCAACGAGAAGCATTGAACTTTATCGCTGCTGAGTGGTGGGGGAGGAGGTAACTCAATGGCAGCTGATATGCAGGAGGTACAAGAGGGTGCATTTGCGGTGCAGAACTAACAGCGGCCAGATTAAACAAGATGCTGAGGAAACGAGACCATTTTCCCAGTTATTGAGGAAGACTCGAATGCATAAAAAGTGATGGAGGAACAAGTGAAGAAAAGGAAAAAATGGAAAAACGAATCATTTAATGCGTAAAAATAGCACATACATGTTAAGTGGAAGGAAATACCTATAGTACATATACAGATAAGGAAAAGAGTTTTCTCTAACATAATCTGGTAGCAATTTTTTTACTGAAAGATTATATAAGTGAAAATATTTTTATCACAAAGCAAAAAACGAGAGCAATTAGAATAGAAGCTCTTCTGAGAAAAATGATCACGAATTAACCTGATGGCGCAAACGTGGAAGCCTGTTTTTGGCAATGTCACCATGTCCGGACCCGACAAGCCAAGCCATCGAATTGCGGTGCGGTCTAGAGATAGCCCGGACAGCTAGAAAATGCTTGAGGCTTTTTCAATTCATTTCGATTTTTTGAACCCCGAGTCTGAGGTCGTTGTCGTAATGGAAGACGTTCGCGCTTCCGCTCGAAATCCGCGAGAAGGAAGAGAGGTAGACGGGGCTGCACAGATGGCAATGCCCGCAGTTACTCTGCCATTCTCCTTCATAATGCGCCAGGTCACGGACCTCAAGGACAAAAAGAGCCTTCATGACAAGACTACTGCGTCTGCAATTGCCCAATTTGGTTTATCTTATTTAACTTTTGTAAGCTTTTCTCTTCCTTATTGGAGGACATCGGACAAAAAATATAACTCAGTTTGCCTCGCCGGAGCATTCATGGGCGAAGCAAAACTGACCAAAATTAGGAATCTGCGACGTGTGACCTCAGCATCTGCATAAGAGATCCTAACGACGCAATTGTCGACCTGGTAACAGCGTTTCCAGCTGCTGCTCAGTTTAGCGTCACTATTTATTCTCGAAAACTTTTTTCTGCTTAGGGCGCCATTAAAGCGAGTCTCGCACAAGTTGCTGCAAAGATATAAAATCTATTAACTTAACTCGAATTAGAGATCTACTTAAATTTTCCACCCATAATTTTGCTTCAATAAAAATTTGCTGATAATACAAACTGCGTAATCATTGAAAGAGTATGAATTTTTTGATAAAGACGCTCAGCTCAAATGACATCCTCCCGGTGCAAGTGCAGCAACTCGAGGTCCAAACTCATTGACTGTGATAGCAGTGAGGGGTGGCCCGTGTACCAGCGTCTCACAGCGCCGGTCACGGGGTGCTGAAATTTTAGAGTGCGGCTCGCTTCAAATTTGCTGCTACGGCCCTCCAAGGTCTTCCTTTGTTATCAGACAGCATTGGTTGCAAATACCATGCGAATAAAAATTTGGTACGCAATCAGGAATAATGATTTTTGTTTCCGAGTGCATATCGTACTTTGTTAAGCTTAAGCTAATAGTGCGGCAGCAATGTTATTTTGATGCTCACAAAACTTGAATGAAATTCGTTGAGAGAGTCTTTTGGTAATTTTTTTGTAGATCCTCTATCCTAGACATAAAATATACCTCTGATGAGATGGCATCTGTTCAATGAATGTGCCGCACGTTTGGTAATATTCTTTAAAATCAATATTCTAATACAATTTGGAAATAAACGAGGTGTCATTTACGAATTGACCCGAAAACTTAAAACTAATTTATCGTAATTCATTTGTTCTGGTCTTTTTCATAATTTTTCAAAATAAAAGCAGATCGTATCGAATTTAGCATCATCCTGCTTCACTGCACCATTCCAACCGCTTCTAACATTATAATTAGTTCCCGATATAGCCTTCGCGAACGATGAACACTTTACTTGCATCATGCGCCACAAACGTGCCTGGTGCTCGGCTAACTCTCCAGCATGCATCGTGCGCCGCTCACTATTGGCTAATGGTGAAAGTTTGATTACGGGGGCAAATATTTACTAGTGCATCATTATTTTCTACTTCGCTCAAAATTCACCGAGTGCAGAGTTAGTTGTACAGCTGGGAGTAAAATAGCAAAAGAAGACGTAATCATCTCAATGAGACAATAGGTGATTAAAGATAAAGAATACAAGATGAAGACACTCGTTGAGGTGGTCGATTGTACAGCACGTCGGCCTTCTTCAGAAGAGAGACAGAAGTAAAGAACAAACCATAAGGCCTACCTAGCTATGAACTTTTAACTCGCAACAGACTTCTGTAACAAGTCTTGCTGATTCTGTGGTTGGTATCTTATACAGTCATTGAGGAGAGCTGTACTTCCCCACGGTATAGTGACAGAAAACATGACACTTTTAGCATGTCCGGTGTGTAGCTGAGGCCACGCACTGCGCCTACTTCCCAAGATGCGCTGAAGGATAATCACCTTATTTTTCGTTAGCCCCTTGGGGTTTATATTGAGAATTGCACAAATTTTGTCATAAATGATGCATAGTATTAGGAGTAGAGAACAATGGTCACGAATGCCCCGTTATTAACCAAGTACGACGCGCTGCTTGTTTCCCGCTTTAAACTGTACTTTCAGACCGAGCAGCACTTAACTTCTCTCTGCAACATGAAACGGAGACATAAGCGGCGTGCTGCATGAGTGGCGTGCGGCATGCTGCGTGAGTGGCGTGCGGCATGCTGCGTGAATGGCGTGCGGCATGCTGCGTGGTGGCGTGCGGCATGCTGCGTGAGTGGCGTGCGTTTGAACCCACTGAGGTTGGGTTCATTTACTATTTTCCGTATACAGACTCTGGTCTCTGAGTTCAATACAGAGGCTCACTCCCATGCACTCGGTAGAACCTTCATGGATAAAATTCGAAATTTGTATTCTCATTGATGTGGTAGGCTATAAATCGTTTTCCTAGATTTGTAACTTTCCTTAAACAAGAAATACCTCAGTAATGAAAAAAAGGAAGAATACTCTCCGTTTTACCCTGGTCCTAGAGTGCTGATGCGATGAACAAAAGCGATGCGTCCAATAAGAAAACTTATTCTTGCTCCTGCACGCTACCGAGCAAAACATCCGCAAGAAAGCGTGTCTCGAGGATGTCAACTGAATGAGTTATGGGACAGCTAGCGGTCTCTCTCGATTCCTTATAATGCAATGTTTACGACTTGATTCCTTTCTTGAGAGCAAGGATCGAGAAAAGATTTATCTCTTATTCCCCACAACGATGTCTCAAAAATAAATTTGATACATTGCTATGTTTTACAACGCGCTGGAAAGTTTACTTGGCATGAATCATATTTTGTTTTTAATAGGTCTGAGGTGACAGGCGCACTTTTTTAAATTCCTATCATAAGATCCTCGCAACCATTGCAGGCATACGAGTCTTAGTGCGAGCAGGAGAGAGGAGTTTTTCTGCGACCCAATTCATTACTGATTTAATTGTTTTTAAAGCCTGACATGAACAACTGCTGAAATGCATATTAATTTAGCACGGGGCCCTTTTATTTTGCTTGTTTTACGAGCTTCACACAGTAGCTTGTACATGTATGCAACCATTACTTGTTTCTATGGTAAAAAAAACAAGGATGAGAATTCTAATGGACGTAGTAAATGATACTTGAAAAGAATCATATGAAACGCACGTGGCTCGTTGGCTTTGGCTTCCCTCCTCAAGCGCGCCTCCTTTGCATCCCTGGTCACACGTAACATGTACCATCATCATTCTGAAGAAGCCATTATTATTTGGTAATCCAAACAACTTATACTAATTTATATAAATACCACTGAATTTAAAAGCGTAGACAATTCTGAACCCTCTAATAAAAGTTATCAAGAGTGAAGTGAATCGGTTATGTCCAGCTATCAATGAAGCAGGCCATGAATATTTAGGGTTCGCTACATAAAAGTTACGCAATGGAACTATTGAAACTTTCAGCTATATGTAAATTTTATCGCGCTGACTGAAGCCCAGCTTTATGCCGAGCCGTTATTTTGAAATTCCTCCAGCTTCTTGTTAGTAAGTTGATGTTAGTAAGCTTTCTGATGAATCTGGTTAAAATTTCACGGCCTCCCACCAGCCAAGAAAAAATAAAATTTGCCAGCTTTGCGTTCTAACCGGTCTCAAAAGACGCGTGCAAGGTCAATCCAACCGCGTCATTATCGACGTTGGCTGAGAAGAGGTTCGTCATCATCACGTATATTCACACAGCGATCTGAGACCTAGGTTTAACTTCTTACGTACCATGTAGGACGCATTTCTTGACATATAAGATGAAAGAAATTCGTTCGTAGAATTACAAGAAAGGTTTAAACGGGTTGAATACCAACAGATCGACCATCAAGTTCTTTCCTTATGACAAGATTTTACAGTTGTTAGGGTCTGCGACAGACGTAGCGATCACTGGATTGCCTCTTTCAGCACTGACGTTCAACCCATGATGACCACAAAGAAACCAGCCAGCATCATGACCCTCTGCGTTGTTTTGAGTAAGGGTGACGTCTTCAACCCTTTTTCGACGATAACGAAGAAGTAAAGTCCGATTCGCACTGCAACGGCTTAGCAAGAAAAATAGTTCCATGGATGGAGGCCAATGCTTCAAATAAGAAGTTTCCATTCCAACAAGACTCAGCTCCTGCCTTCACGGCGAGCCAAACTGTTGACTTGCTTTAGAGATCCGGTGTGTGATTCTGGGAAAAGGATTTTCGGTCTTCCTATCGCTAAACTTGAACTCTTGCTATGTTTGGTCATAAATTGAAGCCAAAGCTTGCGCGGAGCCACTAAATATCGTCACAGCTCTCAAGAAAAACAAAAAGGCTCTCGAGTTGTTGGAAGCGGTAAAAATTTTCCAAGCTACATACGGCTTTGAAAAGCGTTTAGAAGCCGTCATCACGATTGAAGGGAGTCATATCGAATAAAGCTTTTGTTCTCCCGGCCTGCGTCTTTAAGTGGCAAAAATTTGATGTAATAAACTTAAACAATTTAAAAGTCGACGAATTTGACATTTTGTTTTTGAAGTACACAAACGTCAGCGGTACGATATAGAAGCACACGAAAGGATATACAAGTACACAAATACCTAGCCGATTCTTAGAATACAAGATAGTAATAGTTTGTGCTGCGAAAAAATGAATGCTTAATTTAGATATGTTTTTCAATCATTTCTGTGTATAATTTATGATGGAAAAAGAACCTACATAAAATGAGAAACTAAAAATATTAAAACTTCACTGTTTTGTGGCTCAACCATTGAAGAAGCTCTCAGTCTTTTGTTGAGTTCACCACCCGAAGCACAAAGTAAAAATGTTGTTGGTTGGTCACTTGTCTGGTCTCTTCGTCATCTTTGCCAGGATCGCTATGCAGAAATTTAGCGGCTTCAAGTACGATTGAATGATAAACACATACACGGCTAGGGGCACCAGTGCCGTCGAAAATATCGACGTCATTTTCTAGTTAGACGCTATAGTTTATTTCTGTGAACTGTCCTTAAGCTGCGTCAATGTGAGCCTTTTACAGTTTCGATTCATCTATTTATGTGCTTGAATAGCTGTAAAGTAAATTTCGGTCAATCCGATTAAAGTGGAATTCATAAACAAAAATTTGCTGCTCTCATGTGGTGTTCAAGGATTGAATTACGAAATGGGGATCTCATGGATAATTTTTCACAATTTTATCCCTTCCTCGGACCCAAAAAGAATGTTCGTGATTTACACTTAACTTTCAGTCAGATTTTGATTATATGTCATGAGTGGCGGAATGAATGGGACTGAAAACCTCTCACCAGGGTTGCGGAGTCGGAGGAATAAATTTGCGACTCCGACTCCACCTTTCCAGAATTTGGCGACTCCGACTCCGACTCCACCTTTCCAGAATTTGGCGACTCCGACTCCGACTCCGACTCCACCTTTTCAGAATTTGGCGACTCCGACTCCGACTCCGACTCCACTTTTCCAGAATTTGGCGACTCCAATACCGACTCCGCCTATTCACAATTTCGTGACTCCAACTTTACCTATTCATAATTTATAAGAAGAATATTTTATTTCTTAACTAGTGTACACGGACCGTCGAAAATGACGGGATTCAATACCTTTCTTCAACAAATTTTCGTTTGAGTGGAGTTTCCATGCTTTCAGCTTATTCAAAAGGTAACTTAATTTTCTTATAAGAGTAATAAACTCTCAGAACACAGTATTTTTGAGCCGCAAGAGAGGTAGTTATAGCCATTCGTGTCGTATCCAAGATACAGGAATTCAGCATTACTGAAAGCAACTTCGAACTTGTGTATGTATATTGTAACGTGCAATACAGTACATTGTAATACAGTATATTGTAATATACAATACAGCATATTGTAATATGCAATACGCTACATTGTAATATACAATACCCCGCCGAACTCGGTATTCACGACACAAAATCGAGTATATAATGCTCTGGATCGCTGTAATTGTTTTGAAAGTGACTTATTATAGAGCACTTGCACAACGATAATGAGTGTATTAATTGACCGCGAACTGAAACCAAGACCGCCAGTGCTAATTTCTTCCTATCAATTATTCTTAACAGCGTGACATAAAACGTATAAATAAACATACGACAGTCATTCTTAGTAGAAAACGGTTGCAAGTGTTGAAACCTGTGCATATGTTCATTATATTCTTTATTAGCGAACGACTTTTAAACTGAATACAGAATGTTAATAATCAAGATACTAGTGTACATGATTGGTCAAAAATGACGGGATTCAATGGTATCGTTTTAAAAAAAATCTCAAGATAAAGATGGCAAACAAATATATCCATCCTAAGAGTACCCGCGATTAAAATACAATATTCTCGTACTTGTTCACTGGTAAAACTCGTATCACAGATACGGTCATTAAGCATCTTTAAGAACGTCACAGACGCACACAACAAACAACCAAGCAACAACTGTGCATTATAATTTAAATTATTGTTCGCAAGAAGTTTTTAAAAAATTTGCCACATCTTTTACGCATTTAAATGTCTTTTTCAATTTAAATACGATAAGCCGCATTTTCTTGACAGCAGATTCGATTTTCACACAATGTTTTTTACTTATAAACATAAGTGAGCAGGTGCCGGGATTTTCATAATAATTTCGATGGTATTTATGATACTGTCCAAGCAAGCAGATTCCCATCGTAATGACATAGGGGAAATTGCGCACGAGAACATATACTTATTAATAAATTAACGGACACCTGGCCTATTATTATACCGGGTGTCCCATAAAAATGTCCCCGATTTTCAATTAATTATATCTCAGCTTTAAATTAACATATTTGAATTGCCTTTTTTCACAATGTAGTAAATTTTATTTCCTTTTCGAATAATTTAAGTTCTTGAAAATCTGCTGAATGACCACTTTACAATGATCAATTTACTGAGAGGGGTAGAAAAACTAATTGTTCAAAGGAAAAGTTTTCAAAAAAACATGGATATTCTTCCTTATTTTGTACGCTCTATAAAACTTAACAAACAAAAATTTTAAAGAGTAACAAATCATTACCTTAAATAACGTTTAAATAAATAAAGTAATTTAGTATCCTTCGACATACCCTCCATTTCTCTCAAGGCAAGTTTTACTTCTAGTATAGAAGTATAGAGCACTTGCACAACGATAATGAGTGTATTAATTAACTTAATTAGCGAACGACTTTTAAACTGAATACAGAATGTTAATAATCAAGATACTAGTGTACATGATTGGTCAAAAATGACGGGATTCAATGGTATCGTTTTAAAAAAAATCTCAAGATAAAGATGGCAAACAAATATATCCATCCTAAGAGTACCCGCGATTAGAGAGTACCCATTATTCCACGGTTTTCTATCAGTTCTTGAAACACTATTATTGAGAACACTTGAAACTTGAAACCTCTCAGAGGGTTTGAATACTTGGCAGTAGGTAGGATACATCAGTATGAAATTATTCTTAACATTAGGTATTGAAAGATGAAGAAGAACACCAGTGTTGTTTCTAAAACTTTCCCTTTGAACCATTTTTCTACCCCTTTCAGTAAATTGTTCATCTTAAAGTGGTTATTCAACTAATTTTCCAAAACTTAAATTATTTGAAAGGAAACAAAATTGACTACATTCTTAATAAAAGACAATTAAAATATATAAATTTAAAGCAGCGATATAATTAATTAAAAAGTACGGGACATTTTTGTGGGACACCCAGTATAGTGTTGATTGTTCTTATACAATAAAAGGTCAAGTGTCTCCTTTAAATAAATAAATAAATAGGTTTAGCTATTTCGTGAGCGTAATCTCTCCTATGTTATTACAACGGAGTTTTAGAATTTAAAACTTAAGGGCAACTGTTCGAACATTTATTTAAAATACAGAAGAACTTCAAGGGAACAACAGCAAGTCGTTTCCCGAGGTGCGCAAAAAGAGAAACCGTACCCAAGTTACGCGTATATTGAGGATTCCAACAGTACGCACAGCATCGTCCGTTGTAGTATTTTTATCATTAAATTCCTTTAAAATGAAGACCGAAGATCTTCTTTAACGTAAGGTTAGTTTTTAAAACAAAACTCGCTAAAAATAGAAAACAACCAATGGACGCGGCCGGTCATCAGCACGGTACTCCGGTAGGAAATTTTAGAAGCATTCTGAGTAGAGAGATACAGAGTTTTAAGATGTCTGGTCGCCGACTAGCTGAATATCGTATCTTATTGCAAGATTGCCTATAGCACTAAGGTTTCAACAATTAATTGACAATTAATTACCTTGAATAAAAAGTGCCTATTCAAAAGGCTGCAAGAGCCGGGTCGAGGAGTTCAAGTCGCAGAAAGAGACTGCTCTTTACGCAAGAGAAATAAGTGAGAGTTACCAGACCCACTTTTATTAAAAGGACGACATGCTGCCCAAGCAGAGCAAGCTCAAAGATAATTTAATGAGTCAACGCCATAGCATCACGAGTAATGTTAATTACAGGGATTTAAGGTTAAAGCAGGTCTGCTAGAAGCTCAAACATGCTTAATTATAGAAAATTAAATTTAAACACTAAAAACGGAAAGAAAAGATGCAGCTGCAAAACAAAAAACAAAGAACAGAAAGAACTAATTTCAACAGTTTCAAATTCTTGTCTGTGAACTAAGAGAGGCCAACTGAAGAAAACTTTTTCTTCCACAAAGCCGCCATCAGAAATACGGAAGATATTCAACAGGAAATTTCATTAAACAAATAAAATTGGCTGTCCGTCTTCGTCAGTTGGTCTGTCTCCCTTTCTCGCTTTTAAAGATGCTTAATGACTGTATCTGTGATGCGAGTCTCACCAGTGCACAAGTACTAGAATATTTTAATCGCGGGTACCGTTAGGATGGAAATATTTCTTTATGATTCACATTTGGAAGATTTGTAGACAAACAACATCGAATCCCGGCATTTATGACGAGTCGTGTACACAATTATGTATACTGAGTGTTTCAGAACACGGGGTACAAAATTGCACTTCAAGTATAAAATGGCCAAATAAACACTTTTTGTTCTATGAAATTTTCCCCATAAAAATCTCGGTTGGGAGGTATTAGCTGTTTATTGTTTTAAATGATGAAGTTTAATGGCACAATTACTCGCAATATTTGATCTGAATGTACTTTACAAAAATTGTTCAAAATGTGTTCCACCTACATCAATGAACTTTTCGAATGTTAGCCTTTAACGGCTGCCGAATATTAGGAAACACGTCTAGCATCAAGGTATCTCACCTGCAGCCACTGCAATTCTGGCCACAAGATCTTCCTCAGACTCAATGGGTGTAGCATAAACAAGGCTCTTCACGTTTCCCCAGAAATTTAAATCGAGTGGAGTCATGTCAGGAGATCTAGGAGGTCATACAACTAGAACATTTCGCCCGATCAACGTAAATTCAAAATAAATATTGCGAGTAATTTAGTCATTAAATTTCATCCTTGACAACAATAAACTGCTAATATCTCAATGTCTCTTTCTTCGGAAAATTTCATAGAAGAAAAAGTTTTTATTTGGACATCTTCTACTTGGTGTGTGATTTTTTGCCTCATTCTGAATCTGAAACCCTGTAGATTACTGACTAGTGTTTTCTGAGTAGGTAATGTAGGCATTGTCTACACTGAGAAGCATAGATATGAATCAACAGTTTTTCATTACTAAGTATGCACTAATTCAGTGAAATTATAATAGGTAATTCAATGACTATGCTTCAAATTGCCAAAATTATGATACGTGTAGATAAGGTAGGCCAGATTTGCACACTGCCTTTTTTTTCTGTACCTACACTATGCAGGGTAACAATGCAGAAAAGGTGTCATATTATTGCTCAACTCTATGTTACATTTCGGCTATATATAATAAGCAAAAGTTGTTCTGCTTTCGTCGCAGGGGCCTGACGTTTTCGGAACGTTTTGTTTGCGAATAAAAGTCACTTTTAGCTTATTTGCGTGTAATATGATACTATCTCTTATTCTTGTCTAACTTTTTAGTTTGATTTGACACTTTCTTATTTTATTAAACGCCCACGTTCTTTTCATTTCGTGTTTTTTGGAGCAATTTGAAAAGTTTCCAGCAAGAGAATTTGTACTATCTCATAAATGCAACAACCATTGCAGCTGAGATAGTGCATTGCTTTCAGTTACAATATGTGTGTGACTGTAAGTGAAGTTTTTGCTATTGTGTGTAATTATTTTCATTTCAGCTCGTTTACATTGTATTTTAATTTTTTTCAAGTGTCTCAATGCCGATATAGATAACCTTACAACATTTCCAAATCTTCCTTAACAAGAGGTAATTCATTATATAATGCTACAAAACGGATACTATTTTAGTTTTTAAAATTGTATCAACATAATTATAAAATTCTCCATTTCAGCGTATGCTTACTTAGAAACTGGGAAGTGATACGAAGATAAAAATTAAACATAATGATGATATACGGAAATACAATATAACTCTGAAAGATCCAAACAACATTCAAGGAATAACTTTAGAAATGAGCAGAAATTTTTGTTATTAATACATGTTAACTTGACCTAAAGACAAGGAAGCCATATCAATTTTGATCACATATCCTGAAAAGTAGAAGTCTTTATGCAGCAGACCATAGCTTCAGGTTTTGGCAAGGACTACTCATTGGCAATGAATCATAACCTAAAGACTAGAAATATTTATACCACAACATAACTTTAAGTTCCTGCAAAGACTAGTCATTATCAATCAATGCATCATTAAGAGCGTACAGAGTTACCACTCCTTATGTAAGTACAATATATTGCAACAGCTGAAATGTTCTACAAGTAACTTGCAACACATTTACTACTATTTTCCACTTCCTATGTATTAATTGAAGGAGAAATGAACAAAACAGAAATATACAGAACGAATTTGCAATGCTTTCAATCAATAATTCTTGCTTTTTAACTGCAAAATATCCATTATTACTTCAGTACAATTATATTTCTATCTCGTATGTATCATATTTACATATAAAGGTATGCAAACCCACTATGAATAAATAACCTGACGGTATTAGGTGATAGGTATAAATACGCTGTTTCAAACATAAAACAAAATAATCAACAAAAACATTGCGTATTTTTTAGATTTTTCAGCAAAGTATTCTAACTCTGTTTTGTTTACTTTTCGTTTTAAACAATTATGAATAATTTTTAGCAAAAATTAGAATCGAAGACACCAAAAAATAGCGACTCCAACCACGACTCCACCCCATTCGGAAAAGCGACTCCGACTCCGACTCCGACTCCATCACAATTCCGAGTAGCGACTCCGACTCCGACTTCACCATACTTCAGAGAAGCGACTCCGACTCCGACTCCATTCTAAAACATGCGACTCCGGCGACTCCGGCGACTCCGACTCCCGACTCCGACTCCGACTCCGCAACCCTGCCTCTCACGATGTCTACACTTATCTAGTGTATGAACGAGACTTTTTGCATTACTTTATCATAATCACTTTCAAATCAAGAGTGTGCTATGAACACCTAGAGAAATCATGGTGGGACAAAAACCATGTAAAATTTACGATCGTTCAGATGACCCACAATAATTATTTCCATTGTCCATCGAAAACTCTTATTTAAACTCAATTTAGGTCATAAATTAGATAAAAACTGTTCGATTCGGACTTAAAACGTACTTTATACAGCACGAAAAATTCTCAGAAATGTAAATTTGTATTCTGAAGACGGTTAGAGTAAATTTATTCGAAAGCTTGGGCTAAATAAAAAAAAGTGTTTGTGTTGGCTCCGTGAACACAAACTACTATCGTAACATTAACCATAGAAAGTCGGACAGACAGGTTGCTTTCCATTACAGAATTTTTCGGTTCGTCTCCTGTATGAATGTTTAGGAATATGTTCTAAATCACTTTAAAGTAAAAACAAGAGTAGAGAGCTTCTGACTCTAAGTAAACTCAATTACTCGAAACTAGAATAACTGAACTCTGAAATATCCTTGTCTAGAAATACCAAAATGAGAGCTCTTTTGAGCTAACATCCAAAATGAACTTAGCACTAAAAAAAAGTGAATGGAGAGAGAGTTCGGTAATTCAAGCATGCGTGCAAACCAATGGAAAATTTTTAGAAACTAATCTTGACTAAATCAAGCAATACAAAGAACACAAAGGCAACAAAACTACAAATAAAATCACATCAACTCTCTTGGTGCGGTATTTGCACAACCATCACGAGAGAAACAGAGAGGTATAGATACACAGAGAGAGGTAGATACACAAAGAAAGACATCAAGAAAAATCAGCACTAGACCTACTAGAGGTACAGACCATTCGCAGTAACAATAAACACAGAAATAATGAACCACGTTCAGAAGTAGGGTCCAAATGAGCTGTCGGGCTCGGCTGTGGCAGCGCCAGAGGCCACCGCCACAAAACGAGGTTACTTCGTCAAAAAACGAAATAAGTTTAAAAAATATAAATAGGAAGAAAGAAAGGGCGTACAAAATTGCTACTCGTTACAAAGGGAGTGAGTAATCAAGTGAACAAACTCACCAACAAGCAATCAACAAACCAACAACATATGGAAAACAACGACTGTCTAACAACGTCGAAAATTGAAGCCAAGCACATAAGGACTGCTGAATTGCAGCAGGTTTCTGATTTTGAATTGCGGGCTATCCATACTAGCGCACTTATACGAATACAAATTGCAGTAAATTCATACTACTGCAGCAAGCAAAAATAACATTTTCGTCACGCAAAAGAATTCAAGGATGTTATTTCATACTTTCAAACCTATCCCAACTTATTAATCTCAACGTATCCCAACCAATATTCAACTTTTCTACCTTTTCCCAATTAAACGTAACCTGCCCTAACCTAGTCTAGTCTAATCATCAAATTACCTGCCACGTAACGTAATGACAGATAACCAGATAGCAATTTGGAAATTGAATTTTTTTGACGATTTACAAAGCAATGGGAAAAAATACTCAATGCAACGCCATGTTTCTCTATTAACTGTTGTTGAGAACAAAAATATGGCAATATATAAAATAAGTATAAAATATACAGATACTTGTTTTTAATGGGAACAATTAACTAGAAACATAAATTTATCCCCAATTACAAAAGGAATTATTATTTGCTAAATATGCTTACTATTTATATTCATGTTCATTTAACAGGACGTTTCATGTTTATGAATATCAGAGCACAATATATACGCGCGATAAACAATATAATGAGTTCGCAAGTGAGTGAACGTTCTTCGTGAGAGGACGACATTAATTGCTTCAACTGTCAGAAACTGGCATGTGAGACACGTACTGCACTTGACGCCTGCGGAGAGAATGACTATTATATACGCACCAGGGAGAATTTATGAGAGAAGTGAAACCTCAGAAATTACGACTCTACAAAACTCGGCTGGAAATTATTACTGCTTCATGCAACCTCCTTTTCAGTCGCGGACACTGGACACTACCGAGCGCTTATCCGTAAAAATTTATAGAGTGTTCGAAGCACGTTCTTTAATGCTATAGACGAGTTTTCCAGCTAATATTTCCATTGAGGCTCTATGTGTTAGTAATATATTCATGACTCATCTTGAAAAATGAGAAAACCAAAACTCTTTGAAAGGGAAACGATGGACTATTTCTCGGCGCGAGATAAAAGCCGAAAATAGCGAGGGGAGTCTGTGCGGCCGGAAGCAAGCGCGCGTTAAATCATCTGGGCGATTTGACGGCGAGAGGAAAAAGACTTGCCGCCGCGATGCTATCGCCCCGCAGGCAGCAGCGAACAATGGGGGAACTGCAACGTCTTCTCTTCAGTTACTTCGAGTGCTAAAGAAGTTGACATTTTGCGAGCACAACAGGTGTGTTCTGTTAGATGATGCCGTCGAAGCTACCCCTGCGGCGTTTCATTACTTGTAGCAAGAGCAATAAAAGTAGCTCATGCTCTCGCATTAAGTAAACTATTAGTAAGACTGTAGCAGCACGTGAGGAAATATGAGAAACACAGGAAAAGATAGTCGATAAACACATGAATACTGTTGAAAACTGTTATGCAGTTATTTAAGTATAATTCTTTTTCATGGTGGATACTAATAAGAAGAATTCTAATGGGTGTAGTTATTTTAAAATTTATTAACAATCATTTGAAACTATCGTAAAAACGTTGGCTTTGGTTTCTCTTCTCTCCTGCATCACTGGCCACGTACACACATCATTAGCCATGTAATACATTATTAGTCATGCGCATCAATTCCGGCTCTTCTGCATCACTCGAGATGAGCATGCATCACTGTACACGTACGCTACATTCGTGCCCTGCATCGCGAGTCATACATCACGTGAGCTTCCCATGCATAACTTCTGTAGTCTGGAAATATTGCGAGCTTCATTTCCGAAAAAAATTTTGATGAGTAAAACGCATGCATAATAATATGATGGTCGTTGGAGTAACTTTCAAGAGGTAACTAAAAAGTCAAGCAAACTGCTTTAAATTCAAAGCTTGCTAGAAGCTCCGTACGTCACGAAGCTCCAAATATTGTTGGGATCGACAAACTATACAGCATGCTGTCTCTAAAACATAATAAAGTTCTTGCAAGTATTGCTCAGCATTCACTCCCTTTCGTACTATTATAAATTTAACAGTTTGATGGGCTTAAAGCGTTAAGCCCAAGTATCAGACCGTAAGATCATAAGAGCTGGGATTAGAAAGACGAGAGATTGGAGTCCCACGAGCCCTCGATCTGCGGAATTATACAATCGTCGATATTGCAGTCGACCTTTCATTCTGTCCTTTCGACAAACTCTGAATTAAAAAAATTATGAGCCTAAATTCAGTAGTTTCTACAGGATTCTTGAACCAACAAAAAACTAAGATTACTGTATTATTATTCAGACCAGTATAAATTTTATGGAATTTGTCTGAGATTTACCCGATAATTTACCAAGATAGATTGAGGTTTACATCACAGAGACCAGCTGATTTTACGGTAAGTTGTATCAAGAGATGAACAGCACGCTACTATACAATCAGCTTTGTTGGCCAACTTTGTGGAATTCTCTGTATTATGCATACGAATACAAGTTTAACTAATAATTTTAAAGCCTGCGTTATTTGTGAACCCCACTCGTTGTACGAGGTCTGTTAAAAAGCTACTTTTATGCGGTGCGAAATGCTGCGCTAATAGAGCTTTCAAAAAAAGCAACGTCAATCAGCATTTTTGGCTTGGAGACGCCGCTTCCCATATGAGACGAGCTTTGATATGCTGTGAACTAGATCCTTCTCAATGAACACTGGAAGTGATCGCTATGTGAATTAGTGAAACAGTGAAGATGAATGACTTTTGGAACAGCCTTCAAGGCACGTTCAAGTCTGCAGCGTGTTATATTTTTCTTGAAAAAGTCTTTCTCCGAACCGGGGACTTTGCTTCGGCATAGAATGTTATGGGACTGTTCGACTTCGTCTCGGTCGAAGTAAGCGCGCACGAGTCGGTCAAATATAAAGTTAACGTTGATCGTTTCATTTGGCCGTCGAGATATTATCCACATGAATTTGCAAAGATTGAATTATAAGTTAGCTTGAGCCTCCCTAACCACATGAAATCCGTTCCAAAAAAAGAAAGAGAATGGCACTATTTGGACTGGAATTAAGGAAACTGGGAATTTATGTACAAGCGTGTTCCCAAACCTGATCTTTAACTCGCTGAAAAAGTAAGAGTGTAAGAAGTTCATGAAACAAGATAGAAGTTAAGAATTTCAAGACGAAGAATACAGCACGGATGGGTATCATTTTTAATAGAATTAAACGAAGCTAAGTTTAAAATATCTGAATTAGTGAATTTTAAACGTTTCGGAGACCAGCTCCATCTTTATTAAGTCTGAAACGTTTAAAACTGACTAGGTCAGTTATTTTAAATTTAGCTTCGTTAAATTCTATTAAAAATGATACCTATCCGTGCTGTATTCTTCGTCTTTAAATTCTGAATGATAGTCAGACTAAGGAGTGTTAATTTTACGGAAGATAGAAGTTGAAGAACAGAGTAATCAGAGTTGAAAAATGACAGCAATGAACCGAAAAAAGGGGGTCCATTACAGAATAAAAACCTACTTTTTCTAACAAAAGGAAGGCCTACCCGAAGTGATGGTTATCAGCTCGGGGCCTCACATTTTCCCTAAGGGGGTAATAATATCCATAGAAACTAAAGTTGCACCTTTCTGAGAGAGTATAAGCATCGCAAATTGTTCACTGAGTGTTAACTTTTTCTGGAGTTTTATTCGGTCGATGAAATGCATCAGGCGAAGAAGGAAATAAGCGTGAAGATTATTTTATGGTAGAGGTGCACATCATCGATTGCGATACATGCACTCAGACGGGAAGGCTACCTATCCTGAAAACGCTGGCACATTTCGCTTGGGATTGACCGGTGAGAATCAATGGGAATTTAAACCGAATCGTAAGTACTAACTCACGATAAAACTTGGTAGGTTCTCGTTTCTGGAAATTTGGTCAGATAAATTATTGAAATTTTCGTGGACGATTGTAGGTATGGAAATCGCTGTATTTGTACGGCGAAATTATTCAAACTACTTCCCCTGAACCTCACTGAAAAATTGTCCATTTGCTTGAGCTCTGACGCTGGGTTTGGTTCCAAGTGCATGAATGCGAGAAAAACTTCCTACAGCTCTGCATTGGATCTTCACTATATATATATACAACCTGTTGCTTTCCATTTTTAGAATAATTTACCGTACTATTACCAAGGTTTTCAGTATGCTCTCTAGCTTAAACATTTTTCCAACCATGCAATAGGTAAAACTAAGGTAAATTTTGGATTCCAAACTAAAGGAATTCATAATTATTAAATTATAATACCCGTAACGTATTCTATTGTGTATTACTACGTAGTCTTCTCATAAAAATTGGAAAAATTTGATCGACTGTAATGCCCATTTGCAATCAATATTGAAAAAATTTGCAGAATAAGCACTGCAACTTCTAAAAAAATGTTTTTGGGCTTCTTCCTCTGTAGCGAAGAGCTTGGGAGCTCACTGCAATGTACGACTCCTGGTGTCGCATTTCGAAATTCACTTTGAAAAAGAAATTGAAATTTACCTTTGCTCGGTAGTTCACTCTTACAAAATGAGTTTTTTTGAAAGGCAACAATCTACAACTGAGTCATACATTGGTATGTCATACATCCGTATTGACAATGCTGTCGACATTATTGTGCGGGAAATTGTACGGCGAAGTAGGTGAATGGAGAAGATAACTGTGGGAGACAGGTTCATGTGTAAGAACAACGCGACGATGGCGCGAGCGGTTACGGGATGTGCCACTGGGCAGCAAGGAACGAGTCGGGCTTGTGCGCCGTGAGCTGGAAGAAGAAAATGACGCGGGAAAAACCACTCTAATCCACTAAATAATAATACACAGTTGTTTGCTTGCGCAGTTGGTCCGTCTCTCTGTCACGCTCTTATTAAGGCTGCTTAATGACCGTATCTGTGATACGTGCTCCACCAATGCACAAGTGCTAGAGTATTTTAATCACGATTACTATTAAGATAGATTTATTTGTCATTCACATCTGGAAGATTATTTTAAGGAAAATATCCAATCGCGTTATTTTTTACCGTTCATAACCTGTGGAGTATATTAGCCCGTTAAAACTTTTATTCTGCTTCTATTAGCTCATCATCAAGTCATTTATCATTCAGACTTATGTGGCAAAAGGGACGAAGAGTACAGTAGCGTGAAATCGATCTGCATCCATCCATCCGTAGATTTACTTATAGAACTCTGTATTTTTGAGTGCCTCATGAGCTTGATAGTTGCCGTCTACGTACTGCTTCCAGTATAATAGCATACATAGGATAAAATTCAGCACTCTGCTTTCTGTAATAAAATAGAAAAATTCAATTTTGTTTTGATACTGCTACTCTATATAGTTTGTCTTTCACTATTATGTATGGACAACTTCAGGGTCCAACTTGCTATATTTATTCCTCATGCAGTTTTTTTGGATACGATGTCCTACTTATGTTTATATTATGGAAGATATTTCTCATCGTTTCTTTAAATTGACTAGGATTTTTGGATACATTCGGAAAACTTATGATTACAAGCAATTTTTGGTTATAAATTAGTTATACACGCAACATGACCCAACGGACAACGGGTAGTCAAGTACCATATAATAATTCTGCTTGATCCTTCCTTGTAGTTAGTTACCTAGTTTGTTCATCCGTTACGCTTTCAGTAATTAGATATAAGCAAATTAAGGGAACAAATGTGTCGTGACGTCTAATTGATAAATACTAGATCACCCCCATTTATTTGAAATAAAAAAGAAGGCCAAGTAAAAGAAAGGCAAAAAGAGATGAAAAAATTCAGTCTCTCGAGAGTTGATAAAGCAGAGTGCAGACGGCCCGTCAAAAATGTATAATAATTATCTACAAATCGCATGACAAATGTTCCTATTTCCTAAGCTTGTATCACAGGTACGCTCATTTCGGCTGGCTTCGGACAGAGAGATAGACAGACGGACGCGGCTCTTATTGTAGTATAGATTTCAAGATACTTGCGCTGTCACTAAGCCAGGTGATTAAAAGTGTAAACTCACGGAAATCTATATATTAATACCCTTGTAACGATGTATCTAGGCGTGTCACATCCTTCCCGCCTTGATACATAGATCATTGCGTCAAGCTTTAGCATAGATACCGCAATGATATATATATCAAGGCGGTATCTATGCTAATGCTTGACCATAAAATTACACTTCTCAACATTACATCCCTCACTAAGGTAGGAAGTTTAATTTGCCATTTTACATCTGATGAAAAGAAGTTGAACCGTTTTGCTCATTTAAAACAATGGAGCAAAAAAGAAAAGAGCAAAGAAACGCAGCAAGAAAGTTTTAAAGTTGAATGGGTCTTTAATTATATACGGGGTGTTCACAAAAAATGTATCCACTGACCGATATATGTATATATGATACTGGAACCACACAGCGGTTTAATTTTGATTCTTTCCCGGTATCATATATACCTATATCGGTAAGTGGATACATTTTTCTGTGGACACCCTCTATACATACTCATACAAACAGGTGTTGTAATACATTATAGTGTTTCATGTAATTTTTTAGGACGGCATGAAAGTTGTTGAATGATTGTTAACATTCACTTCATCTACCCCGAAAGTTAATAACGCATGAATGCTATTAAAACGAAATTAGAAATGTGCAAAAACAACCGCGAATTATTAGCAGGTCCCGCGAGCAAACTTATTGGGTTAGGATAGGTTAGAATAGGTCATGATGGAATTTTTTCACGGGTCCACCTAGCTTTATGATATTGACCGTGAAATTTTTCACGGATCCTGCTAGGAGACATTACGTAATGTTAGGTTGTGGTGGGATAGATTAAGGCAGGATATGTAACGATGGTCTAGGATAGGTTAGACTAGGATATTAGAACATTAGGTTCAAATAGGTTAAAATTAAGATAGGTTAAGCTAGGATAGGTGAGGCTGAGCTGAGATGGGTTATGTCGAGTTAGGATAGGTTACGTTGCAATTATTTTACGAGTCCAACTAGCTTGACAATGATAATGACCGTGGAATTTCCACTGGTCCTGCTAGTATTCGTTATGTTCAGTAAATTTTCAAAAAAGTGTTTTTCATTGACCATGAATCAGCAGGTTACATGCGGTCTCAATTCATAAAACAATTAAATATAATTTCTTGAGCGACGGGTGCTTGGATCACCATCCAGATGTTCTGTTGCAAGAGACAAACATCGCGTTTTGCGCAAATTCCCGTTTTCATTACGCAGCATTGTGCCGCACTTCTACAATATTCCAACGCATAGTAAGAATAAAATCATTTTTTGGATGTTTATATAAAGCTGGTCTGTTTTAAAAAAATACAGCATTCTCCACCACCTCATCACCTGCCTTTCATTATACCGGCATCCTTGTCGAGTGTGCGCAACCATTACTGACAGTGAAGTTCTACCTTTAACGCGGTGGAAGAGTGGAGCTCCGGCACTACCGTAAGGGTGGTCGTTGCAGAGGATTCAGAGACTCTGTGATTGCCGAGGTAGTTCAACCATTCATGGTTTAGCTCTCTGGAGCCCGAGCTTTCTTATTTAACAACTTCTTGACTACGCAGTAGTATTTCGCAATTTAGGAGGGAGACCCTTGAGGGTGGTTTCTTCGTCTTCGTCATCGTCTTCGTCTTCGTCATGGAATCCGTGGGCGGTCCCTCACTCCTCTTCCTCTTCTATACATAAAGTTCTTGCGGACGTTTGAATTAATTAATTTGTAACCAAATGTTTGCTACGCGTATTAATGACATCATAATCCGTAAAATATTCGATAGGATTCTGTTCGGTATCCTAATGACAGCTCCAAATCTGGTAGGCGCAACCACTCCAAGAGCAGGCGCTGGCTCCGGCGTAATATTTTCCAACTCTTTTTCTTTAAAGATTTTATCCTGACCGCAACTAATCTGCAAGCCTCAAAAGAGGCATGGTTACTGTTATATAGTGAAGTACTGGTTGTGTTAATAAGACTTCCGGAGGAAGATCTTTATGCGCTCGGCCCGGATACCTTATAGCGTTCGGGTCACATGTCTTGATAGGGCCTCCGCCGGAAGAGCCGATGGGCGCCTTGCATTTACAAGCACCGGATTACCTTTGTTTACCCTCCGGGCTCAGCTGCTCTTAAGGAGGAGCTGTGTATCGATAAGTCAGTACAATACTAGAAGTCCTACAGTGCGTTTCGCTATCCTTCTGCCTGGTATACGGCTAGGCGAACAGAAGCTACAGGTTCTGTTCAATAATCCTCATGTCGTGCTGAAACTGCGACACGACAGTTACCAAAGCGGAACAGCCACAGACATCTATATTGGGTTGAGGTCAGGATGTGAGGAAGTCTTTTTTCACTTGCATCAGACATTTGGGTCATCATTAAAAACCGAAATGGCCTTCAAATCCGGAAAGGCATGTTGGTCGGTTTGTTGAAAGAGAAATAAATAGTTCATTGCACGAAATAGATTGACGTAAATTCCTCTCCACACATTCTAGATCTAGATTATGTTACCAGCATGAAGCCCCTACTTTGACGTTTCCTCAGATGAATGGACAGTCAAGCTAATAGAGTATACCTAAATGAGCACACCGCAGCCTCGCTGGAGCGTCCTCTGCACTCCAGCCGCAACACGGTGTGAACTTTCTTCAGGACACAAAGAGCTCCGTTCGAGCACCCGATCACTTTAGAACTACCAACTTCTTCATTATGAAAAGTTTTCATCTGCGTTGAGCCAAAAGCCCCAATTCTCTTACTTCGCTGACGGCTCATGTCATGAGCCACTTTACCCATTTCCAGGGAACGTCATAAGTTCAAACGAGAAGTGTTCTAGTTCTCACACAACAAATCATCTCCCCAAATTCGTGCAACTCAAGTTTGGCGATTTTTTTTCGTGGTTCTTATCGAATTCTTCGCTGTTTTGGAATCAATGACTCGCTTCGGTCGAGTATTGGAGCAGATCAGATACGCAAACTTTTCATCCGATTTTGGTTACGACTAGTCCCTGCAGTAGTACACGGACAAGAAACCACTGTTTTATTATATTTGCCGCAGAGCCTAAAAATTTCCTGTAAACGTCGCCTAAAAAAAATCTCTAGAATATCGATAAAGCTTGAATGCAGATTCAGAGAAATTTTTTAATTTCAGGTATCATTTGAATCAGAAGACAAAGTGAAAATCTAAATTTAAACATAAATGACTAAAGAAATGAAGCATGATGTTCAAGTGACATCGTTAATTGATTGATTATGAATTAGTTTTAGCCTCCCTTTACCACAACAAAGATGTTCAAAGAGAGGAAGGATGAAGGCACCATTTAGTATAAAGTTAAAGGAACGGGGAATCTATGCACAAAGGGTGTACCCGCAAAGGATCCCGTGCACACAGAAACAGAATGATAAGAAGGAAGGTTATGAAACAAGATGAAAGTTGAAGAAGAAAGGTGCTGAAAAACAGGACAGCAGTGAACCGAAAAAGATGGTTCTTACCAAAACAACAACAAAAATATCTTTCAACAAAAAGAAGGCTTACCTAATTCTAAGCTCAGGACCTCACATTTCCCACTAGGAGCACTAATTCTCATAGATACAATAGCTGCATCCCCCTAAGGGGGAGTGACATCGTTAAACATCCTGAGAAAGTTGCCACTCTTTCCATCTTAATTTCTTATTTAACATATAAACAAACCGTACTCTTCACAGCACAAACATCCACGAAGCGTCAGAAACAGCTAGATAAAAACCGTGAGAAGTTCATGTCGGGGAAGAATTTTCACAAATTCAATACTGTACCCAGTGACGCTCGGCAGCTCCCAAAGGTTTCAAGCAAGTAATTAGGGCTGCCAAACGCAAGTGATCCAAAATTGCTGATGTAACGAGTACTTCAACGGAATGAGGGGTGAAATTGCTGCCTGCCGTGCAGTTCTTAGCGAGAGCTTGGGAGGCGCCTTTAAGACGGAGTAAAATTTGCTGGCGAATGTGTAATGCCCAGCGCAGCAGAGGCAGAGAGGCTCCTTGGAGAGGCAGAATGAAGGCGGTGTTTCTCAGGAGCTCGATTTAAGCATTGGACATTCAGAGGTCCCTCCTACCTCGTGCTGAATAATGAAACGGAGCAGGAAGGAGCCCTAGTTATATATAGACTTCTCGCAAACAGCACTGTAGCCACGCCGTCAACATCGCTTGTTCATACGTTGCTGCTGTCGCATGAGCAATGGGTGGCGTCCGTTACCAAAGCTGAGTTATGGCCACGGTAAGGCGCTCTCTGCCAGAGGAGCTGGATACACATTGTAGCTCGTTATGAGGATAGCATTACATTATGCGCTTGTCGTCTTCCGTCATCGCAGCCACGGCACACACTGCTCTGTAAACACACCGACGTCTTAGTTAAACTCGGCGAGAATCCGTCTTGGTCCACCGTGTTTCCAGGCCGAGGAAATCTAGAGAACGATATTACGTCGCTCCACACCCTAAACTTCGCAACATTCCTGAGAAGATGAACTTCTGTAGAAATAAGATGACAAAATTTCCGGCCAATTTTTTGCGCGTGGGGCCATTAACGTTCACAAACATAAAACAATAAGGGCCAGCGACCAAATGAAAATGTCAGGGCTGAGTAAGTTCAAGTTTAGAGCACAAAACACAGTGAATTGTATTTTTCAGACGCAGCACGTCTTTTGCTGCTTCGTCTTAGCTTATCTTATGCCCCCTAAAAACACTTCTACGAACGTAAAGAGAAAGTTTTACAGCCACGTAAGCAGGACCTAACGAGAGTGTCACCGAGTTCGGGTCAAACCTTTGAAGAAAGTCCCGCTAAAACATGGCCCGGGAGCGCCAAAAGATCAACAGCTAACCTGCGTTCTCGTGCAACTTGAAACAATACCGGCACTGCCGAAATAGGCAATTTTTTCAGGCATGCAGCAACGTGATTTATGAGTCATACATAAATTGTTCTTGGGAAGAGTTTAGCCTCGTACATTCTCATGGCAATATGCTTTCTACTCCACAAGAAACACTGCACATGCAGGAAAAAAACGCTTTCTCTGGTCATGCAATGAAATGACTAAACAAAATAGCTAAGTAAAACCACTACGGCAACCAAAGAAAACCATAAATGGAATCGTTCATGCTCGAATAAAATGTATTTCCACTCAACTTCCATCCTTAATAGGCAGTACAACAGCCTCTGATGTTAAATCGAGGAATAATTTTAGAAAATCAAACAGCGTTGCGGGAAAGAAAAGCTGCCTGAACTAATTACCGCCACTTTTTGAATGCTTCGAAACAGGTCACCTGCCAGTCGGTGCGCACATGCGCCGTGTCAACGCGAGAAAGAGAGTTTCATGGGACAGGTGCTGCGTGCCCGCGCACCTCCCCGCCTCACCGATCAAAAAATTTGGCATAAGACTGCGCGATAACCAATCATCTGGGCAGGAAGACATCACCATTTAGATCAACAGAGAATTGCTCGCTGACTTAATATAAAAGCTTCGGTGGCATTTGTAACATTCTGGTGTAAATAAAGACGCGCAAGAGACAGACGAGAAAATAAATAGAGCTTCTGTCGACCCTCATTGAGCTCAGAGACGCTGTGGACGTATGATATTTTACTGGTGAAATTAGCGAACATGACTGGTGCACAGCGCAAATGATGCTTCTTGGACCGCATGCCATCTCTCCTTCTCAGCGCGTTTATTTACGTCGGAACAAGGACTAATAAAATTCAATGCACGCAAACACTGAGCTATAAATCAGAGGAATTTAACCGAAAAATGAGAACGAGGTTTAGTGAACTACATTGAACAAAATACCATGCTACACCACCAACAACGCTGGCTGAACTCCAAATTACACACATAGCAATAGTACGGTGAAAAGTTTTTTGAAAGTAGAAACGTTAACAAGATACTGACATTCATGACAGAGCCACCAAAATATTCAAGGCCAGTAAAACAAGATGAGCCTAAGCCTGGACTACAGATACACAACATCAATTCTACGTTACTGGCCACTCATTACATGCGACAGCAAAAATAGAACTACTAACACTCCGAGATCAAAAGTACCACAAACTCCAAGCTAAATATTTCAAACCTGAAACAAAGCAACAGGTAGAAGGAGGGCAAGAAAAGAATACATACAACTCGAGCAGCACTGCTACTGCAGCTCTGGACAGAATAAGAGAAACCTGTTATAGGAAAGCTAAGTGGCTGTGGAGATACAAAAATCATCGAAAATAAGAAGCCCAAAATAATTATTTAGGCCTACGTGGAAACGTACCCATCAGCTAACTTTTCAGTCGAGGGTGTTCAACTCGACGGGGAATGTTATTAAATATATATTTTTTAAATGCGGTGCAGGAAACGCTTAATTACGAGCAATGAGGAAGATATCAAAAAATTACGGGGAGGTGGGTCACGTAAACTATGAATCAGGATGGCTTGACGATCATAAGAGACTCTCACACTATGTGTTGACATGCCATCTCCTGATATTTGATAGGATGGTTGTGACGTACGACAAAAGTATGAGTAGATTACACCGCATGCTAAGTAATTACAGTCATAAAAAGTCTTCTACTCACGGATATTATAGCAAATGCTCACGTAAAATTAGGAGACTGGTACGAGAGTGCCCGTACAAAAAACAACCGAAATATGTCTGTTTAGAAGTATGCAGAAGTTTATTTAAGTCGGGGCAGAGGATTTAGCTTGAGAGGAAACCCGAGTGTGTGCCCAACACGTCGAGTGCTTACTGTTACCTTCAGGCTTCAGTCGGCTGGCAACGGCGACACAGGCGAGCGCTTCCCTCGGCGCAGCTGTCCTTACTTGAAGCGATCTCGTGAAATTCAGCGTCCTCTTTCTTTACATCGAGGTCGTTTTGATGCGATATTGTTTCTTCACGGTAATTGTACTCGTAAACAATTCCCTAGATTGAATCACTTCCAAAACATTAAAATATATCGCACTGCTGCGCAATTTTTTAGCTTTCACTTAGTGTATATTACTTTCAACGTTTAATGAATAATGAATGAAGGCATCTACGGATGCTTTAATTCCAATCAAGCCTGATACATATCACCTTGTACATTGGATTTTCAAATGCCTTATAACTAACGCCAGGACGCCATGACGCTTTCCACCCGTCGAGACCGGTACCCATTTCAGACACCTGGGTAGAGTGGGGTATTGTGCTTGGAATTTTTCTCCTATACCCAACAGAGAAAATCGCCACTGCCAGCGCCGAGATTCGATCCCGGGTCTCCCGCACGGCGGCAGAACCCTCTAGCCACATGGCTATGGCGGCAGTGTGACGGTTTTTTAGATTTCGAGTAGCTTGGATTTATTAACGTGAGAACTATAGGAATTACAAAATTTTCAGTGTGGGCCTAAATCCACAGAAAATCTTCCCCGCATTGCTGACATGAATGTACTTACGAGCAGCAGGCTACTGGACACAACACAGCTGGCCTGAAGGTACGTACGAGCAGCAGGCCACTGGACACAACACAGCTCGCCTGAAGGTACTTATGAGCAGCAGGCCACTGGACACAATACAGCTGGCCTGAAGGTACTTACGAACACAGCCACTGGACACAACACAGCTGGCCTGAAGGTACTTACGAGCAGCAGGCCACTGGACACAACACAGCTGGCCTGAAGGTACTTACGAGCAACAGGCCACTGAACACAACACAGCTGGCCTGAAGGTACTTACGAGCAGCAGGCCACTGGACACAACACAGCTGGCCTGAAGGTACTTACGAGCAGCAGGCCACTGGACACAACACAGCTGGCCTGAAGGTACTTACGAGCAGCAGGCCACTGGACACAACACAGCTGGCCTGAAGGTACTTACGAGCAGCAGGCCACTGAACACAACACAGCTGGCCTGAAGGTACTTACGAGCAGCAGGCCACTGGACACAACACAGCTGGCCTGAAGGTACTTACGATCGCCTACCCTCATCTAGACACGTGTGTGGCGACTGGAATGCCAACGCTGAAAAAAAAAAAATTCAGAGAAAACGGGCAAATGGAAAATAAACGACGTTTAACGAAAATAAATGAAACGTAGAATAGCTGAGTAGCTTTGAGCAATAGTAATTAGTTACGATCTGCGAGCAAATGTCGAGTGATAGCTATAAAAGCTTGAGTTCAGACCAAACTCGATTTAGGCCGAGTATGTAGAAACAACTTTCTCTGAATCGTGAAATGTTCCCAAACAACTTTCTAACACCACATGAGCTAAAGAAAAGAATTTCTAGTACAAATTATATCGCACGATTTTGTCATCGTTGTTGTTTAGTCTGTACGTTTGACTGAGTTAATATATTTTTGAGAAATGCTCATTTCCGCCTCCTGTAAACGATTTTAGACAGAAGAAGAGCATAAAGTTGCGTAAGCGCGAGCCCAATAAGCGCAATGTTAGGAAGAAATGCACATGGGAAGGCTCTCGCGACCTTCTCCTCCTGCCGAAGCTAAGACTTCCTGGCAGCCGCCCAGCTCTTGAGGTGTCGACCCAAATGAACGTTGACAAAATATGACGACCGCACAAAATATCGAACATGCAGCAGGCCAGCAGAACAGGCAAAATATAACCTTGGCCCTCATTAGCCTGGCAGCGGCGGCAGCATCGCGTTACTGACACGGGCACCGAACATCGGTGACAAATGAGACCGCGGTTTGAGTCCGGCCAGCCGCCGTCCAGACACCGCCCTCGCGCGTTCCAGCCAAGAGAAGTTCTTTTATTTTGGCAGTGTCTGCAGGCGCCGATCAGCAGCGGGTTATGGAGGGGGCAGGGACTCCCACTGTTTATCATGGCATGGCAGTCTTGCAAAGTCGAAAAAAAGTTCTTTCGCGTCTTCCCACTTTCAACGAGTAATAGACGCTCACTTCGAGATTAAACTTCAGTGCAAGAGTTGACTTGTTGAGAACATTTTGGAAGTCGGGGAATATAATCAGGCAAGTTTATATTTGAAGTTTGGAATACTTGTTGCAGTCTCCTAGTGAGGAGTTTGCTGTTTTGGCAGCGTAGCAATTTCCTGGAGAAAGGAAAAGTGGTACAATGTTCAATAGTTACTGTACAACTTCGGCAAGGGATTCGAATGTAATAAGAAACATAGGAACACATCCAAATGACCAAGGTAAACATAATATAAAATATTATTTTGCAAACAAAGCATGATCGACGACAGTTGTGGACAGTCAAAAGCTAAGCGCAAATCTTACTTTCAAACAAAATGAAAGATGTCAAACCCATGGTTAAAATTGTTCATTATAACAATCTCTTTTATAATTGAATTGCAAAATTCATGGAAAACGAAACCAAGTATTTTCACATTGAATCGCATTGAAGTGCTGTTACCAAAGCAGCCAAACCAAACTGCCTTAATACTCGTATGTTGGCATTCCGGAGCACAATACCTGAACAATGTTGCTCTTTGCTCTACCTAAATAATAATGGATAGAAGTATATGTCTGGGTAGTTATTTTTTATATAGTGCTTTATATAGCTGTTTATATATCCACTGTATATATAACTATAATTAAAGTTCATGTTCTATTTTCACACGTAGACACGGGCGAGTGAACTAAAAAGACCCACACTATGTCATATTTCATTTTGAAGTGGTAATATTGAAAATATCATTTACTTTCTGAATAACTCAAGCACATAAGATATTCAATAACATTACCTAGCAATGATACAATGAGAATTAACCATTCTTTATTCAAATAAGAACGTAGGTTAAAATACAGTAAAATGAAATGCTCGATTCATGTTGCCAAAAAAGCGTAAGAAAAGTTCAACGAATTTCATGATAGAATCAGGCGGGCAAGCTTCACTTGAGAAAGTCAACATCACAAAATGATTGATGGCGTGATCCAAAAATGTGCATTAAACTAAAAATGAAATACAATTCAGTCCTTAGCTGTTGGAGGGCAGGAAATGAGTTCTGGTCACGGAGGGGGTCAGCAATCTCACGGTGAGGTGATGTCACACCAGTTTAGTTCACCTCAGAGAGGTGGACTGTATTCAGTCATCTACAAAAATATTTGTGCAATAAAGTGAGGGAACAACTTCTGCCTTCAAGTGTGAAGCTCTTTCCACAGCAACGAGGCACATCAGGGGGTTCCTCATCAGTGAAATATTTAAAAATGCTTGACTGACTGACATTCTATGGTCCTGCGCATGTCAGTGAGATGGGGCAAATCTCCATATACAGCGCAATTCACCTGGTCCTACTTTCTTCGATGCCTAACAAATTAAAATTTACCTCCCTCGGCGAGAGTCTTTCTTCGCAAATTTGGGCGAAATCCATCGTCGTCGGTGCGTCATTTGGGAAGTTTTCAGCGGCCATTAAAGCGGAGTTAATCTATTTTATGGACCGAGCGGAGGCCTCGAAGCATCCATTTGAATGCCACGTAAACCGGAGCTGCTCAATGGCTCACAGCTCAAGATGAGCGATCGCTGTATTTGCCGGGCTCATTACTTCCATTTCGAAAGCTCAGATGAAGAATATAATTGTGCGTCTTTCAAAATTGAAATGCGAACTTCGTTTACAGGACGCGGAACTTGGCAAGAAGAAGAAGCCCTTAATTGAGCTGTCTCAGATTGGAACCTGAATAAACCAACTGATATTTTTGGTTTGCTTGAAAATAATTAGAATGCTATTCATAAGTCATGAAAATGCCTTGCAAAGTTTATTCCAATATTTGAGAAGAATTAATTTGCTTGTGAACGAACAAGTTTAAGAAAATTAATTTTATCAAAACAGTATTTGGATAACGGTACTAAAAAAACGCAAGGATGAAAATAGACAATCCCGAAAATTTAACAATTTATCGGAAATTTTATTTAGCTATCTAGGAGAAGCGTTTCCATGAAAGTTAAAAAATTTGGCACAATTGAGGTTTGAGGAAATGATTTCATAAACAAAATTCTGGTGAGCACATCTAACTGTTCGTAGGAACATTACTTCAAATGCTTCGTCAGTTAATGACAGATGAAAACATGAACGTTTCGAGCACAAACTCGATTTTTCTCCGCAGCGCAGCGCGTTCAGCTCGTACGGTGCACAACACAGGCTTCCTGATTTTTTCAAGATTTCCCAGCAGCGCAGACCCCGCTATGTCCCGGTGCGATGTTCCCTTGGCTGAGTACGCCAGGACAGCCCCAGGTGAGGGGTGTGTACAGGGTAATGCTGAGCGCATGTGGACTTCAGCTCTCATGGCCTCACTGATTGCAGGGGAAATGTAACATTTTACGGGGTGGTCACCCGTCCGGGGAAGTGCTGAAATGATTGCGTTTCTCCTTGAATTTTCGAATGGTCAAATATAGTACGATACACTTTAATTTTGAATAAGTAAGAGAAGTAAATCATTAAAAACAAAAATGAGCAGCTAACGTCATCTGCACTCACGCTTTGAATGTGCAGTGTGAGACAGTGGTAGGTAAATAAGCATTTTCAATGTGAATGCATTTGATGAGATTATTGTTCAACCCTGATATATTTTTACCATTTTTTAATGACTGCATTGAATTAGATTAAAGTAGATATGTTAGCTCTCACTAAGATCCAGATACATAAAAAAGCGTTCCAAAGCGAGGAACAAGGAAGGCATCCTTAGTAGTAAAGTTATGCAACGGGGATTCTAAGCACAAGGTGCATTCGCACGCGAAATCCCCAGCGTATAATAATGGCGGGCAAGGAAAAAGTCCGTGAAACAAGATTGAAGTTGAAGAAGCAATCGGTGCTGAAAAACTGAACTGCAGTGGACCAAAAAACATGGTCGGTAACAAAACAAATACTTATTCCATTTCAACAAAAGTAGGGCCTACTTAACCCTTAGTTCAGGACCTCATATTTTCTCGATGGGCACGCTCACGCGTAATTCCCTTCAATGCAATAGTTGCATCCTACCGAGGGTTCAGGGAAATTGAAGCCGAACAAAATCATATATTTAGGTACACAGGGAACAAATTAAAATAAATGTGGACAAATCTTTCCCTGTTTTTTATCCTGAATCGAAAAATGAATTCACCGCCCCACAGGAAGTAGGAGCATGAGTTATTGAGGGTCTTGTGCACCTCTACGTTTTGTCCTGTAGCGGTGACGTGAGATGCAGTGGCACAACAATTTTTTCAGTATGTGGAAATAACTTGCGGGAAATATACGTAACAAGCAGTTGGCCGAGGTGGAACATTTGGTATTTATCTTTGGTGATTATTGATATCAACTAGAAACCGTTGCAAACAGCTCAAGGCTTGCAACAGTTCGTACCATAGAGTCTGATAAAGATATCCCATTTTTTTGCAGTCTAATTCTGACTTTCATCTTTTTCCTTTCATGCGGTTTTTGAGTGGAGTGGTCAAGGAGGATGGGTATATGATGCAACCATCTGTTTTCACCTGCATAAAGAAAAATTACCTATAATTTTTTCTCCTACTTTATCTCTCATGACACGATGAACTTGGTGGAATGAACTTTTTCATAAATTTACCTAGCGATTTTATTCCGAAGTAAACTGAACTCTACGAATCGAACCTGTTTATTTTTATCTTGTACCGAACTTGGTAAATTTTTATGAAATAAAAACTGATAGAAAATTTATTAGAATTGAGGAACTTTCAATTTATGACCTTTACATTCCAATATTAGCCCCAAAAATACCCTTAAATTTTACCTCCAATTTTGTGAAGCAGCGCTGAATTCTTACGATGGAGTAGTTAAACTGGAAAGCACAATATGTTCCTTGTGCCATGTTTACGTCATCCTTCGATAGACGAAATGATCACAGCCTATTTTTGTTTGATGGAGCACAACACACGCATCGCCTTAAATATGCTGAGAAAACAAGGAAAATGAACAATAACCGTAACTGAAAAATTCAGTTCACAATCCCAAAATACAGTAGTGCAGATACATTGGATGGTAGCATGGGCGAATATTTTTGCTTGAAATGATAAAACGTCTCTGAGCGTTCAAAGAAAATAGTGGAAAACAAGTGTCGATGTAAATTAATTATGTGATATCGTTCATTCGCGGATGACCATCAAAAAATTCGTTTTTCAACTCCATGGAAAAGGAAGACGAATTCGTGAAAAAAACTACTTCAAGAACGTAGATTTCAACGTCATCGATTTGCAGGCAAACTATAGTAAAGAAAATTTCGTGATCGTAAGCGTTCACCAGTGGTTTAAATCAATCTGCTATGCGGTAATTTTTGTATCGCTCCAAGTACACCAAAGTGCATAGATTGTCACGGTTGCAACCCTATCATGAGATACAGACCGATGGAGGAACACCCAGCGATCAATATTATTAGGTCACAATGGACGAACTGAAGGAAAGCGAGTCAATATTGGTATATTGCTTCAGCTCTAAGATATCGCGATTTTCACCAGCTCGAGGTACTGATAAGTTCAAGCTAATCCCGAGCTGTTTTAACCATGAGGGTATTTCTATTCCACAGCTGCTCTTATGCGAAGATTAAAATTTTGTGTTCTATAGTTTTAAATAATCACTTGTTTTAGGTAACTTCTTTTCTGTTAGGATTGATTGTTTATAAATTAATTTTAGCCTCTCTTGCCCTAACGAAGATGTTCAACGAGACGAAGGATGAAAGTACCGTAGAGTATTGAGTTGAGAACTTGAGGGAGCGCTGAATCTATGCACAAAGTGTGTTATGGCACAGGATCACGTGCGTATAGAAACAGAGAGTGAAGAAGGAAGATTAAGAAACAAGATAAAAATTGAAGACTGTTAGAGATACTGAAAAACAAGGACAGCAGTGAACCGAGAAAAGATGGTCCTCGATGAAACAAAAAGAATTTTATTTCAACAATAAGAAGGCGTACCTAACTCTCAGCTCAGGACCTCACATTTTCGCCTTCGAGTACTAATTCCCTTAAATACAATAGTTGTATCCCCACGAGGGAATTTCTGAGAGGAACGTGATTGAAACCACATTCATGAGCGCAATCCACATAGCAGGATGACAGAAATCCACTAATGAAACATATCACAGTTAAATTAAACCATGCTATTACACTTTTCAATCGAAAAGAAGGCGTAGGACAATTCTGTTTGATAACTGTTCAAATGTTATAATCTTGGATTGAATTGAAACATTGAAAACCAGTGAGTTCTGCAGCGTTGCAGTAGTTTGATTTAACTCGTCACAAAGAAGTTTTCATTCGTAATCTAAAACGGACATATTTCCTTTGCTAATAACACAAAAGCCTCGTATGTAAAGCGAACGTCCAGTTATAGCCAACAGCAGAAGGGTATCTTTCATCAAGTTGGCGTCTCTTTCCCTGAGCAAACGAAAGACTCAATGCCAGATGCAGGCAGAAATGCTGAACTATCACCCTTGAAGCAATTAGAATAAACACCGTCCAATTTATTTGCATCTGTTGCATTAACTGAACCATTATTTAAAGGGAGTAAATTTAAGGAAAAAGTCAGAAATAACCTACTATTTCTGTTAAACCAGAAAAATAAGGGAAATTCATAAAACAAGCAGCGGAAGTCCAGAATATGCATGGGTAGAAGACAAAAGTTAAAATTATGAGGAACGTGAAGACTATATTAATTTTCAAATGTTCAAAGCATCTTGATATTGAATTGGGAAAAAGCGGTCAAAACTTTTTTTCTCTGTTAAGTATTTAAAAAGAAGTGATCGATAGGAGCTCTCACGGCCCATGGCAGTAAAGGCACGTTTTACAATTGTTAACCAAAATTCATTCTAAAATTCAGTTTTGAGGTCACATAGCAAATCAGCAGATTGAGAGTTGACGTCTGAGGAAAGACAGAGCGATTTTTTAACGGTCAGCAGTGTACAGGTGATCCAAACATTTCGACCAAAAGTGCAGATTTTCTGAATTTGTATCATTGATACAGGGAGATGGAGACGACAGTTTTCAAATAAAGCTATTGAGATGATAAATTGAAAACGATTGTGTGAGGGCTGGCAAAAACTCCTCCAAAGTTTGGTTGGACTCGTATAGCTTCTCAGCATCCCTTAGCAGAATTCAGCAACTGACAAACGTTCTCATCAAGTAGGATATCAAAGAACTTTAAAAATTTTCTGAATAGCCTTTCAGATTGGCAGAAATTATTATAGGCCAATGGGTAGTTCTCATAGTGTTCAAAGGTAATTTCATGGAACAAAACCGTACGACAGAAGTGAGCGAACGTTGTGAAAAATCCAAAATATGAACTTGTTTCCAATGCATTATTGATCAGAATGAGCCCGTAGTAACTGTGGAGGACTATAACGCGTCTTTAAGACCAAACTTCAAGTAAAACTTAAAATAAACAAGTACATTTCTTGAAAAAGAAAGTGGCACAAACGAGTATTATAGTGATTGATAATGAGTCCTCATTTTTCCCCGATATTTTGTGTGAACGTCTCATTGACTGCGATAATCAAATTTTGATTTTATTCCATACAGACGATCTTTAATCCAAGAAAGATCGGAAGACAGTACAGTTCTTTCAAAAACGATCGAAAGTTAATAGCTCATTTTAGCTTTACATGCTGTGGAATGTTTCCTGAGCCATGCATGGCAAACTTTTTGCACGAATTTATTTTGTCGAAGTTACATCGTAATAGAGAACGAAGCGTAAGCCCAAAGTATTCAAAGAATAACTTTGATAATAAGTTCATTCAACAAGCCTTTAATAGTGAAGTAGGAATGTTAAAAGTTGAGTCATAATTTAGATTCATTGACGCTAACTCTTTGAAAGCTATCAGAGAATTCAGGTGACGAGAGTGAACGGCATAGATATATTTTACAAATAATAGAAGCTTAGTCACTATAGTTCCTGGAATTAGTTTGTCAAAATTGATTAAATAAAATTTTTCACTTTGAAGACTTGTTGACAAAATTGCGTCTGCTGCCGTGAGAGTGCAAAAAAAGGTTTTGATAGCACTACGTTTCATGACATAAAGACGTAGTATTGAACATACATGATATTGATGAATCTTCCCAGTTTTTATGGAATAGGAATGGAGTTAGGGTTTTATAGGAATGAAGTTAGTGTTTATGCCATAAAACATAGAAGTTTTCAAGCGCGAACAGATATCCCACGTGGATAAATTGGATGAAAGAATTCAACGTCTTAGTGAAAAGGATGATTACAAGCACAAATAACTAAAAAAGAGTAAGATGGAGAAAACAAATTTCACAAGCCTTGCAGGCTCAGTCCTTGCAGAAGATGCTTGTCAAATTCAAATGCATTTATTGGAATTCTGCCTTCATGCGCAAGAATTAATTTATGATCAAGTTCTTAGGTGCAAAATGTCATAGCTTCTATGAGTGATTTATAATACAAAAGTCTGACTCCAAACACTGCTCTCCAATACGAGTTTTGGCAAGTATGAAACTTGCCTAAAGCACATCTAGCAATACGGAGATAAACACTTTGCCTACGAACGCTCATCACGATACCCACATCGCAACGCGCTGCTTTACGGGGAAACAGCTCCGACTCCACTCGTTTGCATGTGAAAAGGGTACTTGTAGTCAAGGCATTCGTACTTTCTCTCTCATCCTTTGCTCACCATGATTGTTCAACAGCTTGGCAGATTTATCACCTTGGGCAATTTTTCGTAATAGGAGATAAATGACGGCTGAAACAGTTGCGTCGTCTGGAACGGGATTTGGGAGTTCTTTTATGACCAACAGAGGACCATGATGCCATTATACCGATGATTTGCATTCACGACCACCATTCATTCCGGAATAGTGGTGGCATGTTCGGAATAGCTGTGTTCTATGCCGAGGCCAACGTCATTACCGAAATCTTAACACAGATCTCTGAAACAGCCGTACTCTTTGTTTCAACTTTTCTAGTTGCTGTTATGCTTATAATAGTCGTCTGAATAGTAATTCGTAGTGCTCTATTCACATGCATAGTGATAATCAGTGTGGCATAGCTTCATAACTGACACCTAAGGAAGGTCACAACAGCATCATCATCAACACATGGAACATCAGTCTACGCAACTGATTACCTCGTACGTTTCGGAGAATGGTACAAAAGTGATAGAAACAATTAAAATGAACCGTCATAAGCTCTCCGAAACAGCTCGAAACTCTTATCTCTAGCAAGGCATAAAGCAGACATCACCGTGGGAACATTACATGTTAAGGAGTGAGTTTGGACGAGGCCTGGAACTTCTAAGTGGAATAAATTACGTCTACTGCATCTCGAGGTTTTTGGGCCTTGTTACACGACTCTGGTCCTACTTTCGTGTAAAAAAAGTGTTTCCAGTATTCTCTGAGTTAGGGGAATAGTAGCAGATGACGACATGCAATTTTGCCAGGCTAGATAATTGCCCGTATTTCCGCCGTCCATGTACTGGAGTTTGGCAACTGACTGCCAGTATTGTGGTGAGCTGCATTGCGTTTAAAAGAGTTCTACAAAAATATCTAATTCAGAGTACAGCACCATAAAACAAATTCAATTTGAATAGGAGTGTCAAACCTAATATCGATTACAATGAATTTTCTAAGAAAGAAATTTAACTCTATTAATCACTCAGCAAATCGGGGTGTTGTCATATGGCGTTCAGGTCTCAGCATGCAATCATGAACTTACTGGAAATGTTAGCACTAATAAAGGCTAAGCACTTGCAATGCCTAATAGTAGCTGCTGTGAACACGTTATCAAAAATTGTCTAAAGTAGAACTTCGATGTATTCGGTAATCACTTGAGGTGAATCATCTCGCCTCAGCATTAATAAGTTCTGCTCCCGAAAATAGGAAAAGGACGCCTAATAATAGAGCACAGTGAGTGCAGTGCGTGGCGTCGTAGCAGCAGCTGACGCCATTTACAGCTGCACGAGCTGCGACCGCGAGAAACTGATTGAGATGGCAGAAGAAACCCACGTTGGCGAGTGCCGCCAAAAAACGCTGCTCGCTAAAATCTCTTTGCTGCAACAAACGCGAGTGGTTGCTCGTCAACATAATTTTTCGATCATGAGTCAAAATCCGCTGAACGAATCTCTACGTGACTTAAGGGATTACACGTTTTGAATCTCTGGAAAAATATTCAGAATATTTAATGTGCTGTGCGGCCGCATTTGGTGCAGCTTTAATGTTGGCACGACCCAGGCTTGGCAGGGCCTGGCGAGCTCGGGGCAGTGATGGAGCCGACGCAGGTGTTGCACGCCGAATTTATCTAGGTTTTTGTACCACAGCTCCGTCTGCGCATGATGACAAACAATGAATAGAAGCCAAATGTGCAGATGCATATGATGGCACACCTCAGCACCGAATAATGCAGAGAAGCCACAGAGATCGAGTTGGCACACGAATACTGTTTGAGGTCGGTCAGTAGAAGGTGAACGCGGTCTATTTCATGGGGTACTAAGAAAAATAACAGTTTCGAGTTGCTTTTATAAGCTTACTCGAAAAGACGCAAGAAAGTGATAGTATTGGGAAGTAAACGTGACCTTTGTATGGTTGATAATACATAAATTGAATTGCATTCTATTCGTCGGCTGGTTACTATTTCTTTCACAATCTATGGTGAAAGTTAACGAAATTACGAAATAAAGAACCGTTGATTTTTGCTCGATAATTTCACGTAAGATTTATTGAACGAACACATTTAAGATAATGTGTTACACAATGATATCATTCGTTAAGCGGATGATTTCGCCCTTTTCCTAATGCGTACCTTTAAATGTTCATCTAGTTTCGTTTGCTCTGACGTCAATCCCCAATTGAACGCAAGAAGCAGTGTGCATAATCATTGAAACTCACAAGGATTTTTAAACTTTGCAATCGATTTGTTCAAGCGTACAGTGCATCTGTTTTACTCTATATATAGAAGAGGTAATCCTTGCAACGCCCTCCTCCTGCAAGTTAGACTCACGTAATGTTTAATATCCACATAACACTTTAAGAGGAGAGCAATGTTTTCAATATTCCGATCCTTACACATATTTCACTATATAATATTATTGCTACTATTATTTTTCGAATCATTTGGGAGAAAATTTGACAATAGTAACTAAATTAAGGCGGTATTTATGTAAGTATATATAACTTGTTTCTACACTCACCCAAGCCCGTTTCCAGGCGAGAACTATATTCACCACGTATTTTTGTTTCCTAATTAGTGAGTTTCTTCATATTATAGCCTGTAAGACAATGATGAACACCATTCTTCAAAAAATGCTAGAGGTAGAATAAAAGTTCCTTCAGATATTTAAATCGATTAAAACATTTATTCCCAACAAGTTATGAGTATGACATGTTTCTCGTACGGACTTTTTCTAAAAACTGCCGCAAATATGTTTTCGATTGATAATATCCTAACTTATTTCTAGCCTAAAGGTGGAGGGATTTGTTTGGACAAGTTAGGATACTACCAAATGAAGATATATACGTGGTATTTTTTGGATTTTTTTCTTTAAACAAGAGCAATAATATATTCTCAATTCCTCTGTCCAACTGTAAATCTCGAAATATGCAGAGGAAAACTCATAAAAGGGAAGAACAAAACGATTCTGGTATCCTAAATAGGATTTCAGTCGCTCAATTTATCAATTTGCAAGAAAATAACAATTGAACATTAATAACTATGTGTCTTATGCAATTACATCTGTAAAATATAGGCAAGTACATCTTTGTCACTGAGCTTAAGTTCATCACTTAGACTTGGTGGCAGTAAATACACCATTAACGTCTATCTTAACTGTAAATATTTTGAAACCAAACAATTTCATTTCATTCTTCACTTCGCAGCTAGAATCAAGGTGAATTCTAGTTCTATTTATAATTATACAACTTAACCACTCCGGTACGAGTGATGGACATACAAGCTTTCTATTAATAGCTTTGACCTTGCTCCCAGATGACTTCTAAAGTTGAGTGGAGAGCAAAAAATAGCAGGTCTGCAGAACAGAAGTCCGGCAACGCGGCCTGAGCAGCGCGAAGTGACTAGCCGTGTTCTCAGGTGACTGGCCATCGAAGTCTGGGGCGCAACACGACTTGGAAAGACGGCGTCCTTTGCACAAGATAAATACAGGAACTTCAAATTGCAGCAAAAATTTTCTTTTGAACCAAGAAAAACAAAATGATACTAGACATGCAATATAAGACTAAAACGGAATTCAGTTTTCAACGTAGAAGAAAATATTGGTGATGGAAGTCAATTATCTTCATTACTCTTGACTTGAAATTTCTAAACTTATACAAATCGGTTGATGTTCAAACTCGCACGTTTTAGCTCATCGGATCAGTTAATTACACGGCTAATGTACCTAGTAATAAATACCAACGAGGCTCATTTGTTTTCGCGCTAGGCGGTCAGAAATCTCAAAGCCAAACCAAAGTGTGAGAAAAATTTTGAAACATTTTAGCACTAAGGCGTGCTAAGCGGTGGTCACTGAGGGGATTTTCATGATGAGGCTGAACTACAGGTGGTTACAAACTCAGTTCTCATTACGTGATTTTCGAGGTTTTAAAAGATAAAACCTTCTTTAGCAATGATGACGGTTACTACACGTGTTCAAATATTGGATACAGCACGGATAACATCTGCCGTTTTCAACGACTTTACGGTGTTTTCCGGGTCCTTAAGGTCTGTGGCGCTGTTGTAGGACTTCGCAAAAGCTTTGGCCTTAATTCGCGACTGCAAATAACAATCCAACGGGTTCAGGTCAGGCGAGTTAGCAAGCCAAAAATCTTTTGCTCAGAATCGCACTCCGGCCCCCTTTAGCAAGTCAACGGTTTTGCTCGCAGCGTGGGCCCCGTCAGTACATGAACGTCTTAGTTGAAGCCTCGGCCTTCATTCATAGAATAATTTCTGCTTCCAAAATGTTGCAGTAGGGTTATACCTGTTTGTTTTTCGAGGTCATTGTGGCTTGTACGTCAGTGCTTGAAGAGGCAATCCAGCTATCATTTGTCTTCTACAAGCCCTATGAATTGTAAAAATCATATCAGAACAAACATTGATAATAAGGCCATTATTTTTGAGCGACTTTGAAACGTTCTTACACCTCTGCAAACGAACATCTTTCATTTGTTAGGAGATACATCCTATAGAGTGCATGAAAAGTTAAGCCAAGTTCTTCCATCGCCCTGTGAATTGTGGTAATGCTGACGAGCCTCTTCTTAACCAAAGTCGAAAATGACACAGTTGGATTGGCCTTGAAGCTTTTTCTGAGGCTAACTGAAGAGTGTGGTTTGTAAAATTTATCTTTTTTTTCCGTGTGGTTGACTCTGCAATCTTGGAAAGATTCATTAACACTTTGACTGCACCGTGAGCCACCATGCAGCGGGCACTGAGCGAATTATCATAATGTTACTCACTGACCAGTAAACACAAACTCAATTATTTTAAATACGTAATCGAAGCTAAATGAAGGCACAATTCAGTTAATGTTTGACACTTTCAACATTGCATACTACAGTTGACTTCATACATGAGTTGAATATTAAACTTCAGCGTCACTTAATTGCCACAGTCAAAGTGTTAAAACGTTTACAAATATCGTGAACTGACTGCCTAGGATGCGGGAGAGATTTTGCAACCAAGGCTGGGTTTTAGTCCACGCGACGAATTCACACATCGCTGAACACTTCGACTTTTCTATTGCTTAATATTTATGCAGCGAACTCTAAACGCTAATTGTTGGCATTGTAGGTAACTAAACACAACTGATGTTCATCAATGTTGCCAACTTTTAAAGGAATCAGAATTACCAACATTTTAAAATTTGTATGGATTTATCTGAAGACCCTGTTTTTGAACCAAAATGAAGACACGGTCCATTTAATGTTCGTCACTTTCAGTATAGAACCCTAATAGTGTTTCCATTTGAGTTGAATACTGAAGCCCGGTACAACACGTCATAAATAATATGTTAATAAGGTTGCATTTATCTAGATAGCAATATGTACATCGAAGTACTGAAAAACACAATATGACTCAGAAAATTTAAAATAGAAACACGTTTTTCATGGAGTTCAAAATAATTTTTTTTTCTCGTCATCTCATGGGGAAAACCGACAATCTATAGGAGTTCAAAGAGGAAAGAACGACTTAACTCATAAAAATGAATAAAAAGAAGGTGGTCCGTAACAGAAGGAGTTCACTGACAGAATGTAAATCACTCCAATGAATAATTCAACATTAAAATATACAAGCATCTAAAAATCGAAAATAAAATCGAAAGTTCTCAATGCGGTTCCTAACTTGGCATAACTCATATGGAGGACGTGACTTAAAGACTTTGACTGCGACGTGAGCCATCGGTGGAACACGGAGGAGGTTTTCAGAATATTACTGACTGACCAGTAGTCACAAACTACATTTTCATAAATACATAATCAAAATTAATTGAAGGCAAGATCCAGTTAATTTGTGCTATTTTCAACATTGCTTACTGCAATTAACTTTAAATATGAGTTAAATATTATACTTCAATTTTACCTGCAGCAGTTAAAGTGCTAAAGACCACGAAATTCAGGTTTCAGGTTGTGGTAACCTTCTAGAATTGCCAGGTTTCTTAGGTTTTGCTCGAACGAAGCTCAAACCTGAGAATTTTGGCCAGAAAAACAGCGCGTAGCGTAGCCGAGTCAAAGAGTTTCACTGCAACCTGGACATCTACCGATGACATAAATTGTCCGATAATACAACCTTAGGTCATTGAGATCACTTCCTAAGTTACGTAACTCGTTAATTGCGGCATCATTTTTTTTACAAGACTAATTTACCTCGTCGAATTTCAACTCCAGATTCTGTGACTAAGTAAACCAGATTGATGAGCTTTATTTTAAAACTTATACTTCAGTTAAGCGAAACCCTCTGCCAGCTTTTTCCCCGCAAGTAGTTCAATATTTTATTGAATTTTCAATCCTTCTTTAAAGCAAGTTAATTTTGCGGAACGCATATCTCTCCTTGTTCCACATCAATCTTGCTGAGAATGAATCTTGAAGTAGAAACGTTCATTTTAATAATTTATCATCCTTTTCAAATAAAATGTCCCCAATCCATCTTTTTTACTCGCTATAGTTCATTCAGAATAATAAATAATCGCTTTCATAGCCCGTCGGTTCGACAACGAAAGCACGATTCTAAACAATGACTTGACGCAGAACAAAACAGTCAGTGTCTCTTTACTCTCCTCATGTTGTGGATCAACGCCAAGTTCTCCAAATAGTGCATAAAGTTCGCAGCGATTTTCAGTGCAATATTTCTCCAAAATAAAAAATCAGGCTACTTTTCGAGCACTAAAAACTGCCAATAGTAAGCCGTGACCTTACATTCGAAGGAAATAATGCTCATTAGATGTTCGTTACCGCGCGGTGCCCATTCGATCAGCGATTTAAAATAATACGCATCATGCATTTGTTTGCAACCGCTGTTTCAAGCATTTGATCCGAAATTTTCAAAACTGCGAAGTATCTTTAGGCTTCCGAAGATGCACTGTTCTCCCTGCGAGGTTTATGAAAGCTTTTTACCAGCCGACGACAATGCTACGCTGAAGATTTACAGGACCCATGCCTCGTTTGTTGCAACAAAAGGTTAAGTTTCAGAGTGCGGCCCAGCAGACCAAGTACTGCGCATTTGCAGCGTAACGTGACGCCTCACGCTTAGTGCAACTTATAAACTCGGTCCAACTGCCAGACGAAGCTAGTCCTCAACTTTATAAAATCAGTTTCAAGAAGCTCAATGTTTACGAGCTACAAAAACGATTGAATAAAGTTTTGTATGTTACAGTACTGTGAAAATAAAGGCATAAATCAAGTGAACTGAGCGTGAAGTGGAGATGGCCGAGCGTGAAGTTGGCTAGGTAGTCTCTGGCGCTGTCTTCCCTCATGAGAAGGTGGGTGTTTTTATCAACGCATCGTGGTCGAGGAATTATGTTGCAATAAACATTACCTTAGACAGGCTTTGCAGCACAAAATATTTTTTTGCTATGTTAGTAAGCCTCCGTGGAAAAACACGGCAACTATCTAATTGGCAGGTTGATTAATGCAACACCAGAGAAATTGAAGTTTACGGTAATTCAAATGAATTTTTAGAACTATTGTTTATGAAAAAACTAAGAAAAGTGATAGTAAAAATATACGCTCAAAGAAAAATGAACCTTACATGTATTTTAAACTTTATTTTGTATGATTATTAAAGAAAAAACTTGGGAGTTTTCGATAGTCGTATATGTTCTTGCAGCGAATGCGACTCGCGTGAGCGGCATATCTCCGTCGCCAGCCGCCACGGCAGCTCCAGGGAATAGGTAAACTCCCAGCGACGGCGCGGCTACAGGTCCACAAATGACGATCACGTGCCTGATAATCCAAGACCACGAATGAAATGACAAAAGTTCATAACTATGTGTACAGCTTTAATAATCCATCTAAAATTTCACGATGCTAGCTTCAAATAGGCTAAGTCTATTTCAATTCCGGGATGTTCTGCAGCGACCACCGATTGCGCATTAGTAAAGTGAGAAACGACAGGGTATGGTGGATGGAAACGGAACGAGGATTCAAGTCTAAATTTAGGTTCTTACTACTAACATTAATTTAAATTCATAGCAAACGATAAACAGGCGTGGGTATATACCTAATTTTTTTATGGCAAGTAAGAAAAACGAGGTCGTCAAAACTTAGCTCTGGACAACGCAAATTAATTTTGAAATGCTACTTGCAGCGTGAAAATCCTCATGAAGTTCAGAGGCAAAGTAGAAGAGGGTTTCTGCGAGATTCACCTACATGCAACCATTTCAATAAGCTGACAATGTATAGTGGTAAAAATGTGTAACATGGCGTAAATTACTCATTAACTTGTCGGTAGTAAAGAAAGCATTCTAAGATTCTCAGTACCTATTAAAAAAAGATTGTCGTGCACGAAATAAAACATCGTGGTTATATTTCTCACTCATGTTTAAAACGACAGATGTATTAGAGCAGTTAAGTTGCTTTTTCAATTCTGCTACTCAAAACCTGACCTAATCAATCGTTGATTAGGTTAGATCATTCGTTAGTTTAAGCCTCCCTAACTGATTAAAGAGCGTTTCGCAGAGAGGAAGGAGGAAGGCACCATTTCATATAGAGATAAGGGGACGCGGAATCTATGCAGAAAGGGAATATAGTAGTAAGTTGAGAAAGAAGTTCATGAAACAAGATATAAGTTGATGAAAGTAGTAGGTACTGAAAAACAGGACAGCAGTAAACCGAAAAAAGGTGGTCCTTAACATAACAAAAACGTTTTATTTCAACAAAAAGAAGGCCCACCTAACTCTCAGCTCAAGCCCTCAAACATTTTCCCACTGGGAATGCTTATTCCCATAGATACAATAGTTGTAACCCCTGAGGGGGCAAACCAATCGCAGTAACAGAGCAAACGTAGCCTACGTGTTACATGTCTGCTGCTGCTTGACGCACATCAAGCAGTCTTTTCTCAAGTAAGGTTGTATGTAAGTAGCGGAGTTTGAAAACGACTTAACTGCATGACAAAAACTTGTACTTGTCCTTAAAAGTGTGAGCATGCAAAAGGACGGTGATATATTACCTCGTATGCTTGAATCTGTTCTAAAAAGTGGTGTTAAAATTATTGTACATAATACTCTCATTCACACCGGAACGTAAACGATCAATTTAACAAGTGGTACTCATATGTCCCAACACGCCGTCAACACGTTAACCAAATGTCTAAATATCAGTTTTAGTTTAATACTAATGTACACAGCCCTCCAAAAATTGCGAGATTTAATATTTCCCTTAAATAAATTTTCAAGATGTGGGTGATAAACCAATATATCCATCCTAATAGTACCAGTGATGAAAATATTCTTATACTTGTGCACTGAAGAAACTCTTATCACAGAGACGGTCATTTGACCCTTATGAGCGGGACAGACGGAAGAAGCATGCGCCAAACAAATATGCAAATATGTAAACAAATAAGCCTACTATGGGTATTATTAGGTAAAGGTAATATTAGTTAGTATAAGGCCCCAGAGAAATATCAATTACTATTTCATGAGAGTGAAAAGAAGAGTCGTCCGAACGCAGGAAACGGGGAATCAATGCACGAAGTGTCTTCCCCCACAGGATACAGGCTCATGGAAACAGCAACTAACAGAAGAAGAGGACGGAACGACAAGAAAGAGATAGTAAAGAAATCATGGAAACAGAAGTGGGCACGAAAGGCTTAAGTCCTGAAGGCATGTCTGTAGCTGAGGTAGCCTAACATTCAACATGGCGCCAGTCCTCATAACATACAGTAGACAAGGAGTTTCCAACCTTTTTTACGCCCCGGACCCCTAAAGAAATTTCATTCGAACCTCGCACCCCCTGAAATAAAAATACCAACATAGCGCCAATATCCTATTATTTACCAGGACTTTTCTCACACCCTCTGGAATATCGCCTCACACCCCCAGACGGTACTTGTCTAAACCTATTGCCTATTCTAAAATAAGTTGGACATAAACGCTCATTTTTTTTTAAATGTAATGGAACTGAAAAAATGTAAAAAGGATTGGCGAAGACCACGGACATTAATTACCCGGCACTAGAAAGCAACAAGAAACACTGGGTACTGTATAGGTTTGGGTGATGTCCAAGAAAATGTTTCCTGCCGCGGATGATTCATCGGGGTTGTGCATGAGACAAATCATCGAAATAGTGTAACCATAATTGAACCGGTTGAATATATTTCTGACATTCGAATATATCATGTAATTTTAGGGAAAACTGTAATAAAACACATTGTTATTACAGCTAATTAAAACACTCACGAACTTTTACTTTTTCGTAGATTCATCACATTACACAGAGTGGACGCCACGCGGTCAAGTATCATCACGACAATCTATATGCAAGTACAAAATAAAAGGGGATTTGACCGACAAATATTTGTTTTACGAGTTTAGAGCAATTGCACAGTGTGGATGGCGGGCACTTAACGTAAAAGCTAATAAGCTCGCCTGATTTATTGGGCTGGCGAGAGCGGTGGCACAGCACGTCGTATGATGGAAGCCGCCTATTAAATAATGCAAATTTTGATGCGCTGAAATGAGCCTGAGCCGCCAGAGAGCAAATGCACGGGATTATTCGACGTGCCTTCCTGGCACTGCCCCAGCAGCTCCCTTTCACTTCATACACACTCGCGAGTGAATTGTCCCGAAATGATGTAGCGTTATCAGTTGTTTTAGATTAGGTAAATTGGATTTTAAATCTGCTGAACAAAATTTTTCAATTACAATGGATTCTTCACCAACTGATCACGATAATTTTTCCGAGCGCATATTGATTTTGACGTAAGATTTGTGTGGAAAATATTGGCTCTGTGCGCACGTACTGAGAGGCATTGGTAGTTTACAGTCAATAGCACGGAAGCAGGATGCGAAACATTTAATATCATTATTTTAGAAGTTAATCTTCTTGTCCCGTATACTATGTACACTCTCGATTACGAGACGATCATTAACATATTTCAACTGATAGATTGAAGTTTTAGACTTCCGATTCTGAATGAACCGTATGGAAATTACCAGTTCCATTTTAATTCAATCATTTAGTGCATTATAGTAATGAATTCATACGGACGATTCTGTTAATTTGAATAAAAAATGTGTAACTTTAAATTATTCTACCGAGCATAGTACTGTAGTTTTTGCCCTTGAATTGCTTTTAAATTATTGAAACACTGCGTGATTTAATGCCGTCTGAAAACTATCAGAGAAAATTGAGCTTATTGACAGGAAGACATAGGATGTCACCAGAAACATGCGTACGCATATCTCTAAAACCATAAGTGAACGTGGACACATGTATGTCTTCATTGTTTGACACAAAATCTTTCCCTGAACACAAATTTAAAATTTACTGTTATTCTCAAATTTTGTTTTCATATATGATTTGATTATTATTATTCGTTATACGATTAATGATACAGAAGCTGCAGAATATTACTGTGGAATTGGATAGCTGTCGTACATTATTATTTGAGCTTGTCGGTGTGGGAATTTTCGATTCGGTTACCAAATATTAAATTGGAAATCACGATATCAGAGCATATCCGACCAGTTTTACACCACCACGCAAATGCATTCAAAGACACATTACCGAGATTTTAAACCTCCTAAAAGAATTGAGCTCTCGCATGCTTGCGAATGCGCAAAGATTAGAATGCGAGTTGTTTTAAGCATCCCTTATCACGACGAAGGAGTTTCCAAGAGAGGTTGGCGGCACCGTTTAGAATGGAATAAGGGTACGGGGAATCTCTCCACAACATGTGTCTCCATACCCAACGCATAAAAACAGTGAGATTAAACAATATTTGCGAAGCAAGAAAAAAGCGGAGGAAAGAAAAGGTCTTGGAAAATAGAATAAGAGAGAACCAGAAAAGATGGTCCGTAATAAAACAGAAACATACTTAATTCTGTCAAAAAGATGGCCTTCCTATCCTCCAACTCGGGACTTACACCTCCCCATGGGAGCGCTATTCCAATTGATGTAATAGTTGTATTGCATTACATAAGTGGAGACTACACAATACCACTTTATTTTTCTGCCACCCTAATTCACATCTTTAGTGTTAACGACAACTTGCTCTTCATTTAAGAACTGTGCGGAGAGGTATTAGACGTCTTGCACTGTTTGTGAATAATTTACGGTCAAGTACTACTTGTACAATAATCTCGTTTGCATTATATTTGCCATGGATGAGAGTTTCAATTAGTGTGTGCAAAGTGTGCACTCATGAGTTAAATGTTTGATATAAATTTAACCGAGAAAATAAGCCGTTTATATACTGTAGTTGTCTCAATCAATTATTTAGGGGCCATGTTTTTGCATCGTGTAACGCAAGAAAAACGAAAACTGGTTGCAAGTGATAGATAGTACGTTCAATGATGCTTATTCTAGCTTAAATTCCACCCATGATGAGCTGTCTGCTATAAAAAGAGTATCTGAAGGCCAATTGGTTGAGGCTTGGGAGGCCTCTTTGCTAGGTCTTGACTGCTCACTAGCTCTGCCAATGACTTTCGTATACGGGCATCGGTTCACTGAGTGAACCCTGAAATTGTTCCCTTTCTGTTATCTTGTCTACAGTGGAAGAGACCTCTCTATACTTTCCTTTCCCCTGCATGCATCTCTCTTATCGCTTACCTGGCTTTTTAATGTAGTCATTTTTGATTTGCGCAACGAAAATTTGCGCTCTCACACCAGCCTGTGCAAAAATCCCTGCCTCGTGATTCCGCTCTAGAGTTCCTCCAGCCTGTTAAGCCGTATCAGACCCTATGGCTAATGCATCTTTTTCAGAAAATCAGCACGTTTCCTAGAAACGCTGAAGGAACGAAGTACTTCCTAGCTCTAGCACGCTTGTCCACCACTGCATGGCGGTCTGGGCTATGAAGTGCGGTAGCACTCTGTGAGACAGCAGAGCTCTGCTTGCGTCACTAATTTGATCGAGTTGGACGACAGGAGCAAAAGAACTTTGACTGAAGGATGACGCTCATGAATAATACAGCAACATCAAGTAACGTACCAGCATATCACCGGGATTGGGTGGGAGTTGAGAAGCTCACGTTGTACAGTTGATATGTAGCAGCATTGTACATACATGGAAGGTAGTACAAACAATGAAACCATTTAGCAGAAAGTGTTAGAATTCATTAAAATCTGCAAAAAATAGTTTTCAAATGGACGTAGTTTCGTTCTGATTTGGAATAAAAATGCGATGCCTGATGTTGTAACACATACAAGTTAGCTCTAATGTAGATATTCGGGAGTGATGATAACATCGAAAGTGCAGGATAATTTTGAATGACTTGTGAACATAAAGTACTTCAATCTAAGTCTCCTAGATGAAGCGACACGTACAGGAATCAAGCGAGTCCGTGGCTAGGCTGAAAGCAATTTTTCGCACTGATTGAATGCAAGTTACGGTGACGTGTTGCGTGATGTGTGATCTACTTGCGTCCGAGTAGATGAAGCGACACATACTGGAAGAGGGTCAGTGGCTAGGCTAAAAGCAATTTTTTTTACACTTATTGAATGCAAGTTACGGTGACGTGTCGCGGCCACCTCGATCTTTCGATGTTAATCTTTTTGATTTCTTCCTCTGGAGATATTAAAAGAAAAGTGATTACATAAACAAGGTTAATAGTTACAAGAAGTGAAACGCTACATGTTTCAAGAAGTTGACTGTGTAACCCAAATTTGATTGAACAAACAAATGTCCTGCGTCATTAAAAATAATGGAGGTCATCTAAAAGATATGTTCCATACGTGACATATATACAAATAGAATTTCGAACTTTCACGCTCAGCCTTAAATTACCCCGAACTCTTCATGTTTCATAATATTCTCGCAATCGATTTTCAAAAAAGGTGAGTTACTTCCGAGCCACCGTGTGTAACATCACAACAATGCTGGCAGTGCTGTAAGAACACGCACGAAGGGATTCTCAGTACATCGTCACCGATGGATAGCCAATGTCGAGCTATGTTTTCATTCGCAGCTTATTAAAGAGACGCTGCTGATACAGGCCGAGGATTTAATACATAGAGGGGGAAGGAAGGGGCTGCTTTGTCTTCCACGTTTGTGAAGTATTTCTCGTTTCTTGCAATGAAAGAGGTTCTGATTTGAACCAGTGATTGAGGTTGAAACGTTCATTTAATCAAGATATGGAATTTTTTGAACCAGGAACCTGTTTGTGTTTACCTCAATACGATTGGTGACTCACCTTTCGAGTGAGGGCAACGAGTTACGAAGGTATCATCAATTTTAAGCACTTAAAGTGGTGTGTTATTTGTTTGCTTTTTTATAATAGTTACTGCGTGATTTAAAGAGTACTTGTACTCGTTCGTGTATTATTTAGTGAATGTCCCATAGTGAGAATTTGAGCAGAGAGTTTGTCGTGCGCTGAGTGTAGAGTAGGAGTGGCGTGAGGCCGCTCTGAAGAACCAATTTAAACGTAAAGGTCAACTGAAGCAAGGAGCCAACTGAATCAAGGAGCGCTAGCCCCATAGAAACAATAGTTGTATCCCCTTGACACAATAGCGTATTTAGATAGCCTGGTATGTTCGATGATCGGATAGGTAGCGGGAAAGGAGTTGCTCAAGAATCCACCATGTACATAATAATACACATTTGTTGCTTGCTTGCTTGGTAAGTCTCTCTGTCAAGCAAGCACCTAAGGATGCTCAATGACCGTATCAGTGATACGAGCTTCACAAGTGCACAAGTACAAAAATATTTTGATCGAGGGTACTATTAGAATGAATATTTGTATTTGTTTGTCTTCCATATCTGGAAGATTTATTTAAGGAAAATATCGAATCCCGTAATTTTTGACAGGCTGTGTACACTACACAGTGAATGAGAATGTACTGTTGAAGCTATTATGAAAAGTGTAAAGAGCACACGAAAGAAGAATGAGCAAATAGCTGTGATAACATTGTTGAAAATATATTTCTGGAATTATAAACGTGAACGAAAGCGTAAGCAGTTAGTGAACAAGAGTGAATAAAATTTCAAGTTTGATAGCAGAGAACGTACGAGTGAGCTTGGTTCAAGCTTGCAGGAGATGGATGGTGGGGTGTTTTTAGGAAAACAGGAGTCCACCTTTTGCAAATATCTAAGACAAAGCTCTCAAGAGATCCATTCATCGGATCAGAGTCACTCATATCTCAGTAAAAAAGGGAACAAAAGGGAGTACTAAAATTTCCCGGACAAAATGGATGAATGTCGTAAGCAGTGTGGTAAAGTTTGGACCCTCAGCCGTGCATGAATGGAATAAGTGTAAAAAATTGAATGCTCACTACTAAAAATTTAGAAGAGGAAGCTTGATTGTTTTGGTGGAGAGTAGACCCTGGTATCAGCAGGAGTGAGCTTTGTTTGCATTGGTATCAAATGATAGGTAAAAAACATGTTTGCTAGCGGCAAAAAGTGGTTGAGTTTTACTGGCATTGGTTGATGACTTAAATTGAAAATTGCAAAAAACGTGTATTGACATGAGAGAGATCAATTTCTGACAAAAAAGTGTGCGAAATAAACGAAAGCGTTATTCCAGTTTGGGTTGTATCATAACTGCAGGACATTCAATATTCTAAGAACATGCAAAGAAGGAAAAATTTACAGCACAACCAAATGCAAACTTGTAGTGCCAAAGTTCACCGAGTTCTGTAAAACTGTTATGAGTAGCAGCCACGTTGGTACAGTATTCTAGCTGAGAATGTGATTGTAGCTGAACAGAAATTGATCGATTCTGTGAAAGAAATGAGAATGAGAATATGAACATTGCACTCAGGAAGGACTTGCATACGATAGACAGTAGGGATGAAAAGCAGGAAGTTACTAAGTGTTCGTGGACCACGAAGAAACCATGGACACATAAGAAATATGTTTAAATGACGATGAATTTAAATTGACACTGATCACTGAAGACTAATTTCCAAATAGCTTTTTGAAAGTCGGCACAAACAAAATTAGCCATATTATTGTAACCTGGCGTACGAAAACAAACAAGAGATTGTTGTCGAATATTTTAATGCTCAGTAAAGAAAAGTTGATGAATAATTAACAGATTAGTAATGAGTAGAAAACATAGGCGTAATGACGAAAATTTAAGCGACGTGAACACAATGAGATAACTGGATCATTGTACGAAGTAATTAGTCAGGAGTAGGGAAAAAAGTAATGACCATGAAAAGTGCAGGGAAACCAATGGAGCTTACAAAGGAGATAAAAAATCAGAAGATTCTGAATAAGGAATAACGCAAAAAGCGAGAGCTGCATCAGAGATATAGGATTACAGATTATGAATGGCAAGGTGCATGGAATGATAAAAATGAGTGAAAGAAGTTGAAGAGAATGAAGTACGAGGCGAAAATCATTGGTGGCAAGTGGGGTTAGCATTTTAAGAAAATAGGGTTACGACTGAGTAAATTATTGGCATAAGTTAAGAGCTTCAAGTATAGGTCGTGATGTGCAAATTTGCGATCACTGATTAAGTGATGTGAAATACGTTTCCGACGTTCATTTAGTAACAGTAGATGATTTAAGTGTTTTATTGATCATAACTGCACTGAACGTCGCTATTTATGATGCGTGGTGTGCTCTGTTTTGCATGTATTTTTCTATTTCTTCCAGTCAAATTTATTATGATAAGGTTATGATAAGGTTATTTCGTTATTCATGATAAGGTCCGTACCACAGATACATGATTCATCCACTTAGCATTGGATAGGTTGGGAAAGATTAAAACGATACCAGTTTGTTAATAAATCAGACAGGTTATGATAAGTAAGTGAAGGTTAAGTCAAAATGGGTGGAGGAAGTAAAGGAGGGGTTAAGTTGGGTAGATTAGGATTTATTAGGTTAAGATCGGTTAGGTTAGGACGTGTTATGTTAGAATGAAAAAAAAGGTTTCAGCAGGGATGTACCTGCGTGATGATGCTTGATATACATTTTTTTATGGCGGCGCAGCAGAACATTACGAATTCGTTACTTAAAGCTGCCGCAAAATCATTACGCCTGGAGATATTGACCATATGAATTTGAATATATATATGTAAAATATTATAGACCTGCAGCATTCCATCACAGTGATGATTGAAACAGTTTTTGCTGGTCGATTTACATTCGTAGATCAAGAATTTGCAACTGAACAGCATCAAATTATTAACATAAGAGCTATTGGCTATTTTGTTGAGCACGCTATTCAGATCTTGCATATAAACAACCCACCTGCTGCAGCCTTCAACTAATAAACTGAGTTTTGAGAAAATTTTCATCGTCATTAATTAAATAAATCAAGTTGTAGCCAAGGTGTGTTCAGTAAGTGTCAAAGCTACGAAAAAGATTAACTTAAATTGAGGTTTCATACTAATGATTTCCTCAAATATTTACAAGGAAACCAGAACTTAGAGCAAATGGTATAATCTCGCGTAAAATTTCCCGTCTAGTCCTAAGCTCTAGGATTACTTCTTGTGAAAAAATAAAATTTTTTCCGAAAGTTGATATTTTTCGAACCTGACCGTTCTGCTTCCATTTTTTTTGTTACTTGCGGCTTCTCTCCACTGCTAGAGCGCCTCGGCTGACCCAACCCAGCTGTTGCGAGCCCACCGCTCTGTCGTCCGCAGTTATTCTCCTGACCAAGCTATTCCGCACAAATCCAATGTTTGCTTTCACAGAAAATTGCAACAATGTGCACAGGAGTGCAAAGGTCTTTCTTTTTTGTATTTCTTGGTGCGAGAACACGGCTCTTGAATAATTAAATAAGGCAACTGCGGCCTATTTTCTCGTTGAAAATTGCATTAAAAATTTTATTTCTGAGTGCACACTTTGCACACACTACCTGTAGCTTTCAAGCAAAGCCCACATAATGCATACGAGATTATTGTACGAGAAGTGCTTGACCGCGAGTTATTCAGAACATAATATAGAAGACGTCAAATGTTTTTCTGCTCAGTACAGAACGACAAGCAAATTTCCAGGGCACCAGAAATGGAAATAATGACAGCCGAAGGGTATAGCTGATATGCATATTCTCATGCCCGCGAGAGCTCAATTCTTCCAGGAGGTTGAACATTTCAGCAATGGGGCTGTGATTCCACACACGCGCTTGGGCAAAAGTTGTACGATGTTTAGTAATTAAGAGCTGCAATGTGGAATTACTAAACGCTGTTTTTCGAATGAATGTATTCATTTGCAGGTCTATTCTTGAAACGAATTATTAAAAATTGAAACACCAAGAGAGAGGGCGTTAGGATGTAGGGGTGACAATATTCCTTCTGTGTCCGGTCTCCTTATACCGCATGCATGAAAGTAAAAATAAGACGGTTTTCGAACCGTAGATTTCACTCGGTGTGAGCGGGGGTGGAGCCCCCCTTCTTCATAAAATCTTAACTTTATTCATAAAATCTTAGCTTTTAGCTTATTCGAAGGCTTAATTGTTTTTTCTTGTAGTGCCACACCCTAGAGCCCTAGAAAACTAGCTAATTAGAAATTTAATAGAGTCTCTATTTCTAATAAATAAGTACAATTCTGTGTTCCCGATAATCCTGTATTCCCGATAATTATTCTGTGTTTCTGATAGCCCTGTGTTTCTGATAGTTTCATTAGCGAATCGTGAGCGCTTTTGAATTTCCTCTCTCTCTCGTCTCCCCTACATTGTCAATAGTCTCGCTAGCAATGCTTCACTGATGGTGTACCCGCAGCCTGGCCGTCCTCCTTGCCCGGGTGGCGCCACGCTTGAGCCTGCTTCAACGCACTACAGTTATCCCTACTACCCTGCCGCTACCTCGTCATTTGCAGAACGTCATGTTGCCTCGCCCGCCTTGCAGGTGCCATTCTCCTGCATTTATCTTCTCTGCCTCCGCAACAGCCACTTCTGTACCCTCATAATTAAATTTAGATAAGTTTTTTTCCCCTGTTATCAATAAATTAAATGATGAGTTGTGTTTCATAACCCCAGGATTTCGTTCAGTAGGGAGACAAGGTTGCGCATCCTCACAATTTGAATTCTTACAGATCTTTCCCAGCTTTGGCCCTGACATAGGATACTTCTTATTTTGATAATAGTAATGAAGTGAAATGAGAATACAGAAATAACGGAGATTCCATAAAAGTAACACTATAAGCCAAAAAATTTGTATAAATGCTTCGTGAAGACAAAAATTTTCATGAACTATTTCCGGACGACTGAACGTTTTCGCTACAGATATTCAAGAAGCACGCAATGAAATTTTGAATGAAAAAATTCGCTCATTTAGAACGGGATAAGGCAAAATTTGAGGAAAACTTTTTCGATCATGCGAGAGGGTTGCGACACAAAATTTTACTCTATGCCCAATATCTGGTTCATCTATTCATCATTCTGTGATGAATAACTGGGAATTGAAATGTGATCCGTGGGTGCCAAACTGTTTCTGAAAAATAAATATTGAAGAACGGATAAAGTAATGCTGATGACATCGTTGTTCACTTATCATGAAGAATGTATAGCCGAGTGATTTTCCTTTATTCTTTTTCCATTTGCCGTTTTCATGAGAACCTAAGAAAATATTAATAATTTATTGCGAAAATGATCCCTTCCTACGTGCAACATAATCTGCGAGTAGCTAAAGCTACATGAATGAGCGAGGTCTTTGGAACCAATTATAGATTTAATCAGTGGGAAATTTGATTCTATATTGTAATGCTATAATTAAATTCTTTCTGAGAAGAAATTTTGACCAAAAAAATGTACTCTGGAGGGTATTACATTTCGGTTGGGTTGCGTTAGAAGCTCGTCCAAAAGGAGTGCGCCGAACTATAGCCTACGAATTTTATAGTATCTAAAATTCCATTCACATACTTTCTAATTTAAAATCTCTCTCTCTCTCTCTCTACAAAATGAGCGTTACCTTGAACATAAGACTTCGTTTGAAAGCTTGAACAGGGAAAATTTGTGCCAAAATCGTAAAAAATCCTTCTACTCAGTAGCTGAAACCAACCCGAAGCCTGGCGAGTGGAGGTTCCCACTGCCGTCAGGTAATGCGGCGATACGCGGTCTCAAGTTGCCCTTAGGCATGCCCAAATCCCGGTAAGATTAACGGAAATTGGAGACGAGATGCAGCTCGACGAAATGAGAGATGAAGAATATCTCGGGCGGGTGCGCCAGTGACGGGCGAGAACAAACACCGTCGCCTGTTGACGCTAGCGCCCATAGTTTGTGTCTCTGAGCGCTAACAGTTCTGAGCAGCGCTTCCTTCTTCTCTGATGCCTTGCGAGGCACGCCGACCGTTGTGCTCAGGCAAGTTGGTTGCTCACTAGCAACTCAGTTTTTGCACTATTGTAGCACGTCAGTTCAATAACAAGCATAGCTACTGCACTATTGTTAGATCGTTGCTGCTCAATATCTTTTCACGATAGTTGCCTAACCATTAGCACGCTAGTTGCTCAATACCTTACATATTAGTTTCTCAAACGAGTAATCATGGCGTCAAAAATCACCTTTGAAGCTACTGAGAGAAATGATGTCGAAAAAAATTAAAAGACGGCAAAAGGTTCGAGTAGCTTGATTTAACAATTTTCCAGCAGATTAAAAACTTTATTGAATCCCGTTTTATGCCAAGAACACGCTAAAAAGGGTTACAAAAACTTTCAGTTGCAGGTGAGTTTCTATTCCATTTTGAATAACAATTATCCTCAATCCTATTTTGAACTGGACATTGTGTTAGGCAATTTCCGATTTTAAGGCCACGAATAAATATTATTTCCATTCAGTTTTTGGCTAGACTTGTTCTTAAGTTGCAATGCTTATTCTAGTCGTCATCATGCGTACAACTCGAAAATCTCCGAAGAGTATTAAGCATGTCAGTTAATTTTCATTTTAGATGAGCATATAATCACTAATCCAATTGTATACATGAATTGTATACATGAAAGTATATTGTATACATGGTCAATTGTATACATGAAAGTTTTTTGAAATCAGGGTGGGAAAATTTCAGATGAAGTTGCAACGGCGGGTGGTAGTATTTAGAGCATTGAACAGATATATGTATCTAGCCAGATCTAGAAGGATTTCAGGGGGAAAAAGCGCATGATAAAATTGTCGCAACGAATAACTGTCTAAAAAAGTAAATGAAAATTGTAAGAAAGGAGTAATTTGAACAATGTATCCAACAAAGAGGAATTATCGACCCCGTTATTCCTCTATCAATTTCCATTCTTTAAGTTATAAGAGAACATCGTTTGAGTCGACTGGTGAGGTGTGGATTACGGATAGCGGGAAAGCACAACGTGGATCAGAAATGGCCAAAAGATTCTGTAACGCATCTGATATGCCTCATGGTGCAATCAAGACTTGATCTTATTTTATTACTTAGTGAATTTGAGACTAAAGTTTACGTTTCTATATATTTGAACCACGACGAAACGTAAACGAGGTACTTGTTGAGATTGGTCATACTGGCTATAGCCTACTAAAAACATATCGAAGATCCTGGAAAGCAAGTAACGTAGAACCTTTCTCTCCAAGTCCATTGGTCATCTCCGTATGTAATCAGATGGAAGTGTTTGATGTCAGGTTGGACTCAAGCTCAGGGATAGCTTCATTAGGAAAATTGCCGGTAATCATAAAAGTTCAAGAGAAAAATAGATGCTAGGCTCAGAGCTGCTAGACTATCGATAAGATAAGTAAGGGGTCTCATGAGACCTTCCCAGTGACTCATTGGAGGGCAGATCAGAACAACGCAGGCCGAATGTTTCTCAAGTGTACGAGTCCTCGAGACGTTGTGCTGTGGTTATGGGCTCAGGGTTCAGGAGTGTATTTTGCACATTTCATGAGAATTCTCTTTATTCATACTAACGTTATGGTCCAATCTATTTTTGGTTGTTTTAATTCCATTTGTTGTGCATCAATATTACGATAGCTCGTTCTTTGTGTTCTGACTTATCGGTTGATGTGGATCTCCTTCAGATTATTTCAGTGATTGTTCTGTGAATGTGAGGATTTATTCTGCGTTTGCTCGTAGTTTTGAGATTCTTAACTTTCAATAATTTCAATGATATTCGCAGATCTATTTGAAACAGAAAAATAACACAACCTGAACCATAATACATTTTTCCTGACTAAATGAACTATCGATAAAACCCAGTAACTTACGTAAATTCGAGTTAAATTTGAAGTCTGAATATAACACACTATATGAATACGTAGGGGTGGTGATTCTTAGCTCGCTTGTGGGTTGCACCTGTTATTAATAATCCGATATTAATAAGCCGATAAATCCAATTGGAAAAAATAGAAAGCAAGGGTCACAGAGGTATCGATAAATAATCGTTGAAATGAGCATGACAAATGATTTAGTAACGGCACTTGAAATCTGAAGGTGAAATTCCATATTTTGATAATGAGATGGAATATTATAAAGAATCTTTCTATCTCCCCCACCGTGCCCTACCCAGTCTAAGTTTTTCACCGGAGCATGCATGTTTTTCGCAGCCTAAGCGATTTAATTACTTGGGTTGCAAAAAACATGCATGCAGGCGGTGAAAAAATTAGACTGGATAACAGTCGAACACCAACAGATAAAGCATCTTAAACTGTGTCTCGAACATGATTCTTTTTTTAATTGTACTGGCGTTGGCGTTTATGTCGAGCATTACGAAATGACTTATAATACTAATCGCATCAATTTTTTTTAAATATTCGGACAGTTTTTGTGTGCAACTCTGAACCTTCTCCAAAAAATGCTTCCGCTTTTTACAGAACTTCTGAACTTGCGCGCGTGAGGTTGTGGATTGAAGTGGCTTCACTTGAAAATTTACCCACTGTTCTTCTTGAACGACTTTACGTTGACGTTGCGAACATTGTAGAACTTGTGCTTCAAACTTTGACGATGAATCTAAGTGAAGCATAAAAATACGTTTGACTCTAAAAAATTACTTCTTGAAGAACATTATGCTTTTGCTCGCCCGGTCAACACTACTCACAACATGACTACTATATATGACCTAAATTCAATCTCAGAGAATGAGTGAATTTTTTGTTTATCATTTACCGTATGTCGGTTTACAAGTTCGTTTTTGAGACCAATGCTGGTACTTTAACTCATCGATTAAGAGTGATCGCGCGAAAATCTGTGACGAGGCTAGAGCTACAATTTCATGCCCAAATTTTTATTGCAACAGTGTTGGCCATATTGACCGACTCGGAGCCATAGTTGGAAAATTAAAAAATTTAATAAGGAAGTGCTTTGTCAATACGTTCACACAAGCATAGAAAATGCTTTATGAATTCCTCATCCAATCTATTCGAATTTAACTACCACTTACGCAACTTTTACAAGAAATGACTCATCTCGTGAATTTCGTAAGCCGACGAATAGTTTTTCTTAATAAAAAATAGGAAAATTTACTTCGAAGTGAAAACATGTCGAGCATAACACTGGTTTACGTTTTAATGAACGACAAAAGTCCCGTGAATGTGAGTGTTTATGTTAGCTACACGATGTCTTCTCACACTGTAGGCCGGAGACAAACCCCAATACACGATCCCACTGTCTGCTCAGGTGACACCCAACATCGACCAACCAAAGCATGTATTTTTAGCACCGCCAAGAGACTGAAATATCAGCGAAGAAAGGTCAGTGCTTCAGTAATAGTAACAAGTCAGAGTTTCAGTCTTCAGAAGCTGCACTGCGAACAAGGTTCACAGTCTCTTCCTTTTTTACGAAGTGGAACGTCTCCGAAAATATCCGCAGTTCGTTCTTCATAAAAAATTTGATTGCATTTCGAGTATTGATACTTCAATGTTATTATGAACAAATATAAGAAACGGGTAGTCCTTTGACATTATGATCTGGAACATATTTTGGAATGTTACTCTAGACCTGCATGTTGTGTTATCTATAAACTGTTTCTTAACCCTGAGATAGCTTCAAAATCAAGCTTAACACGAATGACGGTAGACATGATTCAATATCGATCTAATGTGGGAAAAATCTCCCACATGCTCGTGAAGTGCACTTTCCTATCTGGACCGTGGCGTGGAGTTGGGGTGTCGCTTTGCTTCCTTCCGTTGTTTTGTTCGTGTTTGGGGTCACTAGGAAGTGTTTTCGGTTGTGTTTCACAATTTAGAGATAGGAATTAAGGTGAGAGTTTTTTATTGCTTTGGAGTCGTGTCCTACCAGCGTCAACCGTTTAAGTTATCGCCAATATATCAGTATACTATATTCCTTGCTGCTTCAGTGTTTCTACCATATTCATTTTTGTGTGCCTGGGCCTATGCTTCTGTTTTTGCTTAGGTTTGGGCCTATTTGCTTTTTAAAGGTGTTGAGGTTTTAAATTTTGAATTGGAATAAACAGCGGCATTTTGCCGTAACTTCAGCGAGATTGGGCTTTGCTCACTTCTCTTAACTTATTGATTCCAAAGTTCTGCTCCGAGTACTTAGATGGGGTGTCACTCGTTCTACAGCTGCTCTTTAATTCCTTTTTTCCGCATCTTTGAGTTCCATTAAAATAAATTCCTTAACCTATTCTATCTATCTTTACCTGAACTCCTACCTCAGACTATTTTCCGCAGAATTTCTCTAATCATTCTTCTAAAAGTGGTATAATACCCACTAAGTGTGGCGATAAACTTGGGTGAGTAGTTTCTATTCTAGAGTGTCCCATCTTCTTTGATTTACTTTGTTAAATGGTCGTTTTCTTGGTTGAGCTCTCAGTTAATCTCGTTTTGTTCTACATTTACCTCTTTATGGTACTCTACGACTATACGTTCCGAGCCAATGACACTGGGGTGGGCATTCATAGCATTCGTACGCTGTTCCTCGTTTCAGCATCTAGCCTTCCTCACGCTCTCAAAGTCGTCTATCTCCTGCAGGTGCGTGAAGCCTTGTCTCTTAATGAAAACCGGTAGTAATGTCATATTGCCTCGTACTGAAATCTCGTATCACTGTCGTTGTTAGCCCAAACTGATATTATTCATTTCTTTGCTTCAGGTCGGCATTTGGCCTCATACCTCGGCTTCACGCTTTGTCCACGGCATTCTCAAAAGCATATCCTGCCTTGCTGGGACGCCGTTTGGTTTCTTTGCCATGCCTTCCCGATGCGAACCAACGGTGCAACTCTACCTTTCAAGCGACCGTCGCACACTAGTTAAAATTGATAGCAACTACAGACGTGTAGATTTTTGTAGATTTTAGTGCAAGCTTAAAGGTACAAATATACCGTGTAAGGTTCTTCTTCAAAAACAAATGAATATGAAAACCTCGATCCTTGCAAATCAGGAATGAAATTATCTGAAATCTACCACGCTAAAACATATCTTCAACAAAGTCGCTGACGTAACAATGAGAAATCTCTTACACGAAATGAACAAAAGCAGACCGTATCCACTACATAAAGTAGGGGATTTCGATGAATTAGGCTAATGGCAACGTGAATTTTCCCTCGGTAACAGGCGAAGACTTTTTACATGAAAACGAAGATGATTTTTTTCTTCTATCACTGAAAGCATGAAGTTGAACTTGCAGCCATGCCATTCCCCATCCCTATTAAAAATTAAGGGAGTAGCATGGTTGATTAAAGGAGACAGCGGAGAATTAAAGGAGTATTAAGCGAACCGAGGCCTCTTCCCTTCTGACACTTCCAGGGCGCGACTCATAAGCGCGATGCGAGCAAGTTCTCCCATGTTGCTACCAGAGGCCACTTGTGCAGATGGCCTCTTGGTGAGACGCCTGCCATCTTTCTCGAGAGAAATGACGGTTGCCATCTTTCGCCTCAGTTTTGAAGTTGGTGTTGTGCGTGACAGATGTCTGGATCGTGTCTCTATTATTTAAAACGTTTCAAGTAGTGTTAGAGTGTATATCAGTGCGAGTGTGTATTACGTGAGGGTGTATAGTACGTGAGGGTGTCAGAAGAAACAAGAGATGGAAGAGACGTGTAATGCTGGTCTGTAGAGGCATTATTTCAAGAGCATGAACGGAGCAAGGACCCCAGTGCTAGTTTCACCACCTCGGTCAATTGATATTTTAGACGATTCATCGTTGTGGTGGGGCTGGTAGTGAAGGCAAAACCTCAATGTGAGCAATGTAAAAACAACAAAATATGGAAACCAAACCTGAATTTTCCCTCGTCAGTCTTCAGCAACCTTTGAATTGAAGGACGTTCTTGAAGGTGATTAACTATGTGTTCAGATACATATTTGTGTGTGTGTAGGGGGGGGGGGGGGTTGTGTGTGGGTATGGGGGTGGGTGTGTGGGAGGGGGGGTGTGGGGAGGGTTTGTGTGTGGGGATAGGTGGGGGAGTGTGTGTATATGAATAGCCGGTGTAATTAAGCTCGAGCAAGGTAAAGTCATTTTATTTTCCTTTCTAATTTTAGGAATGAAAGATGAAAAATCTGCTGAACGATAATTGTTTTTGTTATATGTATAGCTACGAGTATATTCTTTCAACGACCCTAGGGTATTGTTGCTATATTCTTTTCAAGGTACATTTATATTGTTCCCTGCAGGCTTTCGCCTCCAAGGCTGCGTACAGCTGATTTCCCATTATTGCACATTCAACCGTTGACGCTTCTCAACCAAATATAGCCAGTTGCCCATTAATTACCTTAGTTATTGCGTTGCGAAAACTTCAAACATAAGTTATACGTCACAAACATGTCCCATTAATGTCAGCTTAATAATGAACACGCATCCATGAAATTTTCTGCACATTAGTAAGAATGTATTTAATTTACATACTCTGGTACATTTTTATTGTGCTATAAACCGTGTTTGCTTATGGTGAATTGATTAATCGCGCAAGAACTAAGGTAATTCAACGGCAAACTGGTTATAATCGGTTTGAGCAGTGTGACGGTTGGAAAGAGTGACTAATGGGAAATCAGCTGTGCGCAGCCGTTTTTTTAAAATCAAATTAAGAGGTGGCCATCCTGGGCCTCTCATGATTCTTCGATGGTAAATAGGAGAAACTGGTCGCGCCTTGGGAGCGCGACGGTAGTGCTCCATGCTGAGCCATGCGTGACCACCGGTTGGGACAGAGGCGCAGGCGCGCCTATAAAGTGGACACTTCGAAGTTGCCTCATAGGAGACACATGGATGAAACAACCATGCATATTTGGGAGCGCTCCCAAGAATCACGGATGCCACTCCTATAATTTTTAATAGGGATGCAGCCAACATAAACACTTACATCGACGCGACGTTTGTCATTGTTATTACTAACATCTGAGTGGACGCTAACAGCCAAGCAAGTAAGCAACAGAGCAAGATTACCAGGATTTTATAAGTGTACTAAAACGCCCGTGCTTTGCATCGGGCAGCTTAATTGTTTACGCAACTCATATTTATGCTTGGAATGTGGTTGACGAGCTTTCATTTTACGATGGTATGTAAAATAGTTAGATTCATATTAAAATATTTAGGTTAAACATTCACTCGAGAGTCAATGAAAAATATTGTTTGCAAATTGAACACTTGCAACAGACCGCATCTATGATAGAGCAGAATAATCTAACAGCAGCGCAATTTATGTATGTTGGACCAAAAATTTTTTTCAACAGGTTAATAAAAGACTTGTATCAAAACTTGCTACAGCAAATAGGAAGTTAAATTCGTCCTTCTTTACTACCGAAAGTAGCATGAATTTAGCTCTGTTATTACAGAAAGCAGAGCGTTGTAACAGCCTAGACAACATAGCATGCCTGTTTTTCCTTAGCTATGATTTGCTTTCGGCAACCATGTGCAAAGTTGGCTGGTTTGTAAAATTAAGTGAGTCATTTTTCACTGAGCCATGCGAATTTTTGTTCTTTAAACGTCTATACTTTTAGAGAATACTAGTGTACACAGCCTGTTGAAAATATCGTGATTAGATATTTCCCTTTAAGTAAATCATTCAGATTAGGATGACAAACCAAATACATCAATCTTAATAATACTCGTGATTAAAATATTCTGGTACTTGTGCACTGGTGAAACTCGCATCTCAAATACGGTCACTAAGCATATTTAGGAGCGTAACAGAGAGACAGACCAAAGAAGCAACAACTGTGTATAAAACTCTACAGTGAATACCCACGAGCACTGACGTGGTAGCATAGTACTTCGGGGTTTCTTCACCTCACATGGCAATGGTGCACTCCATGCCATTGAAGGGAATGTGCATAGTGCTTTAGTATCATATTTTGGAGAAGAGTCTCATCCTGAGTGCAAAGCGTTTCTTCAAATGTCGCAATAGAGAGTGTGAGAGAGCAACAAAGTCGCATGAGTGAAAGAACAACCCCAAACACACGGCAAATTAAACCCGAGAATAATTAAGTAAACAGAAAATCATAGTTTTCCAGTAGCGTGGCAGAGCCAGTTGCCAGACCGCTGCCTGATCGAAAATCTTAGGGAAACACTGAATAATCTGATCGAACAAAGGAATCCGTCGGATCATTTGGACTAGAAGTAATTGTGTGTTGAAGAATGGGTGAGTACATCACTACGAACTTTAGAACGCCTAAATTCACCACATGGAAACAGTCTACGAGCAGTAACGTAGCGACAAGGCTCCTCATCTAAATATTAAGGTTTCACTATTGAATATTAAGGCTTCGCATCTAATTATTAAGCTTTATATTTTAATTTTAAGGCTTTGCATTTAAATATTAAGGCTTTGCATTTAAATATTAAGGCTTTGCATTTAAATATTTAGGCTTTGCATTCAAATACTAAGCTTTGCGTTCAAATATTAAGGTTTTGTGTTTAAATATTAAAGCTTCTCATTTAAATATTTGGGCTTCGATTCTAAATATTCAAGCTCCACATCTAAATATTCAAGCTCCACATCTAAATATTCAAGCTCCACAGTTTATTAGTTTATTAGTTAGTTTAAGCCTCCCTATCCTCAACAATGAGATGTAAAGAGAGGAAGGAAGAAGGCACCATTTAGTATGGAGTTAAGGGAACGTGGAATCTATGCAGAAAGGGCACAGAAACAGAAAGCTAAGAAAGAAGTTCATGAAACAAGAAAAAGTTGAAGAAGAAAGTGGTAGGCGGTGAAAAACAGGACAGCAGTGAACCGAAAAAAAGATGGTCCGTAACACAACAAAACCTATTCTATTTTAACAAAAGAAAGCCTACCTAACCTTTAGCTCGGGCCCTCACATTGTCCCCCTGGGAGCGCTAGTTCCCATAAATACAATAATTGTATCCCCCTGAGGGGCTTCAAGCTCCACATCTAAATATTCAAGTTCCATATGTAAATATTCGAGCTTCACATCTAAATATATTAAATATTTTTAATTAAATATTTCTTTCATGTACCATGCATGTTTTGTAGAATGAATCCGTATACTCGAAAAATGTTATATACGTTCCGTTAGTTTCATATGTGTTGCTCTACTAATATAGTTTGTTATGAGTAAAATCTTATGTTTGCAAGTAGTCGTACTTCAGTCCCCTCTACGTAGATGGACTGATAGAGAATTACCTACTTTTTTGAACAAAAAAAAAATCGTTTCGGGTTAGTAGTTGCATCTTATTTCAAGTTATAAGTAAGGTATATAACATAAGATACGGATAGTATGATCTGATCAACGTATCTCCAAAAGTATATGACAATGTAGCTCAAGAACGTCGCTGCCTCGGCACTTCAATAAAAAGAACTAGCATTTCGCGACTGTCAAGGCAGGAGACAAAGAAGGCCAACTGATGAACGCCTGTCACTCGCGTTGGCTAGCAGAGCACAAGATAGGCAGGCCTTGTCACCAGGGGCACCTGATATGCTTTCTGAACATAAAAGTGGCTCATGATTTTACTGTGTTGGCATGGTGCAGATTTACCCGTGAATATGAATCATCCTGTCGAGCGTTGCAAACATGTGTATTTCACTCACTTTAGGTACCGTATTTAAGCATGTAATACTATCCACTTCCAAGGCCAGAAAGTTTAATCTGAAGCGAACTGTGAGAGCGATATTTTAAGCAAGCTGAAAGCGAAGTAGAGGAGCGCTCGTTATCTGTTACAGCGTGACCAAGAGCCTCGAAAGTGCGAGCGCAGCCCGGCGCATAAATACAATTATGGGAGGCATGGCTCATCTCTCAGCGGAGCTCTGCATTACAGCGCTGACTTAAATATTGCACACGGGCGCCTACAAACCCTCAGCACGCGGCGGGTCGGGGAGGCGGTGCAGGTTTAGCGCTGCTTCGGCGCTCTAGTCTTCAGTCAGGTACAGATGATTTGTGAGATGATGCTGACCGTGTAGAATTTCCGTCGAGTTATGAGGACTGTCAAGAATATTTTGAAGTATATAGCAGCTTCGCTGTTTAATGGAGTTAAGAGATAAAATCGCGGGGTAAAGATCATGGCCCCAAAACTGAAATTGTTGGCACTTCAAACGAAAAATAAATTTTTCTAAATAGTCGATATAAGAAAGTGAGTGTGCATATTTGAATATGCACGCATAGATGAGCACATGCTAAAATCTGGTATAAAACAAATTATACATCACAAGCCTTCATGCGCGTAGAAATATTTGTTATTCACATCTGATATCACAATAATTGTGTAACTACGATATGCTATATCATTAGCTCAAAGAGATTCTCATTAAAAAGTCAAATCCGTTTTATAATACAACACTCGACAAATACAACACGATGAAAAATGTGATCAAAGAAAATATAACTAAACCAATGGTTGCCCTTAGCGAGTGAAAATAATGAGCATCGAAGTCGAGGCTTTTTTTGACTCTCTGAAATTAGACAAAACCGTCAATGCAGCTCATGAGTTCCTCATGCTGCTTCTCATTTAAGAACGCACTGCCTGCTCGCAAGGCCTCAAATCATCATTGGCACCCCCTCCAAGACCAGGAAAAACTTCAGTCGTGTGATTCACAGAACTCGTAACCATCTCACTGCCATCAGTGGGGAGCTCGAAAGCGCACGTAGCAGAGCACGCGGGCGGGCGGTGGCGGGGCGCACACACTGCGGTTATTGGGCGTGTCTGCGTGGCGTGCAAGTAGGCCGCCGGTCCGTGCACGGTATTCCTACTGAATGGAAAATATCACAGCACAAAAGTACCAATATCGAAAACAATTATATTCGTAGAGATTTAATTGATGCATAAACTCGGTGCTACAAATTTGAAAGTTTTCCGAGTATTGGCTGTATTATAATAGATGATGGATTTTTTAATAACCAAATTGAACACTTTTCCACAGAAAACCGTCCACGTATAATATGATCACTCATTAAAGGTTGGAGGAAACATTTACTGAACTGTAATGCTTAGACGAACAAAGTACAAGTAGATATGTATTAGCTTAGAATGCTATCATTTAAACAAATGAAATTTCACGAAAGTACACAAGAATTTCGAATGCTAAAAGAAAGTCGTACTTACAAAGAACATTTGGCAACGAAAAAAAAATAGTTTAAAATACAACTTCATACTTCGCTTCAATTTAGTGTTCTTTTGAGCTGCGTTTCCCCCTTTTCCCGCTGCAAAACCAGGTCCGGAGCTCTGCGTAAGTGTTCTTGGCACAAAAATGAAGGTCGTTAAGCGCATTTATGACCTCAGTAAAATAGAGCCTTTACCGCGGCGCTGGGCAGCCGTAAGTCAGAGAAGCGGCGGAATGGATTACAGGAGCGGAGCGCCGAGATGTCGGCTTGCTTCGGACACCAGTCTTTTCAAGTGACGAATCAGGCCGATCAAAAGGGAATAATTATCCTACATGCTCTCATTTTTCAAATTAAATTAGTGCACATTTTTTAATAAGTTATGTGCATATGAACACGTCACCAACGCAATGAACTTTTTCATTGTAGTTGTTTTTAAAGAGCAGTAAGAATAATATGTAACTGTACTGTACCAAGGGCCTTGCCCAGATTGCGTTTTCTTTCTTGTTTCATCAAATTAATATGATCATTGGGGCGTATCGTAAGCACTCCTGAATTTCTTTGTTCCACTAAGCTGAAATTTGGACTCAACTATAAATTTCTGCAGGAAGATGTCTAGAAGGAATAATTTTCTAGGGGCCGGTGATCATGGAAACGTACATCCACAAGAACGCATATTGAAAAAAAACTTTCTCGGAATTCAAATAGAGAAACGTCGTTTGAGATTCGTGCTTTTACGCATTGTCATTCACAGAGATTTCATTCCAATGACCATATATTCGAATGGATATATGTGATAAAACACATGACCCTTCTTAAATTGACAAATACGTTTCACACGTTTTAACACTCATCATTGTGAACTGACCGAAAATTGTTTTTATCTTAACAGCCCATAAAGTTGATATTTCAACGATACAGAATATCTATTGCTTTGAAAATACCCAAGTTTATTTTCTGTTCCACGTCCAAATTTGCCTTGTCTATGGAAACTATCGAGGGATGGAGACCTAAATATTTCTACGGCTGGCATAAGAGCGACGAAGAGCAACGCATTAACGCAGTCGCTCTATTTGGGGACACAAGCGAAACTTGGCCTCCTCCGGTGCAGCCAGCGCGTGAATTCTCTCCATAAGGTAGCGCTAAGTTGGCAGCTAATTAGGTACATCCACCAGACGGTAGTATTTAGAGGTGTTATATCAGCGAGGCAAACTCGGGGGAGGGCTTACGTCTGTTATATTGTGTGCTCAAATGGCTTGAAATCTTGCAACAAATCCCGTGTCACATGAAGGCGAAAATTTTTTAGATTAGATCATAGGAAAGCAACCATACTCCTTTTAACGCTTCCCTCAAATCAACTTACGAGCGTCAAATGTCTCAAAAATCACGAGTTTGTTAAAATCAAGTAAATATTTTTGTCACAATAAAGAATGAATTCTAAAGACGTGATGGGTAAATACTGCGTAGATTTAATGACAGAACAAACGGTTACGACACAGACATGCGAAAGCTCTGCATGTTTTTCTTATATGGCTATACGAACTCTAAAACAGTAAGATTAGGTGGACCTTCTGTTTAGTCTTACATTCAGCATTTCAAATCACAGACTCTCACTTGCGGAAGCAGTCGGCTGTATCTAAATAAAACATACGTAATATTTCACCGATGCTCAGAGCATCGCCGAGCAACTCATCAAATATGGCGGAAGAAAGGAAATATCCGTTTCTATATTAAAATGATTCTTCAGATTGTTACGTTCACGCACATCACAGAGTTATAATGGTATAAATTTACAACTCAAAAATGATTGTTTTTGTTAAAGAAACGCGCTGCTCATGCAAACAAACATTCTAAGGAACACGCGAATTGCCTATACGCAAGAAACATTACAAAATTAAAAAGTAATATTGAACTAAATGTTGTGCTGCACATCAAGCTGAATTCGAACTGTGGCCGTAACAGGTTGTTAAAAGGGTGGGTATAAAACGGCGATAAATGAGTAAAATTAGCTGCATCAGACAGCACTGCTGCTAAAATTGCTGAATTTACAACATCATTGTTGGGGTTTTGTCGCTTGTTCAAACCAACGGCTGACCTAATTTTAGGGTCAAGTTCCAGCCACCCCTTAGACTTCCAAACGATGTGGGATTTCACACGAGTTCAACGTTTAAACTTTAATTGTACAGACAAAAGCTATTACATTTACACAAATATTAGTACGTTGAATTGGTAGCACAGAAGTCACATCCATTAAATTTAGATTCCATCCCCAGAATAAATAATATTAAATGATTATACACTCCATTGGGTAGCACGACCGAAGCCCGAAGATGAAGCAAGTATGACAAACAGCGATCAGGCATCAGCTACGGAACAGGCTCCTTGAGGTGTCGACCACAGTGCCGCCTACAAAGAATGGACTAATTAAGACGCTAAACAGTAACTAAGTTGAATACGCGACAACGGGAATTAAACCATATTTCACAATATTCCAAATAAATTAGCAAGGCAGTGCTAACTTTCTATTCACCTGGGTCGGAAGACACCTATGAGAGAGTGAAGGTAATAAGAACCGATACCAAGAGGTCACGTCGCAAGAACAGAAAGAAGTAGGATTCTAGTGTCAGTAATTCGGACTGTTTATTTTTGAATCACTGACAATCATCCTTTCAATGTTGCAATTCTATGGCTTGTTTGCTTTACTCCTTCATGGCATCTGGAGTCAAATTTTTATGGAGGATATTTTATAAAAGCATTTGACATTTGCTTTCATGGCGAAGATATTTTCTGATTGGAACATTTACTTCCACGTTTCTACGACTTCGGTCTTCTTCAAAGCCTGACGCAGTGAGCAATTTAGCCAGAAATCAAACACATCATTCGGTGGACACTTGTCCCTAACATCTAATATTCACAAATCCTTGAGTTACATGACGATGTTTTACATATGTTTGATAGGAACTTAGTCATATCACATTGCTTCATGTAATTTAACATCGCATTAAATAGAATTCATTATGTTATATACTCTTTTTTTTCTCATCGATGGACGTATTATTCGTTGGCCAATTTTCAGGAGGCAATTCTTTCTCTGCATTATTTTTCGTCATTTTCTTATTGCTTTCATTTCCTTTCAGTTGTTGGTCGAGACGGAAGGCCTCAATTATTATATTTTGTTATTTCAATAAAGATCCAATTAAGATTCTGACTTTTCAATGTCATTAGTTGTAAATAATCATGATCTAATAACAAGTTAAGTGGGACATCATGAAGGTAAATGACGAGATGGCTGCAACGCAATATTATGTTATAATGACGACGTCTTCAATTAGCTAATGGATGACACATTCGGGAAGTTGAATAACACACAATATATCTACGTCGTATTCTAAATCTACACAGCGTATTAAAGGATTTACCGTTAATTAAATGACAATAACACTAACAGATCTCGGTGATTACGTTAATTCTGATCTATCAAGTGACACAATTATTGGAATTCGCATTGTTACATCACATAAGCAGGTGAAGCCTTTAACGTGACTAACAGACGCAACCTAGATTATGAATATATTGATAAGTCTGACAAGAACATCTTATGTGAGGTGGAGCCTCGGAGCTGAGTTATTCAGTTGAAAAGCAAAGATCGTCAAACACTTCCAACGATGCTATCCTACACCTAGACATGAAGCTACTAAGATATGAGTGAGAATATGGATAGACACATTGAGGGATATACTTAGCTCGGTCTTGAGAGGCACTTAGATAGCCTATGCACGACTTTAACAGCCATTGGAACTCTAGGGCAAAGAGCCCTCTCCCACCTATCCGCGTGGACAGGCGGGAGAATCACACGTCTTACTCTCTTAATGGCGCAGGCCTTAATGCCGCTCCCTGTCGCTTGTGCACATTTGCCCAGAAGGGGCTGTGAGACGCCGTTTCGAGTGAGAACAGACACGTTCATTTGTAACGAAGCTTTACGTTAAAATATCACAGAAAATAGCAAGTGTTGGGAGATGATTAAAGTGGATTAAGCTTTACAATTAATAAACAAGTAATATATGTAGAATGAACCAGATCTTAAGTCAACAAGGAAGGAGTTGAAATACACGAGAAGAATACGAGAAGAATGGAAGCGTTTGGAAATGATCCTCGGTACAAGCGTCGGTCGCGGAACAAAGAGTACAAAGTCCAATGGTGGATGCTCGTAGAGGGGGGGGGGGGTGCGAGGTTCGCTTGTTGATTCGAATGATGCTTGGCGGTTGGTGAAGCTCGTCTCGAAGCGTAGTTTGTAGAGTTCAGAAATGCTGTACTTATTTTTGAGAACATATTATCCAACGTCGGGTCTTTTAGAAGATGGTTGCTTGGCCAAAACAACCCTTTCTTAACGTTATTTGAACACGACGAGAGTCTCCCATAGTAGAACTATGACAATTATAGCCAACGAAGACACATTTTCCACTCTAAACCTAGCGGAATCCCCGCTGCTCATTATCAAGTACGCCTAAGTAAAAAACCAGATTAAATTACATTCGATTAGACGCGAGTTTAAACCTCCCTAATCACAGCAAAGGTGTCTCAAATAGAGGGAGGAGAAAGGCACATTTAGAATGGTTGAGGAACGCAGAATCTATTCACAAGGTGCATAGAAATAGTAAGTTGAGAAAGAGGTTCGTGAAACAAGAAAAAAGTTCAAAAAGGAAATAGTAGTTGCTCAAAACACGCCAGTAGTGAATCGAAAAAAGAGTGTCCGTTATAAAACAAAAAACCAATTCTATTTCAACAAAAAAAAGCATACCTGACCTCTAGCTCGCTGCCTCACATATTCCCCCTTGGGGGCGATAATTCCCTTAGATACAATAGTTGTATCCCCCAAAGGGCTAAAAACCTGATAATGGACGTGAAATTTCAAAAGCAACACCACACCGATTTTTATTTTATTTTAGGAGCACCCTCGAGTTATACGCTTGCCTAGTCAAGCCTCAACTTCGACAGTGGAAATTAGTACCAGTTATTCAACTAATACAAAGCTTGAGTTTATTTATAGGGAAATGAGAGTATCTTCTGACGTTTTGCATTAAAAGATGTCACATAACTTGAGGATCGGCAGTACATGTGTGAAGTGAAGCAACTGTTCTGAATGTTTCTCTACTTGGTAACGGCGGCAGTCTGGCATCTGCAGCTCCGCCATCATTACGGAACAAGCCACCACCTTCCATGCCCGGTAGGCTACATTAGTTGATGAAAAAACTTTCCCTCTCCAAGTCAAAATGAATAATAGATTTCCGATAGCGATGCTGAGAAGAACATGCTCGAAGACAACATCTGCGTTCATTAATTTTTGTCGCTGGAGAACACAACGGAAGATTAGCAGGGGGGAGGAGGAGGGGAATACTGAACGTTAAATATCACGAAGAAAACTGTTGCTACAGCTTTACAAGCACGGGCGGGGTGCGTGCGCTTATGTCGATATGAGCAAAATAATTTGATTTGAGCCAAAGAGTTCCTGTACTCACTTCAGAAGACCTCCTTTGAGAATGGTAGCTGATTAATTACTATGTGAAGATGTGGGGTGAATTCACACAACTGAAAAAACAGTTCTATGTAATTCAAATATTTGATGTTAAACTTGTTCACCTTTGAACATCAAATGCTGTATAAATTATCAATAGCGCTTCTCTGCAGCCACATTGAAACATGGTAGAGCACTGCTGGTTTTAAAATTGGTTAAAGAATAAGATGTTATCGTAAATTTTATCCTTCATTAGACACTTTAATGAAGTGAAAATGAATTAACTTAAAGGCCATTTCAAGAATATGTAGAAAAATCGGAATGGTGACTCATCCACCAACTTTTTTGTGAGTAGGAGCATCAAAAATTACCAAAATGTTATTAAAACCAGCTATCAGTTACACCTTACGTGAATAATCAACAAAGCCATTGAAACTAAATATCAGAATAAACACAGTTGAGGAATTTCGTTTTACTCTCGGGAAATCCATAAACCGGGCTTGCTATATCGTTGTCACGGACTCAAAGTTAAATGAACCATTAGCACTAACATCCTTTGGTGCACACATAATATACACCTATGGTGGCATCCAGTACACTTACTAGACAATCAAGTTATCCATTGACTTCCTGTTCGACCGCTAAAAGGGTTCAGCGTCACCAAAATTTAGTCATGGCATAACGAGTAGTTGTACGGGAAAATTTAGAGTCGGATCTGCCTGACAAAAGGCTGTTGATTAGATTCTGCATGATATATTAGTTGACTTCCAGACTTACTGAGTTTTGAGGGGATTGTTTTCACTGGGATTTGAATTTCGTTCTACTTCGGGTTTGACCACAATAATAGGTGATAAAACTGCATTATAATTACGACATTCCGCACATTGGCGTACAAAACAAGTTAAATCAAACTCGCAATAAATTTTAGTTTGAAAGCATCCGCTTGGTCGCAATTCCCAGCGCAATCCTAAGGCGATGACAAAAATAAAATCAGGCCCAGGATGACTCGCTTCCCGCGACAAAATAGACCAGGACAATAATTCCGCTGAGCGGAAGTTTTGCTAAGTTCTCAGATTGCAGAGAACGTTGAAGAGATCCCGCGAGCTCTCACACGATTATACGGATACAGCAGATATGTTCGAGTGGAGAGCACTGTAGGCTAGACAGTTGGCCGAGGTCTATTTCTTGATGTGTCACTGTCAACTAACCTCAAGCCTCGTTAGCGTCTTCACAGAGTTCACGGAGACACGAAAGTTGCAGATGAATTAAGTAAATCGGTGAAACAAAACCATTTACGAATTTTAATATGGCAATATAGAAGGTATTCAATTCCAATTATTTACTTAATATTAACGACAACAACGTTTTGATTCATTATTTTGTCGATCCGATACCTCAAGAGGTAGCTCAATAAATCTCGTGAGAAGAAAAGAAACATCACAAACTACAGAGAGATTTCCCACCCGCGTGAAATATATTGCAGGTCTGACGGCCAATGTGGGGAAATCAAATGAATTATTTTTCCATAAATCGATCCTACCCATTACCCGTAGCGAGCAGTCGTTATTCTCTGACAAATTCATTTTCTACAGCAAAGTTTCCGTTAAATCCGGACTCCATGTAATCAATGAGTCATTACGGTGAGCACTCGGAAGTCGACGTTTTACAACTTTAGAATACGGTGAAAAGAATAAGAATCTGAATGAAACTGATTGCACTGCTAAGACAGTTTAAATTTTACATTACTTGAGTATGCGAAGGGCTTTATATTTGAAGGATGAAAAATAAATTGAACATTGAAACTATTTCTCACTAGCCATGAGTTTATTACACGAGTAGAACACATTTTAGTCAAAATTTTTCGCCCTTGCCTTCAATAATTTTTGGGCTGCACAGATCAGGTCTGACGTTATAGAGGTAAATAATGGCCCTTTACACTAAATTGATCGTCAGCACAACTTCATCTCAGAAATCCCGAAATACCATTTTTTGACATTTCGAATCCTTATTTCAAATTGGATAACCGCTCTATTCTTTCAATGCAGAAGTTTTAAAACAATTTCGAACATAAAACTATTGATTTACGGATATAGCTTTTGCTCTAACTGATCTGGAAAACATGTTCTTGATTGCGGAGACGAGAACTGCAATCTCTGATGCACTTGGCACCTAGCCACTGCTGCGACGTCTGAAGCAAACCGCACTGCATTATACAGATTACAACAAAAATAATGACTTTGAAGTTTTAAAATAGCCGTTGATCATATATTTCGGTTGAAAAAAATACTAAAGTTTTTAGCCAATTCATCGACACTTTCTTGGGGAATCAACATCGTATTTTAGAATACGGAATACGATGATGGGTTCATTTCAGATGCCGGATCTTTTCTTAATGCTCAGCGCTTTTCCTCTCCCGAGATTAGTTCTCAACTCTCAGACCGTGAAACAAGGGTTGAGTCCGAACTTTGCCTGATCGGATCTGGCCCAAAACTCGAGCTCGGTTCGAACTTCCAATAATTTCCCTGAACCACTTCGCACAACCTCGCCAGCTACAACTCAGCTGGCTGTTGTTTACATGCCGCGACACGACTATTGTTTTCGGTATATTTGAGCAGAATAAGACCGCAGAGGCTTATTCCAGACACATTTTCCTAATTGTGGTAGACGGCTCGAATTTTCAACATTGTTTCAAGGATATGAATTATACATATAACCCCAATTTTCCCCGTGATTGCTGCTCCCTACAGCAGGTACAGATGGGAAGGCACGAGTACGTGACTGCTGCAGTTTTACCATTTGCCTCATAATTTTCCATTTTTGAGAGTATTCAGGGAAACTCTGCCAATTCCTCAAATAATTTTTTATAAAATGAACAAAAAGCTCGTATTTTTTAAGCAATACGTGTCTGGTAAATTCTACATACGCCAAAGCAAATGGTACATTATACCATGAACTTAGTTTCATATCTTTTAGAGATCTACTTTACCAATTTTTTACTCTAAAACTATAATTCGCGTAGAATCTAATCAGATTAGATTAGTCGTTAGTTTTAGCCTCCCTACCCGCAGCAACAAATACGATCCAAGAGAGGAAGGAGGAAGGCACCATTTAGTATGGCGTTATGGGAATCTACGCAGAAAGAGCATAGAAACAGTAAGTTGGGAAAGAAGATTATGAAACGAGATCAAAGTTGAAGAAGAAAATAGTAGGTGCTGAAAAACAGGACAGCAGTGAGCCGAAAAAAAGGTGGTCCTTAACATAACAAAAACATTTTATTTCAACAAAAAGAAAGCCTACCTAACGTCTAGCTCGGGCCCTCGCATAGCCCCCCTGGGAGCGCTAGTTCCCATAGACAGCGTAGAATCTAATTATCGAAACCAATGAAGAGATTACACTGTTTCTCATTTTTATAATCATACGAGCGATCCGGAACAAATTTTCAATGCGCGCAATAAATAAGAACATTTTCTCCCACGTGTAAGAATCGATCGTACGGTTCCAGAAAATGAATACCGTGCTATCCTTGAGGAAAATAACCCAGGCATAGAGATATTGTATGTTACTTCTCCAAAGCTTTTCATCTGCTGTTTTCATTATACTTATCGCCTATTTAATGGCAACCGCTAAATTTATATCCTAAAGTTTTACATTGCCTTTGACGTTTGAAGATTGGGGATAACCCAATTTCGCTATCTTCCGCAGTGATTGCATTTATTCACGATTTTCTTGAACATTTTTATCTCTAATTTAATAGATCTATTATGAATTTTGTCGTCATAGTCTCCAAAATTTCCTCAAAAAGAAATCAAGATTTTTATACGCCTAATTTAAATAAAACTCACATTGCTTAAAATTTTGCGTTCTTCGATAGATTTCACGAGAGATGAGCTTACATTCTTTGGTTTGGCATCCTGCCGAACATTTCAGATCATCAATGAAATGAAACTATAACGGATGACACCTGGGCAACCAGCTTGGCACACACGACAAGCTCTGCATTCTCCACAAGCTTGGCACGCTAGACAAGCTAGGCAAATCTAATCGTCTATGATGGTAATCTGAACATTAAATATAATTCAATTAAAAATTGTGATTCAATCCAGTATTAAACATTTCAAAATTCCCTGTAAGTTACTCCGTAAATTAAAAATATTTTGAATTTTTCAGTAGATCGACTGATTGGTAGTTGCTGTTGGACATCATTAACTCCTCGTTACCTTGGTTTAAATAACAGCGCTCAACGCGTCTAAATTCCAGTCTTCGCATTGTAGGTCATTATACTAAGGAATCATCGAAAGAATTCACGAGTTTATACATCCTATGTTATTGTCCTACGTTAGTTCATTATATCTCATGAATTTCCTTCGAAATTCAAAGTCTTTCCAGGTATCCTTTTACGATGAATATTAAGTGGAGATTGAAAGACATCACTCATGTGCTTACAAAGCCTCTAGGACTTCAGGACGGACACAATATACTCATGGAGCAAATTGCTGGGAAAACGAACGACTTGTAGCAAATATGATTAGTATTTCAAAGTTTGCTTCATCAGTTGGGTTCATGTATGAAATTATCAATTGACATGGTGAGTTTATTAATTCATAGCATTAAGAAATTAAATCAGTTCACTCAGTAAAACCTATGCTTGTCTTTTATAGAGCGCAATGCTTAATGATGAGTCCTGAAATGATGTTTTAACTTAACGAAGAGCTTGCCAACAAATCACTAGAATGATAATAACTCTCCAGTGACGATGTAGTACATAAAATGTGTGTGAAGCAAGAGCAACCTCGAGACAAAACTTACTAAATGCCAACGGAATGATAGCAACATGCATCATGCAAGAGAGCAAGCTTTTGAGCGTCAGTTGTCGCGGAGTGATGAACGAGCGCACTGACACACAAGCAGGTAACTGCACTGGCAGCGAGCTGACGGCCAGCTGATGCACAAGCTGACGAGAATGATAACTTTGCTGATGCGCAAGCTGGTGACTGCGTAAGCAAACTCGCCAGCAAACGGGCCGGGGAACATCGCATGCTAAAAGAGCTACAGTAAAGCACACGAGGGAACAAGTAATCAGTGTTTTGCAGCAGAGAGAAATTCACGGAGACGAATAGAGTGAGAAAACTTACGAAAGGTAAAGTCTGCAGGAACAAAACGCGTTGAGGCGCAAAGAGAGCACCTTGCTGAGCCCAGAGCACCTGAGAAAAGCCAACATACGCAGCTGAACTGCAAAGCTTGCTCTTGTGATCGAGTTAACAAACGCTGGAGGGAGGCGAGATTGATGAGCAGCGCGCTCGAGGTGCGGCGCAACCCGAGACGCCGAAGCAACACAAAGCCCTCGGGTCCACGTCAGCTCCAGGCTACAGTGCTCTCCGGGGCTGCGTGTTTTCTTTTATCGTACTACAGAAGGTACTTTCTATTGTAATTTGATCCTCTCTTATATTTTGTAATAGAGAAATGAACAACCGAGTCAAACTTGTACGCACAAGCTTGATCAGCAATCAGTTTCATCACTAAGTATTGAGCACTAAATCCAATAATTTGATAACCTTATACTACGTACAGATGTGTTGAATTGAGGAATAATATTTAACAACAACAAAAAATCTTATGATAAAATAGAACCGCATTTACTGTCATGCGATCACGAATTAGGTAATATTTTTGCTGAAATTCGTTCTGTTTTGAGCAGAAACAGTTGACGAGATCTTCATTGCGTCACTGATATTCTATTTTTAAGCTAACAAGAATAAATTTTATTTGGGAATGTGCAGCTGTCACTTGAAACATCATCGTTTGGATTCATTTCGAAGTATTGAACCTCTCGAAGTACTCGTTAGAAATGTACGACTATTCAGAGTTAAAATTATCATTCACTTACGTGAAGCTAAAATGATAATGTGTAAAGAAGAAAAGGGCAGCATGTATGATTTTCGAGTCATTGCGAAAGTGTTTTCCAATTTTATACAGTGCCATGGAGAAAATTTCTGTCTTGCAGTGCGCGGTCAGTGACCGTTTAGCTACTGCACAAAAAGTATGGTTATGAAGAAAATCATTCATAACCATGCTTCTCAAGGTGGATTTTTAAACCGCAAATTAATTTCAGTGACGTGAAAAACCGAAATGCTTTGAATTATTAAGGCAAAAAAAATATTATTGTATAATATGAATACCTTACATCGAGATTTATTTTTCCCAAGTATAACAGTGATAAATGAATGCTCGTTTGGTGAGACAATCGGATGCTAAACAAGCCGTGATAAAAGGTAGACGGCTTCTGTTCTTCAGGAACCGAATCCCACATCGAGTTGGTTAATGTGCTACTGTTATCGGCCCATTGCACGGAGAGGCATGCTAATGGCACGCTAGCTGCACCGCATCCCGTCCCTCACTTCGGGATGCAGTTGCTCAGAGTTACTCCGCTCTCTAGGGTCGCACGCAATCACATTCCAACACTTCTCGAAGCTACTTCACGGAATTCTCCGTTTCGAACGTAACAAGTTTACAGCGGCATTGGAAACCGTGATGCAATTTAGTACCGTCACTCTTCCCTATGCACATTGCATGAAAAGGTTTGAAACCCATCTGGGGAAGCCACGCTTCTCTTGCTCTTTTGTTTTTTTTTCGTCTCATTCTAATTTCTGTACTCAGTATCGCACTGCTTGGCAGCTTTACCTTTAAATTTTGCAAGATTTCAAGGGCTAGAATTAGAATTCGTTTAAAGAATTAAAACCTGACAAGGGTGGATAGTTGTACTTTTTCCGACAAACGACTGAATGCGATTCCTTCAACTAGAAATTTCAATTCAAACATCCTACCAACTTTTTTAAAGTCACGTGAAAATTTTTTCGAGCATGAGGCGGTACCAAAATTGCAGTAAAAATAAACAACTGCTGGTGCAAGTCGGAGGGAAAACTGCAGAACCAATGTGGCTGTCAAGTCGAATTTCTTGTCAGCCTACTGTAATGAACCAGCACGTGCAATGTAGCATTCGATACCTACGCTTAATTATGCGGAAGTTCCCTTTGATAATTCGACATAAGAGACAGCAGAATGATTACTAGAACAGAACGTCGTAGGTGTTTTCAGCTATTATAGAGGCAGAGAACCATTAATTCAGCAATCCGATATTGCCAACATCGGTAGCCTTGATATTTACCTCCCAAGTAATTTGGTTGTGCTTTTCTATTTCATGTCGCTGACGCTCGTACCGTAATAGAGTACCCGTCAAGGTATAAATTTTGACTTTCACACACTGATGCACGCAAAGAAAGTTCCCCCATGTAAAATGTTAATTCTTTGTGGTAAGATTATTTGAAGATGAAAAATTAGGCTTTTGAATAGCGTCTCCCCACCGAAAAAATGTTCTGAAATGTAATACATTAATTAATAACGAGCCCTCACTAGGCCAACTGTGTGAATGTTTTCACTGATTCTTTTTCATCCTAAAATGGGTTAAGTTTTACGATGACACTTCGGTGGGATAAATAACCTGGATAAACTAACCATAAAAAAGCCGCTCTTCCTATCACGCTGACATGAAAAACTAACTTTTTCAAATGCTTGCAAAACATCAACAACTTTCTGTCCAGAAAGCCATTCTAATCTAAAAACTTTTTACCACTGCCATTCACAACTCACCACATTTGTTGAAGAAATTTCCCCGAAGACAGAAGAAGCAATATCGCCGATGGTTTTTCCCTCTTTGTCTTTATTAGAGTGGTCGCGAGGGGAGGGGCCTCCGAAGCTACCGTGGCAGCGGCACCGACAAGCACTGCAGCGGCCTTCCAGTTCTTCAGCAGCGCCTGAGTTGCCGTCCACGCAAAGCGAGCCGTTGCTTTGGGCAATCTGAGGCGAGAGATGTCTGGTATTCTGGCTGCTGCTTGAACGCCGATTTGACGATGCTGGCGAGTCTGTGTCTTGTGAAATGTGGCTAAAAAAAGGTGATATCTGTCGCGATGTGCCGGAGTGAAGGATTTCAGGGAGTAGTGTGGACTGACTTCTTTTAGTCCTGCGCTGAGGTGCATCGAATGGAGGGAATGGACGACTGCCGCTGCTTCCGAAACTGTTGCAGCTTAAGCGACGGCCTCGACAATGTGGAGGATCTACGTCATAGTAACGACGAGGAGCAGTCGACATGTGGGAAGGACTTTCAGTTGAACGGTAATCAAGGTGTGGGGATGATCTTCTAGAAGCATCTGATGATGAGACGCGCTGCAGCAAGTGGCCGCGGTCCGTGACGGCGCGTAGAAGTGAGTGCGCTGAGGTAGCTTTTTGTAAGCCTCCAGATATAATTTTGGGCTCCAGTGGACGGAGAGCAGAATCTATTCCTAGTTCAGGATCTGCGTTGATGCTACTGATATTTCGTGCAGATAACCCAAGGGTGTTGCGAAGATTTGAGTTTACGGCAGCATCACTCTCAGGAACACACGAGCTAGGATTGCTAGTGTTTTCGGGTTTGACCGTATCCCCAGCTTCATTCTCCTGAAGTTTTGTTGCCCGATCCACATCATGTGCAGCATTGTCGCTGCAATTTATTTTCCCAGGGAACTCTTCAACGTTTTGATCTTTGAGTCGCTTGAGACTTTCTTCATGATCGATTTCCTCCTGCTCATCGAAGCTGCTCCGGGGCCCCTGGGCGCTGTTGCGGCGCTTGGCGAAGAAGCGGCGGGCGGGTGAGGACGAGGCCACACGGTCGTACGACGAGGACGCCGGCGGCATTCGTGCCGACGCTCGATCATCGTCATCGTCATCGTCATCCTCGTCGTCGGAACGAGTAGCATTCAACGAGTTTTCCATTTTACGAACAATAACTAACTTATTTGAATAGCATCTTAGTCAAATAAAGCCTACTTAACACAAAGCTGCGGAGCTGAGACAATTGAAATGAAGCCAAAATGCTGTATTTTTTGCAAATGCAAAAAAAAGAGTACATGATTTGGTAAGTTGAATTTTTGATCAAATTTGTCTACGTTTTTGAGAGTGTTGACTTAAAAAAGAACACAATTCTGTAAATTTAGCACACATCCATCGACATAATTTATCATTAAAAAATGAAAGAGTGAATAAAATAGAGCCCTAGACTCTACTAACTGGCTTTCAACTCATTAGGATGAACAATTGACACGAAAAACACGAACATCTTCTGCCACAAAACCCAAAATTAAAGGAACTGCATTTCATTCACACCTGGTCACCAAAAATTTATTTCACAACAAAGTAGGAATCCCTTTTCTTCGGAATTATCAAATAGCTTTCACGAGCGGCATAGAAGCACTAAAAAAAATGACTTCCAGGGCGCACAGCCTTAACACACAGTGATAGCGAGGCTCAATTTTCAACACTAGCCTGCGCCGCCATCAGTGTTTTCATAGAAAATGTTAAGAATGAAAGTTCATGAAGAGTTACCCCAGACAGCAAGGCACAGCAGGTGGGCACCCAACCGCCCCTAAATGCTGCTAAGTTTAGAAGAGGAGGAGGCTTGTCTCTGGCACAGTTGCCACCACCACACTGCACGCATCTCTACGCACACCCTAGTAGCGCCTAACGAAGCTCTCAAAACGGAAAAAAGGGTAAAGCGCAACCGAACAAGTCACACGGTACTGAGACATACTTTCTGCCCCTCGCAAGGAGATAAGGAAGCTCCGCTCCCTGACCGGCCGGCTCACGACTAACACAAACCATCAGCATTGGCAGGAGAAGTTGAATGTCAGTAAATAGAATCAGTGGCGATGCAGCACGTCAGTCTCAGCGTCTCGGTTTGATGGGCGAGTCAACAGTTGTGACAGGTTGCGTAAACAAACTGAATCGGTACTGCATTCTTAGGCTGCTCATCCATGTGTTTGAGATAGAACGAACGTGTGAAATGCAAAAAAGGAACCTAAAACTTAACAAGCGGACAACAAAAAACATACAAATGCTTCGCATTGCAGTTTAGCTCAAAGACTCTTATTTATAACTGCTCTAAAGTGAAACTGTACAGCGAGGGCAAACTAGCACGACATAAAAAATGAAAATCAAAGTTTGGTCCCACAATCTTCAGTGGAAAGTCGTCTTGCAATCCACCGATAGCGCCTCCAGGCATTCTGAAATTACCATGCAATTTGCTATTGCAAGAACTTTGTGTAGCTCTTCGGAGTGATGGAGTGGAGTTTGGAGCAATACTTCGGAGTTTTGAGGCGCAGCCGTGCGAAGACGGCATGATTTTCCAAGCTCTGAACTGACACGAAGTATTAATTAAAAAGGAAAACGAATAAAAGTGTAACTTGAGGCCTTAACTCATTAAAGTAAGAGCTATCAAAACAGGTGTAAATTTGATTGGAAAATAAAATTTACGAGATTAACAGACGAGCCTGAAAGTATGAAGCGAAGTCGGATCATCGAAGAATGTCATAACCATGAACACAAAAAGAATCAGAGCTAATCTGTTACTTTACAGCCACACTGAAAACGAATCGTACAGAAAGGGAGGAAATCGTGTGGCAAATTTTTATATAAGGATGTTATTATTTCACATCGCTACCTTGTTAGCTGAAAAACTATGTGAAGAAAATAGGAATCAATTTCTTTACTTGTCTCGGTAAATGACAATGTGAGTGCCTTTTGGTTTTTCGATGAGGCGAAATTCCTTTTCGTGCCAGATAAGGCTTAAAAATACATAGTTTAGTTCGAGGCTTGCTTTAAGGAACGATACAGTGATCAGTTAAAAATTATATCGACTAAAAACTGGCCAAAATTACTCGCAGAAAAGTACAAACGAACGTCATTTTAGTATTTAGTAGCTCATATAAATACAACCAGTTCTAGGTATTTCACTGTAAAGGTGCTTAGTTTTGTCTTTAAATTAACATTTGGTAGAATGACAGCTCAGACGTTGAAAAGCTGATCATTCAGTACGTTGGGGGCGTCGTGATGCGGAGCAAAGCCTCGACATTAGTACATCAGAAACATCAGGGGAGCAAGCAAGGTTAAAGATACAGGTAGAAGTAAAGGAAGTATTGTGAGAACTATACACTTCAGAATACCAATGCATATCTAAAAATATCGAAATACTGACCTGGCCAAAGATCAGATTGACTAAAGGTGCATAACATGAATATGGAAAAATATTCATTACTTGAATCGTGATCATGCTAGCTAATGGTTAATGGGGAAAGAGTTATGAAAGCTGACTGTAAAAAGTACAGCATTGAGCTTGAATCGCACTTGATTATAGCGGCTAGCGGCGGAAAGTGTAGAGTTAGAAAGAAAAGACTCGTGTTGGGGAACTTCGTTCATATATTGGAGCACTCAGAAGGTGTGCTTAGTGAGTGCCTCCGTAGGCTTGATCCCACTTCCGCCATGCAGGTCCCGGAAATGATTAGCGTTAGTGAAATGAACTTCACCGGGCAATGGGTTTTCACTACTTTAGCAGTATACTTCAGTTATCAATACAGTGCCCAAGAAAAACTGTCAGTGGTGCTGTAAAGGGAGAGTGAAGAGAGGTATAAATTTCTTAGTACACTGAAAGTTTACGCGCATTTTTCAGAAACATGAGCACTGAAACCAATGAGTTTTCTCAAAACAACTCCTTAAATTTATGAATGACGAATGAAGCAAACATGAAAATTTCAAAGAAGCTACTGTTATTACAATTATACTTCATGAAAACTTCAGAAAGGAAAGGATTTTCATCTCATGGAATAGTAACGAAATAATAAAATAGGAAGAGTAGGGTTGGCAAATTGACTTCTTTCTGGCTAAAAATTCACAAATATGGAAAATTCAATTCGGAAAATCTAAGTTTAAAAGTTTGAGCTTGTTAGAACATGAACATCGTGGTAACCCAAAGTAAGTGACATAAAAATTTACTAACAATACCGGAGAAACTTGACTTAGCTGGTATCCAGGGTCTGAATGATCATAAAACGTTAAAAAGGAAATCAGATGACTCCTGTAAAAAAAATTGTATTTAATTTCTTCCTCCAAATGTTTAGATAGCATTAACGAGTCACTGCAGTTTATGTTTCATACTTATTGTAGTAGGAAAGGTTTGCTTTTTGCAATATGCCACAATTAGGTACCACTAAAAGTGCGAATATGCACATCACAGCCCAAGCATTCTAGCCCCCCACAGTTCCATAATCAGCTAAACTAACGTCAAGAGGTGAGTTGCAAAAGTAGCGAGAACATTTCTTGTCAAGAGTCATCGACCTGGAGGAGAGCCGACCAGAGGGATCACAGATCAACCTCGTCTGGCGCAGAACTTGAGACCGGGAGTCAACATGAAGCGAGCCCTCCAGGTCCAATAGCCGGATGAGTCCGGCCGCGAACGAGGAAATCGAACAAACTTCTCACACGGTGAAATTATATGCTGAGCCAAAGTTTTCTTCCTACAGAATGAAACGTAAACTGAATTGTTATCAGACCTTTCTAAAGGAAAATAACCCTATTCGGACATCCGAAGTTACCGCTATTGGGCAGGAGCTCAAAAAGCCAAGAGCTAAGAAAGAACACTAAAACAAATGAGGTTGTTTGTCTCTTATAAATTCATCGGAGTTCGTCAAGTTTGGCGGATGAAGAACACGGACAGAAGTAATTAATTTAATCGTCTTAGCTGCCGCCCAAATCGCACTCAAATTTCAATTTCTTATGGCGTGTTTTGAACGAGGCGGTGGGCAGTGTACAATTAAGACCGATGTTGCCTTTTTGTAGAGCGAAAATGAAGATAAATGAAGGATGGGCAAGATTATAATCCCAGTAATGAATTATTTGGTAATTTACTACACATAGACGAAAGCTACTTGAATACTAAGGTTCATCAGATGATGATTCATAGACGTCTATCAAAAAACAATAAACTGGAGGTCCATGCGATCAAAAACTATACTTTTTACAAAAGAAAGAGAGCACTATCCATGGCTGAATCGAAATCAAAGCCACCAGCCTAAATTTCACAAAATCTTAATGCCGACGTCAAACTACAATGATAAAGAGTTAGGAACGAAACGTAGAGCAATTCGGAAGGCAATGGAAAATAGCAGCGCCTCAAAGTTCATTTCATAAGAAAAAAGTTCTAGGTGCAGATTAAAAAAAAACAGTTTCTGGACTTTTAGCAATGGAAGCTAATTGTACCCGCAAGAGTTGGATGGAAAATCTTCGCGTTTAATAAATAAGTTCTTTCGCATCGTAATAATCACAGTGAGCATTTTTAGCGCCTGCAGAAATTCTATAAGTTTTGAAGAAAATAGAGAAGAGATTAGGGTGTGGGTTCACCTCAAAACAAAGCTTTACGCGCTACCGACACCTAACAGTTCGGAATACCTCTGCCTTCACTCGCAGTGAAGTTCTACTCACCCAGTGTCCAAACATTAAGTATGGGAGTGGAAGCTTATCGTGCAGCATGAAAACATACACATATTGTCCAAACAGTAAGTATGTGAAAGGTACCATACTGTGCAGGAGGCGAACTGACACATATATACCGTCCAAACAGTAGGAATAGCACAACACCATATTAGAAAACATTAAAACATGCGCATACTGCCCACCAAACAGTAGGCAAGCGCATGGTACCATACTGTGCAGCATGAGAAGAAGCATGTACTGTCCAAAGAGTAACTATGGCATGGTCCTGTATTGTGCGACTTTGAAACATTTCTATAGCGCACCGATCGGTTGCAAGCACATTTCCCCTCAATGAACAACGTGACGCATAGCCATGCACTGCCGTGCGTACACAAACGCTCGTACCCACGCACAACGAACGAGTTTGTAGATCGCTGCAGCTCATCGAAGCACAGCCTCCTTTTACTTAAAATACCTCATCTCCCCAATACAGTCGAAGAATATACGATCATCAAAAAATTCCTTTTTTATTTTCTTCGTATGAATAACACTAAGGAGAATAATTTTACATGGAGATGAAACTTGTGAGATCACGTGAAATGATCAATTAGGCACTTAATTCAAAAAGTTCACTAAATGAAAAATCCTTTTTCATTTCTTGCGCCGTTGTTAGATGTTATTTAAAAAGAATGAAGAGGATTGAATTTGAAATTATTTTTCAAGTTACTTATCCACTGATCAATACAGGAAGACGGAACGAAATTAATACACTAAAACTCGGTGCATTTTCGCACGAACAATGGAATGAAAAAAAATACTTTTATATCCCCTGGTTATGACAAAAATATCAGCAAGCACGCGTTTGGAACGCATGTCGAGTAAGATGTGAAACACGTAGTTGTTGAGGGCAGTTCGATGGCGGCGACAGGGGACAGACACTCAAAATCGTCTGCCAGTCTTGAATTTAACCATGTCACACATAATGCCTACCTGCATGGCATGACCAGTTGGCAACCCTTTTCGTTCATTGAAGATCATCGTGATGTCGGGATCATGAGTTCGAAGGTAAAACTTTCATTTTTTATACTAAACTCGCCCAACATCCTGTTTCTGAATTTAGAATTTGTTTAGATTTAAAGTTCCTTTCAAAATATGATAAAACTGTTTTATGGTCTAAATAAATGTGTTTTTGGCCAATATATCTGCAGTTCATACGTGGAGTCAGAATAATTTTGCAAATATTAAGTAGGATTAATTTCGACGATATCATTTTAGTCGAAGTTTCAAGATATTTTTATCTCTGACTCATGAATAACTGTTTTTTTATCTTAGATCGAAAACGTTTATTTGGTCAAAACTGTAGCTACGTCGTTACCCTACACCTCTTTTTCAGATTTCCTCCGTATGAATTCTGATTACTCGTATTTGAATGCTGAACCGAATGAAGGAAAAAAAACTGACTTAATGTTCCTTTACATTACCTGGGTGACCACGAACTACAAAATAATTTCTCGCAGTTTTTGTATCAGGGATAGAAAAAGTTGCAACTGCTTTCTGACGACTGGAAGTTTTGCCTCACCTTCAAATAGGCACTGACAAATAACTTTATCGGAGGTAAGGGTAAAAAAATCGACCCGAATCCCATCATTACAAATCGCTGACCCTTGAACAGGTTAGGTAGTACAAAAATTAACCCTTTACCGTCAAAGTGGATTTCTAAATCTACTATCATAAGCAGCTCTAATATATTTCATCAATTGTGGAATTTGTGCCCTAATGTTTTTTCGAGTTCATTGTAGAGTGGCAGTCACCTACTCGTTGTGATGTCGGTGACTATATGATACCACTGTCAGTTTAATGATGGTGGTTGTGATAACGGTAATATGAGTACAAAATGCGGACGTTAAAGAGTTAAGCAATGGGATAATAAAAATCTTTTCAAGCGATAAGACGGTGCTGACAAGCCCACTCACAGGCAGAGAGGCTACAATGGTTAATTGCACTCTCCCCCAAAGCAGAAAATTCATTGCAAGAAGAGCCTCGAGCGAGCTGAGAGCGTTCATTGAGGACAGCTTCACGGGCAGAGCTTGATGAAGTGGACGCCGTGATCTTGATAAGCATTGAATTTCCTGCTCCGTCAGCGATAAAACTTGGTCGAAATTCCCAAAGCAAACGTCAGAGGAGCGCCGCGGCCGCGGTGCGCCCAGTCAATGCATAGCAAAGCGTCTCGCGCAGCTCGGGGAGCACGCCGCCAGATTTCGGCAAGATTTGAGCAGGTTACGGATTTTTCATGGACGAAGTCTTACAGACAAGTTCTGAATAGGGTGAAAAAAATCGTGCAGATGATGAAATAGGCTCTACCCATTATGAGATACGTCCTACACAAAATGAGATAAGTCCTACGCAAGATGAGATGCGTCCACACAAGTCCTACGCTTGAATTAAGTCCTACAGATCATGAAATTGGCTCTACATAATATGAGAGGAGCCCTACACGCGATGAAATAAGTCCTACTCATGATAATGTAAGTCATATATTTTTAGGTCAGTCTGACACATGATAAGGTACGAGTCCGGTATACTAGAGCAGTTCTCTCAATTATGTAAAACTCTTACGACTAACAAGACGCAGTAGAAAAAGTACCAATATTCGAATACTACCAAGTTCTTAATTTAAAAACTTCAAACAAATTGAAAACTTTGTCATCCAATCAATAACCCTTTACTGATCATTGGCTAACTACACACTAGAAATAGAAACCAAAGAAATTCATTTAAGATCAGTTTCAAATATATAAATAGTTTTTTTTATGTTAACTTACGAACTAAAAATATTCTGATTATATTTTGAACTTTAAACTCATAACAGTTTCTCACAATATTTTCACACGCTTTTTGTAGAATGTGCTAGCGTAGATATTATGGCCCCGACAGCTGCGCGCCAGGAACTGTGCATCGGAGTGTCGCAGCGTTAGGCTGTCGCTCTGGAGAAAAAAAACGCTATCAAATTTTCAAACGGTTCAAACATTTCGAAGAAAATGAGTAACAGAAAACCATGTCAGTATACTGGAATGACCGAGATAGCCCCAGCCTATCAAACTCAAATGAAATCTTGTGGCGTTTTTGAAGACCTCAAATCCAATCGAGAAATCTTGATGATATAAATGGTATCGTGAACAATAGAAGAGAGAAATCCTTAAAGAAAATGACTTAACTATTTAAAGCAGGAACAGGCGACTACAAAAAGAGATTTATTGATGAAGAAGAGAAAAATTAGGCTGCAACGCAATGCAATTTTGAGCAATGGAAATCCTGTTTTGTTTTATCCGAATAGGGTTTTCGCTGCTCCGAATGAAGAAATACAGCTCTAATAATATTTTGCACGAAAGCTTTTCTCGATTTCTTCCTATATTTAATCATTATGCATGAGTATAGAGTGGCTGTTTGGATGAATAATATTCAGATTGGTTAGGACCACGGCTTATAAAAAAATTTATTGGGTAGAAAATCATTATGATAAGGGAACAACTCGCGCACATAACATGAGTGGGATTCTATAGGTGAGCAAAATAATCTTACAAATGACAAAAAACTTACAGAAGTCTAAAAATCCTACTTTTGATTGAAGTCCAAACAAAGGCGAAGCATTTATAAGTGTTACAAGTATCCAACCAGACCGTGCTTTCAAACTGGAAGTCTCACAGCACAGTCTGTCGATTTAATTTTAGGTCTTGAGACATAATTTTGTTAACGAAAATTTTCTTCAAAGAACAAACTTTCATAATTACATCATTTTAGCATCTATGAATTCTCAACACAATTTACTGGTGTAATATTATCACGAGCACCAACAAGTTCAGTCATCTTTTCTTAAATTAAACTTTAAAACATATGAACGAATCTAAACAGATGTTTTCAAAGTCAGATCAGATATCAGATGTGCAATTAAACTTGAGAACAACTGTTGGACCTTTAAAATAACTATCTGAACTTATTCATATTTTAAAGTTTGGTTAAAGAAACGAAGACAGAACTTTCCGGTACCCCTGACAGATCCATCTGTCGAAGAGAAAAGCTTTCCACATTCCACATGCCGGCAGCTTATCTCTCGAGCGGAAGCACGGAGAGTGTGAACGCATGTTGGCATGATTAACTGATACAACGTTAGATCTTCAAATGACAACTGCCAAAGATGATCGATGGCTGACCCGCCAAGCAGAAGCAGCCGCAGCAATACATTCGAGGCGCACTAATGAGAGGAACTCGAGCCGAGCACAGTCAATTAGAAGAGGCCAAGGAGCGCATCTAATCTCGAGATGGCTGGCTGGCCGTGGCGGCAGAGCAGCGCTGCAACTCGGGACGCGCTGCGGCGTCTGCAGCTGCTGCTCAGCCTCTCCAGTCCTCCGAGCACGCAAGTTTGACGATCAATTAGCAAGTCTGTATGAACCTCAGGAGACTCCCTTTCATTGCAGAACAATTATTACGCCGCTAAATCAGTTCACACAGCGAGTGAACAGCATGGCTTCCCATGCAGGATGCCATCAGCGTCAGTATGATAGGAGATCAAATTGAGTTATTCAATAGCATTTTGACCTCGAACAGTGTGGTCTGTTCTATATATACGCATTTAAATTGGATAAATATTACCAATTACTCAGATAAACAGTATTGGGTCAACCAAACATTATTGGGTTATTGACATGATGCGTAGCAAATACAGTCCAATCTGGAAGAGTTACAGCGAAACAAAATGCAATAATCAAGTTTTGCAACAGAGTCATTGTTTGAGTGGACAAAAAATAAACTATGTTATTCAACGTTGGTCCTCAAGCAAACAAAGAGCAAATTAGAAGCGTGTCCAGAATAATGAGAACATAAATTTGTTACAGACTTTCTTTGTCGTGGCGTAGAGGTGGAATTTTTTGAACGCTTTGAAAGGAATAAAAATCTTTAGTGACAAGCGTTCGCTTTATGCAAAAATTCACGTCTAGTTCAAGTTAATGTTCTCCCAAACACTTGCGGTTCGGTAAAATGATCTATTGCTTTATATTCTTGCACTGAACACTACGTAGTAATATTTCTCGCCCTCAAGTCAAAAAGAGCTGTCGAGTTGAATTGAGTGATCTCAGGCAGCCTTCATTGAGAAGTAAGACCTCAGACCGAGTGTGTGAGCCCTGGCCGTGCATGGACTGCCGCGTAGTCAATAATTCTAGCCATCATTTTGGAGGGCGTCATAAACAAAGAACTAAGAACTTACGGTGTCCTGTAAAACCGAAATGGGGTGTCAGAAACTCGAGATGGCCGTCGAGAGGTGGCTGATGCGACTCTCAGCGCTCTCGATATTGATCTGTAACTATACACCCTTGAATAGGAAGCTGCACACGAACTTGCTCTCACTCTGCGAGCAGATAATGTTTAACAGGTATCGAAGATCTAGAAAATATCCAAAGATAACACACATCGAGATAAATTTTACCACTCGCAATTTATCAATTGCACTATTGCTAGTGTATTTTAATTACATTTACTACACTTTTCATACAAAGCATTCAACTAGGTTTGATTAACCGAACAACTAGGCAACGCTGCGATTCAGACAAGGCTTGGTTCCGGTAAAAAAGAAATTAGCACATCGCCGTGTATGAAATAATCTAGATGGTTGCATTCACACCGTGTAGTACTTCATAGAAATGTTGATGTAGAGAATTAAGCATCCATTTTTTTGCGTTTCAACACTTTCAACCATGTCTCTTTCTTACAGACAAGGGGAGCACTCTGACTTGTCGACAGAGCAGCCGACCTAGCTAGGCGGGGCTGTAGAAGTACTGGTGCTCTCACAGTTTTAGGGCTAATTTCTATAAAAGAATTGTTAAAATCACTATGTTATTTCATTCAATATTAAAAATAATCAACTTCCTGCATTGATTTTTCTTGATTATTTGCTTCTATGAGGCAGACTCAATAGAACGCGTGAAAAACGTGCAGCTGTTGATCGATATCATGATGGCAAGACAAAATGAGACACTGTCAAGTTGGTGAGGGCATCAAAATTTACGGTTCATTACACTCTGCGTCAGTTCGATGAACCGTGAACCGCAGATCGTCCTCGAAGAAATCGCCGTTAATCTTTTCTTACTCCTAGGACTAGATAATCCGTTTAACCAACGGAAAGGGAAGGTTGAAGTTTGAAGCTACATATTCGGAAGTTGGCCGCAGCATTGAATATGAGTGAAAAATTTGAAAAATACATCTCCAAGAATCATGGAACTTATCTCCACTTAAGAACAAAATATAGCGTCAATAATTCACAGATCCCAGAAGCAAAACAGATTGCTAGGGCAAGAGTTTTTTGAAACATATTAAAGGAAAGTACGCTTACAAAAGGCAGCATGTTTTCAGATGAGGAACTTTTCATTCGAAAGGTGAAGTTCAACTGCCAGAATGACGGGTGTTGAGAAAGTTTCTTGTCAATATCGAAAAGAACGTCGAAAGTAACGTTTATTATTATTATTATTATTATTATTATTATTATTGTTATTATCATTATTTTTTACCAAGTTTCACTACTGCCTCAGTCATTGTGGGGATGGAATTTTCAATATAAAAGAATAAAATCCTACTGATTGATTTTAATTTAGTTTCACCCACCCTTACCACAGAAAAAGTACAACGAGGGGAAGCATGAAGGGAATGCGGAAACTATGCACACGTACACGATCTGCTGCACTTAGAAACAGTAAGTTCAGCGAAGGTTAGGAAACAAGATAGAAGGTGAAAAAAAACAAAAGAGTTGCTGAAAAATAAGACAGCAGTGAGCAGAGAAATGATGATTCTTCAAAACAAAAATACGTTTCATTTAAAAAAAAGAAGGCCTACCTAACTTTAAGCTTGAGACTCCACATTTCACTCTCAGAGAGATCAAATCCTACTTTTGTTCAACAGAGTGCGAAAGTGAAAGCGATCGATCCCGAACAAACGATAACTTGTGTGCTCAAAGTAAGCAAAAATTTTTTCGACATCAAGGCCAACGAGGCGTTCTCTTTGCAACAGGACAGAGAGCACCTTTCACATGCTAAACAGGAAACAACAATGGGGCCAGAACAGTTTTTGTAGGTTTTAAAGAAGGGAAGTGTGGCCCATCTCATAGCCTGTCTTCAATTAAATTGAATCTTTCTGTTTGGAATTTAGAGTCTTTGCTTCCTCCCACACAACTGAAGCTCGGCAGCTCTCCCACAAAAAAAAAGACATAGACAAAAGAAGAACAAAAAAGGTGCACTTGGAAGTCGCTGAAAAAATGATGGATGATACCGTAAAGAATTTTGGAAAAAAAGTTGAACTTGTCATTTAGGAAAGAGGAGTGCAGATTAGATAATAATTAGTCACGATTCGTACGAAGGTCCTCATTAACTCTATAATATTGAACGAGGACGTTTTCACCTAACATAAAAACAAAACACTGATATAATCGGCGCCTCATTTTAACAGGAAATTTAAGAGATTATGACCCCACGCCTTCTCTTAAAATTATATTGCTCACGAGTGTGTTTATACGCTCGCCCGAAAACCAAGCTCGCATGCGACGTATAATTCATACCCGTCACTTCAACACTAAAAATACAGCAGAGAAGGCATTATTATCACCAGGAAACCAATATAGTACATCCGAGTTCATATGACGAAACTTAGACCTCAAAACTTTCGCCGATATTTTGAGGATCTATCACCTGAGAACAATCCCCCAGGAATTTAATATTGAATCTCGGTGAAGTATAAAAGAATGAATAGCTGGGAGCGCATTTGAACAGCTTCGTCATCTTTTCCATTACAAATAGTGCATACCGTTGACTGCTCTAGAAGGAGGATGAAAAGAAGGACCAGTGCCACTGAGAAATGGCAGAAAACGAACGTTTTGGATTTTACAAGAGCTCATCTGCAGTGTTTTAGAAATTTGAATTAAAACGTTGCCATGAAGCATTTCTATGAAACTAGTGTTTGGCTGAAAGAATCAAGTATTTAATGAATATGAATAAAATAGAACAGGAAAATAATGAGCTCCAACAAAAATTTCAAGAACCAACAAACAACGACACCACACCTTGGCTAGGCTCATTCAATTGAGGACGCTGTCTAATGATGCGCAAAAAAACTTGAATTCGGAAGTCAGATGTGTCGTGGGCTGAATACAAAACATCAAATTATCAACCCTAAATGCAAGATCATCATTAAGGGAGCGCTCTCTGAAATAAAAGTTAAGGGCTTCGATGAAATTTCTCTTGTAGAAAAGAAAGGCCCTCGGTGCTGAGAACAAAAAAATAATTGCGGCCCACATTGCAGAGCAGGGCCTGCTTCGGCTGCCTGACGGCTGGTCCATGACTGTGATGTGTGGCCGTGTTTGCCTTAGTTACTGGCTGTAAATTAAAGCTTTGTTTCGGAGCCCACATAAAGCGGCTGATATGTATACATTTAACGTACGAGTTCTCCGTGGCAAATATCCCCACAAAATTGTTTGAAAAGCTTTACGAGAGAGCTATAGTTAAAAAATAACCATGGTATTCCTATAGAATAATGAACGTCTCTATTGGCCTAGGAGTACTTTCGCGCTTCATTCACGAGAATTTAAAGATCAATATACCCTGTCAAGAAACAGTTCTTTTTCTACCCATCATGATCGTTTCACAATAATTTTCAAGATTGATGTGTTGTTTAAAACTCAGGTAATGTTAAAAGTGCTCACCTCTGAAAATATTGCACAGGAGTTTCAGCGTATTTCCTTTATTCGTGATCATTTGAGTGAAGATTGGGTAAATTTTTTACTATTTTCTTATTGAGAGAAATCTCAATAAGAAGTTTATTCACCAGTACAATGAGTTACATAACATAAAATAAGTGTATACTATAAAACACGTATTGTATAAAAACGTATCATCCCCAATACGCATGCCCTAAAATACGCATAACGTAAAATGAGTAAGTTGAATGGACGTATAATTCATGGATAGCTTTGTATTAAATTTATGGTGACACAAACAGTCGCGTGATCCCTGGTCCCTCCACGCTACTGGCCCCTCCACGCTACTGGCCCCTCCACGCAACTGGCCCCTCCACGCTACTGGCCCCTCCAAGCTACTGGCCCCTCCAAGCTACTGGCCCCTCCAAGCTACTGGCCCCTCCACGTTACTGGCCCTCCACGCTACTGGCCCTCCACGCTACTGGCCCCTCCAAGCTACTGGCCCCTCCAAGCTACTGGCCCCTCCAAGCTACTGGCCCCTCCAAGCTACTGGCCCCTCCAAGCTACTGGCCCCTCCACGCTACTGGCCCCTCCAAGCTACTGGCCCCTCCACGCTACTGGCCCTCCACGCTACTGGCCCCTCCACGCTACTGGCCCCTCCACGCTACTGGCCCCTCCAAGCTACTGGCCCCCTCCAAGCTACTGGCCCCTCCAAGCTACTGGCCCCTCCAAGCTACTGGCCCCTCCAAGCTACTGGCCCCTCCAAGCTACTGGCCCCTCCAAGCTACTGGCCCCTCCAAGCTACTGTCCCCTCCACGCTACTGGATCCTCCACGCTACTGGCCCCTCCACGCTACTGGCCCCTCCACGCTACTGGCCCCTCCACGCTACTGGCCCCTCCACGCTACTGGCCCCTCCAAGCTACTGGCCTCTCCAAGCTACTGGCCCCTCCAAGCTACTGGCCCCTCCACGCTACTGGATCCTCCACGCTACTGGATCCTCCACGCTACTGGCCCCTCTACGCTACTGGCCCCTCTACGCTACTGGCCCCTCCACGCTACTGGATCCTCCACGCTACTGGATCCTCCACGCTACTGGCCCCTCCACGCTACTGGATCCTCCACGCTACTGGATCCTCCACGCTACTGGCCCCTCTACGCTACTGGCCCCTCTACGCTACTGGCCCCTCCACGCTACTGGCCCCTCCACGCTACTGGCCCCTCCACGCTACTGGCCCCTCCACGCTACTCGCCCCTCCACGCTACTGGCCCCTCCACGCTACTGGCCCCTCCACGCTACTGGCCCCTCCACGCTACTGGCCCCTCCACGCTACTGGCCTCTCCACGCTACTGGCCCCTCTACGCTACTGGCCCCTCTACGCTACTGGCCCCTCCACGCTACTGGCCCCTCCACGCTACTGGCCCCTCCACGCTACTGGCCCCTCCACGCTACTGGCCCCTCTACGCTACTGGCCCCTCCACGCTACTGGCCCCTCCACGCTACTGGCCCCTCCACGCTACTGGCCCCTCCACGCTACTGGCCCCTCCACGCTACTGGCCCCTCCACGCTACTGGCCCCTCCACGCTACTGGCCCCTCCACGCTACTGGCCCCTCCACGCTACTGGCCCCTCCACGCTACTGGCCCCTCCACGCTACTGGCCCCTCCACGCTACTGGCCCCTCCACGCTACTGGCCCCTCCACGCTACTGGCCCCTCCACGCTACTGGCCCCTCCACGCTACTGGCCCCTCCACGCTACTGGCCCCTCCACGCTACTGGCCCCTCTACGCTACTGGCCCCTCCACGCTACTGGCCCCTCTACGCTACTGGCCCCTCCACGCTACTGGCCCCTCCACGCTACTGGCCCCTCCACGCTACTGGCCCCTCCACGCTACTGGCCCCTCCACGCTACTGGCCCCTCCACGCTACTGGCCCCTCCACGCTACTGGCCCCTCCACGCTACTGGCCCCTCCACGCTACTGGCCCCTCCACGCTACTGGCCCCTCTACGCTACTGGCCCCTCCACGCTACTGGCCCCTCCACGCTACTGGCCCCTCCACGCTACTGGCCCCTCCACGCTACTGGCCCCTCCACGCTACTGGCCCCTCCACGCTACTGGCCCCTCCACGCTACTGGCCCCTCCACGCTACTGGCCCCTCCACGCTACTGGCCCCTCCACGCTACTGGCCCCTCCACGCTACTGGCCCCTCCACGCTACTGGCCCCTCCACGCTACTGGCCCCTCCACGCTACTGGCCCCTCGATAAATGAACACACTGCGCTTCTAATGATGATCAAATTAAACGTATTTTAATTTTTATGAATGCCAGATTTATTTAAAAGAATTTGTCTGTCTTTTTGATTTTTTTCAGATACTAGTTGAAGTATTTACCTTTGCCTCCATTATTTCCATCCGCGGCTTTCACGACAATGAGCGCATCTAAAGTTCTATGAAGATTCAAACCTGGAATCATGCTGTTTTCTTCATAATGAGCAAGAAAATTTTTATTCATGAATCAAGAAGCAGGTAGCGTACAAAATATCACATTAAAATGATAATTGTCGAGGGATGCATTTGATAACTAGGCGCCAAAATTGTAAAATTCCAAGCAAGCTTAACGCTAAGAATAACTAAAAATGTTTTTACGCTAATTGACAATCAAAGAGCAAAATCTGAATGTTAAAGGTGTCAGGTTATATTTTATTTACGATATCATCGTACAGTATCGCAGGCCGACCACGTGTATTATTTACGAATGGGTGTTGAATTTCATCAATTAAAGATTTTATGGCAACGAAATTTGATGAAAAATATCTATTTTTTTAGACTGTAGTTCGAAAACGAGATTATATCAATAAGCCTTAGAAAACGACTAGGGCTGAAAATAGAACCTGAAAGCAAAGCTTCATTGATAAAATTAGATAGTAAGTTAGTTTAAGCTTCCCTAATCACAACAAATGTATTCTAAAGAAGGGAAGGATAAATGCACCATTTAGTATAGAGTTAAGGGAATGAGAAATCTATGCACAATGTGTGTTTCCATGCAAGATCCCCTTTGTTTAGAAACCGTAAGTTGAGAAGGAAGTTTGTTAAACAAGATAAAAGTTGAAGAGGGAAGTAATAAGGGCTGAAAAACAGGAAAGTGGTAGATCGAAAATAAATTGCCTGTTACATAACAAAAAACGCATTCTCAACAAAACTAATGGCCTAACTAACTCTAAGTTCGGGACCTCACATTTTCCCTTTGGGATCTGTAATTTTCATCGATGCCATAATTGTTTCCCAGTTAAGGGGCTTCATTCGGTAAACGCACGGGGACACTATGACAGCGGCGTATCATCTGCAACATTGAGAGGCAGCAATCGCTGGTATAGGTCTCTGTGACTGTAGGTTGTTAAATCGTTAAATGAATCAGCAGCATGTCCCGATTCATGTAATGATATTTTAAACAAATAGAGCTCTTCTAAAGCTCTCACGCAAACACAACTGCGACAGTAAAACTCATTTCCAATTGAAAACCTAAAGAAGTGCCGTGTTCGATCATGATTATTTACTGTGTGCAGCACACTCTGACACACGACATGCGCTTGTGGCGCTGTGTGTGTTGCGTAGAAATCTTTTGTGCTCGGATCGTTATGAGCATATCAAAGCTCACAAAATTAAATTAAACAGCATTTTTTCGTTTCCACCCAAAACTCATCAAAATTTCAAAGTAAATGCACATAAAAATGTAAATAGTGGCAAACGCACCCTAAAAATTATTACGAGTTCAAAAGCCTGAGCTCGGCGAATCGTAATTTTTTTGGTTTTCTCACAGTCATGAGTGCGCGGAGGGGCATCAGGCTAATCTCTGCCGGTGCTATCATTTGCTACGACCCTATTTGTGGAATCAGCCACAGCGAGTCCATGGCGGCATCGCTATTCTGTGCAAGGCGAGAGATAGAAAGTAATTCTCATACTTTTCAGAGCAACGCATTCGTTTTAAACATCATAAAGCCTGTCACATCGAATGAAAGGTTTGTGGTAAATACTCAGATTTGATTATTTTACAGGAAAGTAGTTCGTGGAGCTTGAAATAAGCTTAATAATAAAAAAGGCAGGCGAGCTCTGATAAACCAAACTCTTGCTGGCTAGGCTCAGCCTTCAACCGACCGAGGTCTGCCGCGGCCAGGCGTCCTTTGATTCTCGTCGTGGCGCTCCAAAGTTCGTGTTGACTCACGAGGCCTTGGATTTGCTCTCGGGCTTCTAAAGACTTCCCGTTTTACTCGTTAATGAAGTTCTACTTGATATTCGCGTCAGGCAGCCAGGCAGGAATTAAGTGACGCAGATCGAATGTGCTCGCTCGGTCGGACGATGTGACTCGCAAAGAAAGGAAAATTTTAGTCTCTTCGTGCCGTGAAGACACAATAAATTAAATGAAAAGTGATGGGACGAGGCCAAAATTTAGGGGATCACTCGTTAGTAGTGGTGGGGTTTTGGGTATCAGGGGGTATTTGCGAGGACTAAGGACTTGAGTATACATCAATCAGGCCAACAGTAGAGTACATACAGATCATGATCATTTATAGCACAAATCGTAAATCATATAAGACTATAAAGTAGCTCTGAAACGAGTATTTTTTCCAAGTCGGCTCAGGTACAGCACTTAAAACATCAATGCAGTTCGAACAATATTACATTTTTCCAATTCGAAATTGAATGGATCATAATACAATAAGAGCAATTACCTACTCACCAAATTTAACACAACAAGTGTGCTTTCTTGTATGACAGGCATTCCGAACATATATTTCCGTTTCTTTTAAAACGTGAGAATCACAGAAAAAAAGAACAAAATATTGGAGCTGTGATCAAAATGTTTTGCGCAAACAAGTACCACGTTTTTTCGCGCCTTTAAAGACTTTTACCAAGAATAAAATAAGATCGTTTTCGTTCTAAATCTCGCCCCTAAGTGAACGTTCAAGAAAAGCTGTCGGATGCACCCCCGACTAAGTTTTACTCAGCAATATTCGAATGGCTTCTAACAAAACGAGTCACATCTTTAAATCTACATCAAAGGAATTTTGACTATGCACATCAGAATGACCAGTAACTTCAGCACGACTAGTGGCGCTATGTATGGCAAGTTGTGACACGCTCGTGCGTAGCTGCATTTAGGTATATTTTGCCATGCAATAGGGTCAAATCATGTAACACTTTCGCTCGCATGAACATTCTTTCAGTAGTATCTTACTACCCATCGTCCTAAAAAGTAGTCTTTGTTTTCGAGAAAATCTATTTTGAATCGTAAATCATCTACTATCATCTGATCAGTCTACGTTGAATCTTAAATGATCTCAAAAACTTTGTATAAAGCTTGAAAAAGCTTATTTTTCTCATACAGATCACAGTCATACGAAGTTTGAACAGAGGTATAACTCAGTAATAGAATTTTTACTGTTAGATCAGATAAGTTCAACAATAAATCATAACTTTATAAAATGACGTTTAAACATAAAAAAGGGAGTTAACCAATTCGAAGATACACAAAAAATAAAGAATATTTCCTTCGCGTTAGAAAAATCCCACAAAACTCTGACCTTTATGGCTCCTCCTTTCTTCCTCGCATCAGTTGCTCTTGCGCTTAAGAAAGGAGTTGCATCCCTTGCTTCACTTCAGGAAGCAATTGCACTATTTGCTCCTTCATTTAAGCAATCAACCTCATCATTTGCTACTACATTTGAGCGAGTAATCGAATCAGTTCCTCCTAAAGCATTGAAACGAATATTATTTGTTTTAAAATCAGCTTAGAAATCCGAGGAAGTTCTCATTGTGTATTTCACTAAAGTATTTATTTGAGTATTTAGTTATTTTACTATAATAGGCGCTATCGGAAAGTTCCTGGATTAGGTGTAATGAATTTTTTTTACTAACGTAGGCTACTAATGTCTCCCATCTCCTTCTAAGTTGTCACCTGTTGAAAAGATGCAACGAACCTTGAGTTTTTTCTATGCATGAATGTGTCAAAATTCATTTTCTCAAGGCTGCAAAGTGCCTCCATTTTCTTCAACATTCTACAGTCAAAGCGGTGACCTTTCATGAAAATCGTTAATTTTAGAAAAGATCACCGTCACGAGGGGTTTAATCTCGTAAAAATATGTGTAGGACGGTGGCTTTATTGTTTTTTTGCCAAAAACTGTGCTGCTTTCAGTGAAACGGGGGCAGCCGCTAGTTGAGGTTTTCTGTAATTTAGTTCTTCTTGCCGCACATTTTCGTCGCTTATGCAATTACTTGCACTCAATTCCTAAATTGCTTGGAGACAGCATAAGTTTCTGTGGACGAGTTCTGAAATTTTCCATCATTTTCACCTGGTATATTCGTAGACGGTGGTACTGATCGATGATCATCTTTAAATGAAGGAATTCCGGTCTTGAAAAGAGCGTACCACTCAATAACCTTTATTTTACTTTGCAAATGTAGTTCAAGAGCTTCTCGAAAGAGAGCTGAAATTTGTGACGCGATTCACCTCGGATGAAACAAAACCAGATGCAAGCTCGTTGCCCGAATTTATCGGTCATCACAAATTCCAGAAATGAACGTTACCACTCAACTCAAAAACAACCCTTAGATCGTGCACTATATCTCCATGCAGCCATACTCCACAAACTAACTCACTAGGTACTACGTAGTAAGCTGCTGGCATTCTGGCGAGTGCAGTCACATCCAACATCCAGAGCACAGCGCAGAAGTTTCTGACAGCGCTTCTTACCAATTCTTCCTTCTGCTAGTTCAATCAGTTCTTATTTAAAAAAATGTATTCATAGTAGCTTGAAGAGGTAGACACCTAAATATGGTTAAATACAATATACACTCACGGAAGTCGGCGAGCGCTCTGACGCAGTCCACCGCGCACATTATCGTCAACGAACCTGGAAAAAAGAGAACAATTTAAAGTGGGGGTTGATTAGGAGGACTCCTAAAGTGAACCGCTGGGCAATAAAAAGAAAGGATCTACAATTTTAAATCTTTAGGTTTGCTCGAGAAAAGCGTTCGTTCGTGCTGAATGAATTGGGGGAATTAACCTCAAACTGGAAGGCATTCTTTTTAATCAGCTCTAATTCGACAGAGTGATGGGGAAGTGGATTCCAAACCTCACGACGGAGAGTTCCTGCGACTGGAATAATCGATGGGAGTGGGAGGCAGCTTCTTGGAGAAGAATTTAGAGCGCGTTAGCAAACTTAGAAAAGAAAATAATTTAGCGAGAATCCAATGACGATAGAGCGCCACTAAAAACGAATTGGCGAAGTTATAATCTTTGAAGAAGGCGCGAGAGAATCTTGGGACCAGAGGAGTTTCAGGGCGAAGCAATTTATCGAGGAAAATTTGGGGAACAGTACGCGGCGTCCGGCGCCGGGATCGTCGGGTGCTTGTGGTGCTTGAAGACGGACGGTCTTCGTGTCCGACCGCCTGGCGCGTTCCTCAGGTTTTGATGGAGTGATTATAAATTAGTTTTAGCCTCGCTTTACCACAACAAAGATGTTCAAAGAGAGAAAGGATGAAGGCACCATTTGGTAGGGATTTAAAGAAACGTGTGATATTTGCACAAATGGTGTTAACGCGAGGGACCCCGCGCGCATAGGAACAGAGTAAGATAAGAGGGAAGGTTGTGAAACAAGATAAAAGTTGAAGGAGAAATGACTAGGTGCTGAAAAACAGGACAGCAGTGAACCGAAAAAAGATAATCCTTAACAAAAACATTTTATTCCAACAAAAAGAAGGCCTACCTAACTCTCAGGTTAGGACTTCACATTTTCCCCCTGTGAGATCTAATTCCCAAAGATACAGCAGTTGTATCTCCCTGAGGGGCCCCTCAGGTCTGTTTGACAAAAAAACGAAAGGGTCAGAAAATCTTCCACGAAAAGTTGCGCATAAAATAAAAAATAATGCACGTATTCGTCATATCGAATGCAATTTCTCGATAATTTAAAATACTGCATGACATGAGATGGTTAAAAATTCGATTCACATTTTTCATCGGCAAGGGAATTTTGAAAAGCTACATTAGTCCACGGGAATTGGTACCAACATTTATTTATCGCATGTTCATCATACCGAATGGAGATTAACCGAGTAAAAAACACAGGAACAAAAAACCTGAAATTGGAAGATTGGAGACTCTCGTAGAACAACAAAAAAGCTTAATTTAATTACATTACTGACAGCTCGCACTCCTATCAGCACGGTCCACTAACTGAACCGATCGGGCAAATATTTTCTCGGGTGGAAGCGCATTGAGTTCTGGGACTGCTTGCGAGAGGGACAGTCAACTGACATTACTTATTCCGCATAGAAAATGAAACATTGATGTGTTGCCCCCTTCATTCAAAGATTACCTGCAAACGGGGAGCAACAAATAGAGTGTGAATAAATGCATTTCATACATCGAAAACCAACTTTAGAAGCCGCACAATTTGAGCAATTTATTTTGAAAAATGCAAAGTATGAATTGAAAGGTGAAATTTGTTCGCATCACCTCAGTATCAATACTGATTTGAGTAACTGTGTTACCTGGTATTCAATGAAATCGCTTCAGCATCTAACAAACGAAAACTACAATCGGTTTTACTTGGTGACTTCTCGAAAAATCTAATACAAATAGGTTACCGCTGTTGAGAAAATTCGAGCTCAACAAGTGTTCAGTTACCTAATCTGCCGTCCATGAACGCATTGGTGAGCCTTGTGATATTTGTGTGGAAGCTAAGTTGAACAGTAGTAAACTTATCGGAATGGCTTGCACTTGACACACGAAGACTAATTCATGTGCGCTCAGTTCCATGTCAGTGGAATGAAGTAAAAATGTGACAATCCCGTTTGCCATGCTTAAATGATCGTAGCATGCGTCGAAAAGCATGAATATTTATTTGAGCACTTTATTATGAACAGTAGTGACAGAAACAATTACAAAATTTCACTGGTATGTCCTTTTTCTGACGATTCCTACACAATATACGGGTGCGGCGGCTATTAGAGGACATTCCATACCTTAATCATTTAAAACATTTTTTTGTTCCAGATTACCCATTCAGGGTAAAATGCTAACCAAAGAAATGATGCAGTTGCTAAGACATGCAGTTATAGTTGCTTCAACCGTAGAATATTGCGAGTTTGAAATAAAGTTTTCTTGAGCGACCAGATCGTTTGTTCAAAAGGTTCGGTTCGAGCTAAAAGAATGTGATGACAATATTTCCTCTGTAGCTAAAAGAAAAAAAGTATTCTCAACGATTTGATACTAAAAAAACACGAGAATTTATACGGAAGGCTCAAAAGATTATCATTAAGGACTCCGAAAATTCGATGAAAACCATTGCTAAAGAACTCTAGGTATCAGCGTGGACTATTAGATTTGTGGTACATCCATTCGATACAAGTCATATGAAATGAAAAAAGGCAAATTCACATGAGCAAAGACACAGGCAAATCGTTTTCTGCGTTCCAATTGGTTACTTAAAATGCCCAAAACCCTCACGAACATGGCCTGCTTTGATTTTTCTCGGACGATAAAACTTCGACCAGGACCGGAAAATTAACGGATGGAATGATAAGGCTCTATAGTTCTTCTGAAGTACCCAGAGTGATGTACATCAAATTTCCAGCCGCTGCGATGGTTTTAGGAGCTGTGGATTATGAAGGCCATGCCATACCACCTAATACTTTCCTACTGGGCCTTACGACTAACACTGCTTTATACATTAATGTTCAAAAACGGTCATCAAGTCCTGGATAGATGAAGTGTCAAATGGAACGTCATCCGTCTTTCGGTAAAACTCAGCCCCTTCTCATAAAGCCATGGCCACCCAAGACTGGTTCTCAGAGAATTTTTACTATCATGCGACAGGTAACATGTGGCCCCAACCTCGCCTGATTTAAACCGTATGTTCTATTATGCGCGGAACATTGTTGAAAGGGAGACTAATCGACATCCTCATGACACCATAACTCAACTGAAGGCCATCATTGTCCGAGTGATGTCCGAAAATATTCAATACTAATTAATTTTAGCTTGTCAACGGTTTCAGACACTAATATAGAAGCATTCATTGACTCTAAAAGTGGTTTCATAGAGTTATTGGATGCGAAATTTTCATTAACGTTATTTGTATATATTTGATTTAAATAACGGAATTTTTTTAATAAATGTCACGGTTTATTTAACGTGCTGAAAATGTTCTCAAATGCCCCTCGAAACATCCCTTTATTTTGTTATTAATATCTAAGTTAGTTTAATACTCTTTCACTACAACAAGGAAACCAGGGGAGCAAAAAGAAGGAACCATTACGTATGGGTGGAAGAGAATGTGTAATGCTAAAGGAAACACCACGTTGGGAAGTAAGAGGATGAAAAGAAAAAACAGAAATAGCGAAGAAGGCTTAAACATGGGAAGGAGCAATAAAAATCGAAGTCCCGAAGGCATATTTATAGCGTAGGGAACTTATCAGTATCTCCCCAGAAGCGGGAGTCTCCACAGCATTGAATCGACATACTAAATAAGCTTAGTGCCTGTTCTAAAATCCCCTGACGTACTCTGTGACATTCAGAACAGCTCACTACAATTAGAAAATGAATGATAGGATATGAATGCACGTGAAAATGTTCAATTTTGCCACGCAAAACGGTTACAGTTCAACTGGATTCAACGGACAGAGTTCATTGGTGGGTGTGCGAGCGAATTGGCAATTCAACGTGAACTGAACAGCGAATGTCGCTAATTTGGCTTCTGCTTGACGTGAGGATAATGTGAGTGAGGCGGCAGAAGCTCTGGCGCTACAGCACAAGTTGTTCTGATGCAGCAACAGCAGTAAAGCTCTTATGCAGTAACAGCAGCAGCTGTACTCTGATGCAGCAACAGCAGTAAAGTTCTTATACAGTAACAGCAGCAGCAGCTGTAGTCTGATGCAGCAACAGCAGTGAAGCTTTTATACAGTAACAGCAGCAGCTGTACTCTGATGCAGCAACAGCAGTAAAGCTCTTATACAGTAACAGCAGCAGCTGTAGTCTGATGCAGCAACAGCAGTAAAGTTCTTATACAGTAACAGCAGCAACAGCTGTAGTCTGATGCAGCAACAGCAGTAAAGCTTTTATACAGTAACAGCAGCAGCCGTACTCTGATGCAGCAACAGCAGTAAAGCTCTTATACAGTAACAGCAGCAGCTGTAGTCTGATGCAGCAACAGCAGTAAAGCTCTTATACCGTAACAGCAGCAGCTGTAGTCTGATGCAGCAACAGCAATAGCTCCAATGCAGCATCAGCAATAACACCAATGAAGCATCAGCAATAACACCAATGAAGCATCAGCAATAACTCCAATGCAGCATCAGTAATAACTCTAATGAAGCATCAGCAATAACTCCAATGAAGAATCAGCAATAACTCTAATGAGGCATCAGCAATAACTCCAATGAAGCATCAGCAATAACTCTAATGAAGCATCAGCAATAACTCCAATGAAGCATAAGCAATAACTCTGATGAAGCATCAGCAATAACTCCAATGAAACATCAGAAATAACTCTAATGAAGCATCAGCAATAACTTTAATGAAGCATCAGCAATAACTCTAATGAGGCATCAGCAATAACTCCAATGAAGCATCAGCAATAACTCTAATGAAGCATCAGCAATAACTCCAATGAAGCATAAGCAATAACTCTGATGAAGCATCAGCAATAACTCCAATGAAACATCAGAAATAACTCCAATGAAACATCAGAAATAACTCTAATGAAGCATCAGCAATAACTCTAATGAGGCATCAGCAATAACTCCAATGAAGCATCAGCAATAACTCCAATGAAGTATCATTAGATTAGATTAGATGAGTCGTTAGTTTTAGCCTTCCTACCCGCAGCAACAAATGCGATCCAAAGAGAGGAAGGAGAAAGGCACCATTTAGTATGGAGCTAAGGAAACGCGGAATCTGCGCAGAAAGGGCATAGAAACAGTAAATTGTGAAAGAAGATTATGAAACAAGGCCAAAGTTGAAGAAGAAAGTAGTAGGTGCTGAAAAACAGGACAGCAGTGAACCGAACAAAGGGGGTCCTTAACATAACAAAAACATTTTATTTCAACAAAAAGAAAGCCTAACTAACCATTAACTTGGTGTCACACATAGTTCCCCTGGGAGCGCTAGTTCCCATAGATATGAAGCATCAGCAAATAACTCCAATGAAGCATCAGTAATAGCTCCGATACAGCAGCAGCAGCAGCAGCAGCGATAGCTCTGGTACAGAAATAAAACTGGCGTGAGGGCTGACAACGAATTCTCAAAAGATTCGAATGAGTTTGGTGAGAGAAAATCTTTCTATGTAGCTTGTAAGACGGCGACTGAGGAAACTGAACAGCCACTTTCTTTCTGTAGTACTATTTCGAAAAATATGCATACCTCGACATACATGAAAGGAAATTCCTTTCTATTTCCATTTATAACAGTCATCTCAAACAGGCAATTTATCCCTATCTTGATTAATGAAGTTTTTTTCTTTCAAAGAGTACTTTGCATCGTCAAAAATGTGCATCAGGAATGAATTTTTCAGTTTGAAATGATAGGAATTCACTGAATCCGTGTCACTCACAAATGAAATCAAAAACTTTCAAAGATGGTATTTAATGCAGAATCATGGTGATACTTTCAGCGTCGGGAGGCTTCAGCTTTTTTTCAGGAGATCGCAGAATATTAATAAGATCAAGCCTCAGAAGTTGAGAGCACAGTCTTACGCAAACTACGATCTTGTGACCCGGAATGGTCTTCTCCTTCAATTTTACATAAATTGCACCGCTTTCTCCTTAGCAGCAGTATCCTCAGCATCCATCTTTTGGCCCAACTTCGCCGGTTACAAAGTTCCCTCACGCACACTCTATAACAGTAAAAATGCAATAATACGAAGAATCGCCCAGATGTTCTGGCCACGCGAGAACACGGCACTCCGACGCTGAAGTGTAGCGGCGGGAACCTCGTAGCGCAATGGCCACTCAGCTCGCTCCCGCAGCGAATGATCGAAGACTGAAGCATATTTTCGTTTTAAAGATGTGACTAAAAGGTAGCTTAGGTCTCTTTAACACAGCCAAGGTGTTCCAAAGAGAGAAAGGTCGAAGGGACTGTTCAGTATGGAATCCAGGGATCTAGGAACTATGCACAAGACGTGTCCCAACACTATGGAAGTTTGCAACCGGAATATAAAAACCGCAAGTTTGAAACAACTTTACGAACAAGATTAAAATTGGAAATGAAAGTAGTAAGAGTTGTAAAAAATGATACAATGAGACAAAGAAAGATGATCCGTAGCAAACTAAAGACCTACATATCTTACTTCGATAAATGGGGGACTCGCCTAATTATCAGCTCGGGACATCACATCTTCTTTTCAAAGGCGCTTTGCCCAAATGTGCAATATTTATACCCCTGAGGGGCTAGTTTTGTTGCATTCTCGCTCGTAGCCTGATTCGTTCGTAAAGGGAGACACTCGTCCCTAGAGACGCCACAACACTTCGGGAATGAAAATCTAATGACCATTTCATGAGTAATGTAATTTAGATACAACTAGTGCACGAGTTAATAATAGGGACAGATTAAGATTATAAGTTACTTTGAGCCTCCCTAACCGCTACAAAAAAGCGCGTGTCGAAGAGAGGAAGGAAGAAGGCACCATTTAGTACATGGAGATAAGAGAATGAAGAATCTATGTAGAAGGGGCATAGAAACAGTGTGTTGAGAAAGAAGTTCATGAAACGTGATAAAAGTTGAAGAAGAAAATAGTAGGTTCTGAAAAACAGAACAGAAGTGAACCGGAAAAAGGTAGTCGTTAACATAAAAAAAATTATTTCAACAAAAAGGAAGACCTACCTAACTTTCAGCTCGGGCCCTCACATTTTTCCCCTGGGAGCGCTAATTCCCATGCATACGACAGTTGTATCCCCATGAGGGGTAATAGAAACAGAAGTTCAGAGAATATATGTAGGACATCGGAGATGAATCATCTCGTTTTATACTTGAAGTTTAAACTTTAGAGTCTGCGCCCCTGTTCTTGGTCGCAAAAATAGGGCACAAAATCTAAATTGTCAGCTTCAAGTCATCTAACTTAAGTTCTTTCAAATATTTGACTTCTGTTCTTACGGAGCAGCCTATGATTCTCGATAAGTATTTGTTTGAATGATTCTCCCAACCCAGCGAATGAAATCCAAGATTATTTTGTACGTCGTACGAGTTTTGTAGCAGAGACGGTAGCCCTTACAGTTGTTCGACCGCGTGTGCCAGAGCAATCCTATCATGACGCAATATGAGCACTGCTTGTGAATAACTTACATCACGCCTCATCTCGGTCTCCTGACACCAAGCAGACGGCGCTCGGTGACGGGCCAATCATTCGCGTCCTCGGACTCGGGCAGTCTGACCTGCGGTCATGTGTCTGCTGCAGGTCTGTGTGCCAAGCTGGCAGAGCCATTCATGTCTTGCTTTTACCAGTAGAGCTGATTACAGCGCATCTTTTCCATTTTTTGGCTAACTTCATTTGAAAATTGAAAGCGGTGCAGTCATTGCTGCACTCCCTGCCCCTGCATATTTTAAGCCATGTTGTTGGTATAATACGCCCAAGATGTGTCCATCGAATCTCATGACCCTATTTTATAGAAGGCGCGTACGTTTGAACATTTTCGACCTCCAGCTGACGCTCTAGCTTTTTCATCGGTTGATGACTTTAGGAGAGATGCTCTTTTCCATCTGTTTATTGCCTAACGGCGCAGTTCGAAGGTTGTATGAGTTCAGATGGTAGCGCAGTTCCATTCGGCGCTGCAAGACAACCAATCGTTCGCATTACCCTCCTCCATTTATAAAAAACATATCACATAATATTGAAGTACGATTCCCTTGGAGCACGATTTCGCTCATCTTTAGGCGACGAAATTGCTTGCAGTGGAAACACACAGAGCGCAATTTGCACTCAGGAGACGTCAACGCGAGGCTGCAGTGCAGTTCAAGCAAAACAAACAATGGAAGCACAAGGTACTCGACTCAGGTCAGCTTCATTAGTGGCCGAGCGGATGAACCACAACGCTAAAATACATATACATTTTTTTGAGAGGGTAAGGCCATGGCAACTTATTACCAAATGAACAGGTCAGCTGTCTGTGTCATAGCTAGCCGAGTGTGCACGATTTTCCCAACTGCTCACATTTCTTCTGAAGTTCTAGGACGGAGCACCAGACTTAATAAAATAATAACTTGGCGCTCCAGTCGTAAAACGCTGCTTTATTTGAGTTTTTATTACATAGAAAAATTAGACCATACTCCATAGCTTATTTTCCTTGCTGTATTAGAAGCTGGGCTGCTGGCGTGTTTTCAATTCGGTTCCTTTTCAACGCAATGTTACCAATCATCAAACAAGATGCAAGTTTAATTTTAAAGGTTTGCAATTCTGTTTTAGGTAAGAGAACGCTGTGCGTTAAAGCACATCGGTGAGCTCAATTAAAAAGCGAATTATGGTACTGAATGATCCATAGTCACGTCCAATAACCAGAGTCTAGTCTTTTCAGCTTCAAAAGAAAGAGAGTTGTAGGAAAAAGGCAGTCTAAAACATAGATAATTGAAAGCCCGATTTCGTATAACCTAACGAATTATTCTTCTCACGTTACCAATATCGGCGCAACGAATAATCGCTACGGCGTTGCTTTGCACTGTCATACGGGACATAATTTTCACTTCAATATCTTGGAAACCAAAAAAATATTTGGCCAAGACCATGAGATTTAGAGCGATGGACGATTTATGTTGCACGACGTCGGCCTGGCTTTCCGTACAGCGGCCTTACAGTATAGAATAAAAGGAACATTTGGGAGCAAAACTACGGCTCTAAAAGGGGCGCCGTCCCGTGCAGAGGACCCTGAATATTTTAGAAGGCTTCAGAGACCCCCGGTCGATGGAGGAAGCCAGAATAACAAGTTGAGGACTGTCACTCAACCTCGCATTGGACGTTAAAAGCTCCCACGGAAGAGGTCCAATACTGAGGAAGCCATCAATACTTGCATTCCAGAGAGCGAGGAGTGCCGCAGCCTATAATTACCTGCAAAAATATGTGGGAAGTCGCTTACACTAAGGTTGACATTCATCGGGGACAGAATATAAAGGTTCCATTCTTTAGTATCACATTACGGAATTTCAAAGGCAAGTTATCTGTTCTGTCCACCGGGTTACTGGATAAAATTCTTTAACGATTGAGGCGAAGCGTAATTTATTTAAGCTGAATTCAACGCGTATTGACTAAATTCTTTCAGGACACCTGTTAAAATATTTGCCTGCTCTGGTGTGCACCTTTGTTAACCACAAAGCTGCGCACCAAAATAGGGTTTCGCACAATCATTTAAAGAAAGATACGAGAGACGGTCTCAAGGTAAGTGGCCCTTGTATGGAAGACATTTCAATAAAACCATTTAGAGTACATACATGAGACCAACATAGACCCTCACAATGGTGACAGTATCCCTGGTCTTGAGAGCGTCTGAGTTCACCACATCGCGCAGGGCGCTGCAGCAAGTCTTGCATCACTCACACCCATGCACTCGACCTCAGCGAGCCTTAGGTCTTCTGATCCAGGGGCTGAACTGTTATAAACATGCATACAAATGAGAGTATATGTGATAAGCCTTATGCGCAGTTTCTCCAGCTGTTTCTTCCAACGCCCGCTGTCGTGTAGTTAATGCATGTGTACCTGGGGAACTCAGTTAACAAACAATTCAGTATAAATGAAGAACTATAGGTGCGAAAAATCTACTAAACAGATACTATGTATTGATATGTTTGCTCATTTCACAGGAAGGAGATTTGCCTGGTTTCTTGTAGAATGACTCGAACGATGCCTCCTTTCTCGGAGGGAGAGCCTGAAGTGAGACAGACACCTGCGCTGCAGGCAGTGCTGGTAGCAGCAATCTTTCTGGAGATCAAAACTAGTGATCCTTTCTAGTGATCTAAACTTCTAAAACTTTTGACCCTTTTAAACTTTGTGAGGTTTCTGAAACCAATACTTTTAACCATACCGGTTAATTCAGAATTCTTTTTGGCTACTAAAGCTATGAATGCGTGCAAAAATTGAATGCCTCGCAGAACTGTTGGTAATATTTTCGTGCCCATTTCACACCGTTCAGGCAAAATTGCTCACTTTATTATTAACACAAATTTTTAAGTGTTCAATTTTCGTCTGTAGGTTGAGCTGATTTAAAAAGCTATTCGACAACAATTCTAGCAGATGGCTGTATTTTAGGTTTTCGTTCAACTTTATATGATCAGTATATCAAAATTTTCTTCATAAATGACTATAAAAATTACATGTCATGAATGATATTTTCAGAGCTTACTGTTTTTAAGTAATTTAACTCAGAATATATACAAATTGTACAAACTGCTAGGATGTAGAGACTGGAAATCGGACTTGGCAGCACTAGAGTTTCTAGGTGACACGTTAGCCCTTAGTTCAATTTGACTTATCCTCGTCGCCCATAAACCTCAGGGCCGTGAACCATTTTATTTCACCATGAAATGAAGCTGTTGGCCGGCTATCCTTCTGTAGACGGAGAAAAATATCACAGTATATTCAATTTTAAATTGAGCCTCAACATAACAAATAAAGGCTATTTCAAGCTTCATACAAGGAAAGAAGTTCATCCTAACAAACCTACAGCCGCTTCTTGACATGAATTACATTGATAAATAGACTCGATATATGGATTACATTGATTGCAGATCCCAGGATGCCAGGGCATTCGCAAACGAGAGCAGGCAACAATAAAGCTCGCTGTAGAGCTAGATATTGGCAGCGTCCTCACAGAACAATTGATTAGATCACAAATAGAAAAATTGGCCGGCACTTACAATGACATTCTTGTTCCTCAGCTTCTGACAGCTGCCTGCACCAGGATCTTCGGGGAATTATCCTACGTAAAGAAATAGATGCGATTCCATCAGGATCATTTCCCTGTAGTCTGAATCTTTTTATGTTTAATTAAGTCCATATTTCTTTGGGAGTATTTTAGCACATGTGAAGTATTCACGAGATGTTTGATTGCTCACACGAGTAAAAGAGAAGGAAACGGTTCGTTTCTAGTTACCGCAATGTTTCGGTATCATCTTTATACTATGTTGGCTGAATGCTTAAATTTTTCACAGTTCAATTCTTCACATTATTATCATTATGAAGCTCAGGGTCTAAAAGTCGTATGTACTCGATTTAAGTGATTACCCCAAACTGATTAATTATAAGTTAATGTATACAAGCCTCCTTAACCACAACAAAGATGTACAAAGGAAGGAAGGATGAGGACACCATCTAGTGTGGAGTTAAGGGAACGTGGAATCTATTCACAAGGTGTGTTCCCCGTACAGGGTCCCGTGCGCATATAAACAGTAAGTTAAGAAGGTGAGGAAACGAGATAAAAGTTGAAGGAAAAAGTCATAGGTGCTGAAAAACAGGACAGCAGTGAACCGAAAAAGATGATCCCTAACAAAACGAAAAACGTATTTTATTTCAAGGAAAAACCAAACCTTCTGTCAGGCCGCACAGGGGTTGCCGAGCCTTTTGTGTTAGTTACCCATAATCCCAAGTATTTTCTTTATGTGTCCAACTCCCTGAACGCCGACTTGTCTGTTTCTCTGCGCTGATGTTGCGTCTGTGCATTTACTTTAGTTAGCCCTTGAATATCATTTGTATTACATGTCGATATTCCAAGTTTCTTTGATTACCTAGCTAAATAAGACTAATATTTTATATGCAATTTTGAGTGTTGTACCTTGTTATGCAGTAGCTCAAGTCTGTACGCACTATTTTTGCAACAGAAAATAAATCACTGTCTTTGTTAAAATATATCAGTGTATGTAATAGGGACTTCAAAGAGATTCAGCTTTTAACGAGTAAGACCCTGAAATCAAAAGAGTTTCTTATCTCCTTGTTGCCGCAGGCTTTAGTCTCATACGACTCCTCGCCTTATAAGGGGTTTAAGGAGCCACCTCGGTAGGACGAACTATCTCGCATAGTTGGTCGATTAGGAAGACGCTGTCGCAGTTCGGCACTAACAGAGTTCACTTCTGTTGCCCTAGCGGTCTCATACGGTGCAGACAGTTGCTCGTCTTCCTAACGGTACCGCCGTAGTTCAGCACAAAACGGAATTTACTTCTGTTGCCCTAGCGGACTGAATACGGCGTAGGCGGTACCCACACACACACACACACACACACCTCACTCAAGCGGTGCCACCGTAGTTCGGCACAAAACAGAAATAACTTCTGTTGCCATAGCGGACTGAATACGGCGCAGGTGGTACCCACACAAACCTCACCCCACACACACGACGGTACCGCCGTAGTTCGGCACTAACAGAAATTACTTCTGTTGCCCTAGCGAACTGATTACGGCGTAGGCGGTACCCACACGAACCTCAGGAAGGGCAGCTGCGAAGAAAAGCTAGCGCCCCGGAAAAAGGTAGCTGCACAGAAGACAGCCCCCTTTTCCACGAACCCTTACGTCGACCGCACGACGGTATCGACATATTCTGGCGCCCGAACAGGGACCCAGAAGCTTTGCGCGACTACCAACGTTGCCTGCGATTTCTGGGTTCTAATCAACTACGCGGACACCTCATCACTGAAACAAGATGAACCTCGTCGCTCAAGCTCGAGAATACGTCGAAGCCCTCGGCCTCACTCCCACCGATGCGGAGTACCGGGAAGAATTTACCAGCCGCCTGAGGCATTTGGAAGAAGCCGCAGAACGAGCAGCGGAACGAGAAGAACGAGCAGCGGAACGAGAAGCCGCAGAACGAGCAGCGGTACGAGAAGCAGCACAACGAGACCACGAGCTCAGACTCCGACAACACGATGCTCAAATCGCTCCTCAAAATGCTAGAGTGAAGATACCTCCACCGGCTCCATTCGATCCCACGAAAGAAAGGATGGACGAATTTTTGCAACGCTTCTGTACTCACACCACAGCGATGGGATTTACTGAAGTCGATGCTGTTGTCATGCTCCATAATTTGATCACACCGAAGGAACGTCGACTCATCGATACCCTGCCCGCAGCAGATCGCTTCAAGCTTCCTGAAATTAAATTGCTCCTACTAGATGCTCATAAAGTTACTCCGGGAAAACTACGTGCCAATTACTACGAATTGAAGCCAGAAGAAGGCGACAATATGTCACGTTACCTACGGCGACCCGAACAAACCTTTGACGCTTGGTTAAAAGGATGCAACATCGAAGCCAACTACGAGACTCTTCGTGACTTCCTTACTGTTGACCGAGCTTATTCAAGCTTGCCGCCCTTCCTCGCTACTCAATTGCGTGACAGGGGTGGTAACACAGTCGCAAGCCTAGAAGAGCAAGGTGATAGCTTCTTCCAAGCAAGACCTAATACATCGCTCCATCAGCTTTATAAGGGTCGCACACTGACATCATCGACGGATGCGGGCCCTCCAGCACTCAAAGCATCAGTAGCCCCAGAGCGACGCTCGACATTTCCTGTCCGAGCCCCGAGCACTCCAGCAAGATCACCCAACTCCAGCAACAACTCTCGAGGAACGCCGCCAAGAACTTCTAACACACGTGGTGGTCCCACCAGCTCGGGATCGGTCAACACTCCGCAGCGCGAACAACGAGGACCTAACAATGGATTTTACTGTACTTTTCATGGCGCCAACCGATCGCATTCCAGTGATGAGTGCCGCCAATTGCAGAGGAGGCAAGGTGATGGTCACAGTAATGGAGCAGCCCATGCAAGCCCACCTATCTCCAGTACTACCGCTCGAGTAAACAATCTAGCAACGCATGAAGAAGCAGATGAATACGATGATATTCCCCCAGTCGCATGCAATCACATCGCCTCGAACAAGCTGATCGAATTGGGACAGCTGAAAACATGCTCTGGCACCGTGAACCAACAACCCGTTCAAGTACTACTCGATGGAGGAGCAACGGCGGTCTTTTTCAAGAAGGCTCTTGTCCCAGCTGACGCCATTTTGAAGAAGGAAATTAACGTTCGGCTGGCCAACAATCACTCTTTCGAGGCGCCTCTGGCCCGGGTCTCTCTCGTTTGCCCATATTACCACGGAGAGGTGACAGCCGTAGCCATGGAAGAACTCTCCCACGATGTCATTCTCGGTCGAGTTCCCGGAACCACCTCCTTCGAAGAACAGATGACCGGCCATGAAGAGCAACCAGTTGCTGCAGAAGTCTCTCACGTTGTCACAAGGGCAGCAGCAAAAACGATCGAAAATCCCCCTGCCGCACCAAGCACTGTCGATATATTGCAACACAACAAAGAAGACTTCAAGAAATTACAGCGGGAGTGCAAAACATTGCAGTTTTTATTCAAGAGAGGTGACACTGGTAAAGAAGAAACGCACAAGGATGGCAGAGTCATTACCTATGAACTCCGCGACGGCATTCTCCATCGGAAAACGTTACGAGACGGTCAGAAAACTCATCAACTCGTAGCACCTGCAAGCGTGCGCCCACAAATCTTGGAAATGGCTCACGACAATCCACTAGCTGGCCATTATTTCCAAAAGAAGACTCAGGCACGACTGGAACGAGATTTTTATTGGCCGTCCCTAGCAAAAGATGTGGTCCAATACTGTCACTCCTGTCATACCTGCCAGACGCACGCTCCATCTCGACCAAGAAAGGCACCTATCGCAACCGCACCGATCACCACTCCATTCTCCGCGCTCAGTGTTGATTTGGTAGGCCCATTACAGCCAGCTTCGACACGTGGCCACCGATACATTCTCACCGTGGTGGACCAAGCAACTCGGTACGCAGACGCAGCCCCACTCAGACATATAGATGCAGAAACGGTTGCCCAGGAGCTACTCGAAATCTGCAGCAGAGTTGGTTTCCCTCATACGCTAACGAGCGACAACGGCACTCAGTTCACAGCCGCAACCTTCGAAGCTTTCCTGAAACTCGTCGGTATCCAGCACCGATTGACGCCATTATACCATGCCCAATCGAACGGCATAGTCGAACGCTTCAATGACACGCTCAAAGTCATGTTGCGGAAATTAGCCGTAGAACAACCACGAGACTGGGACCTCTATCTGCCTTCCCTCCTTTTTGCTTATCGAGACGCTCCTCAGGCCTCAACCGGGTATTCTCCTTTCGAACTCATCTACAGCCATCGCGTCCGTGGACCTTTAACCGTGCTCAAAGAATGCTGGACAGATGAAAGCTTGCAAGACAACACGAGCACTGCTCAGTATCTAATGGAAATGAAGCACCGATTGAAAGAAACATGTAAAATCGCTCGCGAGAATCTAAACAGGAGCCAAGAGAAAAGCGCCAAGTTCTTCAACAGACGTACCAAGATGCGAACTCTAAAGCAAGGAGATAAAGTCCTCGTATTTCTGCCCGATTCTCGAAAGAAGCTACTTATGACTTGGAAAGGTCCCTATACAGTGAAATCACGCCTGGGAACCTATACCTATACATTGGACGTGGATGGAAACAACAAAGTTTATCACATCAACCTCCTTCGCCAGTACCACGACCGGGAGCAGCAAAGTTCCGCCTCACCAAGCAAGACAGATCGCGAGGAGGACGACGAGAGAGTAGAGGAAGCATTTGCAGCGGTTGGCCTCGCACTAGAACCTACCTGCGAAGAAGAAGAATTCGACCGGAAAGAACCAGAGATACCGTCACCCGTCGGAGAAACCATTGAAGACTGTCTCATCTCCTCTACGTTGACTACAACACAACGCTCAGAACTCCAGGAACTACTTGGAGAATATCGCGATCTTTTCACAGATACTCCCGGAAGAACCAGCACAGCAGTAACTGTTCATGAAATAAAATTGAAGGATCCATCCAGTTTTCGACTTCAACATTCGTATCCACTTCCCTTAGCGCTGGAGCCTGAACTGCAGTCAAGTTTAGAGAGGTGGATGAAGATGGGAATCGTGACGCCATCCACATCACCTTACTATTCACCGCTTCTTGCCGTCGGGAAGAAAGACGGTACCCACCTATTTTGTCTGGACTGCAGGCACCTCAACAGCCAGACAGTATTCGATGCCGAGCCAATAGCAGACACCACTGCTATCTTCACCAATTTAGCTGGCAAAACAATCTTCAGCAAAATGGATATCACCTGCGGATATTGGCAGGTACCTCTACACCCTGAGTCCCGTCAATACACCGCCTTCAAAACTAGGTCTGGCCTCTATGAATTCAACGTACTGCCTTTCGGCCTAGCTAATGCTCCAGCCACTTTTTCCCGCCTTATACGTCAAGTCACTGAAGGACTGCAAGATACGGAGGTCTACATGGACGACATCTTAATCGCCTCGACTACCTGGGAAGACCATTGCGCAGCATTAGCTAAACTGTTCGAAGCTCTCTCTCGACATGGCCTTAAAGCGAAGCCATCCAAATGCGAATTCGGATTTGACAGCCTCCAGTATTTGGGTCATCAACTTAGCAGTAATCAGATCCAGCCTCTGGAGAACCGAGTCGAAGCCTTAAAATCAGCTCCACTCCCAAAAACAAAACGGGAGCTCCGAAGTTTTCTCGGTACAGTTGGGTACTACCAACAGTACATTCCTAACTACTCTCACCTGACATCTAAACTCCATGATTTCCTAAAGAAGAACTCCCCAGAACAAATACCTTGGGCCGATTCAACAGAAGATCTGTTCGAAAGTTTGAAGACAGCGTTAGTCAAGAGACCGGTCTTACAGTTACCAGACCCCAGATGTCCTTCCATTCTGAGGACAGATGCCTCCCAAACTGGACTTGGAGCAGCTCTCCTCCAGCTAAGCAAACGAGACTTCCGTCACTACGCACCCGTAGCATATGCTTCACGTCGACTGAGAGGAGCGGAAATAAACTATTCTACCATTGAAAAAGAAGCGTTAAGCATCTACTGGGCTCTACAGAAGTTTGAGGTCTACCTTTATGGACGAGAATTTGTGTTGCAAACCGACCATCGACCGCTCCTTTATTTGCAACAGGCAGACAAGTTGAACCCCCGATTGAATCGCTGGGCTTTGTATATTAGCCTTTTCAGGTTCCGAGCAGAACACCTTTCGGGAGTCGACAACCACCTTGCGGATTTCCTGTCTCGGCTACCGTAGCAGAGACACCCTCCCCCAGGCGTGTCAGGCCGCACAGGGGTTGCCGAGCCTTTTGTGTTAGTTACCCATAATCCCAAGTATTTTCTTTATGTGTCAAGCTCCCTGAACGCCGACTTGTCTGGTTCTCTGCGCCGATGTTGCGTCTGTGCATTTACTTTAGTTAGCCCTTAAATATCATTTGTATTACATGTCGATATTCCATGTTTCTTTGATTACCTAGCTAAATAAGACTAATATTTTAAATGCAATTTTGAGTGTTGTACCTTGTTATGCAGTAGCTCATGTCTGTACGCACTATTTTTGCAACAGAAAATAAATGACTGTCTTTGTTAAAATATATCAGTGTATGTAATAGGGACTTCAAAGAGATTCAGCATTAAACAAGTAACAGACGATGAGGTGAAAAGAATTTCTTTCCTCCTTATTGCCACAGGCTTTCTTCTCATACGACACCTCGCCTAATAAGGGGTTTAAGGAGCCACCTCGGAAGGACGAACTATCTCGCATAGTTGGTCGATTAGGAAGTCGCTGTCGCAGTTCGGCACTAACAGAGTTCACTTCTGTTGCCCTAGCGGTCTCATACGGCGCAGACAGTTGCTCGTCTTCCTAACATTACCGCCGTAGTTCAGCACAAAACGGAATTTACTTCTGTTGCCCTAGCGGACTGAATACGGCGTAGGCGGTACCCACACACACACACACCTCACTCAAGCGGTGCCACCGTAGTTCGGCACAAAACAGAAATAACTTCTGTTGCCCTAGCGGACTGAATACGGCGCAGGTGGTACCCACACAAACCTCACCCCACACACACGACGGTACCGCCGTAGTTCGGCACTAACAGAAATTACTTCTGTTGCCCTAGCGGATTGATTACGGCGTAGGCGGTACCCACACGAACCTCAGGAAGGGCAGCTGCGAAGAAAAGCTAGCGCCCCGGAAAAAGGTAGCTGCACAGAAGACAGCCCCCTTTTCCACGAACCCTTACGTCGACCGCACGACGGTATCGACACCTTCCTTACTCTCAGCTCAGGACCTCACATTTTTACCCTGGAAGCGCTAATTCTCATACATACAATAGTTGTACGCCCTGGGGGAAGTGATGGTCACAATGAAACCTATTAGAAAACTAAATTCTGGCTTCCTAAAATGTGCTGAAAAATTAAAGAACGTTGGCTGGCACATCCAGTACCACGTGTAACATAAAAAAGATTAAAGAGTGGGTGATAAAGTATGGAACAGGAACAAAGGTACTTATGCAGTAGGCCTGTTACACAGTGAGCTTGGCTCTCTTAGAGAAGTGGTTAAATGATAAATAAGACGAACTTAGCTGCTATGGAAACAGATCAACGGATTGCGATTGCGGATTGCGGATTTGCAATATTCTCAAATTTTTCTCGTAAAATGTGAGCCTGGTAGCCCTGTTACCGCACCGTGCGATGTCGATCCGTTAGGATCGCAACACATTCCTAAGAGAAGCGCTTAATCTCTAAGATACAGTGACCACTACAGCTGCCATCAGCTCTCCCTCAGAAGAGGAGCTCAGGTTGTCTCAAGAGAAGCGCTACGTTCTCAATGCACTGTAACTCTAAATTTTCTTCAGGGATTTCTCTGCAAGGTCGGACTATGGCAGACTGAGAGGAATTCATTTGTTAATGAGCAGTGAAAGCTCCTGAGCCCTACAAGACTCTCAATGATATGACAGTCCTAGACCATGTTCTTATGAGCAAACCATGGCTATCAACTCTCCGTAAACCTGCAAGGTTAAAGCGAGCGTTGATTAAAAAACTCAAACAGACTTAGTAAAATTATGACATTTAGGACGAATGTTTCTGAAGATTCTGAAATTAAGTTTTGTTTTAACGAGCAAGAAATATATTATAAAATGCTTTCATAAAATACGAATTGCAGCGTGTCAGTTAAAAAAATAAATTCAACTAAATCATGAAAATTTTCACTAAACGCATGTATATTTGGAATTTCTGTCGATTATTTGAAATCTTGCACAATTCCTTTTGCAAAAATTAAGCCGATAAAGCTCATAAAAGAGCAGCATGTAATGTTTATTACGCATTAAAATAATGCGAGGTGATACATCAACTCATTTGAAGGTAGGAACTCCTGAAATGGAAATATACGAGCTGAACGTGCATTGAAATTTAGGACAGCAGCGAGGAAAAATTAAATTTGAAGATTTATGCGAACAAACTTACAATAGTAAGATGCAGAAAGTGTTCGAAAAGCACGACGTAGCAAAATAAATACTCTACGGCGACCTTACTGCTTCAAAAATAATTTTCCTAATGCAGTAAACACTTGCCTTACATTACCCCCATCTCGCACTCTGTGGGACTCCTTTGCATTAAGCACATAAAGAGTGCTTTGGCGAGCGCGAGGTTTATGAGAGGAATGATTTGTCGTGTCCACTTAAATAGACAGTGAGCGAAAACAAGAAAATCCATAAGCATCGAGCAGGCTCCTCCACCGCGTCCAGCAGCACAATGCATCGCTAAGCAGCAAGGTTCCGTGTTTACCATAGCCAGGCCGTTGCAGATGCTGTTATTACGCTCTGATGAAAGCGGTCTTCGATTTCGTGAAGGAAGGCCTTTATTGGGCTTGCTAAATTTCCTTATAGCTACGGCACGCACGGTACGCTGTATTCTACGCTTCTGAACTTGGAACGCATAGCTCTATTTACCAAAAAAAGAATCAAACTAAAAATAAAAACGACCATCAGCAGACCAGAATATGACGCAATACATTTTGTATCACTCCCAGTAAAACATAGAAGTATTGGCTCCAGGAAAACGAAGTAGCCTTATGCAGAAGCCCTGCATCAGCGTCATCGAGCGTCAAGTCAATACCTAGTACAGCTCATTTTTACCTTCAGTTGGCTGATGATTTGAAGCAGCAAAATGGCTCGGAGAGTTTTTCTCAGACCAAATACTTCCAATGAAATAATGTGATATGAACATGAAATACAAATCTTCGTGATTTATGTTAGCACAGCTTCTTGGCGTCACCGTGATGTTTCAGTTCCGCAGAGAAAAGCGCACGTGAACCAAATAATTTTGTGAGGACAATGCTTAAATACGTAGCTCCAATTCATTTGAATAGTCGCTTGCTATGCATCTCAACCCAATTTTACAGCACGTGATGCGTCGGATCATTCTCACATAATGAACGTAGCGCCAGCGTTTGTAGGTCTTTCGTTGATCACTTCTTGTCCACAGGTGTCCTCGAGCCGCTCGTATATAGGGTGTGGGCGAGTTGTTTGTTTACCACCGCATTCCAAAAATATCTTAAATTTAGTACACGTGAGCATCAACACAAGGGGAACCATTAAAATTCATAGAAGGCGGAAGTTTTGAGCTCTGGAACATCACCAACTGTTATGCAAACGAGGAGACGAGCGCAGCGACTGACACCGGCATGAAAATTCCAAGGGCAAATACCAGGGCAGCGTCAACAAAATTGAATTCGTTTCAAAGCCAAAAATGTGCTTCAATTGCTACTTCAAACAGAGCTGCAGGAGCTCAAAGAGTCTCCGCATGAAATCATTATCTGCTTGCATATTCAAAGGAAAAAACAAACTGGCAGAATAGAAGGGTAGCGAAGCGAGCACAAAATGAATCCGTTGAATACAAACTAGAGGGGGCACAGAAACGTGTCGGCCTGGGGCGCTAGAAAAGCCACTAGGGTAAGGTTATTTCTGCGTTTGAAATTTTGAGCAGAGCAAGATGGTGGAATTTGAATATACGATACAGAAGGGTGAGTGTCGGTCCACACATTCGTAAAAGGCGGGCTATCGAAATCGTGCGGACTTCATCGGCATCTATATGCCGATTTTGAGGCTCGTAGGGATGAAAGAAGCAGAAAAAACAGCTAGCGTTATCAAAGAACTGAACTCCTCATCTGGACTGGAGCGGTTTCCGCTTAACAAAACACTCATTCTTCTACCCTTGGACGAAGCTCGTTCATACAACAAAATGAAATGTAAATACTAGTAGAGTTGGCAACAAATTTTAAGCCCCGAGTGATATCTGGTGCTTTTGTACTGTGCCAGACAGTTTTCCACACGGCGAAAGGAAAAATATCTGTTGAACTAATAAAAAAGAACGGTAAAATTACTCAAGTAGTATGGAAGTAGGATGGATTTCAGATTTCGGAGTAGCCAGTAGAATAATGGAAACTGAGCTTAAATACTTGATGAGATATCAAAAACGAGTTAGAAGTAATGCTCTGAAATAATGCACATGTGTTGAGGCTAGCAGACAGGCAATCCCAATCCCGCTGAAGAGATCGAACTAGCTCCGCGACGCAGGACAAGCTTTTAATTAAGCAATGCTAACAGCTCCTCTTGCCAACCATATTGCTTTCCTTCGAACAGATTTCTCTGGAGTAAGCCAAGGTGCACCGACGGGAGCGGCCGCTGCCTGCATACTCATTGGAGAGCTGGGACAGCCCAGAGGAGCTGTAATTCCTCTGTACCCGGTGAAGCACAATTCCAATCTGCGTCACACCGTTCTGTGCTCCAGCCCCTCTAGAGGGCAGTGCTCGCATTGAGGCGCCGGCAAACACCCCTGAGAGGTGAGATTGTAGTCCGAAGGGGAGAAGCACAACTGCTCGAAGTGGTACAGCTGCGTTTTTTCTTTAGGATCGTCTTTTTAAATCACAATAAAGTGTCTCAAAAACAAGAAGTGCTATTTGATCTCATGTAAATGTACGTTGGTGTGTTTTACGCAAGGATGGGAAACAAGACAAAATCTATTACTCTTTAATTGCAGTGGCAAAATTAATCTCATTAAGCTAGTCAACATACGCGAAGAGGTATTGAATGAAGTCTTCATCCTGCTTTGTTTGTAAAACTGTTGTGGAATGCAAACTGAATGTATATTTATTGCAATAATGATTTGGATCATGTAGAGCTTACCTCTTGGTATGAGAAGTCTCTCAATGCATTGTTTCCCTTTAACTCATTTCAACATCCATGATTGATTGGAATTTTTTCAGAAATGTGATATTTTTATCAAATGTAGTTTAATGATCTAACTCTCGAAGCACTTTTATCATTAAAATTATGATATGACCACCGTTTTCTCTTAATAAGCGATAATCACAAAGAAACTTAGTGAAATTCAAGCTGAAGTGGCATTACAAGAGTGGAAAATTTGGGCTTCACGCTCGGCACAGCTTGCTACGCTAGCAAATGAAGGCGTGAGCATTTTGAAGAGACAAACGATGAAATAAGGTTAAATAATAATAAACGAAGACACTCATGCTGGAGGTCGGTTGTGCTGAACGCTGGCGTGCCCCGAGAGAGATAGGAGCAAAACATGAAAGAAAAAGCCTACCTAACGCCAAATTTTGACGCCTAATAAACTCCATCAACAAGTGTTGCAGATTTTTCGGTGGGCTGCTAGGACTACCGCTGAGAAGCGTTACTTCCCCCAAATGCACTGACGGGAAGGGACACGATGTGTCAGTACACAATCTGAGTGTAGGGCAGGTAGGCTGCAGACAACACATCTCTAGGAGCGTTACGTCTTCGAAATGCACTGAAGGAAAATCCAATTTTAACGCAACGCAGTCCTATGGGGAGATCGAACAGTTGTAACTAATTAGAGCGCTTAAAATGACTGCACGTAAACAACAATGGTGAAATCAGGAGTTTGAAGTTCAAACTCGTGCAAAATTACTCATTTTGGATGTACGAAGTTCAATGCAGTGTATCGAAGTAAATTGTGCGTGATTGAACATAAAATAAACAATTTTAATTTACAATTAGTTACAGGCCTTGTTACTGGAGCTAGCAAGCCTTTTATTGATATTACTAATATTTATATTATAATTACTCGAAGTATTCGCGATGTAAGTACTTGGTACTAACCGCTTTTTAAAGTTCAGCCCAAAACTAGCCTGGCAACTTAGCAGAAGAGTGATAATAAATTTTTTTCTGATCGTTAGATATCGCCTCTGAATTAATGGTTACTGCAGCGCATATTTATCGCCGATGACTCGCGGTTTTTCATTGTTGAACGCTGAATTTTCAAAAAAAAAAAAGATTCAGATCAAGGGCTACGTGAAATTGAGTCTGCAATTCATTTCCTTTTCATTCCCGGCTCACAACAGCTCTCCATTAAGGAAAATGTATTTCATATATGAGGCATGCGATAATGCAAAAGAAGGCAAGTGCAGTAGGGTCGGACAACACGAATCACAAGCTATAGACTGTTTCTTTGTTAAAAGTACATGTTTATTACGAAGAGTTCATCCTCTTGCCATCGCAAAACCTCTGTTTCACAAAACTTACCCTATAATTCCAGTCTAAATTCGAAGATTTCTTAGCGAACAAATACCGAAGTCGTCTTTTGAAGATCTATGAGCCCAACAAAGAACGAAACTCGAAAAAAGTTTCGATCGACAGATTCTTTTTGTAGCCGTGAGTAGTCTGGCATAGTTAAACATTGTCGTCATACGCCAAGCCAAAGCACGGGTTCAAGTACATAACTAATTCATATTTCTAAATGTGATTTCCATCACAGAGCAATTTCCTATTCAAAGCAATTTAATCGCAAATATTTTAAAGAATCTCAAATCGCAGCGAAGGTAGCAAGAGATCCGACAAACCTTAATTCGAAGAGCAGAAGCAGAATAGGAACCGAGCCTGCCTTCTTGCAGAGTGTCAAATGCTAAAGATGATTTAGGAAGAAGTTACAACTAACAACTATTTGATAAAGGAACTAGTTAAAAAAATTGCGTGGAAGGATCCGTAAAATGTTTTCGGTCTATAACAAATGAGTAAATTCTTATTTCGTAGTCTAGGCGCTCAAAATAGAAACCATTTTCAAAGGTTTCCTTGCACAAGCTCTCAAATCTATTCCCGGCTCCGAAAACCTGACAATGAGGAGTAGGAAAAATTCTTCAGCGCGGAAGCCAGCAGGATTTGATTGAACAAACCAAATTCTTCAAACTGATAGATCGCTTCGCCCTAGGAATCTATTAATTGAATTCCAGACGTGCTGCGGAGTGTACCATTTACAGGTGCAGTAGATTGTCGTGTTAAACTATCCGAGACATCACTAGCATGGCCAGCTGATGGACCCGCCGCCTACATATCTCCTGACTCGGTCGGGGTGCATCATGTTGTCTTGAAAATGAAATCTGGAGAAGGGTCACCAAAGGATTGAAACTATATGCGGCAGCCATGATTTTACTGAGCATAGGTACGAACAGCAAAAAATGAATGGAACATTAAATGTATGGCTTGGCCAGCACGGTTCGCCCCGATGACGTAGCGGTGGGAGCCCGGAGTTTTAGCAACGGGCCAGCGCGGTTACCCTCCGCACTCCTCCAGCTCGCTTCAAGAAGTCTGAGCCAGTACTCGTACCTTCAAGAGAAAATATAATTTTAAGATTCAATTTTTATACCTTGCAGGGAAACTAAATGGTCATGCTGACGCGGCTCACAAAACTTTAGGAAAAGATTTAAGATTACTCTATTTTACGAGCCTGCAGTAGCTGAACAATATTAGCCCAAACAATGGCATTTAGCTAACCAGCTAGACTGGCTGCTAGGTTACAAAAGAGTTTAAGCTTATTTGAGCCTAAGGTTTAAAGTTATGTACGGCTCAGACAAAATTTAATTTATAATATCCGTTCGCACTGGCAATTATTAAAATAATCGACGCACTGAGATGGAAAGAGAACACCGCACTGGAATTGCTTTCCAACTCACCATAAAGGACGTGCTTAGAAGGCCGTTCCTCCGTGCAGTAGGGCTCAAGGGACGTGCGCCGGCCGAGGAGTGCCGCTGGGCCGCTGCAGCGCCTCCACTGCGTGAGGCGAAGACAGAATGGCGCGAAGTCGCTGCAGGAACTTCTCCTTGCCGCGCCGGGCCACGAGAGCGCAGAGCTGCCCCGGCTCCAATCTTCGGTTTGGAGCTTCACGAAGAGCTTACATGGTTATGAAGAAGTTCGTATTTTCACGATAGTTGACATCCAATTTTTCTTCATAGAATAATAAACAAAAATAGAATCTTGAATGAAAATGTCTTACGTCTAGGTCCCAGGTAAACGACGATGATGTCCCGAAAACCAAGGAGAGCTATTGGAGCTTCCTTTCCTGGTGACCGAGTGCTGAAGCCTGAAGCGCTGAAGTGCTTCCAGCTCTCAAGTGTTGAAGCGCCCGCCGAATCTGATAATTTTCGGTAGAGCTCGTTTGCGTTCTTAATCTGCAGGTGACTCAAGAAGAAGAGCGGTAATCAAGAACAGCAAGTGTGTCATGGTTAGGCTTGTTGGTAGACAAGCCCAGCACAAGCGTTAACTCTTTCCATAGTGCGTTTAAATTTAACTATTGAAATTAGATTTGTTTATATTGGCATCACAAAAATTAAACTTACATTTTGCCCATGGCTCGTTTTATTCTACACTCCCACACACACAAAGTTTAATTTTGTGAACTAGAACGTTAACCTTAAATTTAGAGAAAATTTTACTAACGCTACAATTAATACTAATACTAGTGCCGCACGGCACTACGCCAAGTTGAACATCAACTGACGGCGAGTCTCGTCGCGACTAACGCGAGCTGCGGCACGCTGTGGACGTGGTAGTGATGGTACACGATCGGAGCACATGGTACGGGCCGCAGACGGCGACGTAGCGCGTTCAGAGATGGGAAAAAACGTTTTGATTTAGTTTAACTCGTCTGGAACTGAACCTACGGCAATGAACGCATTGCTTCAGTACTCTCTTGACTAGCGAAAAGCCTTGCGTTATCCAGACTTCCTTTCTCAACTCTGACAGTACCGAGTATGCACCACTGTGATTTAGTGACTCGTGCAACTCTGAAATCAATTTTTTACTGAGTAAGCTATTCTTGTTGAGCAAAAGTGGGAAGTTACGATTAGCTTTCCAACGTCTAAACTTGCTCTTCACTCGCAACAAACCATTTGGGTCTTTATAAACGTTTAACTGTGCTACGAGATTCGGCATATTCTTTACCGGCATTTTGCTTCTGAAATAATCAAAAATCTCGGGAAAGGAAATTTCTTGATCCCGCATGATAATTTGAAGACGCGCAGTCTTAAGAAGTTCATTTTTTCTCAACACAGTCAAATGACTATAACTCTCAGATTTTGCTTTCAGCCTCGCTTTAATGTTATTTACGAAAGTCAATACATACATGTGCACTCGAATGAGTGACCGGAAGCTGGAACGCGAATTGACAGGGACTAAATGCGCGAAGGCAGCAGCCGTTGGTGCACTGCTGACAGCGTGCGCGTCAACGCTCTCGATCTCTGTCGCGGCTTCCTCTGGAATAGTGAAATTCATTAGCGGATTTGGGATTATTACGCTATTACCTCGTTTATTGAGATCTTGGGAAGCATTCTTCGAAAACCTCCTTACTCCCTTCCCCAAGGATGATCCTAGCGTTTGAGAAACAGAGGAAGAGTTACACGAAAGATCAAAATTTGGGGGCGGAGAGCTCGAAACCGTTTTCGATTTACACTTTCGAGCGCCATGACGTTTTTTATCCGATCTGAAAGAAAGTTCCCGATTTGAACACGGGATGTTAGTCTCAAGACTAGCACCATTACATTCTGACACATTATGGCAATTATGATCAGGAAGAAAATCAGCATTCGAAAGATACCCACTTATTTGCCCCATCAGCATAGAACCTATTGGAGTCTGCAAATAAACGGAAGGAGGAGAATTCCCGAACAAAATTGTTTGTTCAGGAAGGCAGTAACAAGCATCTGCTCCAAGAATAAAGGAAATATTGGAGATTTCGTCAGAATTTTGATTTAAAAATTTATCCGCTAATTCGTAACCTTTGTCAAGAAAAGCGCTCGTTACAGAAGACAGACCATTTAATTTAAGGTTGGTCCTAATCTCTGGTACTACCACAGCTGAAACAGTAAATGACCTATTTTTTAACGTCAGAGGCACTTTGACCACTTTCGTTCTGAAAGATTTAGAAGAATTAAAACCGTTCACGGTTAGGTCAACATTTCTACGTACTACAGGAAAATTTTCCTTTACGGCCAGGTCGCGCAAGATGAAGCTTGTCTGGCAACCGGAGTCCTTTAGACCTCTGATACGACGACCACTTGGCAAGTCACATGAAAATGTAGGTAATATAGCAGTAGTACCAAGATGGTAATTTAGCACCGCAGATTCTACTGCCGCTATTCCACTAGAAACTGAATTAGTACCGTTAGGCGGGAAATTTTTTCCCTTACCTTGTCCCTTAGATTTAGAGACACACAAGAAACCAAAATGATTCCCAGAGCAATGATAACAAGACTTGGCAAACTTGAAACGACACTGAAAAGCTTTATGTGACACAGTCGCGCATTTGGTACAAGCACCAATTTCTTTCAGTTTAGAAATTTTTGCGGGAGCTGACAAATGCACCGGACATTTATGTAAGGGGTGATCTGCCAATTTATGTTCGTTAGAGCCCAAGACACAGGGTTTGAACTTGCTTGACTCTGCCTTCACAATAGGCACCTTACACTGCACATCAGCGGCTAAACTCAGAGTCGTATTGCTCTGGGCCCCAAGCTCTCCACTACTGCTAAAAGTTTTTACACGTTCAGTAGCCTCAAATATCTTGCTTTTAATTAAATCTAGCGAAGGCTTGTTAGTATTAGTAATGGCTATCAATTGCTGCTTCATTTGGTCATTGAGACCATTCCAAATGAAATACTGAAGCACCGTATCCACGTCTACAGACAAGGATCTAAAACTTTCCATTACAATACGCATTTCGCTTATGAAAGCGTAGGGGTCGCCAGAGTCTGTGAGCTTCAAATCAGCCATTCTTTGAATTGCCTCGTACTTCCTAGTCAAATGGGAAGCAAATGCTTCAATTAGCAGCTCTTTGGCCGCTTCATAGGATTGCTGAGATCCTTCAAGAGATTTTATTAGAGTTAATGGCTCATTACTCAATTGTTTACTTAGGAAGACAAACTTTTCAAATGAAGACAAGGAATACTTGCACATAATATTTTCGAAATTGACGAAAAACTTGTCTAAGCTCTCACCTTTCGCATGACTGTAGGTAGGTAGCGGGAGCTGCGGCAGCTTCAGCTGATTGCTGATGCGTCTCGCCTCCGACTGATCGTCAGCCAACGCAGGTGTGCCGACTCGCTGCAAGCGCGCCTCTAACAGTCGAATGCACTTTACGAGCTTGGCATCGTACACATCGCAGTCTTCAAGCTCTTTGTCGAGCTTGTCGCGTTGCTTCTCATGAAGCCAGAGACCTTTAGCGATGTTCGAGCCAGCGACATCCAGCTTGACACGTAATTCTTTTAGATCAGAAATTTCATTTCTGAGTACCTCTGGAGAGAAAGTTTCAATATTAGCTTCAACATCATTACATTTGCGGGTCACTTTGGACCTCAAGTATTTACGATTATTTTTGAGAAACAAAAGTTCCTCCAAGGGCATTTGCCCCGAAGCGGGCGCCGGATCACTCGTCTCAGCGTCACTCATAATTTCTGAAAAGTTTTTTATTAGTTGTAGATATTTAAATATAAAGCTCCAAGGAAGCGGAACCGGGAACAGCTGCACAGAGGAAAATCGAACGTCCTGTCATGGTCGCCATCTTGAAAATGAAATCTGGAGAAGGGTCACCAAAGGATTGAAACTATATGCGGCAGCCATGATTTTACTGAGCATAGGTACGAACAGCAAAAAATGAATGGAACATTAAATGTATGGCTTGGCCAGCACGGTTCGCCCCGATGACGTAGCGGTGGGAGCCCGGAGTTTTAGCAACGGGCCAGCGCGGTTACCCTCCGCACTCCTCCAGCTCGCTTCAAGAAGTCTGAGCCAGTACTCGTACCTTCAAGAGAAAATATAATTTTAAGATTCAATTTTTATACCTTGCAGGGAAACTAAATGGTCATGCTGACGCGGCTCACAAAACTTTAGGAAAAGATTTAAGATTACTCTATTTTACGAGCCTGCAGTAGCTGAACAATATTAGCCCAAACAATGGCATTTAGCTAACCAGCTAGACTGGCTGCTAGGTTACAAAAGAGTTTAAGCTTATTTGAGCCTAAGGTTTAAAGTTATGTACGGCTCAGACAAAATTTAATTTATAATATCCGTTCGCACTGGCAATTATTAAAATAATCGACGCACTGAGATGGAAAGAGAACACCGCACTGGAATTGCTTTCCAACTCACCATAAAGGACGTGCTTAGAAGGCCGTTCCTCCGTGCAGTAGGGCTCAAGGGACGTGCGCCGGCCGAGGAGTGCCGCTGGGCCGCTGCAGCGCCTCCACTGCGTGAGGCGAAGACAGAATGGCGCGAAGTCGCTGCAGGAACTTCTCCTTGCCGCGCCGGGCCACGAGAGCGCAGAGCTGCCCCGGCTCCAATCTTCGGTTTGGAGCTTCACGAAGAGCTTACATGGTTATGAAGAAGTTCGTATTTTCACGATAGTTGACATCCAATTTTTCTTCATAGAATAATAAACAAAAATAGAATCTTGAATGAAAATGTCTTACGTCTAGGTCCCAGGTAAACGACGATGATGTCCCGAAAACCAAGGAGAGCTATTGGAGCTTCCTTTCCTGGTGACCGAGTGCTGAAGCCTGCTCTCAAGTGTTGAAGCGCCCGCCGAATCTGATAATTTTCGGTAGAGCTCGTTTGCGTTCTTAATCTGCAGGTGACTCAAGAAGAAGAGCGGTAATCAAGAACAGCAAGTGTGTCATGGTTAGGCTTGTTGGTAGACAAGCCCAGCACAAGCGTTAACTCTTTCCATAGTGCGTTTAAATTTAACTATTGAAATTAGATTTGTTTATATTGGTATCACAAAAATTAAACTTACATTTTGCCCATGGCTCGTTTTATTCTACATGTTGCTCACAAGACCAAACGTGTGCAAATTTCTCCAAATTTCCACTGAAATAAGGAGTACGGATAAAATCAGTCAAATTAAATATCAGGCAGCTGTAGTCAAAAAATGAAAACATTTCTATTGACAAACTTTTTATTCGAAATTTCACGATACGAATTTCAAAGAATTTCAAGACGCAGAAAAGAAATCAATATGAAAATGATACATGTATTATAAGTTAGTTTTAACCGGCCTAATCATAACGAAAAATGTTCAAAGAGAGGAAAGAGGAAAGAACCATTTAGTATTGACATAGGAGAGCGTGAAATTTCTGCACAAAGTGTGTTTCCGCATAAGATCTCCCACCCACTGTGACAGTGAGTTCAGAAGAAAATTTATGAAACCAGGTAAAAGTTGTGGAAGAAAGTCAGAAGGGATGAAAACCAAATACAGCGAAGAACCGAAAAAAGATCGTCCGTAACAAACAAGAAACCAAATTCTATTTCAGCAAAAAAAATGACATACTTAAATCTCAGCCTGGGACCTCACATTTCTTCCCTGGAAGTGCAAATTTCCATCGATACAATTGTTTAATCCCTTTGAGGAAATAACTATGAGATGTTACTGAAAAATCCATTTCAATGATAGCTATAGTCAATCATTAAGATTTGGAAATAAAGCGTTGAAGTGATTCATAAGTGGGCCGATATCTACAAATGTATCGTCCAGATTAATCATCGAACTAAACTAAAATTATTCATAAAATTACATACAAGTAAAAAAATTGAAATACCCTCGATGAAAAATAAAATAAAAAATACTACTACTTGATATAGCCCTACTATTTAAAAACTAATACTAATGTTTTTTATTTAAAAATTTCCCTAACTGAACTAGTACAATTGAAAATTAATTTTAATATAGGAAGATTAGATTAGATGATTATTTTAGTTTAAGCTTCCCTTTCCGCAATAAATGCGATCCAAAGAGAGGAAGAAGGAAGGCACCATTTATTATGGAGTTAAGGGAACGCGGAATCTATGCAGAAAGGGCATAGAAAGCGTAAGTCGAGAAAGAAGTTCACGAAACAAGATCAAAGCTGAGGAAGAAATTATTTGGTCCTGAAAAACAGGACAGCAGTGTTCCGAAAAAAAGATGGTCCCTAACAAAATAAAGAAACACTTCATTTCAATAAAAGAAGGTCTACCTAACTCTAAGCTCGGGCCCTCATATTTTTCCCCTGTGAGCGCTAATTCCCATTGATCCAATAGTTGTACATATCCCCCTGAGCGGTTTAAGCGGGGAAGAAAGAACAAAACCAACTTCCGTACGCACTTACAGGTCTAAATAAAGGTCGAAATCGTTAACTTGTACGCCCACGTTCTTTGAGAGAAGACAGTTTTCGAGTTAACTGAACGCGGTTGATATCAAATTATTATATCAGTTAGTTTAAGTCCCTACCCAAAACAAAAACAATCTGAAGAGAGCGAAGACAAGGAATCATTTAGTAAGGAAGGACTTTAGAAAACGTGGAATCTACTGTGAGGTCGAAGTGTGTTCCCACGTAGGATACCCTGTGCATAGAAACAGCAAGTAAGAAGGGATGAGAAAGAAAATACAAAAAAACGTTGCAAAAAAGGTATCGAAAGTGAAAGAAACGCAGTAGGCATGAAATAAAGAAATCTCTAAAGCTTATTTACAGCTGAGATGACCTATCTTCAGGTGAATCCTGCAACTCAGTTATGTTTAAATTTCTGAGTTTTATCATTAGCTCCTATGGTAACAAGAAAACACCCTGATTTTTTATTTTCAGTGTTTGATATTTGCTTCTTTATCAAATCAATACTGTACCTCATAAAGTAACCTCAACTTTTTTCTTTTGATTTCTAACTCCAATATTTACAAAAAGACATCCTGAGATCCATTTTTTGGCGTTTTTTGACACTTCTCCTATATTAATGCCGTTATCCTTCTATAATGAAACGCCAGGCGTCTTCTTTAATTAATAAATAAATAAATTTGTATATTTTCTCTGCTTAATTTCTCATACTTTATTACAATCGGAATCTCTTTGAACATATTAATTAAATTGGTTGATAATGCTTCGTTGGTTGGTTTGTCTCTAATTCACTCTCTCAAACAATGCTTAATGACCGTTTCAGTTGTCCGATTTTCGTAAGGGCATAAGTGCAAGAATATTTTAATCGCGAGTACTATTAAGGCAAATCTACAATATGCATTTTTTACTGCGCAACTCTCAAGCATTTTTCAACTCATGAGAGTAATTCCATGCATGAGCGCCGAGCGGCTACACACTTGGTACACTGTGCACTATGCACCAGGGTGGAGCGTTTTTTTCAACTTTTTGGAGTTCGGTTTTACTATGGTGTGGAAAAGTTGTGGAAGTGCATAAAAATGATGTGTAAAAAATTTTAGACTCCTAGGTTTATTCCTTCATGAGTCGTGGGTCGTTAGAAAATTTCAAAAGTAGGAAAAATAGCATATATTTGAAAAAAAACCCAAATGTCCATTTAACATTCTCAGAGGTCAAAATAAGTAAAAATCATCATAAAGATGTATTTATAATAAATGTTCCAGGTTTCGAAGCTCTATCTTATCATCTTCATTATCCGAGGGTCATGAGAAAATTTCCCAAAAATAATATTTTGGGTACTTAGGGGTCACAGTAGGTAAAAATCATCATTAGAACATCCCTCGAATATATGTTTCAAATTTTAGAGTACCCAAAAATTAATTTTGAGAAAATTTTCAGTTATATGCTTCTTCCTCATATTTCGGAAATTTTCTTATGAACCTCGAATAATGAAGATGATAAGATAGAGCTTTTAAACCTGGAACATATGTTCTAGACACGTTTTTATGATGATTTTTACCTATTGTGACCTCTGAGAATGCTAAATGAATTCTTGGAGAATTTTTCAAATATTTGCTATTTTTCATATTTTTGAAATTTTCAAACGACCCTCGAATCAAGAAGGAATCAACTTAGGGGTTTAACATTTTGCACACATCGTTTTTATGCAATTCCACAACTTCTCCACACTAATGTGGAACTGATGAATTGCAGTAAACGCTCCACCCTAAAGTGACCCTAATAGCCACCCTATGCCCGGCTCAGTTGCACACCGCTGCTCGTAGGAGGAGGATGCAGAGGAAGCTGTGCTTGTTTTGCGCTTTGTAAATAATCTAGTCAATCAACGACATAACTATCGAACTATGTTTCATAGTGACGTTTTCTAAATTCAGTTTAAGCTGTCTAATTAACAAGGAACTCAAATATATAGCTTTTCAACAAGAGAAATGCTATATATTTTTATTACCTCGCGCCTGAATGCTATGGAAGGAATTATTTAACTTGCTTATCTTTTATATATAAATAAGTAACGAACATAACTTAGCTGAGCGACTATTTCAGTCCAAATTTGATGTTGACTGCCGACTCTCAGTTCCGTCACTGAGAAATGACAACATATCATAGCACCATATGGTCGGCCGCTGTACATCTGTACCTGCCCCTGATTTTCTTGAAACGTTCAACATTCTCTGCTTCAAATATTATGTCCTCAATGTATGAAATCTCTTTTTTATTATATCAACTGTCAATGCTTTTCCAGTGTCTAGAGATTTAAAATAGCTTTGTAAGGTAATTCTCTTCAATTTCTGTCTTTGTACGCGGAATTTTTGACGCTCCAGAGGCATTCATTGGCTTTATATTGGACTACGAGCTGAAGCACTAGCTCGCGTTGCCAATCACTCATGGTAGAAACCCGAAGAAATAAACACATGCACAATAGAACACCCCACAATGAAGTACAGCTGCAAACTGGCACAGTTATCAAGCAATGACCTTGAAATGATGCCTAGGTTCCTCCTAACCAGGGCTGCCACTGATGGGGGATTTCCCCTAGATCTGGGGGAAACGCTTGTAGTCTAGGGGAATGGGGGAAACTTACGCAAAAACTACTAAATTTGGGGGAATTTGGCCAGGAATTATTTCTTAAGCAAAAAATGTATACCTTGAATAATTTTAAATTACAAGTGGACGTAAGCTCATTCGGATGAAGATATTATGATGCAGAACAGGAAATGCCCCTTTTAACGATGAATACAAGGCAATATAACGAAGTTTGAACGCGGATGGATTCAGACTGGCAACGAGATTCACATGATCACATCGGAACAGCGAACAGTCTTATTCTCACATCTCACTGAGCTAATTCTCGATAATTCGCTTTGTAAAATGAATAAAAAGGCAGATAGTGAACGCTTCCTTCCTCTGAGCGAATACTTTTTGATCAATATTCCCCTCATTAACTTGGATTTTGTGATAACTATTCTTATACATTAATTTTTGAATTCAGATATTTTTATCGTATTTTCTTCCGCAAAGGAGGCGGAACGCAGAAGTTCTTAAAGATTAAATACTTGTGTGGCTCAAAATTAACAGATATTAAAAATGTGCAGCAGGCCTAGTTTCCAATCAGCAACTTTCAATATTAATGTTTTTATTTGTCTGTCTCGTCATATCTTATACGCGTTACAGAGGCTAACTCTGTTACATGCTCTTCAGCAATTAGTTCAACTTAGAATGTCAACTTAACGTTTTAACAAGCAAAACTTTACACAGATGACAAATAGGTTCATATTAATTATTAATGCTATTTATATAAGGATTTCATTATTTTATAGTTATTTTTTGTTTTAGAATGCTGATTATTTCTTCCCAATGGCATACCGAACCGAATCATCTTCTAAGAAACAAAATTTCCGTACGCAGTCATTTAGTAGCAATTGGCTCGGTGCACCCGAATTAAAAACTCGTCTGAAATGAAATAGTAATCTCAACTGTAGGTATTGTAAGTGCAGCTCTATTTTTTTGGAAAATTAAAACAAAACTATGCTCAGTGCAACATAAGAAAAACAAAAATGTTGCAAGTATCAGCGCTGATCGTAATAGAGCCGTCCATGAAATCCAGTGGAATTACCATAAGTGAGCTTACTCTTGTAGTAAATTTTGACCAACACGACCTTTCCTCAAGTGTGTATAGTTTCTTACCTGCAGGTAAAACAATTCACTCATGCAGCAAAATAGCTCACAAGCTGTCAATGAAAAGGACGAAATTACATTTATATTTATAATACATTGAGTAATATCAGTTTCTATTTAATATATATGCCATAATACGTGTTTTTTTTCAATTTTGGGGGATTTTTGCCGAAAATGGGGGAATTTCTACCGCAAATCTGGGGGAAAGAGAAAAACCTCAGTGGCAGCCCTGCTCCTAACTACGCGCTACAGATGCTTGCTTCAAAAAACGCCTCGTCAATAACCGCACTGCAGTGGACGTTCATGCAGCACTCGTGCAACCGACATGCATGCTTCAAATTTGGGTGAGCTGCGATTGAGTTGCACGAAGAAACGCATAGTGTAGCCGCGCCTTGAGGATGGATTTATTTGTTACTCATCCACATCTGGAAGACAATTGTCTGAAGAAAATATCGAATCTCGTCATTTTTGACGGGTCGTGTTCAGTAGCATTCTATATTACGACTAAATCTAAATACGTGATTTGAGGCAGTATTTTCTCTTCATTTCAAAAACCATTTTTCACTCATGAATAATAATTGCAACTGAAAAACAAAGCCATTATCATTGCCTACGTGTATACTCTAGTTATTTTATCAAATTCAGAAATTAAACATGTAAAAGAGGAACATCTGAGAGAGCGCGACAGAAGTTTAAGAAACATGCTGAACAGTCGTATCCAAGTTACGATACAGCGACAGATAGAGCCGCTCTGGAAGAGTACTCTCCCTCCGAGTTCCTCATTGACTATTCAAACGCTAGGAGGTGTGAGGCTCCCAGCGGGACCTGACCAGCTAGAAATGAAGGTCTGGGGAGAGACAGAGTTCCGGGAGGCTCCCCATGTCCCGCTGCTGCTTCCGGGGGAGTGCACTGAACTCCTGCCCTGGATGAATGCTAGATAACGGCAAAGTTTTGCTCATTTCACGGCTATTAAAGCTTGCTTGCCAAATCTAACAGCGCTCACAAAAACGACATTCGAAAGTTCATCTTGTTACCTTTCGGAAAAGTCAGAAAATAATGGCAGAACTTGAATGACTGAAGTTTAAGAGCTCGAAATCAAATCAAGAAACAGAGCTGCACGGAGAATAGCGTCGCTGCGTGATGGGTCATCTTGCGATAGATCCTGCAATCGAAGACACGCAACTGCGCAAAACATCGAAAAGTTTGAAGAGGTGAACGGATCGCCTCTCAATAAGCTGGAACTTCTGCCATTTCACCACAATTGCTCACAATAATGATGTTTTGATTGGAAAAGTAGGAGACACTCGAAGCGAAATTATTGGTTCTGAAGTATATAAGGTATATGCGTTAATGTTGATTTTGTCAACATCCTTCGATGTTATTATTTGAAGATATATAAATATACGCAAAATATTCTAAAATAGCAAGACCCGTGGAAATTCCACGGACAATATCATCAATAAGCTAGGTAGACCCGAGAAAAAATTTGGTCAACATTACCCAAGAAATTCTAACCTAACATACTCTGACATAACCCATGCTAACCTAACATATACTAAACCTTTCCTAACTAAAGCTATCCTGATAATATGTTAAACATAAAAAACAATGAACCCGTAAAAATTTCATCAACATTACCTAATCTATGCTAACCTAACCTAAGCTATCCTATCCGATCCCATCCTAATTTATACTAACCTATCCTGTATCATTTGAATTGTCTCAACCAATGGGTTAAGCAATGTCATCGTTCAGCTAAGGGGACCCGGGAAAAATTTCCGTCAACGTTACCTAACACATTCTAACATTTCCATTTTTTCAAATTTTGGGATCAGCAGAGACAAATTTAATTTTTTGACCCAAGCTTTCGGATAGATTAGCTCTAGCCGTCATCAGGGGAACGATGTATTTTTAAACAAAACCTCTTATGGTATCCGCGTGTATCTAGTATACAAAACATTTTATTAAATTTTTAGATGCAAGCCGAAAATCATTGATCAAGGGTGACTGATGAGCAAAGGAAGAAACTGCGGGGGGACATCAAGGTGACGATTAATTTTGTTTGGTTCCTGAACACTGTACATTGCTTCGACAATTTTTCGGGCGTATTAATTTTTAACATTTTATAAGATAGATACATTTTCAAAATCAAAAGAATGGTTATCTTCTTCGGAATGCTAGTAGACAAGGGATAACCTATTCTTCCTCTGCACATTCTTAGCATGCCCATCAATTCGTTGTAAAAGGTTTCTACCCGTTTCCCCAATGTAACATGCTTAACAATTTTTACATTATAATTTATATATAAGATTACTTTTTTCACAATTCTATCGTTTATCTTTAAGTCTGATTAGGCTGTTTTTTATTGTATTCGAAGATTTGAAAGCCAATTTAACATTGAATGGTTTTAAGATTCGCTGGACTCTTTCAGAACAACCTTTAATATACGGGACGCTAACATATTTCAGGGGGCGTTAGGAATTTTCGTTGCTGTATCGAAGTATTGGGAGGTTTTGATTATTTCCGCCAATCATTAGTCGGTTGCTATTACGTAGTTAAGGAGGAAAATTATTCTATTTCAATAATTAATTCACTTTTGAAAGTTCTTAATTAAAATTTTGCTCACTACAAATATTAACTGCTCTCTGATAAAGGGATTTCGCTACACTCCTCCTCTGTGATAAGGGTTGATAGCTGAAATAGTCTAAGTACCTGACTGTGTTTGTTGGTTTCCGGTAGACCCGGAATTATATATAGACCCCTGAAATATGTTAGCGTCCCGTATATTAAAGGTTGTTCTGAAAGAGTCCAGCGAATCTTAAAGCCATTCGATGTTAAATTGGCTTTCAAATCTTCGAATACAATAAAAAACAGCCTAATCAGACTCAAAGATAAACGATAGAATTGTGAAAAAGCAATCTTATACATAAGTTATAATGTAAAAATTGTTAAGCATGTTACATTGGGGAAACGGGTAGAAATCTTTACCAACGAATTGATGAGCATGCCAAGAATGTGCAGAGGAAGAATAGGTTATCCCTTGTCTATTAGCATTCCGAAGAAGATAACCATTCTTTTGTTTTTGAAAATGTATCTATCTTATAAAATGTTAAAAATTAATTCGCCCGAAAAATTATCGAAGAAATTTACAGTGCTTAGGAACCAAACAAAATTAATCGTCACCTTCAAGCCCCCGCAGTTTCTTCCTTTGCTCATCAGTCGCCCTTGATCAATGATTTTCGGCTTACATCTAAAAATTTAATAAAATATTTTGTATACTAGATACACGCGGATACCATAAGATGTTTTGTTTGAAAATACATCGTTCCCCTGATGACGGCTAGAGCTGATCTAGCCGAAAGCTTGGGTCAAAAAATTAAATTTGTCTCTGCTGATCCCAAAATTTGAAAAAAATGGAAACTTCACTACCAAGACCTCCTTTATTTTAACAATTGAGACATTCTAACATATATTCTATCCTAACCCATTCTAACCTAACATATCTTACTATCCTATCCTAAACTACGCTAAACTGATAAAATGTCAAACACATCAATGCATGCAAACACGATCTCTTTAAATGTAACACTCAGGAATTCGGTATCCATGATACAGTAAACTCGGATGAGAGCGTAACGGGCGGACTAACTAACTAAGGGAATAACAAGCAGAATATTATATAGATGATTGAAAATTTTTCGAAATTTATTGAGTATTTGGAAAGAGGGAAAAGTTAGCAATGAAGAACATCAATCTAAGAATATTTAATTTCGTGTAAATCAGCAACCCATAGCAAAAAATACCATTTTTTACTTCGATACGGTGCCGATTTCCCCGGTAAGGATAATACGCTTCTTCTCAGACATGGAACCGAAGTCCAACAAAAGTGGAGCCGATGAAGACAGTTTTGCGATGTCATTCATGTTTTATGGAAGCAAAAGTTAAACCGTCTACAGCCCGAGCAAAATTCTGCCATCTGCACGCTGGCAGCCGACCAAACGAACTGCCGCGCTCGGCAGCGGCGGGCAATATCGAAGCACCAAATTACGGGCAGTGCAGAAAGAACGCCACACAGTGGAGTGAAATAAAGACTTAATTTCAGAGCTGCCACGGGCAGTTTAAAGAAACGAAAACAAATAACGAACGATTACTCTTATCAGGTCGTTTTTGTTAAATATTTTGAATGAACCAGTACCGAGTAAGCGACAGAAAATTAACTAAGTAGAAAATAAAATTGGGAGCATGAAGTCCTCGAACGACTGAAGTGAGACCAACTGCAGTTTGAATAAATTAATAGTAATGCAGATAAACTTAAATCATATGAGCCCAAAATGAGACCAATAACAATTCAAATGAAACAAATAAGTAATTCAGGCGTATCAAATTATGTTTTTTACTAAATCTATTCTATAATAAGAGCCGCGTCCGTCCGTCGGTCTCTCTGTCCGAAGCCAGCCGAAAGTGTGTGATGAGCGTATCTGTGATTCAAGCTCCAGTCCTATATATTTTGACGGGCCGTGTTCACGCGGCCTCGTCAACTCTCGAGAGATGGTATTTTATATTTCTTACAGCCTTTCTTTCATTTGCCCTCTTTTTTATTTCAAATAAGAAGAAAGAAAACACTTTATTCCCAATAGCATACATACATACATATATATACCGGGCTTATCCTCCCTATGGGAGGGAAGCCGACAGCAAGCCACAATCCCCACACTTAGTCACTAGGAGGCGAGAGAGGCAGTACTGGCCGCACCTGAACTGCCAGGATCAGCAGCAGCCCAGCACAACCACCTTCCACAGTCAGGCCCGACAGCCACAGCTGGTTTACCCCGACCGCTTCATTGAGTGCAGCCCCTCCCCCCGCACATGACAGGTCAACCCCATCACACGCGGGCAGCTTCCAGTAACGCGTCAAAAATAAAATTACCTCCTTATACACTGCCCCCACTCACTTCTGTCCGCAGCCATCCCTCTCGCCACGTCCACAGTCAGACCCCTTTCATACAAAGCACGTCGCACCCCATCCATCCAACTCATCCGTGGTCTACCTCGCGCTCGAAGACCACTCACTTCCGACATATATATCTTTTTCACCAGCCGCTCAACATTCATTCTTTCAACATGCCCAAACCATCCAAGCACTCTTTCATCCACTCGCCTGCTCAACTTTTTGATAACACCCGTCTGCCCCCTAACCAACTCATTCCTGATCCTATCTATTCTAGTTACTCCATACATGCTCCTCAAACACTTCATCTCAAACACATCCAACTTCCATCCTCTCAGCTGTTCTCAGCTGTTCTTATTCCCAATAGAGATGGTACAAAAGTACCATCATTGGTTTTTAAAATAAAGAGGGTTGGACTAGTCTTTACTATAAGAGTCGCGTCCGTCCGTCGGTCTGTCTGTCCGAAGCCAGCCGAAAGTGTGTGATGAGCGTATCTGTGATAATTTTGATGGGCCGTGTTCACGCGGCCTCATCAACTCTCGAGAGATTGTATTTTTTATCTATTACGGCCTTTCTCTCATTTCGCTCTCTTTTTTATTTCAAATAAAAGGGGGTGGACTAGACCTTTTTCACTTCAAATTAATCTAAGTCAAGTTCAATTTAATCCAAGTCAAGTTCAATTTAATCCAAGTCAAGTTCAAATTAATCCAAGTCAAGTTCAAATTAATCCGAGTCAAGTTCAAATTAATCCATGTCAAGTTCAATATAATCCAAGTCAAGTTCAAATTAATACAACCCTCAGTTCAGTTAAAAAATGACATAATAATTTGTTAATCTGAGTTTTGTGTTAAATATGTAGTTTTTGGATGTCATGAGCAAAACTTGTTTCTAGGATTTATTTACACTCATAGATATTTATATACGTGAAACTCCACTTCACCACACATATGAAATCAAATACATGCAAGTACAAAATATTATCAGTGGACGATATGTAGATTTAATCTATAAAAAATATACCAGTGCGATTTTTTGAGTACTAATATACGAACCCGTTTAATTACATTTTATATATGTACATTACTAACCAGATACATTCCTGCATTAGCAATTAAAATGTTGGCATCCAATCTCCATAATTCCGTGTTAGTCAATGTGAAGAAATGTAGGATCCACTCACAATACACAATAATAATACAAGAAACACTGTTTCTAACTTAATACTGATTTTATTTGTGTGTGTTCACAATTCAGTATATAAGACTTTTAAGACTTCAACACCTTTAATAATAATTAATTAATGAATATTTAAGTGTTGAAAGTATTTTATATTGAATTGTAAACACACATAAACAAAAACAGTATTAAGTAAGAAACCTTGTTTCTTGTATTATTATTTTGTATTGTAAGTGGATCCTACATTTCTTCACATTGACTAACACGGAATTATGTAGGATGGATTGCAACATTTGTATTGCTAATGCAGGTATATATCTGGGTAGTAATGTGCAAGCATAAATTGTAATCAAACGGAATCGCACATTAGTACTCAGTGAATCGCATTTGTATATTTCATTTAAAGTTTAATTCTACATATCGTTCAATGATAACCTTTTATATTTGCATGTACATGATTTCATATATGTGATAAAGTGGAATTTCACGTATATAAATCTCTATGAGTGTAAATAAATTCTCGAAAAAAGTCTTGCTTATAACATCCAATAGATACATATTTAACACAAAAAACTCAAATTAACAAATTATTATGTCATTTTATAACTCTACTGAGGGTTGGATTAATTTGAACTTGACTTGGATTAATTTGAACTTGACTTGGATTAATTTGAACTTGACTCGGATTAATTTGAACTTGACTCGGATTAATTTGAACTTGACTTGGATTAATTTGAACTTGACTTGGATTAACTTGAACTTGACTTGGATTAGATTGAACTTGATTTCGATTAACTTGAAGTGAAAAAGGTGTAGTTATGATAAAAGAAAGGAGGTTAAAAAAGAGTATCATCGAAGTGGATAAATAAATTTTTCAAGGGGCAGTCAGCAGTAAGAACTAAGGTAAGGTAAGTAAGATACGGCAGATTATTAGTAAATATAGCAACAAAGTGTGGTGAACAGCGCTTTTTTGTCATCAAAGTTGAAAGTATACGTCCAGGACTTCGTACGTCATCATGTTCTTTTTACGCCGCACCACATGAGTCCGATGACACTGCAGTTAGCCGAACTACTCGTATTTTAGGTACACACAGACACGGCCTGCAGCTGTTGTGGTGTCCGCCGCTCGTCCATCACAAAGAGATCGTTTCCACTCAAACTTTCAGGCCACTTCTTGCGGGACGTCTGCGTGATGGTTCAGTGTAGCATTGCTGAGTGCCGCCCTCACTGCTCAACTTGCGTCACGCGGGCTATTGAATTGCTGTGAAACACACCACACCCGTAAAGTAACTCGAGCAGGGCTAGTGATATTTTATGCCTCAATGAAATATTCTATCTTTATAAATATGACATAAAGGATATAAAATCAATATAGTTGTACATTTTCAGCGTAAAGTTGCATCTGGATTTCAAAAAAGATGTCACCTAACATTCATGCGATAATCGTGGAGACTTTCTAAGGGGATTTATCCTACACCAGGAGTTCATTAAAAGATTGGATGGGAACAAAAATTAACACGAATAGAATTATCACGTTAAAGCGAAGCAGAAACAAAACGCGTGTTGCTTTTGGATTAAGCGAAAATGAAACTCAAGAAAAATAGACTTCTAGTAATATTACAGAATACAACAGGTAAAATAATTGAAATTTATAAATGAAACAGAAAATATGTTATATTTTGATCTACCTGCAAAGAAAATTACGTAACGAGTCAGTTTACGAGGAATGATTACATATCGTAGTAGAGAACATTTTCTTAACAATTTAAACTGAGTCAAACTGATTGAGAAACATACATCTGAGAAACTTTAATCGCATGACTCCTGCTCAACATACATCTGTACATAAGAGAAGATATCCAAATGCTAATTGATGTTGCTATTGAATGCTGCTTCATTAAGATTTATTGCAGAGATAAAGTTCAGAAGAGAACACAATCCCAAATGAAAAGAAAAGCAAACATAAATGCAAGAAAAATACTGAACGTACAACGATAGTTTGCGCGACAACGCATACAACTACATAATACGCTCTAGAACTGCTAAGAAGACGCGTACGTTTTCAAAGAAATGGCATCAATACGATAGACGCCAAATTTCTGTAAAGTTCTATTGAACTTGTAGCCTCGACCTCGCACGGGTGAAACATCTGCACGGCTACTTCATTTGAGCCTCTACAGGGAACATGATAAGCTCGGCGGGGCGCATCGCAGCAATGAAGCACACCATAAAGAAACTCCGGGTAATCGATGAATCTAATTTGGTAATTTATGAGAATTCATTAAATTCAAAGCTAAATTTCTGTATTAAAATCTCGTTTTCATTGTGTTTCTCGTTTCAATGATAAACTCATTCACACGAACGAATAAAATTTAAATATTGCCGCGCTTTCTCAATCAGAAAATTCAAGCGTATAAAATTTTACGGTCTGATTTAATCCCGACATGTAATGCATTGGGCTAATTATAATGAGCCTCAAACAATCCAACTAAGTATAACTTACTAATAATTAACATACGAGCTGTTGCAGCAGCAACAGTTGATAAAGATCAGAACAAATTAATATCTTGTAAAATTTAAAGCCCACGCATTCATATTATTCCCCTTATGATGGTCTACCGACTCTTGAGTAACACTGTATGTTGTTGCTTAGAACAGATTATAGGTTAGTTTCAGCCTCTCAACCACAACCTGTTACCTATAGGGTGGAATGAGGAAGACATAATTTCGAATTAAATTGAGGGAATGACGGATAAGGTGTGCCCACTCCTTGAGCAAAGAAATAGCGCGATTGAGACATTTCACGAAACAAAATAAAAACTGAAGAAAAGATTAATGTGTTAGGACTGCAGTGAATCGATAAAAAATGGCCTGTAACAAAACAAAAAAGTAATTTACTGGAACCAAAGGAAGGCCAACCTAACCATCAGCTTGGTATCTCCTACCTTCCTTCCCATTGGAAATGCTAATTTTCATAAATACTCCAGTTACATCCCTCTGAGCGTAGCGTATGGCATATGAAGAATGTTTTAAATCCATCGTTTCTGAAAACAATGATCTCAAAATGAAGTGGGTGAAAGGCAAACTGGTTCAATTTTCAATTCCAAGAGTGTCAACCTGCTGAAAGGACGTAAATTTTCAGAAAATAAATATTAAATTCAATCCAAGAATATCAAAGCGTACTGTCACGATAAAATTTTTATACTTTATTGTAGAGTTCAACCACCAGGGCTTCGCTAAACAGTCTTTTAGGAATAGTATTATGCTTAACACGTTGTGGTGTCGGTGAATATGGTGAAAAGTTCACTTTACGGTTGAGTTTTGGTAGGATCTGAACAAATCAGAATAAATTAGTCACAATTTGAGATTTAAATCGCTTCTATAATTTTTACGATTGCAGCGATCCTAGATATAATTTTTACGATCCTAGGAAAAGGTAACTAAATATAACGGAATTAACAACCGGATTTTTAATGAAATATGGTAAATCATTACCGCAGATTTAAAATATCTCCACAACGCGTTCGAAAATTCAAGCGTCAGAAAGACCAACAACAAATCGTACTGAAAGTTAAGTTCGATCATATTCAGGTCAAAAAATATCAAACTACCATAGAGGGAATTCTGAAGGTTCAATAACATCTAATTATGAACAGCGGAGTCAACTACAAGAAAAGGGCCTTTTGAATGTAACACGGCTCGTGTCTACAGGGGCATTTCAGTGTCCACGATACAGTGGAATACAATAGCCAGGATTATTTAACTTGTTGGTAGCAGTAAAAAGGCATGCCTGTCTTTGGTTTGCATGAGCAAAGGGCAATCCAATAATCGATCACTGTAAATATTTGAGCCTTTCGAGTCAAGTTGGAGCCTTTGAGTAACTGCTAGCACTTTAACACATCTTTGCGTTGCTTGAATAGCATTGTTTGAGTACAACGAAGGGATAAAAGGCTCATTCGTACAGAACTCAGGTCACGTCGCAATGCAGTTAGCGAGGACACTTTCATGGAACTGCGCGGGGACACCAGCGTAGCCATTGAAACATTGATGTCCCCGCGCAGTTCCATGAAAGTGTCCTCGCTAACTGCATTGCGACGTGACCTGAGTTCTGTACGAATGAGCCTTTTATCCCTTCGTTGTACTCAAACAATGCTATTCAAGCAACGCAAAGATGTGTTAAAGTGCTAGCAGTTACTCTGTCATTGTACGCGCCGTTTATCCAGTAAATCAACAGCTGCAGGTCTGAAAAAATTTGATTCAGACTGTCGTTTTGATAAGCTCGAACGTGAATGAGAATAAACAGAGAGCGGGCACCTCCAGATATCCAAGCTTCCATTGCTGAAAAACAACTCATTGTTAATCCTAGCTGATGTCCAACAACGCGCCGCTGTTGCAGAGATGTATCAAAAAGGCGACTCAAATCGCACGACTACGAGTCTCGCAGGCACTGGATGCGCGGTGTGAGGTGGGGCTGGCATCGGAGGCTACAGAGAGACGGGCGCGCGTCTCGCTCCGTAACCCCTGACCTTCTCCAGCGGCGGCAGCGGGCGCGCTTAGCGACGAGTCCGCCAGGGAACCGAGAGCAAACGGGCGCACCACGCTATGGGCAGTGCGCAACAAAGATACAGGTTTGAACAGAGAATTACAGAATTTGAAAGTAGCGGGGAACTAATCTGAGAGAATACAAAGTATAATGCTGCACAAAGTAGCTTGAGAATTGGAGTAGAAAGAACAATGCGTATTGCATTCAAAAACACACAGCTCGTAGAATTATTAGCGTGTAGTGACTTATTACAAATTAAATCATTCTGCAATGATCTTTGTATGTTGTTCAGTTGGAAAAACTTCATGAGCCTAAGTGACTCGATCATGAACTGACTTGTGGGAAAGTAATCGAGTAATATAAGTAAAAACGTAAATGCCATCGGACGATCGGCGACGGAACAGACTCTTAAAAACAGGCACAAAACTATGATGATCAAAGAACATTCAACAAAATGTCAGCAATGCGGACGGAAGTCTAATGTTTAACATACATCCACTGAATAACTAAGTTAAAATCTATCCTGATATTAACACCAATTTTTGATGACGAATCAAACGAAACTTTTCGCACAATCTAAAAACGCTAAAACTAAATAAAGGTTCACGCACTGTTTGAAGTTTGAAGAGCTACTTGTTCACGCACGTTGTTCGAAAGATTTGAGAAACTGAGATGGTTCATGACAATCTATCTAACCGAATAACACCCGTTGTGTGTTTATTTATACATTTGTTTGGTGTCCGCTTCTTAAGAAACATAGGATGTCTGAGTGGGCGGTATCCTGGATACCAAATATTTCAGTGGAACGTTGAGTAGTAGTAGTAGTAAAACCAGGTTTCTACCGCTTCAGTAACAAAGACTATAACGCGGGTGTGCAACATTGAAAGATGGCTCTTACATGCATTGATATATTTGACATTTCATCAGGATAGGTTAGAATAGGAAAAGTTAGGATATGTTAGGTTAGCGTAAATTAGGTAATGTTGAGGGAAATTTATCACGGGTCCACCTAGCTTAAGGATGACATTTTTAGTGGAATTTCCAAGGGTCCTGCTGCTACCTAATGCTGCTACCCTTGGTTTATTTGTTTCAAGTCTGCTTCTCCATTTCTCTATCGCGCTCATAAGGATAGTTGTAATGACCATTTCTGTGATACGAGTTTCACCAGCGCACAAGTACAAAAATATTTTCATCACGGGTACCGTTAGGATGAACATATTTGTTTGTCATTCACATCTGGAAAATTTGTTCAAGAAAGATATTGAATCCCATCATTTTTGATGGGCTGTGCACACTAGTACTATATATAATAAGAGACGCGTCAGTCGGTCGGTCGGTCTGTCCGGTCGGTCAGCCGGAAGTATGTGATGAGCGTATCTGTGATACAAGCTCCAGCCCTATATATTTTGACGGGCCGTGTTCACGCGGCCTCACCAACTCTCGAGAGATTGTATTTTTTTATTTCTTACGGCCTTTCTCTCATTTCGCCCTCTTTTTTATTTCAAATAAAGGGGGGTGGACTAGTCAACAATAATTTGTCATCGCTGGTTTCCTACTCCATGACCAGGCTAGGGCATCTCTACCTCAGCGATTGTAGAATGCTTGCGCAGCTCTGAGGAAGGTGCAAGCCCTGACATCCGGCAACAGTTCTGCACGTTCATTGTTGATCAAAGTCCTGCTGCCGGCATCCTTCATAGCGAATGTTGGGCTACAATCTCGAAAATTTTTTTTAGCTGAACCAAATCAAAATGGGAATTGCTAACGAAAGAAGTTTATTCCAATTCGGTTTCGAGCAAGATTATTCAAGTCCTCCTTTTTCAACTGTACAATATTTTAAACACTGTCTCTTCACGGTAAGATTCATTGGTGCTATAGTTTGAGGAAACAGAAGTTATTTTGAAAGTTAAAATTGAAGCACGGATCAGTGAGTTCTGTTTACTCGAGTAGAAAACAAAAACTGAAACAAGAGATCGAAGCGAGAAATATTTTTTTCGAGAAAAATGTTCCCCTACAGACAATTCAGGATAACTTTCAGTTTGATCATTTGAATTGAGAAACAGGCTTAGCCCTTTAACGCCCAAGAGAATTTAACGGTCTTCATTCAGAAGTAACCTTAATATATTGTATTTCTGGCTAAATTTGTTCCCTAATGTGATCTTTGTAGCTCGCAGTTTCTCCCTAATTTTGGTATCGGAGATAACCTGATGTCAGCGCCAGTTTAATGACGGTGGCTGTGATTACGCCAATATTAAATAACAACGTTGACGTTAAAGGGTTATGTTCATCATTACATAAATGATGAGTGTTTTGGTGAGCGATTTCATTACTCGCTGCTGCATCTGACCAGCGTGAGCTGAGTAGAGGCAGCAGACTCCCGATGGCTTGAAGCGGACGGCGTTGAATGACGTATCATCCTCAGCGCGGCTGAGACAGTAACGACCCAAGTTTTTATTGGAGCGTTGTCCGCTGCAACGCTTCAACTCCCGCCATTAACAAGCAACGAATGTCTCCGGAGCAAGCAAAAGAAGCATCTAAGCAAGCGTGGGAAGTGCTGCTAGAAGCTGTTGTTCAAGCCATGAGAGCCACCTGGCCCCACTTGCTGCAACTTCACAAATAGAATTGCTGTGGCAGGGGTCGCCAACTTTTGACAGTGGAACAATTTCTTTTTATAAGAAAAATTGAACAGGAGCAGTTGCTCGTGGATGCTGGATATTAGGAAAAAACAGGTAGGCCTTTATTATAATTGCCCCTAAAATTCCCAAACTCTTGTTAGCGGACTTAGAGTCGTTCAATTTAAAAGCATCCCCTCCGAAGTTGTTGATTTTGTCGTTCATATATACAATGTACGTTTCGCAACAGCACCGTGGTGAATCTCACGTTGGTGTACTTGAAACATTACTTCAAGAGGAAAGATATGTTAGACAAAACCTGAGAACCTCGATCTCTTTTTCCAACTTGACTCTGAGAATCACAAAGCTCGGGACGAATTGAAATATTCTAATTTGCACTAAAGGAGATAGTTTTTCATTTAATTCTATTTTATAACATTACTTAGGTTATTTTTGAAAAGAGCAAGATCATATTAGTCTCAAAGATTGAAGATGAGGCTTGAGTACCAGTAGGCATTGAATTAGACTCAGGAACGTTAGAAATGTCACCTTCGGTCAGTGTAACAAAAACACGGATTTAAATTGCCAGAAATAGGATCTTATCTATTAAAGTATATGCTCAAAGATGTGCAAGTATCTGATAACTAAGGATTTACAAAATCCTTACACATTGACTGCGATGGGTTAAACTGAAATTCAATATCCAACTCAAATTTAAAATCAAACTTTGTTAAAAATGGTATGGACAGCAAATATTAAGTGGGTAAAATAAATACCATTAATTTAAAAAGATTGTTAAAAAAGTTTCAAACGACCCATCGATGGGTCGTTTGCAGCTGGAAAACTCAGCAAGACCCACCGGTGGGTCATACCGCAATGAATGTGTTAATCACCGTTTCAACTTCTCTTTTTTATCGGCAAGAATACTCTATTTATCCTTCACGTAACGTCGCACAGCTTTTCTAGCACTATTATTTTTAATACTTCAATTTTGACTGCTTCAGTCCTTCAAGACAAAAATCTTAATTAACTCAGATGCATAGTTTTTTTTCATATGAGCAGAGCCTTTATTCACAGATTTAATTAAAACTTACATTAATTTACCTCGGCAAAGAAACGAACCCAGACCAACACTTCTAGAGTTCCTAATTGAAATGATAATTAATACCTAAAAAAAGGACGCGTGGCACAGTCGTATATAATCTTGTTCCCTTTCTTCACTTCATTTCAGGTAAAGTATACGTGGAGACAGAAATCAGATTCATTCCCGGTAAAAAAAAAATCTCCAATCTCTGCGCGATAAATTCGGCTTATGCATTCACGGATTTGTTTCCTATTATAACTTTCACATTGAGAATGATGTAAAAAAAGTTAATGAGGCGTCAAAAGACGAAGGAGGCCCAATACGACCAATCTTTCCATGTTCCGAAAATTTCCATCCAAAAAATTTGAACATCGTTGCAAGGCAATCGCCTCGCATGAAGTTAGACGTCGAATGAAGCTTGTGAGATTTCACGGCTGTATGGGATGGTGCAAATAAACGTTCAGTAAATCAGTTAAAAATAAAAAAATATTTATGGCATGGTAAAATAATACTCATCCAAATGAATTCACAAATGATTAGAGCATCTCAAAGGCTTCAAAAAACTTAGAAATGGAAAAATCAATCGGAAACTAGTCTCACATGGAATTGTGTTGAGTTCAAACTGAGAAAACGTGCATGACAATCACACGTGCATCACAAATTGTGCCTTGATAAATAAGAACATTGAAACCTGATTGATGAGAAAAAATTTACACAATTTCCCCAAATTAACGCTGATGTAGCCCACAAATTTACCAAACAGCGAACTTCCTTCAGATTTTACAGAATGCATAAGAGTGAACCATGCTGTGGCATTAGAAAAAGATATCAGTGGAACTGTAGTGAAGAACGATCATGCGAAGATGTGTTACTTAAATTAAGTAGTCAGTACCGCTGCATCGTGTTATTTCAGCCTGAATGCTGTCGTGAAAAATTACAAACCAGGAGACTCCGCATAAAGACATAAAAAATTAATACTTTTTCCCTAACATATAAAGGACATCGCAGGGAAGCCCAAAACGTGTAGCACAATGCATGGAACATTACTCACCACAACAGGCACTCCATCAACCACAATCACTGCTGCAATCTTGTTATATCTGCGGAGCGTGACCGCCTGTATGAATATACCGTAGAATCACGTGACGTCATAAGTTCACTATCAGCTTCCAGGCACAAACTATCAGAGCAACCCCGGCGCACACAGAAAAATCCATTCGGAAACATTGCTTTCAGCATTGCACGTAGTAAATTTCTTACCCTAGATGCTTGTCTTGTTGAAAAAGGACTGAAAAACTATCTCAATAATAATTCCCTTCACATATTAGGTTATTAGTTTATTAGTTAGTTTAAGCCTCCCTATCCACCACATAGGCGATCCAAAGGGAGGAAGGAGGAAGACACCAGTTAGAATGGAGTTTAGGGAATCTATGCAGAAAAGGCATAGAAACATTAAGTTGAGAAAGAAGATTATGAAACAAGGTCAATGAAACAAGATAAGACGCGATTTTCATCGCATTCGACCGAGGAAAGGCATAAAACGCGCTTTTTAGCTCTGTCGACCGTGGAATCGGCTAAATATGCACTTTTCACCTCTGTCGCCTGGGGAAACAGCAAAGGACTTGATTTTCACTGTATTCGACCTAGGAAACAAGATAAGACGCGATTTTCACCGCATTCGACCGTTGAAAAAGAAAGTAGTAGGTGCTGAAAAATAGGACAGCGGTCAACCGAAAAAACATGGCGCTTAACATTACAAAAACACTTTATTTTAACGAAAAAAAGGCCTCTGAGCTCGGGCCCTCACATTTTCCCCCTGGGAGTGCTAATTCCCATAGATACAATAGTTGTACCTCCTGAGGGGGTAGGGTTATTCCCTTCACAAAAATATAATAAACGAAATCTACAAACCCAAAAAACGACAATCGAGAATTTGTTGTGTGACGAGAAAATTAACAGAAGCACAGGATTACTACGATAATCACGGAGGATGCTTGAATGAGCCGGTGCGCTCGAGATCTTTCGTGCGAATTTCAAGGCAAGGCTGGAGTCTCATTAGATGAGCGCTAAAAATAAGCCCCGCGCAGCAAGGAGAACAGAAGCCACTCATCGTGCCTGGTTTTACAAGCGAGTGCGGAATCCAATTTCATGCTCTCTGGAGTTGACCTCTGAAACAACACCGACCACGATCTGCTGAGTCAGCCGTCCTACTGCCTGAGCGTGAGCGATGGTGCCGGACTTGGCGTCACTATACCAGGGCGGTGTGGGCCTCAACTCAACCTTCACTATTGACAGCTATGTATTCGCGCAAGATTTTTTGAAAATAAAGTAAAGTTCATGAAATTTCATTGCAAATTGAAATAGTTGACAGTAATTAAAAAACGTCATCGTTTTAGATCTTACTTTTATTAATTAGATTAGATGGGTTAATTTTTACCTCCTAAACTACTATAAAATTGTTCCATAGAAAAAGAAAAAAAGGCCAAAGGACAATTGTGTCTCACACAGAGCCTCCGTATCATTCAACACGTGAACGACTCGCTTACTTGTCACACTATACGCTGGGGATTTTCGTGGATGATTCTTAAGCGCCTTATTGTGTTAGTACGCATTTGAGAGACCTACTTCTCTAGTGCAGGACACCACGCGCCTTTATTACTATTATTCACACGAAGAACACATACGCTAGCTGTTTTAAGTTGCTTATTGGTAAAGTGGTCCAGAGTTCTGCGAGTAATAGCTTTCCTTGATGACATTTACTGTAAACTGACGCAACCACTCAAGTTCGCAGGATACTGGACTCTAACTTAACTATGCTCAACAAAGAGGAATCGTGTATGTACATGGTACAGTCTGTTGAGTTTCTTTGTCATTAAGTCCTCCATTCTTTGTTGAAGTTCTGTTCTCCATATAGTTACACATTAAATTTTTTCTGTGTAGGGTTTAACAAGGGAAGTGATTTAAAATGCAGCTACCTTAGTTCAATTTTCCCAATTTATACTGAAGAAACTCAATTTATTTACATCTCACGTACATCTACGCATTTATTAATGTCAGTAATACCTACAGCCAACGCCAGTACAGCGAGGTGTGTACAGCAGCTCGTACAGCGAGGTGTGTACAGCAGCTCGTACAGCGAGGTGTGTACAGCAGCTCGTACAGCGAGGGGTGTGCAGCAGCTCGTACAGCGAGGTGTGCGCAGCAGCTCGTACAGCGAGGTGTGTGCAGCAGCTAGGCACGCACACAACAAGCTACAGGCAACACAGGGCCGCTGTCAGACAAACGTTGTCCAGGAGGTGCAATTAATTAAGCTGCTGTTTTCACGACAGCTATAAATACTACTGGGTTTGAACTTTAAATTTTGGATGCTCCGTGTCTTTCGTTGTCAATTTTGATGTCATTTCAGTCAGATTGATTTCTTGTGAATTAACACTTTCTATACTTTTTATATTAACATGCTCATGATTAAATTATTTCATATTGTTTCAGGTTTCATGGACAGGCTGGGTTTAAAACTTGTTACATCTCTTTCTACATACCCGACAGTAACAGAAGAGTGATTTACTAGTTGAGCTTTAGAGATATTTACAGAATTTTACTGACTTCACAGCCCAACCCAGATCTGTTACAGGAGGAAATAAAAAGAAATTAAAATAACTGTATATTTTTCTAACAAAAAAACATTATTATAAATCAAAACAATTTCGACTAAGCGCCAACAAAATAAAAACAACGAGATGAACCAACAACCTGCACCTAGATAACGAGATGAATTTCCACACTCGGCAATAAGATACATCGTGAACAGGATGTAGCTAATTATGTACACACCGGGCAATTAACTACTTCCTGAACAGAGGGGAGCCTCTTAAGTGCCCCAGGGAAGATAGGCAGCCTTGGCATCTTCCTCTGCGCTCTGAGTAAACACGAGCCCTGCACTGTAAGTATGGGTGGAAAGATCAGATTGTTTGCCTCCTCATAGATCACGCAATTCCGTGGGCAAAGACAAGGGTTTTATCTAGGGCTCATCATAATGAATGCCCAGCGATCATTCTTAGAACTTCATTCAATGGAGGTACGAGACTTTGAATGATTGAGTCAACGTGCACAATATTATGTACTCTCTCACAATCACAAGTTCAGGCTTTTGAAACTAAACCATAAATTAACGCGGCCTCCTCTGTTGCCGTCTCGTTTCTTAAAATTTTGTCTACCACTGATGATCATTTCACGCTTTTTAAGCATTCCCCTAAACAAAGTGGTCGGTTCAGTCGGTAACTTCCAGAGTTTCCCGGCACATTTGTGTGCATTAATTAAAACAAAATGTGACACAGTAGAGTATCGCCCTAATTCACTTACATCTACGCCATTCACAAAATTGAACCCATAAATACAGCTGGTAAAGAGCGATACTCTTTGCTGGGCTGGTGTTTGTTGTCGGGTTGCGGTACCATCCTCAGAGACCAAGGGCTCAAAATGAAGCGACAGAGTTCAGCGAGTAAGAGAGTTCAATGAGTGAGAGGTTTCACAAAGGGAGAGGCCTCACAATCAACTCACAGAGGACAGTGTTTAGCACACGAGAGAAACCGCAATTACAAAGTAGTATACCGCGTCACAAGACTGCGGAGAGCCTATCAAGCCGTAAGACAGCCTTCCATAAAGAAACTGAAATAATACATTGTGTTGAAAGTACATGAATGAATCGTACGAACGGAAGGGTATTATGAACTTTGAAATCTTTCCACGTATCAACTCAAACACGATCACGGACAACTTCTAGTACGACATCAAATAAGTCAGCGTCGTTTTGATATATTTTTATTTGACGGTAACTTCTTTACCAACTGGTAACACTCATAAAAAAGAGCTCATTAAGATCAACGATTGGTATCATCACATGACATTTAGATTTAGTACCAGTTTAACATGAATCAAATTGAGGGCCCGTGCAGCTAGAGATAAAACATAAATCAAATGATTTATCCCGTGAAAATTTAAACATCACGAGTAAAATGCAGGAAGCAGTTTTAAGGCAGAAACTATCAGGAACAACTTGTTGGCCAAATAATTCCATACATGACGCTAAATAAAAATATCAGATAGTAAAATTAACTGAAGGTAAAAATGGAGCCCATAAGAAAATGACAAAAAGCAAATATTTTGCAGAAAGCTCATGCATGCATATTACAGAAAAGATTTACTTTCATTATTCCCAGAGTAGATGAACTTGTCGCTCCACTCTATCTTTCGCGCGTCCTTTCTTCTGTGTGTCGCGTTCGCAGCGCGCATTAAATAAGTTCATGCATAGCTTCCGCTTCTTTATTGTAATTTTGCAGGGAAAGCGAGGGATTGCGTCTCGTGGGGCGGCGGAAGAGAAGAGCATCAAGCCTTTAAAGGGGAGCGCAGGACTCAGGTGAACAGAGGCTCACTCATCAACGCCACATCAGGTGGGTTGTGCTCGACGCGGACTCCTGTCGAGCATACAGCCTCATTCACCGCAATGTCCAACACGGGTGCCAATGACTTGCCAATAATCAATGATAGATTTTTGACGAAAGAAAATTCAAATGAAAATGATGAGAAAAATTCTCTGTATTATGACGCTCAGATAAAAAGTTGAACGACGATGAAAAGGTGTTTAGAAAATTTCCGATGGGAGACCTGGAGAAATATTTGAAAAAATAATTACTTTCACGGTTCGGCGTAGATACAAAACAGTAGCACATTAGTACTCGGCAAATCAAAAAAGAGGGAAGCACTTGACTTGAGAATCAAAACAAGTTAAAGGAAGAACGCTGTTAACGACCAGAAGGAAGCACAGTACGAGGGAAAGGTTTCCGAGTCCGATGATCGAAAAGAATGATGTGAAGGACAACTCTTAATGCAAATATTGAATAAAATTATGACGCGCTCTTGACGTTCTTCAATTACGCATCAGTACAGTAGCAAAATTAATAAGCTATAAGAGAATGAGCAAGTAGATTTATTATTCGTCAAATCAGGAATTATAAGGAAGCAAGAATGCAATTCTATAGGCTTGACATTTCCTGCATAAGGATGGAATCAGAAGCCATGAAGTTTAAGCAAACGATCCCATTCTCAAGTCTATTTCCTCCAAATGAAATTCAGGTTCCTTTAAATGCAAATCAATTCCTCCTTATCTGAAAATCGAAAACCTCCAAGTGGAGGTCAATGACCTGTAGATGAAAATCAAGTTCCTTCAAGTGCATCTCAAGTCCCCCGAGTAGAATATAAAGTTCTTCAAAGTTTCCAATATTCGAAGTTGAAAGTACCTCTAAGTTCCTTTACTAAATGTATACAATATTGAATATTTACTATATGAGAGTTGTATTCCTGAGTCGGTAATGGGGATATCAATTATTAAACGCGAAGAGATTTATTGCAATGTACAAATGTACGTACTGTTGCAAATGTATTTCTTGAAGTCGTTAATACGAAAAATATCAGACAAAATGTTGCCATAAATTGAGCGAATTGATCGCCTGTAAAAATACCTAGTTCTTTCAGAATACGTTTACGAAAAATATAACATGCGATACATTCATGGAGAATGAAATGGACTAACTTTGCAGTGCTTAATTCTACTAGCTATGGCTGAATAATGAAGCAAAAGCTGAAATCATTTAAAAAGTAAGAAATGCTCACTTTCATCAATGAGAGTTCGCCCTCAATACATACATATCTTTAAATATGCCAGTTGCTAAGGTATTTCCTTCAAATAATGTCTGGCTACTGCCTCGTAATATTTTCTACTATGTTTTGTTTCAAAAACGTTTTAACATCATGGGAGTAATTTTAGAAATATCCCCTTGTGAAAGTAATTCCAAGTTTCTCATTCACGCTCCGTTTTTGACACCGTTGGTTCTCGTTCTACGTTCAATATGTTTTTTCATTTCCTGATGTAGCCCGGCGTTTAATGTATTTTGAGGACGGTCCACCAATTCATTTGTATTCAGTAAAAAAGAAAATGACGTGTGCCTGATAATTTGGGCGGTGTATTGGTTATTGAACAAGATTTGCCGATCTGTTGAGAGCTGGTGCATTATTAGTAATGACAGCAGGATTTTCAATTCTTTGCTGATCGAATGGTTGAACTAAATGTTCAAAATACTTGTTATAGTCGTGGGATTTGGAAGCACTTCGACTCGACGTGTTGGGAAACACACTACATTACAGAGACATGACAGTAGTGCAGCTAGTGTACATTTGCTCCCTTACTTGAAGTTATTAAAATTGACATATTTCCCGGTCTCGGACCTACCTTTCTTACCCTCGTATAGGGAGTGAAGTTTGTTTCCTATATTCAGATGCTTGTCCTACCTGTGGATCTGTATAAAAAAATGTTACTACGCACATTGATCTTTTTACCTTATGTAAAATTATGGTATTCATGGTATTCATGTTACTGATTACAGTTTACTCCCATTTGACTATAAAAAATTTAATTCGAAAATTTTAAATTATAGTGACACATTTGATTGGAAGGGGTGTGACAAGTGCATATTCAGTTGCGACCATGTAATGGAAGGATTTGCTGCTTCAACAGCAGAGACCATTTTATTCCTGATATCGTCAGACATCCTGGATTTACAGTCGCTGTTCTTCGAGGGAATACGTCTGCTCTCTCCAGCCATTCATGCGCTGCTTCAGTGTTCACTCTTGAAGTTCTTGCGACTTATTGCAACAGTCTGTCAATCGTATTTAGCGTTGAAGGTTTCTAAAAGTTTCTTCCTTATTTCCGGTGATTTTGATGTACTTCAAATTGAAGATGGCGATAGTGATGTATATAGTGATCGTAAAGATCAAGCTTGAAACATTAGTAAGCTTAAGACACACACAGATAAACATGAATGCATATATAAATACATATATATACACATATATGAACAAACCAATATTCATTTACAAATATATGTATGTACATATACATACATATATACACATATGCATCTATAAGCATATACATCTATACGCATTTACAGCTATGCGCATATACCTATATACATCAAACAGGTGGAATACAAATAAAGTTGCGATAATGCTCAAGAAAGAAAGCAACACTAACTATGTTTACTGTGAGTTGCTGTGCGCTTCTCAAAGGCGCAGACAGTGTGATTGTTTGCTGAGCGAGTTCTCTTTGTAGCTCGTCACAACGGGCTCGGAACTTACGATTACTGTAGTCATTACGGAATGAATTCAATGGTCAAGTTCTTCTATGAATCCTGTGTGAGAGATTAATTTTATGTTTTTAGTTCGTTTTTTATAATTTCATTTTGTTATTCTGTGTTTTACTTCTTAGTCAAACTTATGAACTTAAGCATGAGCTGCTAATCCATGATACTGCACCTAAGAACCTTAGGCATCTGTAGGAGCTCGGAGAACCAAGAGTATAACATCACATTCAGGAGAGCACGAGGTAATGAGCACAGGAAACGGCGAAGTGCCCATTCACCGTCTCTACGGTAAGAGATAAGATAGGCAGAAATGGGTGCTGTTCTAGGGCTTTAGGCAACACAAATCAAATCTCATCAGATCACTGCCTGTATTAACGTCGTTAAAGCACTTATTAGAGAAGGTCACAAAAAAATAGGAAAAATATGGGACTTGCTTGTACTGCCCTTGGTGTTCAGTATATAGATATAATAAATCGTGATATGCATTTTAAGGCACATGCGGTAGAAAATATAAATTATTGCAGTGTTATTAAATGTATCACCAGTAGCTATTCTGGTACCGGTAGCTACTCTGACGGCAACATGGTCGCCTTGACTACACCCATACTCCTCGTAAACCTGCTGCTCAGGCTCTGGGCAAAACACCATCAGCACTTAAACCCTCAATATCTTCATTCATTCTCTCCTCGACCTTTTAAGATTTTCAACAACGTGTCAGCTGCCGTGAGTGAAGATTACCATTTTGATGGAGAGCTAAATCTTAAAGTGCCTTAAGGCTCGTTTACACCGGGGCAACGACAGGGTTGAGCAAGCGCTTGACGCGCGCTTGCTGCAGCGCTTGACGCCCACAACTGTTCACACTCATTTTTTGATACACGCGCGTGACGAGCGTCATCTAGACAGCTGTGAGGATAGATGTGAGCGAAGGAGAGCTGTGGACAATTATTTTAGGGTGTGCACCTGTGAAGAGTAAAAAGGTAGGCATCGCAGCATTTGGGTTAAAAAATGGTTGCAGAGAAGAGACGAGAGGGGTTCATACACCACATCTTCAGAGAACTTTCAGTTGAAAATAAATTGGATTTTCAAAATTGTACAAGACTGCATTCAAAATTGTTATGTATTGAAGGATTTCAATTGTTATGTATTGAAGGATGACTACTAGAAGGTTGGTGCAACAATCATTTTTCCATTTTGTTCATTAAATCCTTTCAAAACAATCCTATTGTTAAATTAAAATTTCGTTTGAAAAATAACAATCACATATCCACTTCATTTCAATATAACAAAAAAATATAATGAATTAGTGTAAAACGGTAGAAATTGATGACAAAATTTCCATGAAAAAGCAAAGATACACGTAATTCCCAGTAATTGTATTGCAAAATGTACCTAAAACACATAAGCTAAGGTGAAAAGATTATTTTAAATACATAAATGGCATGAGCTCTGTATAGTTCAATTAAGGTTTCTACTAGAGAGTGAGACCATACAAATATGGTGTTGCTATCCATAGTGAAAGCTGAAGCGCTAACGTGCACACTACCTCATATAGCCACGGACAACCGCCGTCTGAGTGCAGCGCCTGTGTTGCATGTCGCATGAGGCTGTGAATCGCTAGCTGGTCAATCACTGGGATGCCCGCCTGAAGCGCACGTAGCTGCTGCACAGAGGGGCGGTGAGGTGCTTGACGCCCGTGTGACGCCCCTAGTGTAAACGGGCCTTTAGTCGTTCAGTCAGCGTCTCTTCGTCCGCTACGCTACCTAACCTCCCATGCTAGGGATGACGTCGGGCCCAGTCTGGTGGACGCTTCTATGGATCTACTCATCTCATTGTTGGTCCACCTCTACCTTCGGCCCTCTAGTCAGCTCTCTAGAGATTAGTTACTGGTGAGCTTGGGCGTTAGCCGGCTGATGATGCTAGAGTTGACTATACTTCAAACTTACAACTTTACCCGTATTTTCCTGGTTAAAAACAATTAGTTTATAAGTATAACTCACTACTTGCAAATGTGTGCTATATTATTATGACTTATTACCCATCATCTGCCTTACGGGCTTTATTATTACAACCATTACTCATTATTAGCCGTACGGGCTATATTACTATAATCATTACTTATTACTAGCTTAACTGGGTGTATTACTGTAACCATTACTTATTACTAGCCTTGCTGCCTACCCAACTAGCACTTATTACTAGCCTTGCTGCCTACACAACTATACCTTAATACTAGCCTTCATGCCTGCCCAATTATAACTTCAAACTAGCTGTGCGGCTTATATAACTATAACTTATCACTAGCCTCACGTCCTACATAACTTTAAAAAACAACCTTATTACTATAACTTATCGTCAAGTACGTAATATTTATATTCTTATTATCTCACCAGGCAACGCGAGATGGAGTTAGGACTGGAGGTCCTGCGCCCGAGGGGTCCTCCAGCTGCGCGATGACAACTACCCAATCGCGACTTCCGGAAGCCTCCTGCTTATTTCAAGAATCTTCCACTCTCTTCATTCCAGTTGTTCATTTTTCGTTAAGGGCAATTAAAAATTACTCCTGGCTGTTGATAACTTTTATTGCAATCCTTCCCCAACATCTTTCGTACAGGCATGATCACTCGAAGTTTACGTATCAGAAAAGGCTGCGTACACAACTGCGAGTGTAGGAGAGGCGTCTGTCTCAGCTGTCGCGTCACCAGGCTATGACAGCTCTGTAGCGTGGTACAAAAGAACAATAGAAAATTTCTTGAAAAAACACCCAATCGAGGAAAGCACAGTAGTTTAACACTCCATTCCCATCGCAATGTTTTCACAGAGGATAGAGATACCAATTAGTATGGACGAAGGAAAACGTGAAATCTATGCACAAGTTGTGATAAACAGGATATCCTGCGCATAGAAACAACCAAGTTCGCGAAGAAGAAAAGGTAAAAACAATTTTCAAGGAACACATGAAAGCTGACAGAAGTAAGCCAGGCACAAATAATAGAATCCTCGGAAGCCCACCCATATATCTATGGCTGAAGTAAACTCCCACACCGATAAAATAAAATTGGCACTGGTAATGCTTACAATTGACGTTCGATATTTAATTGCTTGAGAAATATAGGAACAACGAGGTTTCATCAGCCTAGGATACTCTAAATTACTAAACTTTTGTGGCTTGAAAAAATTTGCATACTTTTCATCTACCCAAGTTACATTTACGGAAGTAATCAAAGCGCGAATTCCGCTCAAAAAGCACAACCACTATTAGAATCATTCATGCTGCCGCACTCTGATTACGGTTAAGCAAAAATAACCATTAAATTAAAAGGGAAAAAGTTTCACAAGTCCAAGTTCTAAATTCTAGATAGAAGTGTGCTCCAAACTTGAGAGAATTTTGGCTTAGGACCGTCGTGTTAGGAAGTCTTCGTGTCCAGTTCAGAGGTTTTCGCGTCATTAGGATCCCTTTTATTAGCTTTTTCCAACAAGAGCTACGTGACGGCAGCAACAAACGTCGCCGATAAAGACCTGGACTGTTCGACCTCTACCTCCAGCGGGCCACACTGAAGCCCTGCGATTTCTCAGAAAGTTCCCTTCTGTTTTTGCTCGAATAAAAACATTGGGAGGATGAATGGGAACTGCAAGCGATAGTTTGGGGCGCAAATACAGAGATATACATTAAGTTATGATTCCGCTCATTATTAAACCTCGTTTCTTTTCCTGCTGCTCATTCACACGTGGATGTGGAGGAAAATACACGCATAGGCTTTTTACTTAGTTACAACAATCCTTTAAAAATACCCTAGGGAGAGAGTTACTGTAGAAATGTATCTCTGCAGACATGATTGAAATTCTCAACTTTAGAGTAAAACGCTGAAGAGATACAAGACAATGGAAAACAGATCTCCGCAATATTCCTCTGGCACTCGGAACAGAAACACGGCGTCGGCACTTGTTCTTCCTCGCGTATTCAAATCGTTAACTGGGGGAGTTGGACGTTCAGGCTGGAGCGATATGAATAGAATCGCACCAATCGTGCGGACTCGTCTACGGTCGTAGAATTGCAATATAATGCTATTAAAGGCATGCAGAGGCATTGCTCGAGTTATTAACACTTCTTTATAGAATTGCATATCAATATTCCTCAGGAATATGGGTCATCAATATAAGGAAGCATCACATTTATACTGTAAGAGAGAATTCATATTAGAACATAAAGAAATAATTTATAACTGAAACGAAGCTAATTGGCTAAATATTTTAATTGGAATTCGTAGGAGAATGTGTGAAATAAATCAAGAAAATAGACTAAGAAAGAAGAAAATGTATGTATTTGCACATTTAAGGGTGAAAAAAGTAATCAAGGAATTGGAAACTTATATGGAATCATTATTCAATACTTTGTAGCACACTTTTTATCCAATTCCCAGAGTCATCACTTGGTATTTGCCTTAATTTTAAGCGATATCCTAGTGAAAATTTTATGAAATGCTGCGGATGTTTAGGTATTCAACACCTGTTTTAAGACTAGTGAAAGATGCTGATTCAGGATATGAAAACCATTTTGTCTCTATAAAATATCGTATAAACCTTCAATCAATTATATTTCTTCAAACTAATTTATTGTCACATGGGTAATAATGAATATGGCATTGGCAAAGAAAATAGGGTAACTGAGGTACATGAAACATTTAATACATAGTAATATCTGGTTACTATTATAATACACACAAACTCTTAACAAACTGGAAATTCTTCCTTTATCTAAGGTGTATTTGGTGTGAATTTCTTAGCCGTGCTTATGTGTTTGTGCTGATTATTTGGTGTGAAAAGCTGAAGTGTCCTGCAGTAGTCAGCCAACACTTCTGCACTCCATCAATTTTGGTGTCTCAACTTCACCACTGAGACGTTCTGGTGAAACGTTCACCGAGTTCGTCACCAACTGAACCTAGGTTCATGTTTGGCGGAGAAGTCAAGGCGTGAGTCGAGGAGATAAATTCGGAGGGACATGTTGGCACCCAACTCTTCGTACGCACTGATGTAGTTCTTCACAGCATCAACGTGGTTAGCAGATTTATAATTTCCAAAGACATTGAGTACAATTGCATTGAATACCCCCAAGCACTTTTGTCAGAATTGTTTAGTAAGACTTGGAAGTGAGTCAGGAATTGACTTCCTTATTTGTAAACCTTTGAACACACCTTGTTTCACTTTCGCTCAACTCCAGAAATTTGTTGCGCAGCTACCGAAAAGCTGCTGACTTTTTATCTAGTGCCTTAACGAAATTCTTCAGTAGCCCCAGCTTGATGCGAAGCGGTGGCATCAGAACTTTATCACGCTTGGTGAACGGAATACGGATATTTTTATTTCCTGGCTGCATTCTGTTTCTAATTGGCCAAGTCTTTTTTATGAAGTGTTGATCTCTATCTCCACAGTCCCACTCGCAGATAAAACAACAGTTCTTTGTGTACCCGGTCTGCATTCCCATGAGAATGGTGATAACTTCTAAATCACCGCAGATACACCATTTATACTCGTGATAGCGCATTTTTTCAAGAAATATCTTCATAGTTTCAATTTTTCCTTTAATGTGGGTAGAATATCTAACAGGGACTGCAGCAGGTTTGTTTACATTGTGTAATAAAAACCGTTTTCAAACTTAAATGATTCGATGAGCAAACGCTATGCTTCAATGTTGAGTGACCCCCCCCCCCCCTCCCCCAGATTTGACATTAGGCCTTAAACATCCAAACTCTAGCAAATAGCGTCACTCATCGCAAATAGTTTCTCAAGTTTATTCCGTTTATGGCGTAAAATGAAGTAGTTGCACTAGGTGCGAGCAAATTAAATTCTTTAAGACGTGAACCAAGCAGTTCAGCTGTTTTTTTTGGTAGAGCCAGTCTTGCACTGCTGATCAAAAGTTTAAGACCACTTGAAAATTTAGAAAAATGCTAACTTTTCAGTGATAAATAATAAAATGCATTCAACCAGGGACGGGTAATTACTGAAGGTAAAAGGTGAGAAAGACAAAAAATAACAATTGTTACAATTTATTTAGAAATCAACTTTTAATGAATAATGACTTTTTCAGTTGATCATAAATGTAAGACCAGGGTAAAAAAAGTTTAGCTTAAGGGTAATTTCCGGTATTTTAGATTAGCTACAGGTTGGCACTGATATCGTAAAGGTTTCACCATGCCCGAAGCATGCAAACTTTCCGAATTTGAACGTGGTCTAATTGTCGAACTGCATAAGCAAGGCTTGTCGCAACGCGCAATCGCAGCTGAGATTCACCGCAGTAAAACTGTAATTTGCAACTTCCTAAAGCACTCAGAGAATTATGGAACAACAAAATCTAGTGGTACACCGAAGAAAATTTCACCTGCATTGGGTAGGAGAATAAAACGGGTGGTTTCTCAAGACAGAGGACGGTCTTCCAAGCAAATTAAGGCCCTCACAGATGCTGATTGCAGTGCAGTAACGATCAGGCGGCGCTTACGATAAAATGGCATGAAGAACAAAAAGCGTCTACAAGGTCCTCGGTTGCTTTAAACGTCACAAAGTGGCCCGTTTACAGTTTGCTCGTGAGCACGCAACATGGGACGTTGAGAAGTGGTCTCAAGTTTTGTTTTCTGATGAGAAAAAATTCAATATGGATGGCCCTGATGGCTTCCAACGGTACTGACATGATAAAGAAATCCCTCCTGAACCGTTTTCCACGCGCCATAGTGGTGGAGGCTCACGCGTTATGGTATGGAGCGCATTTTCCTACAGAGGAACCATGGAGCTTCAGGAGGTGCAGGGTCGTCAAACAGCTGCTGGTTACGTCGGAATGCTGCAAAGATCATCTTTGTCAGCAGAGAGTCCTCGTCTGTGTGGGGATGGATGGATTTTTCAGCAGGATAATGCAGTAGTCCACACCGCCCGTCAGACAACGACTTTCTCTCAAGAAAATGGGGGCACTGTTTTGCGTCATCCAGCATGTTCGCCGGACTTTAAACCCAATATAAAATGTTTGGGGGTGGATGGCGAGAGATGTTTATGGAAATGGTAAATAATTTGCATCAGTAAACGGATTTCGTCCTGCCATCTTCAGGAGCTGGGACGACATTCCTAGAGCCCTCATGGAAACCCTCATTTCTATGTAGTATTGTCATGTACCTTCCACGTAACGACACGCCATGCACGAACGACGTCTGCGCCAGCGAGGGAGAGCCGCGTACCCAGTGCACCAGAGACGGTTGCAAGATTCTGCGTAGCTCAGCGAAAGCTACATCAGCAGCTCCGAGCGACGCCAGCCCGGCAACGACGGGGCCATACCAAAAAAGTCACGAAAGTCGATCTCACGGCCGTTACTGATGCCAACCGTCGCGGAAAGTAGCGGCGGTAACTGCATCTATAAAGGGTTGTCCCTAAGGTAAAGAGGTCTCACTCCCATACGTGTCACTATCGTCGAAGGTCCTCGTACACGCCGTTTTACTTGAGTTTTGTGATAGAATCCAGTCCGGCGTGCTGGGTATTGTTATTGTATAATTTACAATTGTGACTTCACGTTTAAAGCAACTGATTAACTACGTAAAGTAAACGAGGCTACTTCGAACACTACGAAACCTGCACCAGCGCTTCACCTAAGATACGTGAGACTCTTTTTTTGTAGCTGTCAATGTTTGCGGGCTATAACCAGTCCCCGATATATTGGTGATATCCGTTTATAACAGTAAAACGATGTGGCTACATTGAAAGAAACGTGTTTTCTTTCGGAAAAAAATTCCTTTGATTTGAAGATTAGACTCGAAAAGACGGAAAAAAATTGAAAACCCTAGAACTTGGATTCTAAAGAAAAGTGTTGGAATAAAATTGAAATGCAATTGAAATGCATATATAAGCTATATAAGTTAAACCGATACAACAAAAGTCAGAAGCCGGCGATCGGAAGGACGCTGAGCGGGCTGAGGGATCTTGGAAGGAGAAGGGAGGCGTACGTTGGGGGTAGCCGCTGTGTAAGAAGCTAGCTCGGAAAATTACACATAGTATTACACAAGGACAACTTGATTGTGTAGTAGAGAAAAACTATGTATTAAAATTAATTACCAACGAGAAAGGGAATTGTGGAAAATATGAACCTGAGCAGAATATGTTAGAGGGAAATGCGCGTGGCAATACCAAGTTTGTGACGCAAGGGGACACGTCAGAGGTGACGCGTTAGAAGCACCCAATCGCGAGATGCCACGTCACTAACAATTTGCGCGGGCATCCCGCACCATCTACAATGAGCGTCCCTTGTGCGGCGGGGGTATTTAAGCAGAGCAAGCGCGGGGACCGGCCTATTTGACCGGTGTAGTGGCAAGGATGTAGGCTTCCTGACGGCCAGCGGGGAGGTGAGATGATATTCTGTGTTCTGTGCTAGGAGCGTCTTTGCATTTTTCTAATACGTGATTACAACCGGGGCGTGTAAGCTTTATTGGCTTAGGTGGGGTGATTTCATTTGTGACAGTCAAAATTCGGGTACAAATTTATTCTGTGGGTTTGATTTCAAATCATTCTAGAATTGTTCACGTGATATGACTTCTCACAAGGCTTGAACTTGTAGATTTTTCTCAAGCGGGGATTAGAATGCCTACTAGTTCACAGCATTTTCATTGACTCATTCGACCTTGTTCTCAAAAGGGCGCTTGTGATTTGTTCTTGTAAAAAGGGGAGAAAATTAATTCATCATGTCGGGAATAGCCACATTGTCAGTGGAAGCTTCGAGTAAATTCTTAAAGGGGGATATAACATTCATATCTCGGGGAATAGATGACTCAACCCCCGCTTATTATTTGTACAGGCGGGTTTGGGAGAGCTGGCCACGCGGCTGCTGAGATAGCGGAGACGTGGGCTGTGAACGCCTAACATCCGAGGGCCTGTAGCGACACAACCGGCTGAGCGTTCGCAACCTTGAGGCGGGCATCCAGCCTGGTATTCAACGCTAATGACGAAGCCTGGAGGCTGTGTCGAGCCTCGACAGGCCAACGACAGGGTATTTACTCCAGTTGTAATAGTGAAGAATGAAGGGAAGAAGAGGCACGCCGAACAGTGCAGATCTTAGTTTGGCGCGCAGAAAGTGTTATGAATGTAGGCATCAAGTGCAAATTTACAAGGTCTTCCTTATAAGGAATGCCGTGTGATAAGCAGGATTGATGTCATGTAGCGAATTTTTCTCCGTTTGTCTATGTAACATCATTATGCCGGATAAAACTATCATGTCGCAGATCATTAACATCTTGCCTGAGGGCTCTGGTGCGAAAATGAGTGTTGCGATAAAAACATGTTTACTTGTGCCAATTTTCCTGTGTCAGCTCCATGTGTTCACTCAAAATTAGTTGCGATAAAAAGATGCTCACTTGTGCCAATTCCCCTGTGTCAGCTCCATGTGTTCACTCAAAAATAAATGTGTTTAATCTTGAGGCTCATTATTCTCCATGCTTATATATGTGGGTAGCTGGCGAGCAGAAAGGTGTACATTTTATTTATTTTACGGAGGTTGCAAGTCCTCCTACGTTACGTGCTTAACCGGCATTGTATCGTGACAGGGAAAATGAACGTACACTCTGTGAGCCTGATACCAGCATATTGGCATGGAATTTTGTTAAAACATTTACAGTGCTTTAAAATTTTGTTACGTCACATACCCTTCGAGAAAATCATTAACCATTAAATTCATAATAACAAGTGCTCGCGATTAAACAGCAATTTCTTCCTGTGCCATTTCAATGTGTTGCTTGGAGGGCTGCCCAATTTTAAAAGGCAAATTTTACAGCCTAGAAGGAGAGGCGGCCGACGGCAATAAAATGAGAGTTTGTGGTTGTGGCCAAGCATTCTCTGGAATGTCTAACTTAAAGAGTGCTTGCGAAGACAAGTAAATTTGAAGGATGTCTTGGCAGTGAAACTTTCTTTATACGATGAACGATTCATGTATTAATATTGCATTCTTGGCTCAAATTTGTCATAACTTTAATTGCATCAGTTAAAATATTTCTTCTTGTTGAATTCACACTTCAAGTTATGTGGTAGAGTTTGATGTTGCTGAAATATGTTGCATTTTCTTAGGCTTTCAAGAACCATCACAAGCTTGTCAAGTGCTGAAGTGAGTTATCATAATTAAATTTACATTCTTCAGCTGAATTTACAGTTAAATTCTTTGTGAGTAGGAATAGTCGGTGTGCGTGAATAAATAAAATCTGCTGCTTTCAATTTTGCTGAGACAGGGCTACCACTAAAAATTCTTTCAATATCTCTTGATCAAGCACAGAATGAAATTCTGTGATCAGCACAATGGGAGCCTAATATCTATGTAATGAGCATAAGAATAAACTCTCTCTCAAGATTGAATTCTCTATCAGTTCAATGCCCAGATGTGTTCTCTGTGTTAGCTCTTTTAAACATTAAATTTAGTCGAACAAGTGCCCGAAATTAAACAGATATTTCTTCCTGTACCTTTTTTTTGCTCGTGTTATTTAGCGAGCTACCTGTATTTCTGTATGGAATTTTTTTTTCTCAGCATTTTTAGCATTTTCAGCTGTCTCAAAATTTTTATGATTGTTGTATTAACCATTCGAGTAAAGCATTAATTATCAACTTGTGTCGAATGAGTGCTCAATTTCATACACAATTTTACATGTGCCATTACCTTACATTCACGTTGTGTGCAGCCGAATCTTTTGGGTAAATATGCCGCGGCTTGAGACCGGCCGAGCTTTCTGTGGGCCAGGCTGAAAAATTTCTTAAAGCTGTGGTTAGACCTTTTTTTTTCGGGGAACTAATTAAAGTGAGCCCGTCAGAGTAGCATTGTCTATTGCTGTCATAGTCTGGTGCTGTTTCGAAGTGCGTATATATTAGCAACATCACACGCGTTGCGTATTTATCATTGATGGGAAGTGCCTACATTAAAACATTATTAAACATTGCTTTCGCGATGAATTTTATCCGAATGTTCTCTGTGATGATTTGCGGTTGCTGGAAATTTTGTGTGTTGTCGTGTGAACTTGTTTCCATAGTAAATTTCTAACGAGCCTTAGCAATGTGATGCATACCTTGTTAACGACATTTGAGACCTAAAAACTCAACAATTCACATTTTCTGATACACGGTGATAGGATTTTGCTTCAATTAGATTTTCTTGCTGTGTAATACAGAGTAGTTCAATGTATGTTTCTATGTGTGCTGATTTCCCGGGTCCTTTTGAATGCAGTTTAATATTTGAAGTAAGATTCCAGCATAAAGGTTGATGCCGCTGTGTAAGACCGTGCGAGCTGGCGGTTAGAGTCATAAAAATTGAAGCTCGCCGTGCTACGGCCAGACCTTCTGAGTTTCTCGTTGAAATGAACGTGAATTAGTGTGCAGGCTTTGGGTTGTATTACACGTTGCCATTAATTTTCTACACGTCATGAGAGAAGAGTACCATCAGTAGCTTTGATCATTTTGCGGTAAACCTCGCCCGTATCTTGAGTAACGATGCTGGAACTTCTGAGTATGTTTATTTTGGGAACATGTAAAGGCCATCATAATAATTTCGAGTTCTGAGATGCAGCCATTATCCTTTAATTTTGATTAAAATCACAGTCGAATGCTATTGTGTCTTTAACTTTAACTGTGTTCGTTGAAAGAATCGATTTTGCTGCATTTTGATAGAATAACATTTTAGCAAGAAATTTTCTTGACGATGTGTTGGATGAAATTTTGTGTGGTAAATTTTTGAATGTCGCTATTATTGGTCCACCAATCACGTTTTGCTAAATTTTGTGTATAAACAGAAGTAGGTGGCGCAGGAAATTACGGCCTTAATTTTAAGGAAAAAAAAACGCCTTCGCCAAAATATCTGAGGACAACTTTTGAAGCGTCTTAAGAATTCAGTTTCATAGCAGCTGCTGTTTAACGTAATGTAATCTTTTGTCGAGAAATTTAATAAACGTGAATCACATTTTAATTCGCTAATATTTGAATACTTTTATTATAAAAATTTAACGTCTGATAAAGTTGATGGAATGGTTTGAAACTCAATTTTCTTGCTATCATTAACTGAGTAAGGATTACTTTCCCTATCGTCGGAGTGAACTGAATTAAGTAACGGAATGTAGGATTATCGATAATTTAGTGTGGTGATTTTAGGAATGTGTGTGGTATCTCTTAGATGCTGCGCAGCTAATTCTTGACGTAATTTTAGTTACTTAAAATAGAAATACCGCCTACACACGTGACCAATAAAGTTGTTGGAATAAAATTGAAATGCAATTGAAATGCATATATAAGCTATATAAGTTAAACCGATATAACAAAAGTCAGAAGCCGGCGATCGGAAGGACGCTGAGCGGGCTGAGGGATCTTGGAAGGAGAAGGGAGGCGTACGTTGGGGGTAGCCGCTGTGTAAGAAGCTAGCTCGGAAAATTACACATAGTATTACACAAGGACAACTTGATTGTGTAGTAGAGAAAAACTATGTATTAAAATTAATTACCAACGAGAAAGGGAATTGTGGAAAATATGAACCTGAGCAGAATATGTTAGAGGGAAATGCGCGTGGCAATACCAAGTTTGTGACGCAAGGGGACACGTCAGAGGTGACGCGTTAGAAGCACCCAATCGCGAGATGCCACGTCACTAACAATTTGCGCGGGCATCCCGCACCATCTACAATGAGCGTCCCTTGTGCGGCGGGGGTATTTAAGCAGAGCAAGCGCGGGGACCGGCCTATTTGACCGGTGTAGTGGCAAGGATGTAGGCTTCCTGACGGCCAGCGGGGAGGTGAGATGATATTCTGTGTTCTGTGCTAGGAGCGTCTTTGCATTTTTCTAATACGTGATTACAACCGGGGCGTGTAAGCTTTATTGGCTTAGGTGGGGTGATTTCATTTGTGACAGTCAAAATTCGGGTACAAATTTATTCTGTGGGTTTGATTTCAAATCATTCTAGAATTGTTCACGTGATATGACTTCTCACAAGGCTTGAACTTGTAGATTTTTCTCAAGCGGGGATTAGAATGCCTACTAGTTCACAGCATTTTCATTGACTCATTCGACCTTGTTCTCAAAAGGGCGCTTGTGATTTGTTCTTGTAAAAAGGGGAGAAAATTAATTCATCATGTCGGGAATAGCCACATTGTCAGTGGAAGCTTCGAGTAAATTCTTAAAGGGGGATATAACATTCATATCTCGGGGAATAGATGACTCAACCCCCGCTTATTATTTGTACAGGCGGGTTTGGGAGAGCTGGCCACGCGGCTGCTGAGATAGCGGAGACGTGGGCTGTGAACGCCTAACATCCGAGGGCCTGTAGCGACACAACCGGCTGAGCGTTCGCAACCTTGAGGCGGGCATCCAGCCTGGTATTCAACGCTAATGACGAAGCCTGGAGGCTGTGTCGAGCCTCGACAGGCCAACGACAGGGTATTTACTCCAGTTGTAATAGTGAAGAATGAAGGGAAGAAGAGGCACGCCGAACAGTGCAGATCTTAGTTTGGCGCGCAGAAAGTGTTATGAATGTAGGCATCAAGTGCAAATTTACAAGGAGGTCTTCCTTATAAGGAATGCCGTGTGATAAGCAGGATTGATGTCATGTAGCGAATTTTTCTCCGTTTGTCTATGTAACATCATTATGCCGGATAAAACTATCATGTCGCAGATCATTAACATCTTGCCTGAGGGCTCTGGTGCGAAAATGAGTGTTGCGATAAAAACATGTTTACTTGTGCCAATTTTCCTGTGTCAGCTCCATGTGTTCACTCAAAATTAGTTGCGATAAAAAGATGCTCACTTGTGCCAATTCCCCTGTGTCAGCTCCATGTGTTCACTCAAAAATAAATGTGTTTAATCTTGAGGCTCATTATTCTCCATGCTTATATATGTGGGTAGCTGGCGAGCAGAAAGGTGTACATTTTATTTATTTTACGGAGGTTGCAAGTCCTCCTACGTTACGTGCTTAACCGGCATTGTATCGTGACAAAGAAGTATATAACAAAATGGTGGGCAGCGAGTGTGGGATCATAACCCATTAAAACTTAACGTCTCCGCAAGAGACCGCTGTTGCCACGCTACCTATTCAAAAAAAAATTAGATGTTTAACGTAACATGAATGGCCACATGATTAGGAAGTTTATTTCACTCATCATTGTACCCATTCTATTCACATAATTTATGTCATTGTATTGATTTACTTGTGTATTTCCCATGTGATTTATTGTCATTATTTGCACCTTGTGTCAGTGTATTGATTTATTTCTAAAAATTTTCGTGTGAATTTGTACCATATGTACTATTTTGATGCTTTGCCCATTTATTGTCTCATTTCGATTGCGTAATTTAACCGATTTACCTTTCTAATATGATTATTATGCCTATTCCAACCGTATTTTGTGCCCATTATGACCCTATTTTCTATTACTGTTGTTGATGTTATTGACGATTCATTTATTTTTGTGCATTTGGAAACTTATTGTGCGAAAAAACTCAATTATGTCTGTGTATTTGGAAACACATTGTACGAAATATTGCATTTAAACTTCTAATTTGAAACTCTAAAATTGCTATCAGTGTTCATTGTGAATCTATTTTGCTTCGCCAATTTTGCCCTAATTATCAGTTGAAACCATGGCTGGGGACGATAATGAAAGTAATCAAAGTAACAATGGTGAGAATAGTCAAAGTAGCTTTGTCACTTTAAATCATGCAATTGAACTGCCTAAATTTAATGGTGAAGGCTGTGTAACTTCATTTTTAAAACACTTCCAGACCAGAGTTGACATCTACACGAATGACATCGATTTGCAATGTCGTTATTTGAAAAATGCTCTTACTGGGAAGGCTTGGGATTCTTATGTTCTCAAGTCCGACCAATTGGTCACACTGGAAGATGTCAAGACTTGGCTTATTTCTGTGTACAAGGGGGCCGTAAATTATAGAAAAGCCGTTCATAAAATCCTATTTAATCTGCATCAAGAGAATGATGAGACAGTCAATGCATTTGCAACCCGAGTTTTGGCTAGCTGGAAGGACGTTTTCGGTCCAGAATGGCACTACGAGGATAGTAAAGCACAAAAAATCCTCATTCCTACCATTGTTAAAAATATGAATCCCAAGATCAGCGAAAAATTATCTCATGATTTTGATCCTGAGAGTGTGACCAAACTCCTAGACAAAGCGAGGTCAATTGAAGAATCTTTGATCGAAGAGGGAAATGTGTTGAGCCGGAAGAGGCGAATTCACGAAAGTGATGTGGTGGTTGAAAAGTACCAATACAATTCACCACAAAAGCGAGCGTACCAGCCTAAAAATCCATTCAAATGGCAAAGTGCTTCACACAAAAATGCTCGCCCATTTAATAATTATCAACGCAAATTCAATGGCCGTCCGAATCAGAATGGTGACATCGCCGCAGTAAAGTCAAAAAACTTTCACAGCGACCGAAAAGCTTTTCCCCCGTGATTTTATTAAATGTTGAACAGAAAAAATGCTCCACTTTCGTTGATTCAGGCTCTTCCGTGACTCTTGTGAAATCTTGTGTAATTAGCAAATTATTCCAAACTCCACCCCGAATTAAACGATGCACTAAAGTTCTTTGTTCTGTTAATGGAGATAATCTCCACACTCGAGGTACGATTGACTTGAAATTTAAACTAGGTGATGTTGAGTATTGCCATTCCGCCATCATTGTGGAAGATTCTTATTTCCCCGAAGCTGTCTTGATAGGCCGAGATTTCCTTAAGAGATTCGGTGTTGAAATAAAATACAGTCAGCATGAGAAAGGTCACGTGAGAATCAATGATAGAATTTACCCATTTCAATCAGTTGCTGCTTCTAATTCAGTAAATTTTGTGAAACAATCTGAGGATGCATCATTCAGTGTCGCGAGAATGTCACATGATCTGACTGTTGAAGGAGGCACGTTATGTCACTCCTATTTGAGAGTTCCCAAGCACATGAATGGAAAAACAGTCGTTCTAAAACAGAGCGTTACGTGCAAAGGAATAGCAGTGCCTCGTACGTTAGCCACTGTCCGTGATGGTACCGTGCCTGTAGTTTTTGTAAATTATAATGATAAGAATGTTCTTGTACCTAGAAATAAAATTTGTGTTAGTTTGGACGTTGCCGTCGAGGAGCCGGAGCCTGGTTCAGACGAAAGCGAGAGTGATGCTCGAGCGCAGGCGCGGCGCAAGGCCTATGAGGCGATAGCAGTAGTGCACAGCGACCATGGATGTAGGCAAGCGAGTGAGGCTGCTCGGTGCCGCTCTGACCAGCAGGCAGAGGCTGGGAACAGCAGACTCATACGCGTCGCAGAGAAACGCAATGAACCTGAATTCAACCAAATGATAGACGATGTTGACTTATCTCATTTGAACTTAGATCAGAGAACGACCCTTGTAAATTTAATTAACAAACACAGGAATGCGTTCGCGGTTGGAGACGAGATTGGTCATGTGCGAAATGCTGTGCATAGATTAGACGTTCAGGGAAACAATCCTATCAATACACCGCAGTATCGAGTCCCTCACGCAACAAAGCAATTGGTTGAAGAGCATGTCCAGGAGATGCTCAGGCAAAAAGTTATTGAACCAAGTTTTTCGCCTTGGTCTTCCCCAATCTTAGCTGTACGTAAAAGTGATGGTTCACATCGAATCGTAGTTGACTTTCGTCTTATCAATAGGATTTGTAAGAAGGACACTTTCCCAATCCCGAATATGACTGATACCCTCGAAAGTCTAAAGGACTCAAACTTGTTCACAACTCTAGACATGCGAAGTTCCTATCATCAGATCGAATTGTCCCCAGAGAGTCGTGATATTACCGCTTTCAGAACGCCGACAGGTAGTTACAGATATTGCCGTTCACCCCAAGGTCTTATCACATCTGCGGCTGCACTTCAAAGAGCAGTTAATATGGCTTTTTCTCCATTTATTTCAAAATTTCTATTCTGTTACGTTGACGACATCATAGTTTATTCCGAGAACTTTGAAGCTCATGTTGAACATTTAAAGAAAGCACTTTCACAAACCGAAGCCTCGGGTTTCAAACTAAGTCTCAAGAAATGCCAATTTGCTGCGAGTAGCGTAACCTTTCTTGGAATCAAAGTCAGTTCGGAGGGACTCACCCCCCGACCTGCGAAAGTCCAGGCCTTGGCAGATGCTTTGAGACCTAGGAATGTTAAAGAGGTGAAGAGATTCCTTGGTTCAACCGGATTCTTTAGAAAGTTCATTAAAAATTATGCTCATATCGCGGCACCTCTAACCGAGCTTACAAAAAAGACGAACGTATTCAAATGGACGGACGTTCATCAGCGAGCTTTCGATGACTTGAAAGATAAACTTGTGTCTGCGCCTATACTTAAATTTCCTGACTTTCAGAGAGAGTTTGTGTTGCACACTGATGCTTCGGCCATTGCAATTGGAGGAGCATTACTTCAGATGCATGACGGCATTGAGTTACCTGTGGCATACTATAGCCGGAAATTAAAGGGAAACGAACTTAAATATTCTGCAACAGAACTCGAAGCTCTTGCCATTCACGATTCAATCAAGCATTATGATGCGTACCTGTACTTCAACGAGTTCGTCGTGGTAACGGATCACCGCCCCTTAACGTTCATTTTTGCTAATAAAACAGGTAACCACCGTATTTCAAGGTGGGCTTTGCTTCTTCAGGAGTATAATTTCTCTGTTCGGTACAAGCCGGGAGCACAACATCACTTGCCCGACTATTTGTCTAGGTCTGAAAGAATTGTCAATGCTATCGTTGACACTGCCGAATCAAACTGTAGTAATAAGAGTGATCCTAAAAATAATACTAATGTTCCTTCTAGAATTAAGCCTTGTTCTAATAATAATGCGACAGATGTTCCTGTCGACGACGTGTGCCCTCCACCCGTGTACAGTGAACGTGATAAGAGTGTTGCCGTCGAGGCAAAGAAATTGAGCTTGGATGATATTGTTTCAGAGCAAGAAAAGGACTCACTTTGGTCTGGTGTAAGAAACTTGTTAACTGGAAATGATTCGGGTGATACTAAGATTTCAAACATTGACGAGTATTTTATTGATGATAACAATGTCCTATGTAGGTTGTCGAGAAAGAAACGCAGAAACGGTAGAAGTAATGTACAGATAGTCATTCCTAAGTCTTTAGTTAAGGTAGCTTTAAAGCTGAGCCATGACAACGATTTGTCCGCTCACATGGGTTTCCTGAGAACTCTTGAACGTGCCAGAGATAAATTCTTCTGGATTAATCAAATTCGTGACGTCAAAGACCATGTGAAGAAATGTTTACAGTGCCAGCGAATGAAATGGCAGGGCCAGTTTAAAGTCCCCTTAGGGAAATTCCCCGAGACCTCATATCCCCTTGAAAGAGTTGCTGTTGACCTTGTTGAATTACCCGTTAGTTCCGAAGGCAACAAATATCTCCTAACCATAGTAGATCATTTTACGAGGTACGTTGATGCTTACCCCCTCACAGATAAGTCTGCCGATACTGTCACCAGAGCTTTCGTCCAGTACGTCGGAAAATTTTCAGCTCCAAATACTATTGTCAGCGACAGAGGCAGCGAGTTCACTAATAATTTATTTCAGGATGTCTGCAAAAATCTCAAGGCGAGATCTCAGACTACGACTGCTTATCACGCTATGGCGAACGGTTGTTGCGAGAGAATGAATGGTGTCTTGAAGACTGCAATCTCCCACTTGGCTGCTGGAGATAGATTCACGTGGGACCAGAGCATTCCTTTCGTAACGTTAGCGGTAAATACTTCCTACCAGACCGCGATTAAAGACACACCGTTCTTTTTGTTCTACGGTAGAGATGCTAACCTTCCTTACCACGACATTTTCAAGGAGCAGCCCATCAACTATGCGTGTCACCAAGATTATTCAATTGAGGTTTCTCTCCGTCTGTCTAAAGCATTTGCTGCAGTTCGGAAGAATTCGGAAGCTGCGAGGCAAGCTGCCGCAAACGTTTACAATCGAACGGCCAAAGAATGTGATATCCAAGCTGGGGACCTTGTCATGTTGAGGAATGAAGCAGGGCGTGTCGAGGACAGAGCCTTCCCATCGAGATTCAGAGGCCCATATAGGATTACTTCCAGACACGGAAATAACATCACTATCAAAGGTCTGTACTCAGACAGGAAAGAACAAACCGTTCACCTCAACCGAGTTAAAAGAGCTTATCTTGACGACGCCATGGCCTTCCCTTTCAATAACGGTGACGAAGAAGACGAACTACAAGGGGCAGAGACGAACGACATTCCTACAGTGCCGAGCACGAGCCAGAGAAATGGAGGAATGATTCCTAGATATTCTCTGAGGAATCGGACGAGACGCCCAAACTATGTATGATTACTTGTGTCTCACAAGGACGTCCCAAAAACTTCAATGATGATTACCCCATTTCATTTCCAAATGTATTATGTTTAATGTTAAGAATGTTTTCTAATCATTTCCCTCGTGTTTAACATTTCTTTCGTATTACAAATTTAGGATGTGTGCTTCGACTTAGAATTAACTGATTTTCCACGTCCCAAAACTTCAATAATGATTACCTCATTTCATTTCCAAATGTATTATGTTTAATGTTAAAAATGTTTTCTAATCATTTCCCTCGTGTTTAACATTTCTTTTATGTTACGAGTTTAGGATGAGTGCTTCGACTTAAGATTAAATGATCCCTCTAGCGAAATGCGAGTAGAATGCTTTTACCCTATTGTATTATGTGTTTAATGCCGGTTACATAAATCAATTTATGTGTTTTTGAATGTTATATTATGTATCTCTAATCATTTTCATTTACCTCGCATTTATTTCATTATGTGTCAGTTATAACGTTCTCCAAATGGATTCCTTTTGAGTTAGTAGGATGATGATACACCAAATGTACATATCGGTGGATGAAGTTAAAGCAAGTAGACTTGCTACAAAGAGTGTAGTCTCGAGAGGAATCCATGGGAGATGATTATCATGTCCAGAAACTAATTTAGTACGGTTGTTGCAGCTATACATAAGGCTGCCGGGACGCGACAGAGCAGCGGTACCGGCTCACTCCAAGAGGCGTGCCTGAACACAGCAGCGGCTACCCGGGACAGCACTGCGGCACTGTCTCAAGGTCATGGCAGGCTCACGAGCGGCTGCTGCGACCAAGGCGCTATGCGGAGGCTGGGTCTGTGTGTACTACACCGAGATACATCTGGCAACACCGCGCCTCATTGATGTAGTGCGACTGGGCGACGTACTCACGCATCGTACTACGACCAATGGACTCAGCGCGAGTTAAAGGTCTGGGCAGCTGAGTGCAAGGCATAAGGGTACCACAACTACGAGAGCGTGGCGCAATCTGCTATCGACGGAACTGCGGTTTGGAGAGTGGCGTGACATCACAACGAAGGTGAAACTCCCCCCCCATTTCGATATCCGCCTAAGCATGGATTCAACAACGGCGAAGAAAAAATAAAGAAGATACCGTTGGACAGCAATACGTCCATAGTAACTACGCGCAGGAGGTTGAGTATAGACTGATCGAATGAATTCGATATTTATATTATTAGGGTGGTCTTTACCCCTTGAACGTCTTCAGAAGGCCTCTGATAGAACGTCATTAGCCAAGAGAGAAGGTCTTCGATAGTGAACTGGAATAGGACGTCCCGACGACTACAGTAAGCTATCGCTTGTTTAGGATCTTCGAATCAGATGTGCGTCAGAAGCACAAATCTCAAGGCTTGTCTAATTTCACCCCTGCAATGAAGTACGAATATCAGATTTTTCACAACTTCAAGTAGACGGACACTTCCAATTGTGACAATGTCCAGGAGGACATTACTATAATTGAGGTGGGGAGGAGTGTCATGTACCTTCCACGTAACGACACGCCATGCACGAACGACGTCTGCGCCAGCGAGGGAGAGCCGCGTACCCAGTGCACCAGAGACGGTTGCAAGATTCTGCGTAGCTCAGCGAAAGCTACATCAGCAGCTCCGAGCGACGCCAGCCCGGCAACGACGGGGCCATACCAAAAAAGTCACGAAAGTCGATCTCACGGCCGTTACTGATGCCAACCGTCGCGGAAAGTAGCGGCGGTAACTGCATCTATAAAGGGTTGTCCCTAAGGTAAAGAGGTCTCACTCCCATACGTGTCACTATCGTCGAAGGTCCTCGTACACGCCGTTTTACTTGAGTTTTGTGATAGAATCCAGTCCGGCGTGCTGGGTATTGTTATTGTATAATTTACAATTGTGACTTCACGTTTAAAGCAACTGATTAACTACGTAAAGTAAACGAGGCTACTTCGAACACTACGAAACCTGCACCAGCGCTTCACCTAAGATACGTGAGACTCTCTTTTTGTAGCTGTCAATGTTTGCGGGCTATAACCAGTCCCCGATATATTGGTGATATCCGTTTATAACAGTAAAACGATGTGGCTACATTGAAAGAAACGTGTTTTCTTTCGGAAAAAAATTCCTTTGATTTGAAGATTAGACTTGAAAAGACGAAAAAAAATTGAAAACCCTAGAACTTGGATTCTAAAGAAAAGAAGTATATAACAGTATGCCACGAAAATTTTTTGAGGTTATTAAGATGAATGGAGGCAGTCTTCATTACTAAGTTCAATGTTTGCTCACCTCAACGTCGTTGAAGAAAGATTTCCTATGATTTTTTTAAGTGGTCTTAAATAGTTATTTTTTGTGTTTCTCACCTTTTACTTTTAGTAATTATCGATCCCTGGTCGAATGAATTTAATTATTTATCACTGAAAAGTTGGCATTTTTCTGGATTTTCAAGTGTTCTTAAACTTTTGATCAGAAGTGTACGTCAGGATGATCAGATTTGTTCATTAAAATAATACCACTCCGGGTTGATAGCCAGAGTCGGGTACGTTGCTGGAAGATGAAAGAGAACTTTCTTGCGTTTCTTCATCAACTGTAAACTCTGTAGGTGCTATTGGTATTGACCTCATATTGGTATTGATCATATGGAATTGGTTTAGAAACTGAGGTAACGTCTGGTTATTCTACAGATGCAAGAGTTTTGCAAGACAGACCAGTGACATTGTCGGTATTTTCAAAAACCTAACGTGAGAGCCAAAACTTTTCAAATTTAAAATTTCTGCGAAAAAATACAGTAGAGTAATAAGTCTACACCATGCAAGATGTCTATGGCTTGATTACCAGCGTCATTTACACATTTCTGGGGGTATGTTATCTCATTCTTCAATCCATATCTTTCTAACATTCTGGGTGTCTTTTGGAGATCTATTAAATTAAATTCTATGTAGAATTTAAACTTTCATATAATACCACAAATTAATTATCAATACTCGTACGCTTGGGAATGACTCGGCCTTTCGAGTTATTTCTTAGCCATTTCCGTAAAAGTTGATTCGTTGATTTTGCTCCCCACTTAGGATTTTTTTTTGCTGGAAGATTCAATCTATTCAAAGCACAAGTTTTACGTTTGAAGCATACTAATTGATGTTCAAAATATTTTAATAAAGTTTTGCTTTCATTGTGTCATCTATTACATGTGCGTTGCCAGTCCCGAAGGCAGAAAAAACTAAAATCATGTCGCTATCTCCGACGAGCTTTACTCTTTGCAGCACAGGCAATACCGTCTTCGCATCCAACATTATTTCGTAAATTACGACTAAATAATTCGAGTCTCATCTGTTCATTCAGCACTTTTCAAGAATGATTAGGGTTTTTCGTACACTACCGAGCAAATTTCATCTGGTCATCCAATCCAAGGTTCTGCAACAATGGAGTTTCCAATGGAGAGCTCATCTTCGGTGGACCTATGCATGAAAATTTTTTTGCTTCTACTGCATAAAGCTACGCTCGTGCGAGAAGCAAATAATTTTCCTCACAACTCTTTGCGCGTGATCTTTGGCTCGTTTTGAACTTTTTGGCACATTTTCCTCAAAGATTTTGGAGATATCTTGTGCAATGTTCTGGTCCTTTATACCTACAAATTGATGATCGTAAAGGGCATTATGAGATTTTCTAATTTATTTCTGTTTCACCAGCTTTCCATTTCATATCATTTCTTAAAAGATTATTATAGATTATAGGTCAGTTTAAACCTTCCTAACCGCCACAAAAAAAGAGCGTATCGAAAATAGGAAGGAGGAAGGCACCATTTGGTATGGATATTAGGGAATGCGGAACCTATGCAGAAGGGGCATAGAAACAGTAGGTTGGGAAAGAAGTTGATGAAACAAGATAAAAGTTGAAGAAGAAAATAGTAGGTGCTGAAAAACAGGACAGTAGTGAACCGAAAAAGGTGGTCCTTAACATAGCAAAAAATATTTTATTTCAACAAAAAGAAGGCCTACTTAACTCTCAGCTCGGGCCCTTAAATCTTCTCCCTGGGAGCGCTAATTCCTGTAGATACAATAGTTGTATCCCTTGAGGGGATAATTTCTTAAAAATTCTTCGTTTTAAGCTGTGATCGAGCGACACTGGGGTGTGCAGTAGTGACTAATGATGAATGTACTGCATTTAAATATTGTATATATCAGCTACTGAGCGATATGAAGAATTATCTCAAAAATTCTGTTTATACTGTTATTGATGAATGGGATATTGAGTCTTTTTAAATCAAAAACCTTCTTCATACGAATACTTTCTTCCCATTATACATGTACAAAAATATGTATTCTTGGGCTTTCAGTTACTTTCTTGTTTTCTGCTTTTATGCAGTTCAATAGATATATTCTGCCAAAAAGTTTCATTCCAATTCGACAGAACTTAGTTCAATCAAACACAAATTTATTTACAGTATGTGATAATACTGGTTTCCCCTAAGCTATAACTATATTACAAAATAATCGACATTGGGGGCTCTTGAATGAATTCGAGAGCAATGATTTTTTACTGAACGACCTTCAACTAAATTGTTTAATTTTTGTATTTATACCTGACTTGAGTTAAATAAACATTACCTTCCCTTGATTGAAAGTTCAAACCTCCATCATCACAGTAAAATTGTCCACACGAGAGGTAGGGAAAAAGTACCATTTAGTATGAAATTAAGGTTACGGGGAATCTATGCTCAAGGTGTGCCTACTTACCCTGCGCATAAGAACAACAAGATTGAAAGCGTTATATGAAACAATGTAAAAGTGCAAGAAGAAAGTAATAGTGTATGAAAAAAGGTAAGCAGTAAACGAAAAAAAGATAGTGTCGAAAAGCATAAGCCTATTCTCTTTCAACGGAAGGAAACCTACATCTCTTTCTGCTCGCGACATCACACCTTCACCTGGGCGCGCTGATTCTCATGGATGTAATAGTTCTGGCCCTTGAAGGGACTAGCCTCATCAAACACGGAGTGATTGATCAAAATTCTTTACAGTGTATTTTAGGCGTGGTGATGTCACTGGACGGCACATGTGACTTCAGGCGAACTCATGTTTTCAGATGAAACTTTTCAATGCTGTTACTTTACTTTTCTATTAGACGATGTTATCGAACTTGCAATGGAGTATTAAAATCATTCTTCGAAAAGTATATTGAAAATTGACTGATATCCGACGAACGCTATCGTGCAATGGTCCGTGAAAATAGATTTGGGTGTTTTTGGTCCACATATATATCACCTAAATGCACATCTTGCCCGACTAGGGACATTTCGAAACCTCTCGCAGGCAAGGCTGCAATTCTGCACTCGTGTGGCTGCCGTAAATTGAATTTGTCATAAATGTTTTGAACCAACTCGACATGAGCTAAAAGAATGTACAGGTATCTAACTGAATTCATGCCAGTCAGAATGGTTTAAGGCGTTTAGGAGCCGAGGTAGCGAGGTCATGTTACAGGACCTCTGAGCTGACGTCATCAGCACCCAAAACACAGAGACTTTAGCTGAGCACGTAAATTTTTCTGCAGGGTAATTTTTGGAATTGAAATGTGGTAGAAACATCACTTTATATACTCGGAATTGATGCAAGCCGAGCGATCAGACTTCTGATAAGATATCAATCAAAATAAATGAGGGTCGAAAGCGGTTCCTGAAAATCTCAAAATCCCCTAATGCCTCACTGTAATATTTATAGAAATATATACACACATACATATATGTACACAGAGATATATACATATATACATATATATATATATATATGTACACAGAGATATATACATATATATTTATATTCACACACACATACATATACATATATATTTATATTCACACGCACACACATATGTATACATACATATATTATGTGTATAATATATCTAGGAAACATGAAATCAAAACCCACGAGTGAAGGGATATGTATAAGCGAGATAAGCGAGCACATACACCCAACGCGCGGCCATTGAGTGTCAAATAGGGTCAGTTCACTGCTAGCTGTGCAGTCGAGGCTTCAAAGCGCTAAATGGAAGCAATGGTTTATTTTAACTTCGTTTTCGGGAAAGGTTCATTTGAAATGCAATTCATTTTCGGGAAAGTTGCGTTGCACAGAGATCGTAGTCTGATGCGAAATTATTTAATAGCATTCAGTGCTCAGCTCAGGCTCCGAGTGCTTGCCGGCGCTGCAAGTGGATGGCACCAGAGAATTATTTCCTCACTAAGTACGGGATTTTAATGAAAAATCCAGCATTAAAAGCGCAGCTACGATGTTGAATTGTCTTATCAAAACAAAATAATGATGCCTAACATATTAACCCCTTCCCCGGCAGAAACGAGTATACACGTTTTTACAAAATGTTCATTTTTCAGCCGTCGACGAGTATTCTCGTCTGAAACTTTACCATCAAAAAACAGCTACATACGTATATACTCGTCGATTTTAAGCCTTTGTAAGCCATTCTACGTGTGAAACGAGTATTCTCGTCAAATCATTCGCCTGGCAGAGGCGATGGGGTAGAGCTGTGGGATTCAAAGGACATTGTTACTAGACTTGCTCCGACAACCATTGACGTCCGATGGGTGTTGTTTGCATCCACATTTGCATTCATTTTGAAAAGTACCATTCTAAATAATTTCATCTAGAGACAACCTAAGGAAATACTATTCTTTTATGTGTGGAAACAAAATTCATTTGTTGTATATTTTTGCTAACAACTTATAGTTTTCATTTGATTTTGTTCATAATAAAATGCTGGAAAAAGGAATTTCATTCATCATGTATATTATAATTACTGCTAGATATTTGGTGTACAATTGTAATATAAATAAAAAATAAAACAGCGTTTATTTCTCTTTACATTTGATTATAAAATTTTGAGAAAAATTGAGAAAATAGGGTAAAAAATATGGTTTATATGAAGACGAGTTGACTCGTTTTGGCCGACATAGGTATTTTCAAAGTAAAAAGTTTACCACAAAAATGGGGAGAAAAAATAATGACAAACTGTTTTCATAACCAGCATCAAAAGTACTATATAGAATCAAAGTAAAAATATTAGTCTGAAAAAGAAACGTTTTTTCGAAAAAAATTGTTGGGGTAGGTGTTAAATGTGCACCAAAACAATTCTAATTTTTGAATTTGAGCTATGAGTCGTCTCCATCAATGGCGACCTCCCAATGTTCTGTATCTCAGAACTTCATACAACATAAAATTTTGTCTTCTCCAAGAATTTTGTCTTCTAATCACAGTTCATTTGATTTTATTTCATTCAAGGAAACAAACAGCGAAAGTGATATTTATAAAGCATTGATGTTAGGAAAGCAATAACAATTGCATCTTTAAGTGATTATAAATATAGTTTATTAAATTACTACAAATTTAACCAGTACATAAACCGGTGCTGTGACGTTCATGGGTGTGAGCGGTAATCAAAGCTCACGTCTGTTCGGCCCAACAGAAGCAACATGAGCGTCGAACAAGAAAATGTTTGCCATTGTCGAAGGCGAACGGATGGTCCTTGTTTGTCGGGAGCAGGGCTGCTGGAGCGAGGTGCTGTTGTTACTTCTGCTGGCTGGCTGGCCAGCAAAAAACAACACTCAAGCCGTGGAACTAGGAATACTTACATACTGATGAAAAAATGAGAATTAGAATACGTATTCTCAACAGAAACGACATCAAAACAATTTCGAAAATATTACTTCGTCAAGAATATCGCCATCTTTTTCGGTGCCATATACAAACGGTGAGTTTCAACACTTACAAGATGCAGGAGCTTGCAAGCGAAAATCCCTTCAGTAACACTTTGTCATAATTTATCTGTTAGAGGTGAATAAATAACTGTAATAAAGATCCATAGTCGTCTTTAAAATGGTTGTTTTGAACGTGTGATCATGTCCTGAGGATATGATCACTTAAACAAATGTAATGATGGCATTTCGTCCGTTTGTTATGTTTTTTATTCAGTTAAAAACTTGACACGCATATTCTTCATAACGTCGTGTAATTTATTTCATCTACTATAAGTGGAAGTGGTTCAAATTTAATGTACTCATTTAGCCACGGTTGTATATTCATGTTTAGAAATTCGCCTGTTTCGCGGTGCGTTCAAAATCGCAAAATTGACGTTTTCTTTTGTGCGAAATACTCTCCAGGGCAGCAGTACGAGGGTTGATGACGTACTGTCATATGGATAGTAATTTACTTGTTCGTTCCGACTTCGAATTTTGAGTTTCGGCATAAATATATCAATTAGGCGAAAAAATGAGCCTAGATTAAACATTTGTAAGACATCGATTAAAGTATCATATCAGAAACTGTACACGAAGACCACATGGTATTGTAATGTGCTTGGAGTTGTTGCTTTCACCACACTTCCACGTTGTTCCACTAATGGGCAGGTGTGTGACTGGTGATTTGAAGTGCATTCCTTATCATAATTTTAGCGCTTCAGAGTCAGTCAAGGAAGTTGATCTATTCAACACCCGACAGGAGAGTTCATTCAAAAGAATAAAAAACTAAGAGTTTAGTTAAATCTGGGAAAAATAATACGTCGGGCATCGTCACACAATAAGATAACAATGACTGCTACTCTGTTTGTATTCAACCTGGCTTTTTAAAAGCAAAGCTGCCTCATCTGGTAAAAGAAAAAGAATAGTTATAGAATACGATAAGGCCCGTCCACAAATAGTATAGTGCCCAAAGATTTCTTGAAAGATTTTTGGGACGAAATATTGTACTCTGTAGTTTTCTAGGCTTCCTCCTACTGCAAATTAATATCTCTTTTGTGAGAACTGCAAAAAAATGAGCTTGTTTTTAACTTAACAAAGCCAAATGAGAAGGTTGATAAGGTTCTATTTATATTTTTCTCAAAATGACGAAAATCACGAGCACCATTTTTAACCATGTTGGCTGAAAAAAGGGTTTCAAAAAAGAAAAAAAAAAAAGACTAAACATCTCTATTCATAATTTTTAAATATTCCCTATACGCAGATCTTTTGCAAAAGTCGACTCTGAAATCCCGTTATTAGATTATAGGGCCATATTTCACTATGAATGGGAATAAAAATGCCGTATAAAGACCATTGACGTTAACAACGCCTCTCTTCGTAACTTGAGAAATGATTCATGAATGAAGGACTGAAGTACCGAATAAATCATTTCAGCATACTTCATTATCTTGTTGCTTTCATGGCGGCAAAATATTCACAAGCCATCGTTATTAACGTGAATTACTGGATGGTTTTTAATTGAAGAATTTCATTTTGTAATACAAACATTTCTGAAAAATTCTTCGCGTTACCAGTTAGGGTAAAGAAATAAAAATTTTTTTGTCTAACACACAGAAAAATGATTAAGTTCATAATTAATTGTACACGTGACGACTTCATTTCAGCGAAATGATTATTAAACGAGTTAGCACATAAAATGGTTCAAATTAGATTAGATTAGATTATAAGTTAGTTTAAGCCTCCCTAACCGCTGCAAAAATAGAGCGTATCGAAGAGAGGAAGGAAGAAGGCACCATTTAGTATGGAGTTAAGGGAACGTGGAATCTATGCAGAAAGGGCACAGAAACAGAAAGCTAAGAAAGAAGTTCATGAAACAAGAAAAAGTTGAAGAAGAAAGTGGTAGGCGGTGAAAAACAGGACAGCAGTGAACCGAAAAAAGATGGTCCGTAACACAACAAAAACCTATCCTATTTTAACAAAAGAAAGCCTACCTAACCTTTAGCTCGGGCCCTCACATTGTCCCCCTGGGAGCGCTAGTTCCCATAGATACAATAATTGTATCCCCCTGAGGGGAAATGGTTCAAATTGAACGCCTTCAAGTTTTTAGACAAGAATGCAAAATGATGTCTGCACACGTTCTTAAATCACACATTATCGCCCAAGTAATACCCTCATAAAATATTAAAGTTAATAAAGCGTGATCGTAAAATTTAAAGACGAGGCTTGATAGCTTTTACTAGCTTTTGCCCGGTAGTCTCTAGTCTTCTGAACGGTCCCAACAAGCGGTGCATGTTGAGCAATTTCAAATTTTAAAGGAAGACTACAAGTCTGCAAAGAGTCCAAAGCTGAAGGTATTCCACAACATATTGAATAATATGAATCGACTGAAATATAAGAAAATATACGACTGCATATTTACTGTACGAATGTACATATGTGCGGTTGATATGTAAGATTTTAGCAATGATCGGTCGAAGAACTTCGTAAGATCTCAATAGCGATAGAGAAAGACACGTGACAATTCTCAAAATTCACAAGATAAGACGATATAATTACTTTACGTACACCTGTTTTAATAAGACAAATAATTCGAAAGTCCGGCTTTCAAAACGAGACAATTTTCATCAAAAGAATCAATTTATAATCAAACACTCACCATATCTGAGGAGAATAAGAAGAAAATCCCTCACATCGACGTTGGATTAGATGAGGCAACCCCAATATCGGCTCCTGCCAAATTGAGGGAAGGCACAACTTGTGGGATGATCAACATTCCGCCATCCTGCACTCTTTACTGCCTTCTCACAGATAGAGCAGCGAAAACTTCAACTATCTACTATTCATTCACCGGACAACCTCCAGCTCTACTACTCTCTAAGCCACAGATTATGATCATTCTCTACGTGCCTATATATTGTTTTTTTTTAAACCGCTGAACCTTCAATTACTTGAATGAGCATTGACATCTCGTACACAGTGTAGATTATGACGTATCAAATCTGCAAATCTTAATAGATTGAAGATAATATGAAAGTGTAGCAATGGTAAGGCTAAGATGTTATATATATGTAAATAAGATTATTACAGTTGAAATAACTAAATTAGCCGACTTCCTTAGGTAAGAATAAGCTGCGATGAGTGAACATGGTAAGAAACAAACTAATAATAGGCTTGAGCTCATAGTAGATGTAAAACACGAATTTTAAAATTTCATAATTATATTTATGATATAAACATTTATGCAATAAAGAATTTTAACGTCATTTGGAATTTCAGCGCTGCATTTGCAAGCAATAGTAATCTACCTTCAAATTCTTATTTATATAACATTGGGTGTGAACAGATAACTTTTACGACTGAATATCTTTCTTTGAATATTAATAGGATTTTTCCCAAAAGGAAAATAGCTTGATGGGACAGAAAAGAACTGCAACCACAGCTAAAGAGAGACATGTGCCCATGTACACGTATGGGCTAGAAATTTTGTTGTTTGAAAATTTCTCTAGTTTTCTCCGTCCATAGAAGGACTAAGTATTTGTGTGTTCCACTAGAACAAGATAGTGAACAACACCAGGCCATGCAATTCTGAGTTCAACTAAATATGCTGATGATAGGAAAAGAAATAGGGAACAATGGGAGTAATACTGTATGCTGCGAATCTCCGAAACCAGAGAAAAAAAAACAACTTTTAAGAACCGAAATTTTTTAAAGTTTTGCTATGAGTAACTACGCATTGAAGAGAATATGTCGTATGACCTGATCGCTGTGGAGCGAGTTTGGACAACGCACGGAGGGCAGCAACACGCCGGCAACAAGATCGCTAGATAATTTCGCCACTAACGACTTATTAAGCAGCTCATTTAAGTTAAGCAACAGCGCACATGAGAGGTTCAATTTTTGTAGCTAGCGGAAGAATTTTTGGTCAAGCCAAATATAAGAGTGAAGAAATCATTAATCGTACTTGGATAACGCAACATATTTCCGAAAGGATTAAAGGCATTTTAGATCCCTTTGCAAGCCTTTGATGCGTACTTATGAGTCCAGAAAACAACTCAGGCTCGCAGAGAGGGAACAAGGACTCGCGTCACGAGGTGACGGTAGTTAGTTGGCTTACGGGCCACGGGAAATGGGTGTCTAATGGTCATTAGGAAAGTACGACCTAGAATTCTCTTCCAAAACGACAGAATTTGAAAATTCCAACGTTTGTAAAGGGAAGAAACAGAATTTTAGATTCGATAGCGTGTTTAAACCAGTTTCCATATTTAATGAGATATGTATCCACTTTTTAAAGAACAGGCATACATTTACTAAAAGCGCAAAATTAGATATTCACCCATGACTAGCGTTACGAAAGTTGATTACGAAAATTACCGACAAGGGCTGATGAAAATATGAGCCCTGTCGAAGCACATTCGTAATAGTCGAAGCACAAACGAATTTCATTTTACTCATAGTTGTGTATAATGATGCCTTGTTAGCTAATGAAATCAACTGAATTCCTTACATCTGAACTCCAGCGCAACTACTTCAATAACTTCATTGAAACACTTTGTTCAATCTCCGGTGAAAATGGAAAAAATAGCCACACCAGATTTAAATTCTATTGGTAAGCTGGACGAGAGACGCGCTGATGATGGCTGGCTACCCTTCCAATAATCAATTTCGCTTTGATTGTCGCATTACTTCTGTACGACTTGAATCCGTCGACAGGAGCTGTGGCACTCACGGCTGAGGAGGCGCAGCATCGGCTGACGCGTCGTTGTTTGAAGAAAAGTTTAGGTTTTATTATAAGTTCGAGTGAAAAACGAATGCAGCATTTGAATGAAAATGTGAATCAGGGGCTAGATTTTATCTACGGAAATAAGGGAATGCCACGATGCCAAGCGTCTTGATGGGAGTAAGCAAAAAGACGCCTACAACCAAGAAAAAAGTAGATTAAAATATTTTGAGGGTGGCGAAATTTTTTAGAAGTAATTAAATAAAATGAAATGTATCCTTTTTATCATAGTTTCAGTAATAGTGCAGTCGTATTTTTTTATTTAGTTTGTTTTAGAGGGGACAGACATTTATTGAATAATCTGAATTTTTATCGCGGATAATCATTGAAAAATCTAAAATGTTGAAGTTTGAGAAGAAATTTTTTCTAGAAGAGCGATATTGCAATTATAAAGAATTTTGGAATCAAAAACGTTGAGAAGTGTTAGCTGAATGCTTTCCTGTCTACCTTGGAACGCAGTAGTTTACGAATATTATTTTGTCACTTTTCCTATCAAAATTGAGGAGAAAAGCAAAATTGAACAGATGAAATAATTGGGAACGCGTTGTGGCAGAGCAGAGAGAGACACACACACACACGCACACACGCACACACGCACACACACGTAGTTTCCGTAGTTCCCGGTAGTTATTTTCACAATATTTTCATAATCATAGTGAATGCCTTTGCTATTATTACTGAAAATAGCGTACACAGAATAATGCAAGAATTTGGAAATCGACAGAGTCTGCCGGCCCGCACCATGGAGTATATCGCGAGTGGCTGAAAAAATATAAAATGAGAAAAAAATCATCCAGAATCCACAAGCCATAAATTATCATCCAGAAGCCAAGAATTAATAGTCGAAACAGTGATATATTTCTTAGATTAAGTTGAATAGCATTAGGTGCGTGTCCATCAGGTGTATTTCCCTCAGCTAATTCGAACCTATCATACCATACATCAGGAGTGAATTTTCACTGAAATCATCAGCAAGCTCTTCTTCACTGAAAGACTTGAAGGGCTGTCATAGCTAACTCGTGGAAACTAACGAAAATAAAAGAAATATTGTGGGTTCGACTGTAACAGTAAGGTAAACAGGCTCTCGTTCTTCAAATCGAGAAGGCACATCATTCGGTGTTCAGTTAGACATCATCCGTTATGAAATTAGTAATAAATTCTAGAACGGAGTACTGTATTGTAGGCAACTTATTATTATTATTATATAAGAAAGTTTTAGCCTCCCTTAACCACGACAAAGATGTTCCAAGAGAGGAAAGAAGAAGGCACCATTTAGTATGGAGTTGAGGGAACGCGGAATCTATGCACAAGGTGCACAGAAACAGTAAGCTAGGAAAGAAGTTCATGAAACAAGAAAGAAGTTGAAGAAGAAAGTAGTAGGTGCTGAAAAACAGGACAGCAGGGAACCGAAAAAAGATGGTCCGTAACAAAACAAAAACCAATTTTATTACAACAAAAAGGAAGCCTACCTAACCTTTAGCTCAGGCCCTTACATGATCCCCCTGGGAGCGCCAATTCCCATAGATACAATAGTTGTATCCCCCTGAGGGGTTGTAGGCAACTGTGACAAATATATCACTCGGTATAAAATTCATATGAGGAATATTTTTGTTTAAGCGATACGTGAGTTATTTGGTAATTATGGATTTAAAGCAGAATAAAAACACGTCTCGAGTCACAGATAGTAGTCAGCTACCATGTGACCAGATTTCTGTACAGTGAAAAGACGGTTTATCTATGCATGTGGCGGAAAAGATCGTACGTGATGAATGTGGTATCACTGAAAAGTTGAAAAGCGGCAGGCAACAGTAGCTGCTGATGATCAAGTGTGGGTGGAAACCGATATGCGTAAATTCTCGGATAACTCACAGGAAATGTTAGTTGAATTTAATCGCAATTTCATAGTCCCTCATAGGGAAACACGCAATCTTCGAAGTAAAAAACGAAACTCGAGCTAATTCTAGCCAATTTTCTCAACGACTCGAGGAAGACAGACTCTGAATTCTAAATTGGTTGGGACCAACAAAAATGTTTTATTTCTTATTGGCACATTGCAAGACTTGGTTATACACAGAGAGGTTCAGGAACAGTAATGGTCAGTCATCAAGCAAGCAAAAAGTTTTCTAGCTCACACCTGAACACTAACAACAACAGCAGTGACAAATGCAACAAAGAAGCATCAAATTTGCTTACAAACCAGTATAACAGTGACAACAATTATCACCCTCATCCTTTCTCATACAGGTAAACGCGTAGACACAACTAGATGATCTCGTTCGGAAACTTGACACAAAAGGGGCAAGGATCTATGCAGCATGGAGAGAAAGTATCGGGGTTGAGAGTTCATCCTGCAGTTCCATGTTTATCCTGCAGTGGCGAAGCCAGTGCAAAGGCCAGGGATCGACGGTTTATTGCGTAGAGATAAAATTTAAATTAGGTTCTTGCAGAGGAGTCGCACAGGCGATCCGGAAAGGAAAGCTCGCTGCCCGACGAATGCGTCCCAAGCAGCACCAGAATATCCGAAAAAGATCATTCGAAATTACTTGCAGTGAATTTATAAAAACGAATTCGAAATTTGTTTTCACTTATACTATGAAAATCATGAACATGGTTACGTATTTGGAAGATTACATGCTTCCCAGAATGCCAATTGCAGCCAATCGCCTTCATAAAAATTCAAGGCTTAAATTTTTCGTTCGCTGCTTTAAGATTTGAAACATAATAAATTTTCCGGTTTAGCACCACCGGCCTCGCGTTTGGTGCGTCAGTAGGACGACCTTAAATGCAATACTAAAATTTAAACGGAGTAAGATAACCGTTCATTCTGCCCGATCTATTAGCATGGTTATTGAGGACTAAAAAGGGGAGACAGGGCTTGGTTTAAGATAAATTTCGTTGGTTTGGATAGCACAATGATATTTCGTTCGTACGGTCAACTTTAAAGTTAAAATAAATGATATAATGAGACACATTTGAAAGAAAGTCAAGTGTAAATGAAGGTCAAGGTCAAATAAAATGTCAGTCAAGGTCCAGTAGAATGAAGATCAAGGGTAAACAAAATGAAGGTTTAATAGAATAAACAGTCGCGGTTGAATAGAATAACGTTTGAGGTTAAATGAAATGAAACCTAAAATTGACAAAAATGAAGGACAAGGTTAAATAAAATACAGATCAATTTCAAATAATATAAGGGTAAATTTTAATTAAAATAAAAGCAGACTTAAAATAAAGGATAATTTCAAATAAAATAAAGGTTGAGGTTTAATAATATGAAGGTTAGGATTAAATAAAAGCGAAAGTGAAGGTCAAAGTTAAATAAAACATCAGGGTTCAAAAAAATTGATGCTCGTGGCTTAAACACAAGGTCGCAGCGAATACGAAGGCCTTGTTAATTAAAATTGATATTAACATGTTGCTTATGATACGACCCATCGATGGGTCGTTTGAAAAAATTTAACAACCTTTCAAAATTATTGATGTTTAATGGACCCAGTAAATGTTTGGTATTTATAAAATTACTACGACTTTAGACTCTAAATTTGAGTTGCATATTAAACTTCAGCTTAACCCACTGCAGTTAACGTGTTAAGGTTGGAACTTAGGTTAGTTTCAATGTTAAAATGAAGGTCAATGGTGAAATATTAGTCAAAGGGATAAATTTGGGTAAGGTGTAAGGGTAAAATTAGAGTCAAGTTAGAGTTAGGGAAAGATTATAGAAAATGTTGAGGCAATAATTCAGGTCAAGGTTTAAATTACTGTCAAGGTGAGCGTGACAGATAGGTTCCGAAAGGCTTAGGTAAAGTAACTGTTGAATTTGACTTAAATTCAAGACCTCGCTAAAAAACAGTACTTCAACCGTTAAGTACTGCGTGCTAAAGATTGCTATAATGCTATTCTTAAATGAGTGTTCTGCGATAAGTTAAATAATATTTTTTCTCTTGAATACTACTATGAACAAATTTGAATAACTTCTCACTTATGATTCCGTTTGATGAAAATCAGAACTTTATGTTGATGAATTTAATTAGATTATAAGTTTTTCGATGCAATTTAACACGACACAAATGATCACAGAAGAGGAAGAAGGAAGGCAACATTTAGGAAGGACTGACAGAAATCGGGAATCAATAGACGAGGTTTGTCCCCACACTCTGCGCACAGAATCAGCAAGTTGGGAAGAAGTTAAATGAAACAAGAGGAAAGTTGAAGGAGAATGCAATAGGTGGTGAAACTAAGGCAGCAGAGAACCGTAAAAAGATATTCCGATCAAAACATAAGCCTATTCTATTTTTAGATAAGGAATACTTCCCCATCCTTCGGCTCGTGACATTACATCTTCCCCAGGGAGTAATAATAGGACGCATGTTATGGCCTCCGCTAATAATCAGGAAATGAGCTTTGCATGTCCTACCTCTAGTGGTCCTTGCGCAATCAAATAATTCGCGACTGGAGAGGGAAAGAAAAACTAAAGCGAGGATTTTCGTGTAAAGAGATTGAAGCTTAATTTTCGAATAACAATACATAAATCAACTACAAAAATTTAGGGAAAATATCAAGACTATTTCGTTGATATTATCACGTTGAGATATTTTTGTTCATTATGATCGGTGTATTATAATAATAGTTCATAGTTTCAAAACTTCAAGTTTCCCAACATGCAAAGTTCCGCACCGCATGCTTCCTTAAGTAATGCACCGCCTTGTTTCTTTCTTTCGAATAGACCTTTCAACGCCGCACAAATCGTAAGGTAAGCCCAGAATGAGTTATGTTGATTTTAAATTTCATTATTATGTTTTATATCAAAGAAATCTTCAATGCAAATGCTTCAAAATTTCAATACTGTACTTGTGGAAAATAAAGACACGCATGCAGTGGCTACATATTTTTTATACACATGAGAGAAATATTATTTGTACCGCACGATTTGAATGAAGCGGAGTTTTCAACTTTTCCGATTTTTTAATTGCGATCCAAGCTTGAGGCACTCACGCACAGACTGACGTACAAATGATGGGCAGCGATGTAGGTAGAGTGGCAGTACGAGCAGCGATCTCACCTTCTGAGCAAAATCGTAATTAGTCACACAGGTGCAGCACGACGGAAAAAGTGGCATATTTTTCATTGTTTTGCAACATAAAATCAATGAGGATGAACTAGCTCACAAACTTTAAATATGAAAATAATAATTTGAGAGCGGTCATGTGATGAATACTGGGCAACACTAGGGAGACCTGCAGTACAGCTGATGCCTGCATGCAAAACGAGGAAAGGCAATGAGGAGAGATAAGCAGAATAAGGAAACACGAATGATGCATTTGTACGAACATTGACCAAAATGATCAGCACAGAATTTTTCAGGAAAAGGTGAAAGATTTTTACTACTTCCTTTTACACGCGATGGTCTTTGTTTCGATTCACTCTTGTGCTACCGATTAACATTTATCTATCCATCAGACTGTTGGTGCAAAATTGTCCTGAACTCAGAAACTACTCCCCTGAGAGAAAATAAAAGTGCGTTCTTGAATTCAGATGATTTAGCGCCTGGATTATGGGAAGAGAGTAACCAGATATGATAATCTCAAGCCTGAAACACGACCACACAAAAGCCAAAATCGCGAAACGTGCCTTCTTAATCGTAGAAAGCTACAACGTTTCGTAACACAAGTTCGTTACCCGATTCATAAGCGTCATCATTGGCCTATTGCCGTCGAAATGAAGCTCATCGCTACTGAGGAGAAGAAACATCGAAGCTTCGTAGCTCTTGCTGTCAAGACTGCGAGGAAGTTGGGGGAGTAAATCAGCAGCGCTGTCTGAAGTAAAAAGAAGCTTGACTATTCGTCAAACGCGAAGCGCTGGTGAGAAATGCGGCTGTCGATACTCTGAACGTAAAAAAGAATATCGGTAGAACGGTCAATAGTATGCTTCTTGATACTAATAATGATATTATTTTCGAGAACATAAGTGACTTAATACACAGCGAGTGTTAAAAAGGTGAATGTGTTTTAAAATTATCCAAAAAATTTTACGAGGTCAGTCCCAAATACGCTATTTTTCCACGAGCAGAATTTTTTTTTCTTATATATGGAATGCCGGAAGAATCGAAGAGATACGGAATTTGTAATAACTCACTACGATAGAGCTTCCGTTACGTTGCTATATTATGCCCATCAGTCATAGTGGTCAGTTTTGCAGAGTAAATATCAATTTAAAATATCTTTACCGTGGACAGGACTAGGCGGTAAATGTCCCTAAAGTTAAGTAGTAGAATCATAGACGTTTATCTGGTTGGGGGGAAACCTTGAATATCATGTAGAATATATAGTATACATTTTCCAATAAAGCAATCAAGACGAAAGGCATGATTATGTGATAAAGTTTCATTTAGCTTGCTCGCAATGAGAGTATAAGTTTATAGTGAAAAAAACATGTGCTGAAGTTGAAAAGCCTTTAGAAAATGATGAGTTTTGAGCACAACAATAAAAATGTATCATGTGTTTTTGAATTAGCTTATGGAAAAAATCTGAATAACTGGAAGTAAAATTTATGCTTCCATAGTTGCTGAGCGACGTCGTGTGTTCTGCTACATATTCAGGGCAGCATCCAACTTTTGAATGCATTATGACTTCATAACGCGGAGGTGAAAGTAAATGAACACCAAGCAGTAATTTGTTCAGAAAATTGTCCGGAACTTTCAGTAGTCCTGTGGGAGATAAAAATGCAAGAATAAACGAGTAAAACGTAGTTTCAAATGTCTGGAACGTTTTTATGCATGTGCCCATCTTTTCCCAAACTATAAGTCTGAAATGAATCGCACAACATCAAAGCTTAACAGCGAAAACAAAATAAAAGAGGAGTGCAAAATAAAATTTAAAAATCAGAGAACAAATTAAAAAAATAATAGGACGGGACGATATTCAATGGATATAAAATCAACTGGCTCTCACCAATCATGGTTCAGTTTTGAAAATAAACAATTATTCTAAAAGCCCAAGATCTAAAAAACTTGAAGCTTGTCGATGGATTACAGTTTAACACGTTGACTGCGATTGCGCGGATTAAAAGGTTAATTTGGTTAGTTTGTAGTAAACAGATTTGCAAATCTATTTTATTGCTCGAATACGTTTCTTTCTTTTATTAAAAATGTACAAAATACAAGTGCACGATAATATATGCTCCGTACGATAAAATTCCTTCAAAAAGAGGCCGTTAAATTGTTGAATTGTTATTCATTTAAATTGGTGCATAACTGAACAATTTACCCAGTGGTACACATATGTCCCAATACGTAGTCAATGTGTTAAGTAGGATCTGGTATCAAATCACGCGAAAAAGCTCGATCCCTAACCCTTGGGCGTGTAAACACGCTAATCGCGATGTGAGCCGCCTGTTACACCGAGGCAATTTTCACAATGCTGATGACCGACCAGAAGTATTAAACTCAATGCTTTCATTAATCCTTAAATCAAAGTTAAAATGCAGGCACGATCCTGTTAATGTTTGCTGTTTTCAGAATTGCTTACTGCAATTGACTTCAAGTTTGAATTGAAAACTGAACTTCAGATCAACCCGTCCCGGTCAACGCGTTACCTGAGCACCTGTTCACACCTACCTCGTGTGCCCGCCACTCTAGTCTGGCGAGTAGCCCAGAGCAACTCTTCAAATTCAGTAGCTTAGAGCAAGGTTTTAGTCAATTTTTAATTCATAAGCAAGCTCCTTGCAAGCTCTTTAGACGTTAGGATTTTAAAATCCCTGTTTGTATTCAGAACTAAACGGCCCATAAACAATCAAATAAGATTATAAGTTAGTTTAAGCCTCCCTAACCGCTACAAAAAAAGAGCGTATCGAAGAGAGGAAGGAGGAAGGCACCATTTAGTATGGAGATAGGTGAATGAGGAATCTATGCAGAAAGGGCATAGAAACAGTAAGATAAGAAAGAAGTTCATGAAATAAGATAAAAGTTGAAGAAGAAAGTCAGAGGTGCTGAAAAACAGGGCAGTAGTGAACCGAAAAAAAAGGCGGTCCTCAACATAACAAAAAAAACATTTTATTTCAACAAAAAATAGGCCTACCTAACTCTCAGATCGGGCCCTCACATCTTTCCCCTGGGAGCGCTAAATCCCGTAGATACAATAGTTGTATCCCCCCTGAGGGGTAAACAATCAAATAATTTACATCATTGAATATAGTCACGCCCTGGTAATATTTGATTTGATTGCTAATTTATAAAATTTAATTTTACCCTCTCGTTCAATTTAACCTTCCCAGTAAATTATTTTTGCATCTGAATACCCTGTACAAGTTGAAATTTTACGAAAGGAATTTGAGTCCATCATGTACCGAATGTTAATACCGTATCGATAATCTGCTCAACAATCAAAAGTTACATAGTCTTTCAGATGAATGTGTACAATTTCCCTTTCTATGCTCAAATCTTAGTGATTCAAGGAAAAAAACGTAATACTTCAAAAATTTGGACAGTTATTTAGCAGCAAGGATAACATTAGTTTTATTTTATGTGACTGCCTTCAGCCATGATGACGGCTTCTACATGCTTTCGAAAGCTGGACTCGGCGCAGCTAACTTGTGCCTTCTCCAACGATCCCACTGCCTTAATGATATCCATATTGAGAGCTGTGATGCAATTGTAAATTGCACAAGCTTTGCTTTAATGTGCGATCAAGAATAGTAACCCGACGGGCTCAGAAAAGCAAGTTCGAAGACCTGAAGCATTTCTCCCAGAATCACTCGCTGGACCTCGTGGGCAAGCCAATGGTTTTACTCGCCGTGTGCGCAGAAGCTGAGTCCTGCTAGAGCATGAACTTCTTATTTGAAGCCTTGGTCTTTATAAATGGAATCATTTCTGCTTGGAAAACGCTTCCGTAGGACTCGGCGTTCACTTTTTCGTTGTCGGCTGTGATGTGAGTGTAGATGTCACCCTCACCTGAAACCATGCCAAGAGTCTTGATGCTAGTTAGTTTTTTTGTGGCAACATAAGTTGTCGAAGAAGCACTCTATCGATCGTTACGTCTGTTACAACTACTATCAGTTGTATAAATCTTTTAGAAAAGAACTTGATGGTCTTTTTAGATGGCCTTCAACCAGTTCAAAACCTTCTTTCACTTATCCAAGCGAACGTCTTCCAACTTATTAGCTATGATATGTTCCTATACCTTGTGCATAAGAGGTTAGGCCAAGGTCTTTCGTGGCTTCGTAAATATTAGTGACGCTCACCAGCCTCTTTTCTGCCAATGTCGATAATGACATGCCTGGATTGGCCTTAAGGACTCTATTGGGCGAATAGAGAGGACGTTAAAGCGACGGTTGCGAATTTTATCTTTTCTTCGCTTATGGGAGGGTCTGCTATCATGGCCAGATTGATCAAAACGCTTTTAATCATCGTTAACTGTCCGCAGAAGATACTTGTGGGATTTTACAATGAAAACTGGGCTCCGGTATGCGTGATGATATTTAAAGCTAGCTCAAAGTTTTGACTGCTCCCTTGCTTTATGTTCATGCAACGAATTCTTAATGTTGATTGCCGGGTTCTATAGATACCGCAGAACTGATGCACGTTAGTGTTGCCAACTTTCAGAGGTATCAGAATTACTAACGTTTCAAATTTGTACTGATTTATCTTGAGACTCTGTTTAAGCAGAAGATCTTATATTTTTTTTACTTTCAGCTCCGACGAGGAGGTGATGTTTTGTTCCCGGTAGTCCGCTTGCATAGTCTCTCTTTCTCATATTGCCATGTAGAGAGTTTTAGTAGTAGTGAAGTAAACAATTTGGAAAATGTTAATTGAGCCAACGAAAAGGGGCTGATGAGAAGTCGGTAGCGACTGTTACGAGTAAAAGAGAGGCAAGCAATCAGGAGCAATAATTGATAACTAGCGCAAAAAGAAAAAAGTAACATGAAACACATGGGAAAACAATTTTATCCTGAGAATAGAACAATTGAAGATCAAGAGAGAAAACTGACATTGATTTGATAAATGTGCTGATCCAGACAATGTGAGCAACACAGTTAAAAAACACAAGAAATGACGGAAATGTAGAGAAATTTTCCACTGGTCAAGCTAGTAAATACTTAGCATGAGGGTTGCACAACTTGATGGTTAAAATCAGAGTACCGTCTGGATCTTTGCTAAATCCTGCCTTACAAGATTTTCTTAGACGACTTGATGCGACAAGAATGTCTTTCTTTGGGTTCATTCAATAATATTAAATACTCAGAATCATTTAATTCAAGTCGAAAAAATTTTAGCCTTCATATAGGGCGAGTATTTTCCGAGCTGCATTTTTTAAGTGAAGCGCACGGTGCACATACCTTCCAAAATTTATCTCAAGCGATAAATACAACGTCATAACTTATCCTATATTGCTTCAATTTATGCTAGTTCATTGGAGAAGATCCACTTGATTAGAGTTCTCATTTACTTCCTCCACATACAAAAGTGGGCGTTCAGAATGAGATGAGGCCCGAGACGCTCCCGCATTTCAAGCTTTTTAAGTTGCTACATATTTTTCGTTAACGTTCCTAGGTTTTTATAAGGGCAATTCTTCAAAAATTATTACAAAAGTTTAAAGTCTTTACATCGTCAAGTGTGTATATGCTACGATCACGAACACAACAAAGAAATACTATATACGAAGGAAGTACGATATAACTAGTGTTGCCACCATAATTTCTATTCATAATTTTGTAACACAAGAACGTAGTTGGGCAGTATTTACGCTCAAAGAAACAAAATGTGTCTACACCTACTGTATATAAAATAGAGACAAACTCAGGCAGAAAAAGAATAGCACTATACCAGCAGCACTACTGCCACTTAATTTCCTCAAACGTGTGACAGCAACAAAACTAGCGGCAAAGCACGTAAAAGTGCCACTAAAAAATAAAACTCAAAGCTGATGCTACGGAATTCCCTATAAAGTGCGACAGCTGATGATGCGATGATGTCACAACAAAGGAAGGTTACCTACAATATTGTGAGGAGCGGTAAACTTTTAGCAAAAGGCCTCTTGCTACCCTGAGTTTAATTACCCCCAAGTGCCATGTGGCATCGTCGAGAGACAAAAATTATAAAATGAATTCTAAGTCTGGCTGTGGGAACTGAGCCTGAGACCCACAGCTCAGCCAATTAAGTAGAGGTCTTGAGGCGCTTAACCTAGAGCATTATTTGCTGGGGAGGAGCGCGCGATGCTCGCTTGAAGACCGGCTCTCGTTGAGCTCTTGTAGGCGGAATCAAATAAATGCTGAAGCTCATGGAAAGCCTCGCCTGAGCTGTCCCATCCACAAGATTTTATTGCCACCTCGAGACCGACACGATGAGATCATCTGCGCTGCACCGAGGGCCCTTGGCGGGTCAGGTGATGAAGCCAAAGTCGAGGTTTTGAGCAGCTCCTGCTGGCGAGTCGGAAAAACTGAAATTCTAATATTGCACCGTAGCGTCCCGGCGACATGTCGAGCATCCGTCACGACACAGATTGCTTTCCTTTCAGCTCTAAATTCATATCACGATAAATTGATTCATTGATCAGTTATAAGCATAAATTTGTGTTATTTAATAATAATTTTTAAATCATTTAGAAACGAAAATCAGTGATTGAATTTTGAACTCGTAAAACGATCAACCAATTTGAGAAGTGCTCGAAAATTTTACGGTACGTAGATATTGATAACTTCTGAGTAAAATGAAGCTATTTTATTTTACACGTTTCTACGTAAGATTAGTGTTACGTTATCAAAAAAGACGCTCAAACTTTGCAGTTACCGGTGAATAAGCTCTTCTTCGTAAAACGACGCACTGTCTGACTGCTGACTACTGGCGAATACTCAGCTCAGGCCTTCAGTTTGAGCAGGAGGTGATATAAGGTCTGAACTGTCCATTTCTCATCAAGTTCACCGTCACAGAGAGTAATCTTGAACTTGTGGAGGGACCAACGTTATGAAAAAATTATTCCATAAAAAATTATTGCAAGTGTCCCACACCTTCAAAAAAACGTAAATTTTTCTCTCCTCTACACTCAGTCAATTGGGCAAAACGTGAGGCGTTTCATAAAGTTTTTAAATATTGAATCGATACAATAAATCTCTGCCGACTCAAACAATTGAGAGTATGATACAAGCTTCACTGGTTACCAAAATTCTCTACATCAATCTTCAGCGGTGGAATTGAAAACATTTTTTCAGTATGAATAACCAGTTATTTTAAACAAAATTAGTAGTCGTTACGTAGTCTTTCAGGCCACCACTTTAAAAGTTGTAGTGCTATGCCAATAAATAAACTTTATCCCAGACACATTTTAGTGTTTTTTCTTGATGCTGCTAATATCTGAACTTGTTACATAGGTAAAGAGTTGGAGAACCAAAACGAAAGTTCCAAAATGCATATTTTTGCACTGAAGGTTGCTCGTTTTTCTTCTTCACTCATAGCTTGCGTCACTTGAGGACTCGTCATTCGCGTTGACATTGACCGTAAGAAATAATACGAATAGAAACGTTTAAATCTAAACGTCCAGTGTTACGCCAAGCTTGAATAGCCTTTTTTTGGTATGGTTTGTATTTGGCTGCCACTGTCCACGCTGAGTCTTCAGTAATGACAAAGGGCGAAATTCAGCATCTTTCTCTATGTAACAACATAGGGTAAAATTCAGCTGCGTGCATTCAGGGTAGCATAGAATAAAGTTCACTACCGTGATTTTAGTACTAGTAGAAGACAAAATTTAACCTTCTAACACGCTTTATTAGGAAAACGATCTGTTGCAAATGTCCGCTGATTGTAAAATTAGTCCCAAAAATTAATTTAATGAAAACCGAATAAATTATAGAGATCTTAGAGGTTAATGAAAGAAAACCTGATAATGATGCAGAAAGCTTCGAACAACCTCGGAGTACATTGAATGAAATTTAGATTTGGGAGGTTTTGAACATCACTAGAGTTGTGACCGCTTATGTAGGCATAGAAGTTAGGAAGTTTGCCATAGCGTATGAATCATGTCTCGTGAAACGTTGATTTCGGGAGTTGTTGCTGCCTTTAGATCTTCCACACTTGAGTTAAAGACATGTCGCGCAGGATACCGAGTGAACGTCGAGAAGCATGCAATGCTGTACAGTCTCATTGGAACAGTAGGTCGTCAGGATTGTGATAAACGTACAATTCAACGACCCGTAAAAAGAGTAAGCTCTCGAGCATTTTACCTCTACACGGTACGTCGAAATCAGTCATGGTAGCGTCATCTTCTTCAAAAATACGAGGGGCCAACGCGCCCAAATTTTCCACAGAACAAACACACTAACCTTCGCAGACTGCAGTGATTGGTGTTGTATGTCACGAGGGTTTTTGTGAGACCAGCATTTAAGTTTTATTCTCTAAACCTTCTCATTAAATGACAGCGTGCTTCATCACTGTAGATTGAAACAGCTGTTCCTGGAATGCTTTAAAGTGTTGTTCTGGTACAGAGTTGAGCGAGTTTCACAATCCATCGCAGCCAATTCCTGTACATCAAAGTTGAATTTAAAGTACAGTATTTTACAGAGGTGTAAATATTGTTCTTGTTATGTTTTTAGCTCGTCTTTTATAAAAATCTGACAATAATATATTCTCTATTCCTATCTCTGGATAGTAACCTGACTCAACGCGTCTCAGGCTGTTAAATATTTTGTTAAAAATATAATGAACGTACGGGTTGCACAGTGACAACTGGTCCGTGAGAAGATCCAAAAATCTAGCAACACTCGAACATTGAAACACATCGGAACTATTAAAGTCAACAGAGAAAACTCGCATGACACTTTAGGAATGCCAGCCAGGCAACATGGGCGCCAATCAGCGAAATTAATTAATTTGGCATCTTGCAGCCCGCATTTCCTGGAGGCGTCTCACTCCAGCCTCGAGGCAGCTCAGTACAGCAATCAGGCCGCTGCTTACCCCACTAAATAACACCGAATACAAAAAGTAATTAATTAAAGGCAGGCTGCACGACGCGCGGTATCTGGGATTCTCTAATATAAGCTCGAACACATTTCTAAGGGCACCAAGCGTTACAGCAGCACCAGGTTATCGCTAAGCAGGTCACGAGCACGTTCATTAAGCAACAAGAATGCAATGCTAAGCCCTGACTTACTTTGAGTTCAACATCGCTGCACCACATGTTCGTTTCAACATGCTGAGAGCATACGTGGGGCCACATTAAATTGCTTCGGTCATTTCAGGGCTTTCGAAGAGCAGCTTCTCTTAGGAGATTACATCCAGTGACGCTCTGCTCGCAGCTAAATCATTTTGGAGGTCCACACGACGCTCACTGAGCTCACGAGATGTTGCTGCGCCAAGTACCCCCACCTTGGCATGGCTTTAACAGCACAAGTGTTGTAGACTCATCACTCATTCAACTGAACAAAACTGCTTCAAATAGATTGGCTCAAAAGTAATATATTCAATTTGCATTTTCAATGCAATTTGTAACGAACAAACATTTGAAACCTTAACACGCTACTCAGATTGTGGACAAGCATTCCAAGGCTTGTAAACACTTGATATGATGTAGTTGAAAATTTGATTCTACCATGGACTGATGTTCTCTAGGATAATCTTTGCGTAGCTGCGTAATTTTTTCTTATGTTCAGTAACACTGAGTTCAAAATTAGACTAAGGGGATAAAATATTAAAAGTACTGCAATATTAAAGCAAAACAAATGTATTTGACCCTCAAGATATTTTTACACAAAACTAAATCATAAATTGTTTAAGAGTTCTACAAAGGAATTGTACAAGCAAAGAATCTCCGAAGAAATGGTTTAAAGGTTGAAAAAACCTTGCATCTTTTCATCACTGTGAAGAAGAAATACAATTAATGCAAATGCACTCCAACAACATCTCGATTATTCCTATTGGAGGAAAAGGAGAACAAACGGTCATAACTTCTTCCTTTTTTTTACCCGTTATCTGTCCAATTATTGGTAAAAATAATGAAAAATTTAATTTTTATTTCTATTTTATTCTACATAATAAAAGAGCCTTGCAATACAGTATCACAACATGCAAGATAAAAAAGGGACTTATCCGTTAAATAATTGAGATCAAATTCAAATGAGTACCCTTATTTCATACAAAAACATACGTCAGGTGAAAGTATTACCCAGCCGTTCTTAACCTTTTACGTTTAAGCCCTTGCATGTGAGCAGAACTGAGTATCACGTCACACCTACGCCTGTAACAGGTCACTGGAGTTAAAAAATGGAAACACTGTACGCTTCATGCATGTCTCGCACGCTTTTAAATCAGGAAGCTATTACAAAAGTATACTAATTGAATGTTTTGTTTCTTTTTCCCACCAATTATTCACAAAAGTTTAAATTCATTCTTGCGATCAGAAGTTTAAAAAACACTTCAATACTCAATTTATTTATTTACGTGGTTCTTATACAATCCTGAGCAAGGAAAAAAGACTAATATTCATCACCTGGGAAAGAGAAAAAATTTATGTCACACGTACTGACTTAGTAATTTGTCTACTGCTATTTATGCAAAAACCTGGTAGCAGTAAACCAGTAAACCAGCAGTTTTACCTGGCAAAAACCAGGTAAAAACCTAGTAATTTATGTAAAAACCTGAGCGTGAAAATTTATTGTAAACGTGTTTCGTTGGTGCCTGCGCGTGACTGGTGCTTGACGGCACGGGATTTTGCGACAACCCGAGAATGGGCTGCACGGCCCGTTTCTGTTGCCATTTTCTATTCTATTTTATTACAACACTCTTCTTTACGAGATTTCAAAGGTACACCTCCCACTGACCGAGTCTCCTGCTGTTCAGTATGTGAGGCTTGTACCTCATGTATCTGATTATTTGCTTACTGAACGCACGTAACACAATACCTGCGCTAGAGGCTGCAGACACACAACGCATGACGTAGGTATGCAGAAGAAGAAATCCTCTCAATATTAAAGATCCAGCAGAAAAAGGTTATATTTATTTAGACGGCCGACGGACGTATTTTACTATATACAATTAGATTATTAGTTAGTTTAAGCCTCCCTATTTGCAACTAATGCGATCGAAAAAAGGAAGAAGGAAGGTACCATTTGTTATGGAGTTAAGGGAATGCGGAATCTATGCAGAAAGGGCATAGAAACAGAAAGTTGAGAAAGATGTTCATGATACAAGATAAAAGTCGAAGAAGGAAGTAGTAGGTGCTGAAATACTGCAAACGAAGGTTGTTCGGACTGTTCTGGAAGTTTTAAGAAAAAGAGGCATCAGACATTCACTTTTTATAGAATTTCGATATGGCAATAAATCATTCCACTACCGATCGCGCACACGGCGTTTTACAATTCTTATCGCGTCTTACGTCGTCTCAACTTGAAGAAAATCAAATTCAGCACAAAGCTACGTTTCGATAGTTCCTTCATTTTATACTTCGAAACGTTGCTTTGAGTAAAATTTGACTTTGTTCTTCTGAAAATGATTGAAGATCTGACAAGAATTTTAACAGCCGCGAGCTCGAACAAAGGAGAAATAAATTATTGCCGGAGAGGATTTTACATTATTTTCAAGGATTTAAGAACCTCAGGGATACAATCACGCAGGTCTGTAGGTCGATCTATCGAGTCGACATAGAGCAGAAAACATAAAACAGTCCCAGGAAAAATACAGAATTATTGGATATATATCGTTAACTAACATATTTTCAACAGGTTTCTTTCTTTATAGAGAATAAGAAATGAGTATAAATTCTAATTATATCTGAAGCCAAAAGAGATATCAGGGCATCAGCGCAAGTTCGGACCCTGAGGTTTTTCTTAAATACCGCTGTTAGTGACTCGCTCGAAATAAACTGAATGATCGCTGTTAGAAAAGTACGCAGCGGCTCTCCGAACATCCTGTATTTCCCATTAGATGACCCTTTGATGAAAACCACCGCGCGGAAGCCTAACTTCAGAAGTACCCTTGTTTCAACACCACTGAGCTCTCGACGGCGTGTTATTGAGAGCGCTCGTTTGAACGTGATCGAGGTTTTGAAGCTGTCGTGTTTCCCTCCCATGGCCATTGCGTCAATTAGAGAAGCACGCGTTAGAAGTTTGGATTCACAATTTCCACTTCTACGATACTTGGGTCACTCGCGAATAAGATTGAATAAAAAATATGGAGATGTTAAGAATTTAACATACTAGATGAATATTTGATGCCCCCTCCAACCAAATCATACCAAGGTAAATCTTCAAACAACAAACGCCTCTGTAAACTTTGTGTTAAGTTCGCATGCTCCGTTGAACTCGAAATTTTCTCCAGTTGATTCCGAAGTCTGTCAATAGCTCATTTCAAGCAGGTACTACATGAAAGAGTTCAGCATCATTAATTCATATCTTCACTGCTCATAACTCAAAATCAGTATTACAGCCTAGTACCGTCGTAAATAAGATTTCATTTAAGAGTCAGTTACAATTTTCCACACTTCTGAGCACATCTGCCACTGGTGGATGCATCTTCCTCTGTGGCGTATTGGGCCATGTGTGTGCCAGCTGGTCAATTGCTCAATCATGTACCGGTTTAAATGATTGACATTTGATCTGTTTTCCGATTTTTTTGAAAAATAATTGTAGTCATACAAGGTGAAATGTAATCTTGCGATTGTATTTTTACATTTCTTAGGAAGAATGAAAATTAATTTGTGCAGCAAAGTCGATTGCCCTATTCAGCTTACAACCTAACCAAACCAACCTTTAACAACAGCGGAAACGCTTTGAACGTGTTAAAATAGACAGCTGCATTCACTGCAGCGTACCGTCCTTGTGCAACATGGTGTTCGCAGCGACAAAAGTTGGCAACTTCTCACTCTAGGCAATATGATTGGAAAGACTTTTGTACATATATTTTTCAGATTTGTCTTATTACAGAATACCAGAGGTTCGATGCCAGATCCCCTGCTGTCGTACTTTCACCTGCGTACAGCAGCCCCATTGGTGATAGAAAACGAAAAAAATGAGTAAAAGCTTATAAAGAACATCTATCCTAAGCACCGCATGTTCTATTCTTGCTAAGGGTAAGAAGATGAAAAACACGGTGCGACATAGTTGTAACAAAGGAGCGTTCAGTTATGGTATTTTCTACCGTTTCTGTAACAGATAATTGAAATTCAGTCCAGATATTATGCTGAATTACTTCGGCCTCATTTCATTTTTTAGAAGTAAAACACCAATATGAATCAGATTGTTTTTGAACAACCGTTTGAGACAGACTGGAGTGTGTCCAAATTTCTCAGGGTAGATGTATACGAATTTATTCTCGTTCTAACTTGTCATGTGAACTGGTGATTTTTATTTTGAGTTTAAGAAGTACGTTTTCTATTAAAGTGTTGAGTAACGGCACACGAGGAAGTGCATGCATTTAATTCCAGTATTAATTTATGGTTAGCAAAATCTAGCTTGGTATATGCTTCGGTATGCATTTTCTTTGAAAGTTCTAAATGATGGTTGGGGTGTGGCAATTTATGTTCCACAGCCACTTTGCTTCTTTTTTACACACGGTGGTGAATATTATCTAACTTCTTTGCAAAATTTTCTCCTTTCAACCATTACTAATGACTGAGTAAAGACAAAATTACCTCTACGCTTCACGAATACTAAAGTTAGCTGGTAACAGCTCTTCAGAGGAAAGAATTCTTTTTCTGGATGACGAAATCTACAAGGAGTGTACGACCGGCGACTCAGTGAACTCGTGCACGACAGGGATCTGCTGGCGCAGCCACGCCGTGGGGTGAAGAGGTGGCCCGACAGCATCGACACCGTCCCGCGGAAGTTATTCAAATGATTTCCGCCCTCAAAATCCGGCAGAAAATTTGGCTCGTGTTTTTGCTCGAGTGCCCTGCCTCGAGAAGTGTCGGCCCGGATCAGGGCGAATCGAGAGGCAACCAACCGTTGGGGGACCTCGTCTTTTCATGGAAAAGAAGCGCGCAGGGTGAACAGAATTCAAATATTTGAAGAAACACACCGGTCTAAAATCATGTTTATTTTACAGTCAAGAGGTCGAAGAAGTTTGGTCTTTGTAGAACACGTTCTCACTAGAAACGAAAAGAGAGATAAATGCAGTGGAAAACTTATGAGGAGATATTTGTTGTAGACACTTGAATTATTTCAATACTAAAATATACGGTCGAATGCTAATAAAACAGGGTTCTTATTAAAATTACAGTAATATTAAACGCACAGAGCAGCTTCAATTTTTTCTAGTTTGTAGAGCTCAATGATACTCTATTCAGTTTCAGAAAAAACGAAGTGCGATGTTATGAAGGTAAGAACAGGAAACTTTCGGGCGACCTATTGCTTTTGTTTCTTGAACGATAACGCATCAATCTTAACGCATAAACAAAATTTTTAAGTACGAAAACACAAAAGAGCAGATAACAAAGGCCCAAAACAAAGACCCAAAACAAGGTTCTGAATTTTTCCGCTCGTGAATTCACTGCATCGAACAGCAAAGCTTAAGCTTCACTAAAGAACTAACTACACTGAAGCAATGAATTTTCAATATGTTTCTATAAATTGAAAATATTCAATTTCGTCCATTCGTGCCAAGAACTCGCCTAGAAGCGAGCACGGCCAGCCCGCGTGGAGCAGGCGCGGAGGAGGCAGCCAGCGAGGGGACTGAGCACCAGGGCCGACGCTCCAAGTTCGAGGCAATCAACTTCATTCCCTCGGTGCGACCAATCTGAGAGTCCTTATTTGATTGGGTGAGAATCTCAACGAAATACAAAACTCGAGAGAAAGTGAAAATAGATTACAACGAATAAATTTAGGGCGATCCGAAGCTATCAGGAAATTGCCTGAGAGAAATGCATGAGCTGAAATTCTGGAAATCGCAGCTGTCAGACCCAGCCAAATAAACCTTCGTGACGAGATATCGATGGAATGTTCCGTCGACAAGAGAGAGAATTGCACTCACTTATTTACAGCCATCTAGGTAATTGGGAAGATAATGAAACAGGTATGAAAATTAACGCAGTGGCAACATATCAATTAATTGTCTTGGAAAGTTATTCAGGGAAATTTTGCCAATAATGTTCCTCTAAAGATCGCAAGCTTCGTCCATCGTTTTAAATTATGGTGGTGTTCGTTAAAAATATCGCCTTCGATTGGGTGTTGGTGGAAAAAATGCAGTAACTTCTAATAGAAATTAGCAATGAAATGAAATAGCTCAGAAGATTAGACTACAAGTAGGTGTAAGCCCCCTTGATCGCAACAAATGCGTTCCTGAAAGAGGAAGAAGATGCGGCCATCTAGTAGTGTATTAAAGAGCGCCAAAAATCTGTACACAATCAATACGATTGAAGGAAGTTGATGAAACAAAAGAAGAGTTGAAAATTGGTACTGGTTGAGAAGAAAAATCAGCAGCGAACTGACAAAAAACAGTCCAACAAACTGAAAAAAGAGTATTATATTATAACAAAAAGAAAGTCTGCCTAAACTTCAGCTTGAAACCTCACATCTTCCCTGTAGGAGCGCTACCTGCCATAGACACAACAGTTGTATCCTCGAGGGGAATAGTGCAAGAACACGCCTGCGCCGTAAAACTCGCTCAGAACAGAAAGCGACATACTTAACAATCTCAAATGTTTTTCCAAGGTTTCAGGATTGAAAGCAACTAAGGAAGATTTAATTATAAAAGAAAATTGTTTCATTTTTAACTTCGTGTGCGTCCTCAAAACATGTAAGCTCATGCGACTCAAAAGAACAATGAAGATTCGCTCTTTAGAGCAGAATTTATTGCATTCAGGACAAAGGCTTTGTGTTCCAACATTCTTACACAGCCTGGACAACACAACACAGAAGTTAATTCTACGATGTTTTACTTGCATTATTTTTCAACTCCAACAGTCCCTTTCACCAGAACGTCACAGAAACTATTTAGAAGGTGCCAGCTTATCACAAACACTGCTCCACTGCTACCAAGGCGCCGTAAATCATGCAGAAAACTCAGTGTTGGTGAGTCTCAGCATTGAAGTCTTGGCGTATTTTGGTAGCTCATGTTCTGAGCGTTGGTGGACTATGGGGCCGACACTGCACCGCACGAAGACCAGTCTGCACCAACAAAAGAAAATCTCAAACAATGGCCGAACAAAAGAAAGACGCGGAGCTAAAAGCTGTCTCTTATGCTCATGACGCGTCAGGGCAGCAAAAACGATGAAAGCGCAACGAAGAAAAGAACATACATAGAATTTATGAGCTGCAGGACCGTACGCTGTCGTACAAAATAACTGAAGAAGACCATCCTAAAAAATAAGGGATAGAAATTAACTTATTCAATAACCTGAATACATTAAACTAACAGTTAGGATTATTAATGAAAATAATTGGTAAAATCATTTTGCCTTAACACTCACAATTAGTCAGCAAACGGTATAAAAACATCAATTTGTGGGTTGTTGAACACGTCTATTTAATTAACTGAAGACAAAGATTGCGATGCAGTGATTGTGAGTACAGTTTGTTCGCGTGGAGTATTAGATTGATAAATAATTAATATTTATTTACAGTACAGCAGCCTTTTTCGAGTAAATTTGCCTCTATTTCGATACCAAAATAAGACGCTAATTCCATATCGAATCAAGAGGCTTTTTACGATAGTGGAAAACATCTCAACGAGACAAAAACTAAAGAATGGAGTAGGCAGATCGATGACACTCAAATAGAGATTTTATTGCTGCGAAAATTTACTCCTCTACACGAGAAAGAGTTGCGCTGAAAGGAAGGGTGAAGCCTACTCACCAAAGCCAACAACTACCTCGTACATTTAACAATGTAAACAATTTAATTTAGTGATGCTGATTCTGCTGTGAGTAGCTAGTGTCCCCACTTAGATCAAGTAATGATAATCCTGCACTAGCCACTGTGAAGATTCGATACAATCAATATTTCGTGAGAGTGAAGTTGAGGAATCCTACACATATCCGTGTAGTAGTGAGTCCCAAAAATTGGTTTGAAAAGTTTAAGCTACAAATTTGAATTGAAAGCTACAGAGAACTTTATTATTATTATTATTATTATTATTAATATTATTATTATTATTATTATTATTATTATTATATAAGAAAGTTTTAGCCTCCCTTAACCACGACAAAGATGTTCCAAGAGAGGAAAGAGGAAGGCACCATTTAGTATGGAGTTGAGGGAACGCGGAATCTATGCACAAGGTGCACAGAAACAGTAAGCTAGGAGAGAAGTTCATGAAACAAGAAAAGTTGAAGAAGAAATTAGTAGGTGCTGAAAAACAGGACAGCAGTGGACCGAAAAAAGATGGTCCGTAACAAAACAAAAACCTATTATATTACAACAAAAAGGAAGCCTACCTAACCTTTAGCTCAGGCCCTAACATAGTCCCACTGGGAGCGCCAATTCCCATAGATACAATAGTTTTATCCCCCTGAGGGGGGCTACAGCGAACTAACATTCAATCAGTAACATCCTCTTTTAATGTGCTCTTATGAATCAACACATAAGTATCGTCGGAACCTTCCACCGTTCGAATATAAGAAACACTAAATTTAATGCAGTGGATATCCTGCGAGTTTGTCAGTAGAAAGTAATACGTTTACGGTGAAGTGTCTTGTTATTACGAAGTCTCGCGCAACTTGTTGGTAACGAGTCTTGTCTGGAGAAGTTTGAATTGATCATTCCAGGAACTTCACTCAACAACTGGATTGTCAGTCAACTTCTTTAGTTCATGGCACAGCTCTCACTCAGGTCTCTTTATCCCAATTCTTTTTCGGTATTTTCTACCCGAGCTTGATGTTTTCGTTATAAATGCGGATAATTAGTTGAATTTTTAAAAATGAAAAAGTTCCGTGGAACACATGCTGCACTATAAATACCGTTATAACATAAGCTATGATAAATTTCTTTGCAACTAAAAACATGCATTCCTTATTTGAAGCCTATCATTTTCCTCAAAATGCTCCCATGTGTAGCAAATACATTCATTGAGATTACAGTGTCTAGGAAGAGATAGAGCACCACTTAATACAGTTCTTGAGTCTCCAAAAGCTGTCATGTACCTATTTTGCTCCGATTTGTCTATGATTTCGTTTGATTCCCACTGAACCCGGAGCAAAGAGATTCATTAGCATGAATTTCACCAAGAGATAGAGAGACAGAAACCGAAGTGTGGTCAGCAGTCAGGTATGTAGACAAAAGAATTGCGGCCTCGGCATGCCATCCTGACTGTGAGGGCTAATTTTATACTTTTTTCTACATTTAGTTTAGCACACCCCGAGACGGTGATCGTCTTCACCCCGAGAAAACATGCGCTTAAAAATTTTCAAAGTTATTAAATGAAACTAAAGTCTATCGACGCAACGAATAAATCAATAGGGTTAAAAACATAAGCTTTGAAAGAATCATACACATTAAGAACGGAACACTGCAACTTGTCAGTCGCACGTGCTATTACGCAGTAGTAAAAATAAAACGGTAACCAATTCAAGATATAGAGCGGTTCCCTATGCTTCAGTTTGGTAAGGAACAATAGCACTCCTTCGAGTACCTTTGGATTCTTTTTCTTTGACGGTCAATGACTATTTTTACGCTGACTCTTCCTCAATTAAAAATGCCCACCCTTCCTCATCCAGCAACGAAATGAAGTGAACTAAACTGACGCCTTACTCTTCAAGAGGGAAAAATTCTGACTGCTCCAGCTGAAGCAGTAATGTCGACATGGTATTCACGGCCGAGAGAGCCCAGTTGTCTTAACGCGAGAAAAACACACTGAACAACAGAAAGATTTGCTTTCCAAGCTTGTTTTTTCCGTGAGGGGAACTAATTTTCGCTCTCAGGGGAACTCTGACTGCGATAAAATAGCACTATAGTACCCCTGAATTGCTGAGAAACTGGTGATCGTCAAGAAAACTCTGAATGTGCTCGCAAAGAATCATTGAGGTCCCAGGGAAGTAGTTGAGAACAAAAAGATTTCAATTCGGTTTCGCTAAAAAAGCACCGAAATCGCAGTCGTGATGAAGAAGGGGATTGGAAAATTCTTATAACATATCTTAAGAGTTACACTTGCAGAAATAAATTAGGAATCAGAACTTTCCAGCCTTGAGTGTCGTCATTGTTTGTTAAGGCTTTGATTGCTGCAGTTACTCTGAAGATGAAATATTCAATGAGCAGCAGAGGTGCACGCGGCAATTCAACGAAAGAGTATAGAAATGGCCGCATAGGCCGCTTAAATTACATAAGCACACTGTAAAAGTTACAGTTAAAATTATTATTTGTCAAAATGGATCACTATCTAATATCAACCCTTTGCTTCTCAGTAAGTGAAATTGAAAATCCCTTTCCATAAACGCTTTTACATAATTATTACTTACAGAATGTATATCCTCACGAGTTCAGTGAAGCGGGTCATTCTCCGGGTGACTACCAGATGAAAGTGCAGTCTAATAACGTTTGCCATTACAAAGGAAATGCGAGGAAATAAATTCAAACGGTACTGGGTTCACGCATACTTCACCATTTTAACCCAAATCAGAGGAATAGTGAAACACAACCAAGTTTATTCGGAAGAGATGCGATCAGTTGCCTTAGCAAAGCGCTACCATTCCAAATGGCGCTTACAAAAATTCAAGGAAGCATTTCCGCGTGTGAACGATATGGGGAGTCTGAGTGATCTCTCTTTCAATAAGTGGTTTATGTGGACTTGTGATTAAGAATGTGGGTTCCCGGCAATGCCAGTCCAGTGAACATCCTCGCAAGGAAATGGGAGGACTGTGTCATTGTTGCTCAGGAGTCGGCAATGAGAACCGGCGCCTCAACTGGGAGTTTGTGCGTCCTGATGTCAGTCATGAATGATTTGAAAAACAATTGCTCAAAATGATGTGGATCACGCTTGATGGGAGTAAAACATTGTCAGATATCCTAGGTTCTTATTAAGGTTTTCATCACTTTGCAAGGAATGGCTCGGTAGAAATAATTGTTTTAGGGCGCAAAAGCCGAAAGCGCTCAACCATAATAGTGACTCAAAATAAGCAGTGATACTTAATTAATAGAAAACAATTCGTCTCCTGGTGAACCTGAAACTAACTTTTTTGATAGCCCTTTTAATGACATTAGTTTGAAAATAACTTTTTTATAACGGTTTTCCAAAATTTGCGAATAAGTCCCTCTATACCAATAAATTTGATACGTGCACACAAAAATTAGTGTTTTGAAATTCTGCGTGACATCACCTTTCTTAGATAGAACTTCAGTAAAATTTCAAAATTGAAGTGTCCAGCGTAAATTTGAAAGCAAAGGTTAGCACAAATGCAATCAATAAATGACAAGTAGAAGCGCTGATGAAATACAATTGCAATCCACTTTGAGCTGCAAGAATATGCTGGCGCTTATAAGAGAACGTGTAAATAATTTATCCACAGGGGCCTCGAGGCAGAATTAGATGGTCGGGAATAATTGGATCGATTTTTCTCATAGCCCTTAATGTTTTTCAACATAGACACACTATTTGTGTGTAGACCTCCGATTTGAATGTAGACCTCCGATTTGAATGTAGACCTCCGATTTGAATGTAGACCTCCGATTTGAATGTAGACCTCCGATTTAAATGTCTACCATACTTGGCGATGAGCATGAACACAAAAGAAAATGCCCTCATTGCATCATCGATGTATACATTGTCAACGAGCATACATACAGAATGTACGCCATTTCTTCAAAAATAATTCATTATTGAAGGGAATTATTTCGAACTTTAATGATGCGTCGACTTTTAATGACACAAAAATAAAAGATTCATTAGAAGAATAATTTTACTCAAGGCAAACAACAATGGACAAATCTAATAAAATTTCTTTTTCGCTTTGACATGAAGACTACTTTTGCGCGGTTAATTACTACGATTGTTTAAATTAGGTTGTAAGTAGCAGCGTTCATAAAACAATTTTATCGCTCGAAAAAACTCGTATCTTTTCTAATGAGTTAAAAAATGCAACAGCACGATGAGGTGTGACTTCGTACAGCGAAATCTTTTCTAAAAAAGGTGTTGAAATAATTGAAATGCTGTTTTTTTATTCGAATACGTAAAAGAGAAATTTACTTAGTGGTACACATGTCTCACTCAATACGCAGTCCACGTGCCATCTTTGACTTCACATGAATATCACAAGGAAACGAGTTATTATTTATTTATTAATTATTAATATTTTTAGTAAATACTAAACTCTGCAGCTTCATAGAATTCCGTCTCAAGAGAGCAAAGAGAACGGATCATTGAGCATGAAATGTAGAAAATGAGGAATCGATGCACAAGGTGTGTTCCCATACCGATTATCCCTGCGCATTGAAACAGCGAGGTGAAAAATAACGTGGAAGAAAAGACATAGAAGAGAGAGCAAAGAATGTACTGTATGCATGAAAGATAACAGTCTCAAAGGTTGTCTATAGTTCAAGTGGCCTAACAGAATCCATTTAGGGGCGCCAGCCCCCATAACACAGGATACACAAACTATTTTCCTCTAAACTTATTGCTTATCTTATGCCCACAGAGAAATCAAAGAAACGAGTTCTTCTGTACGAGCATGTCTAGGAGCACAAAGCTCACACATAATAGATTTTATATGCATTGCTGTTTGTGTTTCTCGATTCGAAAATAATAGAGAAAACGTGTTCTAATTTTATTCATTGGGATTTTATAAACACTAAAAATTTGCGCAGACTAAGAAAATTAAGGTAAATTTTCGTCACAACGTGCTCTATTATGAATTAAGCATATGATTTTACTCGTAGATGTCGAAGAAACGGCAACAATTAGCTATTGCTGGATTCGCTTCTAAACGGGTAGTGAGAGGGTACCATTTATATTAACTTCTCTTATGACATCCAAAATAGATCCTGAACAGCGATCTAAAGTGAAATGAATTCCATGGATGTTTTAGCTCAGTTAGATGCGAAAAGACTTCTGAACCTACAGTATTCATCTGTTAAGATATTTACTGGATGAGATGATAGCTGACAGCCGGCAGATGATCGCTGGTCACGTTACGAATGCCACGACTGAAATCATCATATTTTGCAGATGCCATTGTTGACCCGTAACAGTAATTTGGCGGGCGCATGAAATTGACGCATCGGGTGACGCGCCGAGCTCTAGAAAGTAAAAAAAAAGTAAAGTAATTTGGTTCGTCCACAGGCATCAACCATAAACATGTTATCGTGACAGGGTTATCGGAGAACAACAGTTTTTTGCAATAGAAGATATGTTGTCCATCCTTACATCATGCAATGAGTTTCCTATAATAAATTACCGCGTCACTTGGCGGACTGCATCACTAGGAGACTGCTAGCAGGAAGTGGTAGAAAATGAGCTGCGGCAGCGACAAAACGTTTTGATTCGAAGTTTTTCAAGTGTAAGTTGTATTTGAGCCGGCATCGTTGATAACATTGTAAGTAAACGTAAATACTTCATTTTTATGGTGTGTACGAAATGACAACTAAAGCATACAACGCTAAACATACAGTAGAAACCTGCAAGTTATTTTTTGATCGATATTATCCCATGGCTATTTTATTTCAATGTTTGCAGTAGGGTAAATACTTCGGGTCAATGAAGTAGGTTTTTCCATTGGCAGTGTTTTTGTTCGACTTACTGAACTAAATTAAAAAACGGTTCACTCATAGCAAAAACAAAGGTCACGACTAATCAATGGAAAAAAAACCTGAAGAAGATATTGAGCAAATAGCTGTACGGCTTAAACACCCACACAGCGTATATTGAAGTTACCCGTACGGTTCTTCAATTGTATTTTTGTATCATGAATGAGATAGAAACGCATAGGTGCTATGAAATAGCACCTCACAGCAGGCAATTAATCGTTACACAGAATTATATTTTTTATAAAAATAATGTTGACGCAAGACTGTTTTTCCATATAAGCATTCAGTGATTTAACTGGAACCGTTAGCTTCAACTCGGTTAACATGTTGTGACATTGTAAGAACTTCTCTTGCAGTGTCCCGTTTGCTCCCGAGTCATCCTTTGAAGTTTGTTTAGTCTCTAATACAGTAGCTCAAATTCTGGTGCAGATCCTTTACTGAATGCTGTATTTTTCTTCCTTGGTACTTTGTGAAACTTGCAATTTTACCATAAGTTACTGTTTAATCTAGTTCAGATGAGCTTTTGATGTTAAAACGTTAGTAACATTTCATTACAGAACAATAGCTCCTGAGTTAAGACAGTGGTTAACTGAGCGATATTAATCCAAGTTTATGAAACAAAAAATATATCAACGATACTAAAACGGGATAAATTTCTTAACGACCAAATAAATGCAGACCCGAGGCGAAATGAAGGACAAGATCAGTCTAGATCATGTCTTGCAGCTCCTACGTGGTCATAAACTACAGCTCAGCAGTCGGCCTCCGCACAACTAAATAGAGAAGAGAAACGGGCGATGTTATTAAGCAAGAGCACTAAGCGTCGCGTCGTAGATGATTCTAGCTTCAATAATAGGAACGAGAGGCCGCTCTCCTCAGTAGATGAAGTGCTGCAGGTTCTCCCTATGAGTACTCCTAACTCAAAATCGTTGTCATTCACCTGGCTTAACTCCATTACGTTTGCGCGACTGCTACGGTTGGTTAGATTAGGTTGTAGGTAGCAGAATTCAAATATTGACTTTGCTGCTCGAATTCATCTCTATTTTTTCTAAGAAGTGTTCAAAATGTAATTGCATGATAATGTTTAATCTTGTGCTCTGATATCATTTCGAAAAAGGAGTGAATTGTAAGGCAACCTGTCAGTAAATGAGTAAAATACCGAGAGGTACAGAAGCATAAAGTACCTAGTGGCACGCAGTGAACGCGCAAAAGCGTGTATTTGAGACGGGAAACAGTCAAGTTTCAGAGCAACATACCGGGAAAAAGTGCAAGCCCGTGCTCCACTCCAGCGCTTGGCACAGAAGGTGACCTTTTCAAATATTAGAGTAGTAATGTCATACATAGGTCTTGTTTTCTAATTTTGAAGGTCGCAATATGTCAAAAACATTAGCAAAGCCTCGTTTTTTTACATGTGTCGTTATGACGATCGTTTCTTTTTTTATCGAGTTAATTTGATTTTCGTTTTTTCTGGATAATTTCCATGATCGTCATTCAATGTAAGGTTTATCTATAGCAGGTTTTAAAACACTCATTATGCATGGCCACACATTTACTGTTTTGAAGTTTGATAAACACCATACATGACAAGAGATGAATTGGAACCAGCAAACGTAATTGATGATAAATAGATTACAATACCGTCCACGTAACTTTGGAGAAAGTAGAGAAAGCAGCGGCGATGATGACGATAATTATATAAAGAAGGGGTCTCATGGATTTTACGTTATATTGGATTCGTCGTTCTGAGGTATGAAGTCACAAGATTAAATTTATACAATAACAACCTCAGCGTGCCTGACTGAGTTCGAATTTAGAGTTACTAGTAAAGGCGGTACAGAAGAGACCCTTCTCAGCCTAATTCGCGTACAAGAATGATGCTCCTAAGTCCTAACTCTCCATGTTAGCTTATGTAGCTGTAATTTCCGTTAAGGTTGCTGTAACTCATACAAGATCGTTGGCAGCAACCAACCGTCGGGAAGCCTTTTTTTATGCATCTTTTTCTGATGCCGCTGCTGCTCCCATACAGGCGTCGTCTTCTCTCTGCTGGTACAGCACGGCTTTCTGCTGACCTTGCTGATTTGTAAACGGAGGTCTGCGAGTCAGGGCATGGGGTACGTGATCCTTTGCCAGTCGAGGCAACCGTTATACTGGGGAATTTCTATAGCACGCGGTTATGTGCAAAAGTACATAACATCGTAACAAGAATGTCAGTGTTGTAATACTTGTAGCGCGATGCAGAAATTCGTGCCCATAGTTGTGGTGACTAATATGTACGCTTTATTTAGACTATTTCACAATATTATTACAGACATGGAAGCTAAATGAAGGTAATCTTTATCGGGAACACGACTCAACTAGAGAAGTTTTATAAACCACAACATTGGAGGAAACAATTTCGAAAAAACGTCGGAAGTTTGACACGCCTGCCCTCAAAATTTTTTTTATCCAGGCTGAGAGAGCAGTTTCAAGCTAAAAATCGGGGCCTGAGACAACTTTACTCATCAGCAAGTTAGTTTTGCGGCTCGTTTGCAGCATTTTAATCATCACCTTTTTCGGGAACAAAAAAGTATCTCAATACGTCTAACAATAAGTCAAATTGATTCGTACAGCGTCTCTCTACTTGTGGCATTATGCTCCTCTAAGTAGGAAACTAATCAACAAAGTTTGAGTAGTTTGGGCATCATACTGCAGGGCTGCGGCCGAGTCTGCAACTCTCCAGCACATGTTTGCATGTACGAGCAGCCCTCCTCTGACCAGGAGGGAGCGAATATTCACTTACGGTGCCCTGATTACTCGGGTTTCCCACACGCATTCAGATAGTCTATAAAGTCATTAAGTTGTGATATATCATTAAATCACAAAAATTCCTTTTGGCATCAAGTGTGAGTGAAACCGAATAGAGAAGATAATTAGAGTAGTAATGTCATACATAGGTCTTGTTTTCTAATTTTGAAGGTCGCATTATGTCAAAAACATTAGCAAAGCCTCGTTTTTTACATGTGTCGTTATGACGATCGTTTCTTTTTTTTATCGAGTTAATTTGATTTTCGTATTTTGATTTTCGTCGAGGTTAACTGATCGCTTGATAAATAATTGAGATAGTCTGGCCAAGTGCACGTAACTGCCATGGCCATGTAACCCAGCCGGGCGCCGGATTAACTGCGTCCCATGTAACCCAGCCAAGCTCCACATTAACTGCGTGCCATGTAACCCAGCCAAGCTCCACATTAACTGCATGCCATGTAACCCAGCCAAGCTCCACACTAACTGCGTGCCATGTAACCCAGCCAAGCTCCACATTAACTGCGTGCCATGTAACCCAGCCAAGCTCCACCTTAACTGCGTGCCATGTAACCCAGCCAAGCTCCACATTAACTGAGTGGCACGCACACAGACAGCAAAATACGGACTGTGCGGGGAAGGCTGCCCCAGCAACAGCCCGTCCACAAACCGAGGCTTGGCTGCCGTGCACCGCGCGGCCACACAATGGCGGAGGCGCCTGGTGGACTGCATTCATTGCCGCACCGCAGCAGCCCAAACAATGCGCTCTGTCGCAGCATCAACAGGAAAAAGCACAAACCAAAGAATAGTGATGCATAGCTATTGAATGGCGATGAATACTTCCTGAATACTGAGTGAGAGTATGAAACACATGCTTCTGTAATGTCGAATGCTATTGCACGTGTTTGATTGAACAATTTTGATTTGCACGAGTTTTTTGATTTGGTTGTAACAGTTTCCCAGCAGGCTTACTTGGAAGTGTCCGACTGAAATATAATAGAGATAAGACTCCTTTATGAAAAGGATAATCTATATTTAGTAGGCGTAATTAGAGAGAGTAACTCGCAAAGAATTATTTTATTCAACAAAAGTACAATAAAAATGAAACGATTAAGACTGGCAGCCGCATCTCGCACGATGGACAATCAACAGGAAATTCAAGCCCGTACATTGCAGCGTAACTTCCTTTTCTCGCATCCACTCTAGGACAGGGAGTGATCGCAAGAGGCCTTTTGAGCAGTGTGAGATACTATGGAGATGATCCTTTGGAGTATGGTCGTGGGAGATAACATTAGCCACCGCCGCGCAGATCCACGCGACGCTGTAGAAGAAATAATTATTACAGCCGGAGAAGGGCCTGAACTCGACTCCACTGACGACCGCAACATTATTCAGCAGACCTCGTGCGCCGGCCGCAGAAACTGATCAGTTAGGACGCCTACCGCAGCTCGATCCCCAGATGATTTAGAGCTCCGATTTCAGCCTCTGCGTGCAACTTAGGCCTGCTCTACGGCGCATTGAGGCAGACAGTTTCCATTTAAGCACAAGGTAGATTTTTGCATTTTCGCTAAGTGGCCGTCTTGATGTGCCACTACATGCAAGGATGCCTGCCTCGAAATGTAAGTGTAATTTCCTCTTTAAATCGTCCACTATTCCTTTCGTATTAGCCCGTAAGTACCAAAATAAACTTAAATGGTTTCAATAGAATGGCCTAATCCAAGCTTTTAGAAATGTTAGTGTCCACTGGAGAAAATAAGTTGGGAGAATGCTCGCATCTGCGAGATTAGGTAAATATTTTGAAGCCTCCAAATTTGAAGCACAACAAATTTTGAACGTAGCACTTTCAATTTCGTCAATGAGTTCTATTCTGCTCAGTGTCTCCAACGCATTGTTTTAAAACGTATGTATGCTACGGCCTGCCAGCTCCGGAACTACTGATTCTTTACAAACTTGAGCTCACAAAACCTTTTAATGACTACAGTACTTCGAAATTATTCAAATGAAACCATGAAACTCAGGACACAAAAAGACTAAGTCCGCACACAGAGAAATAGCTCTATTTACCGAAAGCATTAGCTGGGGCTCCAACTTTTATGAGCGATTCTTGACGAGAGAAAGAACTTGCCAGCAAGGAATGAAAGACTTTTTCGGTGGCAATTTAGATGCAGGGAGAATGGAAGTGGGGCGATTAAGCAGCCACCTCATGGCGCGCAATAAAGGCGCTAAGGAGGCCCGCTGCGAGCGAACATTTGCTGGCGCAGATGGACAGTCTCACGACTTACCTTCCTCACCACTTCTGCCTGCGTGTAACTTGTGAATAAAATATTTACGTTTATGTGAAGCCGAAACAAAAATGGAATAAATTAGCCCAATTCACTACATAAAATTCATACATGCTTCAGATTTGATTAGATTACAAGAGTTTCAGCCACCTTAATCATAACGATGTTCAAAGAAATAAATGATAAATGCACCATTAAGTACGGAGTAAAGGGAACGCAGAACCTATGCACAAGGCATATTCCTATGCAAAATCCCCAGCGCATAAAAACAGTAGGAAAAATGTAATAGGTGCTGAAAAACGGTACAAATGTGAACTGAAAAAGATGGTCCGTAATAAAATAGAGAACCCAATTCTATTTCACAAAAAATGCCTACCTAACCTTCAGCTCGGGACCACACATTTTCCCCTAGAAGCGCTAATTCCCCTAGATACAAAAGTTGCATCCCCTTGAAGGGCATAAAAGTTTCGAGCGCAGCTGAAAGATATTTACTGTAATTTTGGACCTCAAGACAGCGTGACATCAGCAGCTCAGACGACGCAAAACTCAGCACCGTGGCGCGACGTTGTGCACGGGACTCACGTTACCTGTCCGATTTTTGGTGATAAGAGTGTTGATTGTGGCCTGCTGTCGGCTACCCTCCCATAGGGAGGAGAAGCCTGGTGTATAAAGTCAGGGTATGAAGTCAGATTCATCCCATCTTTGCCGTAGCATTGCCGAGCAAAAGAATATATTTAATGTTAAGACTGGATCTTAAATGCCACGGGTCGTAAAGTTTGTACCAGCTTTCGTGCTATGGTCTTGGGAAAGATATAAGAGAGACGTTCTCACTACAAAACACTGCCATAGTAAATTTAATAATGGGATGTGCGTGGGCTGCGGCGGTCACACCGTCATAAAAGACGACGCAGGACTCGTAGAGCGCGACCACGTAGATTGGTCAAGGGCACTATAAGTTATTGGAAATATATAAAACGACGGCCAACTTCAGTCGCGGGACGGCGGGCCAAGCGGGAGGGCAATAAGGGCTGAATACGTCATGGTCGGAGAAAGCGGGGCCCCCACGAGAGCTCACCCCTGCATCCCTTCTCCCCACAAAACCTAACCCCCCTTTTAGGGAAGGAGGCGCGAGACCAGGGGAGAGCGGGCTGAGAGAAACGACATTCGGTCGCCGGACGTGAGCGTGAGGAGTCAAGGGGCTCGAGTCGGAGAGGGACCAGAGACGGATAGAGTAAAGTAAATAATACCCATCGAGCGGAGTTCGGGCAGTAGAGGCTCCCGTAATAGCAGTTCATAACTTAAGAGCGGCGGCTCCATTAGTGAAATTCAATACTGTGATTGTGGCAAAGCGTATGCGTGACGTTCACCTTGGATCGTGTCCCTGGGATTGTTGTCGGGCGTTTGTGATACGTCCCTTTGGATGGGTTTCCGTGGATTGTTGTCGACGTATGCAGACGTCATAGAAAGCGTGGAGTTGTGTTCAAATACTTGTTAAACTGTCCGTGATAAGTGTCGAGACTTGCCCCCGTTAGCGTGTTGTTGGGACAAGTTGATTGTAAAGTCTTGGTAAAGTACTCGCGGATCAGGTTAATTACCGCTAGATCGTGGCGTCAGTCTCAACTCGTAAATGTGTTCGACCGGTTAGCACTAACCTAATAAATGATTAAATTGTCAGTCGTCGTCCCTTACCTCTCATCTCTCTCAGAAACTAGCGCCTGAAACACGCGCCTAAGCGACGCCATTGCTACCAAATTAAATTCGCACGATTAATTTATAATTTAAACTTAGTCGGAGCTATCCGCTCCTGGTGGCAGCCCTATCATATCATAATCATTAAACATCATTCCTCATTATTTACTATAACTTCATGCGGACTGAGTCTGTTCAGAAAAGAAACAGACGGGAGAATTGAAACTCATAAATATAGAGTGTTTATGGATTATCCTAAATATAGAGGATGAATTAAACTTCAAGGCCATAAGGCAAGAAAGAGCGGAGGAAAAACCCGACTCATTCAGTGGTGGCAGCTAATTGCGAAGGCGGATACTAGTCGCTGAGAGAGAGCGAGGAGGAAATAGAGCTGTTAGGTGGTGAAAGATTGAAACAAAAAAAGAAGAGAAGAACCAGAAGCAACCACCAGAGCTGCAAGCAGGGCGACGGCGTCCAAGATCAACAGAAAACTGTAAGTAAACACCATTTCATTTCATTTCTGTGTATGTCTTCAACTGCAAATTTTACTTATTTATCGTTTTTCTGTTCGATGTGTGTCGTGTGAGTGTAGCCCTAACAGATAGTGCGCATATCGCGGTGCAGCCGGGAAGTGTCATTTTCTGTGAGATTGGAAGCGGACCCAGCCATAAAACCTTACAGCCAGTCCTTGAGCGCGAGAAAGCCAAGAGAAAGTGCATTTCAATTTGGTAGAGATTGCTGCACCTGAAAAGTAGAAGCATCGAAGATTCTTTAGGAATAGTATATTTTTTTTTATGTCTCCGAAAGAGACATTTGATTCTCGTGCTCGTTGTGTTGTAAATTAGGTACATATTGGGTGAATATTGTGTTGGAGCAGGATTGCAAATTTAGGGATTGTGGTGCAAATCTAGATGGCAAATAGCCATCATTGTGTGATAGTGAGGCCAGCTGAACGTAATTAAGCTGTGGCACGGGAAGGAAACGCCATTGTTCGTGAGACTAGGTACGGACTCAGCCATAAAAATTGGGGAGTCGAGCAACGCTCCAAGTTAAAATTTTTTTACGGGCGTTCAATGAAAATATATAATATTTTTGTGTGTCTTGGGCTGAACTAGAGACAGTGAAAAGAATATGTACGAGTAATATTGCAAATCGAGGGAACGATTAACGTAAATATTTACGCAAAAATTGCGTAGGTATATGACTCGTTTAATTAACGGTATTTGATAAGGAGATTCCCTCCTGACTTATGATTTGATGCCCTACGCACGAGAATCCGCATTTCGGTAATTTTGCCAAGTGGGGCCCTCGCATTTCCTCTCTTGGATACACCCGGGAAAAAATTTTTTTTTTGTGTGTGCTTTATTCATGCTGGGCATTTATTACCTGTATTTATCGTAAAAATTAGAGGTTCAGTGTAGTGCGTCGTGAGTTGCAACTGCAAATAAATAGAGTTGAAAAAAAAAAATATATAAAATAACATTCGGGCTGATCATCGCGGAATTCAAGTTTCAAGATGGGAAAGAACGAAGATAGCAACTCGGGAAGTGCCGCGGCAAATAAACAGGACGCAGGAACCGATCAAACAGCAGCAAGCGGGCCAGTGCTTGGCAAATTGCCAAAATTCGACGGAAAGTCGAACGTGGTGAAGTTTCTAAATACAGTAAAAAAGAGGGCACTCCTAGAAAAGTGGTCAGACGCCCGAAGCGCTGACGTCATCAGATATCTCTGCACCGACACCGCGGAAAACTTCCTGGATTCAAACCCCGAGCTCGAAGAATGCGATCTGACGGAGCTGACCAAACGCCTTGAGGATCGTTTCCTTAAAAGCATTTCGCTGACAGATGCACATATGGAACTGGCTGCAATAAAAATGAACCGGGGCCCAATCGAAGAGTTTGCTTCGCGACTGGAGACCGCCTCGGTTGCCTTGGCGCATGTTATAGTGGAGCTGCAAAAACCAGCATCTCGCGACAAGCTCTTGGCGGAAGTGTTTATCAATGGTCTCGACCCGGCATTGAAAAGGACAATGGCAACATACGAACCAAACAAGCTCGCAGATTGTGTCAAAATGGCACAGAAATGCGAACGAATGCTGGAAGATGAAAAGCAGCGCAGGCACATTTGCGCCATAGAAGAAGTAGAAGCAGCCCCACTCCGGCCACCACCGAGGTGCTGGGCGTGCAACCAAGTAGGCCATTTCTCTCGAGAGTGTCGCAACCCGGCGGTGATTCCGAGACAAAATACATTTGCCCAGAACGTACAGCGAAGAACCATAAACTGCTTCAACTGCGGCCAAGCCGGCCATATGGCCAGACAATGTAGGGCACAGTGGCGGTCACAAAACCCAGCCCAGCCGAACCGACAGTTAGGCGAGCCACAAGGCTCGAGCCCCGCAGCCCATCGGAGTTTCAACGTGGATAACAACGCACCGTGGCGATACGCACAAGGCCCGCCTAATAGAAAAAACTAGGAAACCCTGTCGACACAAACGAGGCCAAACCGATCATCCAAATTAAAATCAACGAGCAAGAATGCGAAGCATTCCTGGACACGGGATCGGTGTGCTGCTTAATAAGGCCGGAAATGGCAGAAAAAATCGTGTCGGCAGGAGCAGGTACAGTAAGAATAAAGACAGCCAAGCTAAAGTTAAGTACAGTAAGTGGCGCAGAAATAGATGTGCGGGGCAGGATCGCGCTGAACATTAGGATAGGAGGTAAGACGTACGTGCACGACACGGTTGTAGCGCAGGTCGGAAATTATCCAGGAGACATCCTAGTAGGGCTCGATTTACTCCAGCGCATAGGTAAGGTGACGCTGGACATGACCGGTAGATATGGTAGTAGAGTGATCGTGAACGGTCATTCGTATGCATTTAGGGACGGTAAGTATGCCGGAGAGTCGATCAATTTGATCAGACAAAGGAAAAGGGTAAGTATGCGACAGTCTGAGGTCGCGGCGGTGCTACCAACAGTGAGCAGTGACGATGGTGAGTATGGTGTAACCGACGAGCTACCCGAGGCGGAAGTACCAAGCCTAGAGCATCTGCACACGCAGCAGCGTGAGAGTTTGTTAGCGCTCATCGGTAAGTATGCGCCAGCCATTTCTCAGCATGAGCAAGATTTAGGACGATGTGACTTGCTCCCACATCGAATTGACACCAGGAACGCGGCGCCGATCGCTACGAAACAGTGGCCGCTACCCCAAGCAACACGCGCAGCAATCGAAGAACAAGTGCAGAATATGTTAAAAATGGATGTAATTGAGCCATCAGCAAGCGCGTGGGCATCTCCAGTGCTCCTCATCAAAAAGAAGGACGGCACGCATAGGTTCTGTGTTGATTTTCGACGAATTAATGAAGTCACGCTCGCAGACAAATATCCAATGCCACGCATCGAGCAAATTTTGGAGTCACTCGGAGGCGCATGCTACTTCTCAGCAATAGACTTGAAGTCAGGCTACTGGCAGATTCCTGTCGCGGAAGCAGACCGCGACAAGACAGCATTTGCTACGGAGTCGGCTCAGTACCGATTCAAAAGAATGCCCTTCGGCTTGACTACAGCTCCGGCCACATTCCAGCGTTTGGTCAATCGAGTGTTGGAGCCAGTGATTGGGAAGACGAGCTACGTTTTCATAGACGACGTAGTGGTATTTTCGAAGACGTTTGAGGATCACATCGCTCATTTGGAAAAAGTTCTCGCTCTCCTTCAGAAGTCAGGTTTAAAAATGTCCCTCAAAAAGTGCAGCTTTGCAAAACCCTCCATCGAATATTTAGGTCATGTTGTCTCGAAGGACGGAATTCAAGTTGACCAAAGGAAAATCACGGCCATTCGCGAGTTGTTACCACCGAAAAAACCGAAAGATGTACGAAGAATTTTGGGAATGGCAGGCTACTATCGAAGACACATACCAAACTTCTCTGAACGCGTCGCACTTTTGACGGCTTTGACTAAGAAGTGTGCCAAGTTTGTGTGGACGAACGAACATCAGGCCGCATTCGACGCGCTTAAATCGGCTCTAGCTGAAGCGCCGGTGTTGGGTTACCCAGATTTCGAGCGACCGTTCAGGCTGCATACCGACGCCAGTGATGTCGCTCTGGGAGGAGTACTGACGCAAGAAAAGGACGGCCTGGATCACCCGATAGCATACTATTCACGGAAATTTACACCGGCAGAGACCCGGTACTCTACCACAGAACGAGAAGCTTTAGCTATTGTGGAAAACGTCCGCCATTTTGCTCGATACCTCTACGGTCGGAAGTTTCAGATCCTAACTGACCATCAGCCGCTGCGATATTTGTTCCAATACAAAGCTACCGTTCCGCGGATCGCCCGCTGGGCAGTGCTACTGTCACAGTTCGAATATGAAATTTCGTATAGACCCGGCAAGGAGAATGTAATCCCAGACACACTCTCACGCGGAGTGGCAGCCGTCCGCCCGACCGTGACGGAAGCGCTGGACCCGTACGAAGTCTTCTGTGCGGACAGGGTAAGTATGGAGCAGCGCAAAGCACAGCACTGGGCCAAAGTCATCAACGCATTGGAAGGTAAGGGCGAAATGGTGACAGATCCGAGCCAGTATAAGGATTTCGTGCTGGACAGAAACTGTCTATTCTACCTGGAAGTTAAAGACAATGGAGACATTCGCAAACGTGCAGTGATTCCCGAATCCCTAATAAAGCCCGCGTTAATAATGTCGCACGATACGCGAATTTCCGGACATTTTGGAGCGAAAAAGACCCTCCACCGTGCTAGAGAATTATTCTTTTGGCCAAATATGGCACGACATGTACAAGAACACGTGAAAACTGCATGACGTGTCAGAAACGAAGTCCGCACGGGGGCCTCAAAGCAAAAATAGGAGAATTACCGCCAGTCTCACGACCATTAGAGAGGGTGGGGATTGATCTCATTGGAGAGCTGACACAGTCACAGGCAGGCCATAGATATATTCTGACGATCGTGTGCCATTTCTCTAGACACGTGCAGGCGTACCCATTGCGCGATAAGAAGAGCGAAACAGTTGCGCGAGCGTTCATGGACTATGTATGCAGGTATGGCTGTCCGGAACATATCGTGTCGGATCGAGGTACTGAGTTTACAGCCCAAAATTTTCAAGAAGTGTGCCGCATTTTGAAGTCCAAGTTGCATTTCACCACGGCTTTCCATCCAGCCAGTAACGGTATGACAGAAGCATTCAACAAACTCCTGAAGACGACGCTGGCAGCCACCGTAGAGAAGGATCTCACATCATGGGACGAGCAGCTACCTTTCGCCACGCTCGCCCTAAACTGTTCGTATCATGCCTCGGTAGACAACACACCGTATTTTTTGTTCCATGGACGCGACGCTCCCTTGCCACTGTCTGATATTCTGCAGCCCAGGATACTAAACTATGCTGTGGAGGAGAACTTTCCTCACGCCGCTTTTGCCAGATTGCAAATTGCGTTCGAAAACGCGATGGCAGCAAGCCAAAATGCACATGACAAGAATGTGAGATATCAGCGCGTGAGAGATAAGGAACTTAAAGTCGGTGATTGTGTATTCCTACGGAATACAGCAGGAAGGAACAAGGCGATGGGGAAATTTCGACCTAATTGGCTGGGGCCGTTCAGGATTCAGGCCCTCCCAACACCGATGAACGTCGTAATACGACAAGTCCACGGCCGCCGGCAGGAGATAACGGTACACAGAAATCGACTGAAGCCCGCGTCATTTAAACCAGAGGAGGCTCTCGTAATACGAGACGGGCATCCCAGCGGCAAAGGGAGGAGCGTCGAGCACGTCACCAAGGAACTGCACGAAGATAGCGATTCGGAGAGCAGCGATGACGACATCTATGTAACAAGGCCTGAAGCACCCTCACCCCTACCCACCCCGGCAGCCAGGCGTCCTTACGCTCTGAGATCGGCCGGTCCGGTGGAAGAGTAGAAGAGGGGACTACAGAAGTAAAAGCCTATGTAACAAGTAGAGAATAGATTAAGCCTACTAATCTAAATTTCCTTACAGAATAAAACTAGCAAGTAAATAATAGATAAGCCTAATAATTTCATGTTCTCTTTCAGATTAACCTAGTAAATAAGTAGGTAGAAAAAACTGACTAATCTAATTTTCTTTGCAGATTAAACCTAGCAAAATCAGTAGTAGACACTAATCAAATTCCTTTACAGAATAGCTTAGCAACAACTAGGTTAGCAGAAAAAATTTCTGAGTAGTCGACTGCTAGGCAAATAACTTGTAGGAATGCTAGCAGCCAGCACGAGCGACTGAGCGCAGAGCTTTAGAGCCGGCACAGGATGAGAGTCATAAAATCGAGAGGCATAAAGGAACTCAGTCCGGGCCTGGGAAATACGAGTAGAGACGGGCATACAAATTATGATAACGCACTAGGAAAAGTGTATCGGGCTGGCTGCGCATTTTGAATGACGGGAATAAAACTTAGATATATTGACTTCACATCGAAATAGGAATTTGATTGCTGGTCAATGGTTTGAGATGTATAAGGAATGAAGAGGGATTTCGAAGGAAACTAGCCGTCTAGGCAGAGATATAAGTAGACAGTTTTAAAATACAAGTATAGCACAGCCACAGCTGATGTTTTCTTTAATACGGCCAGTAGTGGGTACGGCTAGTTAGTCCTCTCATAACTAGTAGGTTACGACTGAGTGGACGAAGTTTTTTTTGAGTAGCCTGAGAAATGACTGGTTATAAGCACTAATAAACCATTGCCTTTCAGGTGTAGGTTTGAAGAGTCAGCAACTTGGATGGGAAAGAAATATATCCTTCTCGTAATTGTTTGTTAGCGTGAAAAATTCCCCGTGAAGGAATTTTTCTTGGATCGTCGGAGGGGAAGAAAATTTAAGAAATTAAATTTTTTTTATTATTGCGTCTAAATGACGTTTTAAAAAGAGAAACCTGAGCCTGTCATGAGCCGAGTGGAGCCGATAATAAGATCGCGTATAGCAGAACCCTGAGAGTTGGGTAGAATGCTTAGCGAGACAACAGAGTAAATTAAAGACGTCCATTACGGACCTAGCATAAGCTTTAACATTACGGTCTTTAAAAATAACGTAGCTTAGCGTGGAAAGGCAGGCCGGTCGAGCACGGGCGAGGCAGAGACTCGAGGCATGTGCCCACGGGACAATGAAAGCCACAGAGGGACCATAAAACTTGAGATGCGTTCCACGCTGGAACTCATGTAATATGAGCGGCGACACGCCGGAGACTAGAGGAGGCAGTCTGAGCAGAGAGAAGCGCACAGCGATTCGTGTGCGATGCTAAGTACGAGATAGATGGGAGAACAAAGTAATCAGAGATGAGCAAAAAGAATATAGATAACAGAGATGGACGGCTCCTGTGCTGAGAAATCAGAGCGTGAACCGCACCAAACCGACGCTAGAGCTGAAATATTTAATGATAAATGTACTAAGGTTATTTTGAAGATTTTCAGGAAGGCGACAGCGAGCGAGGTGCGGGTGTGTGCGTGTGTTAAAGAGCACCACAGCGGCATCCAGCAGAACGGAAGTAGCAGACGACGTAAGAGAGAGCGGAGAGGCACTCGGAAATGGTAAGATCGGGAATACCCCTGCGCGTAGGAAACACGGGTGTGAACTGTGGATAGTGTTATGGATGCCGGGTCTGCTAATGAGCGTTGGAGTGATACGGCACGAAGCATGACTGAGAGGGATTGATGGGCCATCCAGAGGCATGTGCGCAATGCTTGAGGCATCGCAGCGGGTACCCGATACCATGAGATTTGGAGGATTAAAAGATAAGTCGTGTGCGACCGGTACAAAAAAAAAAAAAATATATACATGCAAACGCAGGGACGCCTACGTATTGCACCCATACGAAATTTATGCTTGCTTCTCACGAGAGATTAGCAAATGTCATTCAATAGAAGAAGACAAAAAAAGGGAGAAAACAGTCAGCTGACACGGAAAGAATAGGAATTAGGAAAATTCATCCATCATTTAATCATAAGGACCTGCACCGCGAAGAATGAAAGAAGGTGTGTGTTGTCAGAGTATGTGCGGTAACGTGCGCAGGAGTATGTGCTGTATAGTGTGCAGGAGTGTAGGGACTTAGTCATTCAAGTCTGCTAGGACTTGTTATGTTCATGAATTCCATAATCATATATCAGTCATCATGTAACAAACGCGCTCCTTATGAGGCGAAGAAAGGAAAATTTTTGAAAATAGGCTCTATATTGATGTCTAACCCATGTAACATAACTAATGCTCGAACGTGTGCCGTAGGAAACGGTGACGTATATGCACCGAGGGCGGAGAAGGAGGCCCAGCGAGGTGGTGCGCCAGCTCGGAACCTACGTCGCAGCGCACCACTACGAGGCGGCACTGTGGCTACCCGACGGGAGTCTGGCAACCGTCTCGGGGGAGACGGACTGGGCACGGGCGGCTGCGACCCTGGAGGGGCGCGCGCTAATCGTCCACTTCGTCCCGAGGCCGGGATTCCACCTGGCCGGGACGACCCTCAACGACTTCATCAGGCACCTGGTCGTGCCTCGGGATGGCGGAGTAATCGAAGCAAGGACGGCGGGCACGACGTTCTCATCAGCGTCGGTGTTCCCCTTTTACGCCTGGAAGGAAACACTGCGACATCAGGAATTCCGACTGATGATCAGTTGCTAGCAACGGTTATAACGCGGAACACTGTAATGCAAGATTCATGGTCATAGTAGCTGAGAGTCGCTGGACGCCACCCACGGCTGTAGTAATGTCACCGCGAGCTAGGCGAAATACAGAAATACGTGTCTCATGCTAAAGTAGGGTCATTGCAATTTATTGATGTCTTCGGGAAATATTGGGGGCACTCGCGAGGCATATCTTCATTGTCTGTCGTCTTGTTTTTTTTTTCGGTGTCGTTTCGGGGTGCTTCGTATCAGTGTTCGCCAGTCGGGTAAGAAATGCACTGAGGCCAAGACATAGAAAAAGAAATTATGTCATAATTTCTTTTTGCGCAAGTGGGGGAAGGGTGTATAAAGTCAGGGTATGAAGTCAGATTCATCCCATCTTTGCCGTAGCATTGCCGAGCAAAAGAATATATTTAATGTTAAGACTGGATCTTAAATGACACGGGTCGTAAAGTTTGTACCAGCTTTCGTGCTATGGTCTTGGGAAAGATATAAGAGAGACGTTCTCACTACAAAACACTGCCATAGTAAATTTAATAATGGGATGTGCGTGGGCTGCGGCGGTCACACCGTCATAAAAGACGACGCAGGACTCGTAGAGCGCGACCACGTAGATTGGTCAAGGGCACTATAAGTTATTGGAAATATATAAAACGACGGCCAACTTCAGTCGCGGGACGGCGGGCCAAGCGGGAGGGCAATAAGGGCTGAATACGTCATGGTCGGAGAAAGCGGGGCCCCCACGAGAGCTCACCCCTGCATCCCTTCTCCCCACAAAACCTAACCCCCCTTTTAGGGAAGGAGGCGCGAGACCAGGGGAGAGCGGGCTGAGAGAAACGACATTCGGTCGCCGGACGTGAGCGTGAGGAGTCAAGGGGCTCGAGTCGGAGAGGGACCAGAGACGGATAGAGTAAAGTAAATAATACCCATCGAGCGGAGTTCGGGCAGTAGAGGCTCCCGTAATAGCAGTTCATAACTTAAGAGCGGCGGCTCCATTAGTGAAATTCAATACTGTGATTGTGGCAAAGCGTATGCGTGACGTTCACCTTGGATCGTGTCCCTGGGATTGTTGTCGGGCGTTTGTGATACGTCCCTTTGGATGGGTTTCCGTGGATTGTTGTCGACGTATGCAGACGTCATAGAAAGAGTGGAGTTGTGTTCAAATACTTGTTAAACTGTCCGTGATAAGTGTCGAGACTTGCCCCCGTTAGCGTGTTGTTGGGACAAGTTGATTGTAAAGTCTTGGTAAAGTACTCGCGGATCAGGTTAATTACCGCTAGATCGTGGCGTCAGTCTCAACTCGTAAATGTGTTCGACCGGTTAGCACTAACCTAATAAATGATTAAATTGTCAGTCGTCGTCCCTTACCTCTCATCTCTCTCAGAAACTAGCGCCTGAAACACGCGCCTAAGCGACGCCATTGCTACCAAATTAAATTCGCACGATTAATTTATAATTTAAACTTAGTCGGAGCTATCCGCTCCTGGTGGCAGCCCTATCATATCATAATCATTAAACATCATTCCTCATTATTTACTATAACTTCATGCGGACTGAGTCTGTTCAGAAAAGAAACAGACGGGAGAATTGAAACTCATAAATATAGAGTGTTTATGGATTATCCTAAATATAGAGGATGAATTAAACTTCAAGGCCATAAGGCAAGAAAGAGCGGAGGAAAAACCCGACTCATTCACTGGTATATGTATGTATGTATGTAACCTTATTAGTAAATAATGTAAGTTGTTGACATACAAATGTGAATTGAATTTAGAGTTAAACTAAAATAACTGTCACGTAGTGTAGATGTTTGCAATACTGTAAAGAACGTCACTGTTATTCATAAGTTTGAGAGTCCTTGAAATTCGCTCCAACTAGTTAACTGTGTTAACATTTACGCATTTTGATATTAATACTTCACCGCATGGAGTTCCTTAAATTAATTAAGGGAGACTTTTGAAATTAATATAAGTTGGGTTTTTGTAACGCTTTTTTCAGAAAGTAATGCAGAAGGATTTCTGCGTTTCAAGTATCTGCAAAGGTTCACAAGTCATTCAAATTCACAGAGTAAATTAAAAAAAAAGTGATTCTGTTCTAGATTCAACAATTTTGTCCACATCATTTTGCACTAGTTTCTACACTATGACTCCAACCACGCGACCTTCCCTTATTGACAGCGTCAGTTGACAGCATCACGCGTCTGTGAGTGCGACACGCCGTGAGCTGAATGCAATCATTACTGAACGAACTAATCGCAGCTATTCAGCGATTTTCACGAGTTCTTGATTTTGTTTTCTTAAGGACTGAAAAACTACGGATGAACGAGACTCATGTTGAGTACATTCTAACTACATTCTGGTCCCTTTGTTAATGCAAGGTGGATTTTTTTCAAAAATGTATAAAGAACAGGTTACATCTCGATTAAGCCTTTCAATTATCTTCTGCAGTTATATTTCATTGGAGCCGTGTATATTTCTGTTTTGAATATTAATGGTAGTTAATTTTTTATTAATTAACCAATCTTTCAAATAATGCTGCCAATACAAAAAAAATTATTTCCACGCTAAAGTCGTTAACATTTATAATTTCCATCTTAAGCTAGAGAAGAAAAATACAAGTTCGCTTTCCTATGGCTGTAATCTTTAAATTTTTTCCCACGTATAGTGAACATAATCATTGGATCAGTTTTAGCTGAAGACTTCGAAGTCCGTTAGGATGACTATTGAAAATTGAATAGGGCTAGGATAGGACCTCGAATATCTAAGTAAAATGAACAAGAAGAAATTTCTAAGTGCAAACACAACCCATAACTTACACAGCGTGAACGCCTACTTTCGACCCGTGCAACATGAGCAAAAAAGAAACGCCGGCTCGCGGACTGAAGATAAAACGAAGCACAGAGGGATTAATGAGACTCGTTTAATGAAGCGCTGGAAAAACACGAGCAGACACACGCCGCGACGGGCCCATGATCATCGCAATCTCTCCGTTACGAGTCCATTGATTTTCAACTTGACCTGATACTTATATCAACACTTGCTTTTGATGGCCGATTAGTGCGAGGATGATATAAGTCAAAACAAGTTGCCCTATTACAGTTATTCAACACTTTGACCGCAACGAGCGCCACCGGTGGCCACGGAGGAAATTTTCATAATGCTGCTGACCGACCAGTAGTCACAAACTCAATTTTCATAAACACTCAGTTAAAGCTAAATGAGGGCACAATCCAGTTAATGATTGCTATTTTAAATATGGCTCATTACAATTGACTTTAAATTTGAGCTGAATATTGAACTTCAGTTTCACTCACCAATTGCGGTCAAAGTGTCAATTCAGTCGTCTAATACTTTTAATCACAAACTAACATAGACTTTTACTACCACTAAAATAACAGCTCTCGTGCTATGGTTTTAGGGTAAGACTATAAAAAGTAAATTCCAATCGGCAACAACGGTATAAAAATTAAATACGGCATTCTCTACTACCTAAAAACATAATAGATTTACAAGTTCATGTTTCTAATCCACAGAAGATTTATAAAAAATCTATTTAAAGACAGAAAATTGAGTTGATTAAAGCTCAAGCGTGAGCGAGCAGCTCTAAAGAAATACGCTGTGTTTTTGTTGTCGGCTCGAACTAAAAGAGGAAGGAAGGAAACGGGCCATCGCGATCCCACGACGGGCGATAGCGCGTTTTTCCTTCCGGCAATGGGATCGAGTCTCATAAAAAGCGTCCCATCAAATTGTTTGGCGCAGCTCGGCCGGAGAGGTCGGAGCGCCTCCCCAGCCTGGGCAGAGGCGCGCGGGACGAAGCGGTGGTGAGACAGCTGCAGCCGCACTAATTTACGTCCGCAAAATATTTTCGTTCTTGTGTAATGAAACGCAGGGTCGAATAAATTACCACAACTTACTACATAAAAACTTTGAAGTTTCAAATTTGATTAGATTATCACTCAGTTTCTGCCTCCCTAACCACAACAAAGGCATTCCGAAAAAAGGAAGGATGAAGGCACTATTAAGTACTGAGTTGAGGGAACGTGGATTTTATGCCCAAAGTGTGTTTTCACACACCCGAGCGTGGAAACAAGTTGAGAAGTAAGGTTACGTAGCAAAATAAAAGTTGAAGAAGAATGTCAGAGGTCCTAAAAAATCGAACGGGCGTGAATTGGAAAAAATTTTAATAAAAGAAAAATATACTTTTTTTGAAGAAAAAATAGGCCTACCTAACTCTCAGCTCGGGACCTCACATTTAGAAGTTCATGGAATTAGATGAAGTTGTAAAAGTTAATATTACTCGCTGAAAAAATAGATCGAATAGAACCGAAAACGGTTGTCCATAGTTCAACTGAAATTTATTCTATTTCCCATAAGAAATGCTGCCTCCCTATAATTCCGGTCGGGAACTCGCCCCTTCCTCGTAGAGCGCTAATTTTCACAGACGCAATAGTTACGTGGCCCAGAGTGGGTTAACATTTGAATATCCGTTCTGTCCTGATGACCTACATTCAGTCATGAATGACATAAACGACCCGATGGTTGTATATATACTTGCTAACTTCAATTCAAATTCTTCAATAATTTATGCTTTAGTTCAATTTCGGCACGAGTCTAAAAGGTATTTTTCATGCCACTTCGTGCTAAAGATCGTTCAGAGCCGCAGTCAGTTTACCCGGACAAAAATTTCATTTGATATTTGCTGTAGTTTGGCAACTTTTCCCCTTTTGAACGTCACAAACTTACAATCAAGTTGAAAACTAAAGCAATCTTCGGTATACGTTGCCGTTTTCATGACACTAAACGATCATTTTAATTTTATCATGTGGTAATTTTTGTGCTTTAACTATCTTTGATGAGTTTTATACAGCACAACGCTATCCACACAGTAAAGAATGGCGGACGGGAAATAATTGCCATGGCATGGTGTGACTGGTTGAAACATAAAATCAGATAACTGAATATGAAAAGCTTTATCTAATCATCGTTGTATCATCACTATAAAATGTGACAAGATATACTGTTTTACCTATTCAGTCCTACTTCTTCGCCGGAGTTTATCATTTTGGTCGCCCTATGCTGAGACAATACTTGGGAGGCTAAAATCATTGGTGCCCTCACAAAAAGCTAGGTTGGGAAACAGTAATTTCACAGTATAGTTGACAAAACATTTTGGAAAATTTTTAAAATTTCCTACAGTATTTTCATTGATAAAGTTTGCTACAATGAACACTTCAATTTCACTCAAAGATCTTTTATTTAAGATGCAATAACCTATTTGCGTGCCAAATTAGAGATAACCCACTATATATGTAGGCACGCATAAAATTACCACCGTTTGTGGCTTTTGAAAATGCAAACCTGAGGGGAGACATCCTAACTCGCAAGTCATCAATTCTATAATAAATTTGAATAAGAAGACAATTTATTCATTTTAGGGCTCAGTTAAATGAATTTTACTACATCGCTTCCCGCAGTGCCAATTAGCGGCACGTTTTACTGGGCTCACATCATTTTCACGTCATTATTTATGCTAGCACAAGAATATATAAAGTTTATGCTTGCAGAAGCAGTAGCGGGAATTTCGTCAATATAACAGCTCTGAGTGTGACTATTATAGAGTTAAGCGGTTAGCTAGCATAGCTTTATTTATTTATACTCCATAAGAAGCTTTAATACAGTGTCCATGGACTGAACTTCGTTTTTGTTTTGCAAAAGCTTCTGATGGTAATTTTTGTGAAAATTCATTATCAACCATCCTCGCTTATTAAAAATTTAAAGTTCCCGTAGAGCCACCTCAAATGTTATCGATAAATTGACAGTTTTTAATACGACTCAGTGAGTTAATATTGGGGCCCTCGCTCAACGAACATACATGAAACGATATTAAGTTGAAAAAATTGCCGCCAGGACAATTTGTGAGCTTTATCGTTGCTTTTCTAAACTGTTACTTACAAAAACGTTGGTCAAACAAGCGAGCACAATATGAGCAATAACAAACGACGGCTTATGAGAAAATTGCCTAATTTGTAACTCAAGAATTTATATTTATTTTCTTCATACCAAACTGTTAACGCAAGCAATGGCCACAAAACAGAAAAGAAGTACTTACATAAAAAAAAAAATCAATTTAGTAGCCTTTCCTCGAGAATTTAGTTTCAGCATTGGCAATGAACCGGTCTGTATGGCATTAGATGACAATGCTAATTAAAGTGTTAGCCTACTGAGAAAAGAATTTCACGAATGAAAGTTACTCTCTGCATACCATTTAAATGAACTCAAGCATGTCTGGGTGATTGTTGGAACGCACCTACTTCAGAAACGATGGAATGGAAGTCCTCCGAATGAAGCAGGAGATCTGGTTGCTGAACTCGGCGAGCTTCGTGATGCTGAGTTGAACATTAAAGGTTGAGCATCACGCTCGGCGCGTCACGCTCCATCACTGGAGCCTATTGGGAGTCTTTCACAATGGCTGCCGCACGTGAGGGACCTATGGTGTTTGGGAAAAAAAATGACCTATGGTGTTAAGGATTATAGTTTCAGCTGCTGCAACTAAGGTGAATTTAGCAGAACGTCATTGCTTCAAAGCTTATCGTTTAGTATTCTAACCATTTTGTCCTGGTAAAGTGTGTTTTCTATTGCTTCCTCGCAGTATTTACCGTAGTTTTAGTTCATTCCGATAGAGTCACATGCAAATGCAAAAAATGGTAACACGAGGGTAATGCGCAAACAACACTTGACTGAAGGACAAAAAAAATCTCGTCTCGCTCTTATTGAAACAGGCAAGGCAAAACCACAAAATTTGGACGGCCGTGTCATGGCCACTAATGTAGCAGAGCGTTGCTTGTGTCGGTCCGAGCTTGTCTCGTTTCGGTCGAAAGCACAAGGCAGGCAGGCACCCACAAGCAGCAAACACTTCTTGCCAGCGACAATAACAGGAAGGAATTTATGGTCATGTCCAGTTATGTCTGGCAGCAGCTCCCTTCCTTAGCAAATGAACGGGAAACATGCCTTCAACTTTTCTTTAATAACCATTGCAAATTTTCTCAATGGTCTAAAACAGAGGCAAAGAACCGTGTTTTATTTTTTGGGAGATTTTGTGAAAGCGTTTGAAATAAGAAAATAATGCAAGGGCTTTCAGGGAGTTTGAGGTGACAAATCATCTAATTTCATTTACATTTGTAGTCCAAAGGACAGCGCGTTTTTTCATGGCTTGACGAAGGGTCATTTTGATTCTTCTCAAGCAGATGAGGGAAATCAGAGTTTATGAACAAATTTCAACATTGTCCACGTGTGGATTTTTATTAAAACTATTCTGCATTCTCTCCTTCAAAAGTTCGTTTTGAGTTTTTTTATTATGTCTTTAGCACAACAATATTTTCTACTCTCCCACCTCCATCCAACAACCGCTCCCTCGAGCCTTCTCAAGCCTCGACTGCAATGTGCTCAGCTGCCTGGATCGATTCATCTGTGCGCGCCACATCGAATTGAGCATCAAAGTCGTCGAGAATCACCGCTCCGTAGTTAGCTTAGACTTTCCTTCCTGCACGTACCTTGTCAGAGTGGGCTTAATCTAAGATAAGACCAGGGCCTGGTTCTTCAAATAAAATGTCCGTACAAGCCGCTTGTGGTAGTTTTACCAATCTCTCGTTCAGACAAATGCGAGGTATTTACGCCCATTATACATACGAAGGATTACATTAGATTATCATCACATAAAGTTTCCTAACTCAGGATACCAAGCCGCAACAAAGACGATCTCAAGTGAGCGAAGAGAGAAGACCACGTAGTATGGACTGTAGCAATCGAAAAATCTACGCCAACGCTGTGTCCTAGACAAGATATTCTGAGCATAAAAAGACAAATTGACAAAGAAAAGAAAAAGATAAACATGGAAGATATAGCGAAGGAGACATGGAAACTGAAAGAAGTTAAGTTGGCGAAAAAAAACAAAAATTCCAAAAGTCTATCTATAGGCTAACCTAACCTAACTAATCTAAGCCTACCACCTACTGAAAAGCGATTGGATTAAATTTTGAGTTGATGTAAGCATCCATAACAACAAAGGTGTACCCAAGAGAGGAAAGAGAAAAGCACCATTTGATATAAATGGAATTGAGCGAACAAGGAATCTATGCACAAAGTGTGTACCCACACCTGGAACATAACAGCGAAATTGAAAGGAGTTCAAGAAACAAGACTTTATAAAAGCTGTAGATGGAAGTAATAAGTGCTAATAATGGACAGCAGTGATCCGAAAATCATGGTCCTCTGTCGAACAAAATACCGATCCAAATTCAGCAGAAAGAAGGCCTACATAACTTTCAGTTCGGCCTTGCATCTTCCAATTCCTCTAGGTACAATTGTTGTGTCTCCCAGAGGGGCACACATGATACGTACGAAGTAGAAATAATTTATTCTTTAGTTACATTTTTACAATGTGCTGCAAATACTTACAGAACACTGTCAATGTAACATTGGCAGCCATGGCTTTAAGTAGAATGCCGATGGTTTTCAAGATCCACGAGTGAGATTGCTGTTACATTATTTTGATCGATGTTCTAAAAGAAATTTGAATACCAAAACACTATTATTTCGAGTAACTGTAATAAATTTGAGTAATTAATAAAATATCTAAAAAAGGAGACACAACATTACTCATGATCAAAACTAAGAACTAGCGTCCGCAGTGAGCGCCAATCCCAGCGCCAGCGAGAAGCGCCTCAGGCAAGGCTATTTGCTATGTTTTCATGACACACTGACGAGGACAGATGCGATTACTGCACTTCGAAAATTAGCCATAAAATTTTTAGTCATTTGGAGACATAGCGGCAAGGGATGGGGCAGCGATGCTTGAGAAGTTTATATTGCAACGCATAACGAACCTTAAATTAGTATGGGCTTGAACTGAAAGGGATTGGCGACATGAAGCAGCCATCAACACGCTGCGCCACTCCACATGTTGCCACTCGACTATTTAGATTCGTACTTTCCTAAGAGTAACTTATTCGGTATCAAATCATCATCATTGATTTCACTTCTTCGAAATAATGTTCACTGCTCTAAGAACAGTGTTAAATATCGTACCATGAATATTTTCTAGATGTGCTTACATTGCTGGAGAGGCACACAACGGGACCTGCCCGCACACAGTATAGGCTCACTCTATTTAGCTTAGCTAATGATATTATTGTTCAGTAGCTCACAAAACAGTTATTGTTCACAAAAGTTCGCACATGTTTCGTCTCAAGGGATGTATTAATTGCAAAGCATTTTTCAGAGCATTTTTACGACACCCTGATCACGGCTAGAGTAATCGAACGATTTACACATGCTTTTTTTCAGCAGGCTTCATTGAAGACGCCATGGCTCTCGAGGGCGCTGTATTAAAAAAAAAGAAAACATATGCACGTATTGCAAAAGAGTTGAACAGCACGAAATCGTGATGTTTTTATCACAGCTTGGTGGACTTTTAAAATAAATTAAATGGACGTACCCTCATCAAAACATGACCTCAGCCCCGCGGCAGATGCACTCTCACTATGTGAACGACTTGTGTGTGTTAAAATTGAACTGGTTATAATTATTGTGAGAACGATCTCGATATCAGCCAAAAAAATTTCCACGGACCAATAATACAACGTTGTTCAGATAAACTCAAAATTCTCCGTAAACATTCTCACCATAGAATGAGTAATCCCAATGGATAATGCGTAAATTTTTTTTAACTCTCATTAATAAGTAACAATCATTATAGAAGTGCCTTCATCGATGTCATGATACTGTGACAACTTAAAGAATTGATTGATTAGAAATTAGTTTTAGCCTTTCTTTACCATGCACAACAAAGGTTTTCAAAGAGAGGAAAGATGAAGGTTCCATTTACGATGGAGTTGAGGAAACGTGGAATCTATGCACAAAGAGTGTTCCCGCAAAGGATCCCGTGCGCATAGAAACAGTGAGATAAGAAGGAACGTTATGAAACAAGATAAACTTTGAAGATGAAAGTCAGAGGTGCTGAAAAACGTTAAAGCAGTGAACTGAAAAATGATGGTCCTCAACAAAACAAAACAAAAATTATTACAACAAAAAGAATGCCTCCCTAACTCACAGCTCTGGACCTCACATTTTCTCCCTAGGAGCGCTAATTCCCATAGGTACAATAGTTGTATCCTCTAGAGGGGACGCCTTAAAGAAATAAAATAATGATCGATCTCACTGGATCATGGAAATATCAGAAGACACTAGACTGCCGGTGCCGCGCCGGTCTGATCTCAGCGTGCAACGTGACACGAACAAGTCGCCACTAAATGGATTGTAAAACACATCTTATTTTTTGGAAAAGTATTAAACATATGAATTCGATTTGAAGTTGAGACATGAAGATACTCGAGGAAATCGCACTCGCACACAGCTCACGACTCTTGCTGGAGCCGATCCGGAGGCTGTGGGTGAATAGGCCTGGGCGCAGACCTTGGAAGAATCAGGCCCGCAAAGTATAGAAAAATGGAGCTCTCGATAGATAAATGATATTTCTGCGTTGTTAGCTCATGATTCTGCACGTGACACGTTGTGAAATAATGTTTCTGTAAGTGATATTTTGGTTAACTGATGTTTTTGAAGGTGGTATGCCATAGTAAACTGATATTTCTGCAGGTCTTACGCTGGTTTACTTATATTTCTGCACGTAGTAGTGTTCTGCTGGTTAACTGATGTTTCAGTTACTGGTGCGAAGTTAACATCGGGCTGTGAATCCTGGAGGTGGTATCGTCCACCACATTACCTTGGCCACATTACCGATTGCTAGAGGAAGTGTCACTCAAGACTTATGATTATTTATGAAATTCTTATCGATTGCATTATTTCGGTAGCCATTATGACTGTGAACACGCGATGTAAAAGAATAACTTTCGATTCTTAATTATTCGGCCAATTGCAAGCAGTCGTTTTTATTCAAGAATATTATGATCTGGAACGATAAAATGAGTAAAACAGAAGAAGAATACCACGTATGCGGGTTTTGTAAGCGATATTGTGCTCTTTTGGAGAGCGTTACTGCCCTAATAAGTAAACTTGTCGACGCCTGGAATGGCTTGGTAATTGAAATTTGCTCACTCCTGCAGTGTTCTGAAGCTATGTGCTCTTTAGTCCTGAAATTGTTCGCTTGCTCACTGTCAAAAATATTAACCACTAGAAGAAATTCTCAATGAATTCCCAGAAGAAAATGCACGCAGACAACACACTTCACACTCTGCAGTTGACAGAATATTTAGCAACGAAAGTTTGATTGAGCTTTGAATATAGTAAACAGTTTTCCATTTTTACACTCTGAGCACTTTATGAAGGCCTCCATCACTCCGTCAGAAGCATCCAGAGCGAGTGACTGCGAAGTTACTAAGGAAGAATCGCTCGAGGCAAGCGGAGACGCAAATAATGCAATGGCGTCCAAGTGTCAGAGGTGTCAACATGAGATTTTCGTATGCATATTGCATGGAGAAGCCACAAGAGGTTGCACTGATGTCGCAATAAAAGGCTGCACCGAGGCCGCAACAAGAGGTTGCACCGAGGCTATAACAAGAGGTTGCAACAACAGGCAGCACCAAGTCTGCAACAAGAGGCTGCAACGAGGCCGCAAGAAGAGGCTGCTACAAGGGGCTGTAACAAGAGGCAGCACCAAGTCTGCAACAAGAGGCTGCACCGAGGCCACAAGAAGAGGCTGCTACAAGGGGTGCAACAAGGAGCAGCACCGAGGCAGCACGTACAAGACGAGCTTGAGGTGCGTCGTTCGTAGCAGACGAAGTTTTTTCTCGCAGCGCCGGCAGCTCTAATTGAGCCAATGCGGCAGTGGAGCTCAGGCCATTTGTTCACTCAACTTTTTCTGGAGAACTTGATGGACGAAATCCAAGCGGGGAGGAGCGGCTCACCGCAGCTGCACTCCAAAAAAATAACACAAAACTCCTGATTGCAGCAAGATGAGCAGCAGTGGCACGGTTGTGCAGCAATGGTAGGGTACTAGTAGTGACGTGCTTGAATGGTAATGAAATAGCACTATGAGTGGTATGGTTGTGCTGCAATGGTAGGGTACTAGCAGTGCCGGACGTGCTTGAATGGTAATGAAATGGCGCTATGAGTGGTATGGTTGTGCAGCAATGGTAGGGTTCTAGAAGTGACGTGCTTGAATAGTAATGAAATGGCGCTATGAGTGGTATGGTTGAGCTGCAATGGTAGGGGACTAGCAGTGACATGCTTGAATGGTAATGAAAAGTCACTAGCAGTGGTATGATAGTGGAGCAATGGAAGGATACCTGCAGTGAAATGACTTAACATTAATGATCGCTGCAATATAATCTGCGGAGATTAAAGTGGTTTAGATTACATCGGTAATTTTGCTGTGGTGCAGTGATTTACCATAGCCAAAGTTGCGTCCTTGTTTGCGTGAGTGACTACAACTTATCAATAAGGAAATTCCTAGGTAGAGAATTCAGCGACTTGCCACTCATTATGAGTCAGTATTTTAATGAAGACATATCGCAACGCATCACGTTAAGCATCGAAAGAAAACGGCTGGTGTCAGCTATTGGTGATCAGTATAAGCATATTAGATAAAAAGAAATTTTTTAAACTGGAACACGTAGAAGTGGTCATGGTGCTAGTTTTTTCGCATGAATTCAAGAGAAGTTCTGTATGGTTAAACAATCATTGCGAAAGTTTGAAAAATTATTTGCGAAGGAGATTCTAGCAAAATAAAATTGTGGAGCCTCCATAATACAGTATGCAGAAATATACACAGCGACGCATCGATGAGCATCGAAAATAAACACATTGCGGAAAAAGTATTCGGATGCTTTCCAAAACAAGTTTTAGGAAAATAATCTTATCAAATTCGACAGATGAATATGCTACGATAGATACTTATGGAAAAATTTAAATGATGTAAGAAGCAATGTTACCATGAGATTTCAGGGTTAGTTCCACATTATAAACCTGTCTTAAAGAACGACAAGACAGATAAGGGAAGAAGGTAACACAAAAAAAAACGCGCGAAGGGAAGAGAGTAACAAAAAAAATGTGTAAAGCGTATTACTTTTGAGCAAACTGCAGAATTGAACAATGAGAATTCATACAATTGAAGTACGAAGGTATCAAATTAAAAGTAAAGTATACTGAAGCAAAAAAGTATTCATACAATTTAAAACTAATGCTAAATCAATGTTCTTTATTTCATAAGTGGAATGCTACGAAGTATTGCGCATTGATCCAACCCTATTTCTAAATTGCATGAGAACTTTTTCACCCTTAAAAAAGTATAATATACTTTCTTGCCTTTAAAGGAAATTTTCTGGATTTTTCCCTCATATTCTGGTTTACTGCTTCAGGTACATTTTGTCAATTATTTTCCATTATTCCATTCCTCTGTAATCATTCAACATTTATGGATCGACGTACATCGACGTCAACATTTATATATATCCACGTCAACGTACGCATAAATTGTATTCGGTATATTCGTGCGTGTAAATTGAAAAGCGTCGACACTTTTAATTTATGAGTTACATGTTTCTTCGCGTTTCTATTGGAATATAATCCTATTCATCAATTCATACTCCTCTTATACCCCGGATGCTTCTCAAAGATCTTCATACAATTTCCATTATCAAATAACAGCAAAAATTTTCAGAAAAGTTCAAATCAGCGCTCTAAGTTGGCCGTCCGAGTTGTTTCCCATTGTGATCTGTAATTCATTTCTTTGTAGAATTCGCTGTATGCTTAGAATCGTTATCTTACTGCAAGATTCTTGTCACTGAGAGCTCTAGTTATAGCCCTGACGCATGCAAATTAGTGTTCAAAATATCTTGATAGAGTTCTGCATTCATTCTACCACCTACCATGTTTGTAGGGCCAGTTTCGTCGGAAAAAATCCCCAGACTATGATGTAACCTCCGCCAAACTTTACACTGGGAATTGTGTTTTTCGGTGCAATGGCAGCACCGTCTTTCGTCCAAACAAGGTTCTATACTTTTCGATCAACTAATTTAATTTTAGTTTCAATTGTTCATAGAACACGTCCCCATAAAGTTTTGGATTTAGTGTTATATTCCAGAGCGCACTGCAAAGAAGCATTCCAATGTTGTTTCAACCACAGAGTTTCCATTGAAAAACGCGCTTTCAGTTGATCTCTACGGAGTTCGTCGTTTGAAGCGCGCCGTGATACACTTGTACCTGATGCTGATAAATCTTCATGCAGCCCTTTGCGCGCGATCATTTTATAGTACAAACTTTTCGGTGCATTTTACTGAAAGATATCTGAGATATCTTGCGAAGTGCACAAAATCTTCTCCGGTTTTTACACTTCCTTGCTTAATCTACAAACAACTGGTGCAATGATCGTCAGCTGAATTTTAAGGTTTTCTGATGTTTTCCAACAAGTTCCATCTGGTTTCCATTTCTTAATGTAAATTTCTTTTGTTGAGTCCCAAAGTCTCACTTTTAACCATGAATGTACTGCACTGTGGGATGCTGCAGTATTGGTTGATAACTCAAGTATTTAGACATTACACGTATCAGATACTGATCGCATTAAAGGGACCATCTAGAAATTTCTCAATTAGGTGCTAGAAATGAGATGTAATTTAAGCTACTTAAAATCAGAACCTAATCTGTATGAATACTCTTCCACCTTTAAACATACAAAAATGTAAATAAATCATTTAATCGTTAAATTTTTCGACTATTTTTCATATTCTGCTATTGTGCATTAAAATAAAATCACTTGGTCTATTAGTTTAGTTCCAGTATGATGAAAATAGGCTTGATAAATATTTAGGATAAGGAATTTTTTATTTTGCCCTCTATATAATCATCCAAGTAAGTACATACATGCGCACGTACAACACATACACACTCATACACAATACCTACAGGAACACACATACACAAACGCAGATTAACGCGCACACAAAGATACGTATAGTATTTACAAAAAAAAAACGATACACTGACGAATACATGGATATAAATACGGTATACGAGTCCATTCAAAAGCACACTTCCTGCTCTTGGGTGGACATTTTGGCTGCTGGAGGGCGCGCCAGTTCCCGCGTGTGAGGGCTAGCTGCATGCAGCGCGGACAATCGGCACGAGCTCGTCGGATTATCGGCGTCACGTGATATGTGCGAGTGCACCGAGCAGCCGTGTTGTATGAAGTTCTGCCAAATTCCTGGTGATATGAAGGTGCAAACGCCCCAGAATATTCAACAAGCCTCTGCAGATGACTCTATGGGAATAATACAGACAAAAGAAAGGTATAACTGCTTCAAGCTTAGACAAACTACAGCGCGGTAGGCCAGCCACCTACACAAACAAAGAATAGAGATGAAAAACCGTAGTATAACCATTGAAGAAAATATAGAAGTAAAAATGAGCCCATGATCAGCTTGAGCGATTTCTCCTGAAGATTTGGTTATGAAACAAGTGCCAACGAAATTCGTTGTTAAGTTGCTTGGGGAATTATGAAAAGCGATATGCTAGAAAATTGCACACAACCTGTTTCATTGTGCATACAGGGACTGACTTTATGAAAACTAGTCCACCCCCCTTTATTTGAAATAGAAAGGAGGGCAAAATGAGAGAAAGGCCATAAGAAATAAAAAAATACAATCTCTCGAGAGTTGATGAGGCCGCGTGAAACGGCCCGTCAAAATACGTAGGGCTGAAGCTTGTATCACAGATACGCTCATCACACACTTTCGGCTGGCTTCGGACAGACAGACCGATCGACCGACGGATGCGGCTCTTATCATAGTTTATCCTCACCCATGACGAGACATGGGTGCAGGAACACGACTCGAAAACAAATGAGCAGTAATCATAGTGGAAGCATAAAACATCACCATGATCCTAAAAGAGCACCGTAAGTTTGCAGGAACATCAACGTAATTTAGACACGTTTGTTTGACTCCAGGCGTATTGTGCTTCATGGAAGCATTTTAGCAAGACGAATAACTAACAAGAGCTATTTTCTGAAGGATTTGCGCCACCTTTGTGAGGCTGTGAGATGAAAACGACATGAAATGAAGATGTCGAGAAGCTGCATGGTAACAAAGCCATGACCATGCACCCGCTCATTCTACCAAACCGGATTCAAGCTTGGGTGACAAAAACCACACTCCGTTCGTTTGATACCCCCAATACTCTTCAGACATATCACCTCGGGACTTCCGACAGTTCACGATACTGAAAGTAACCTTGAGAGAAAGCCCATTAAGTCGAGAGAGGAAATTGTAAAAAAATGAGGCGGCAGAGCTCTACGACATTCCAATTTCAGAAGTGAAACTGAAATCGGGACTTCAACATTCTACAACATTTCAGAGATGTTACCATCAGAGGCAGCAGCGCAGGTAGAAGGATGAACCCTGAGTGGGCACTTTGAATTTGGTTCAGTAAAACAACTTAATAAATACTAACAATTCTTCCCTCTATCACCCCAGGCTCGGTATTGAATGGGCCTCGTATACAAGCACCTAAACATTCTCGTGTAAACATGCGGATAATTTCAACAGCAAAACGACAGAGATAAGCGCTTTTAATACAACTACTTGAATGGTTTCACCAAGATTCTGTCTTAACCAGCTAATAGTAGGTATTGTGCATTCCAATTTTTGTGAATTCCTTGACAAGTTCTATTAATTCATAAAAAGTCATCATGTATATATACTGCAGGTAGAGATTACCACGTTAACTGCAGCGAATAACTAAGTTTTTCTATATTCAACTCGGTTTAGACTTAATTTTAGAGATTAATTTTGAAAATAATGAAGATTGAATAGATCCTGCCTTCATTTCGTTTTCATTGCGTATTTATGAAAATTGAGTTTGTGACTGCTGGAATGTGAGCAGCATTATCAAAATCCCCGCAGCGAACACCGGTACGTCACGTCGCAATCAAAGTGTTAAAGAGCTAAAAATTATCTGAGAGAAAAAAAGAATTATTAGTACGGATTGACACACATGAAAAAGACATTATTAATGCCGAAATATCATACGCGGATAACATTTGCCAGCGATAACATTGAGATTTTTTCTGCACCATAACATATAAGGTCCAGTATTTTACGACACATTGTATTCTTCTAAGCTCATTGCAAAAGTTTCTAGAGCTTTCAATTTTTCCTTGGATTTCTTGTATTTTCTACCTTCCAAACATTTTCTATAGAACCTATGAGTAAACATTCAATTCATGTAGGCCAATCCATCAAGCGAATATCTTTCCGCATAACGAAAATTGTTGAGAGACTTCATTGTACAACAACAAGATGCATGTGTTGTCTTGCATAACAACGCCACTTCTTTGTAGAGCTTGCGAAGCAGGACGGTTATTTATTCTTCCGAATCGTTCTCATTATCTTACTCGCTACTGCACTTACGCATACATACATAAATGCACACACACATACATATACACGTCCATTCAACGAATGTGCCTGCTCACGTACAAACACACGCTAAAAGACGCACGCACTCACGCACACTCATGCAGATACTAGAAGGCGAGTGTCCTCTTCCTCGCATTAGCATTCTAGTTAGCGGAGCCTGTCGAAGGGTCGACGTTCAGGTACCGTTTTTATTTTTATTGGCATATTTTCAAGTTTTAGCTGAGATTTTTTATCGTAGGTGAAACTGTCGATAATCTGAGCGTAAATCGTTTTCAGGGCGCAAAGCAAAAAGATATCGAGGAAAAGAATGGGAATTATCCGTATTCCGGATACGTGAGTACATTTTAAAATTAAATAGCATTGCTTTGAAAATAACATAGCAAGACATCAATGAAGAGAAGAGGTCTAATACATTTCTTGGAGCTTTAATGAACGGTTGAAGATTCAAATCGTTGCCAAGGAGTAGATAGCTTCTGAAAACCACATTTCTTTTTTCCCCTAGAAATGCTAAAATTTTGACAACTCTTTTTTGAAAAAAATGAAATCAAACATTTTTTAGTTGATTATTATGTTAGACAAACGAGACATCAAATGATGTGGGGAGAAAAAAAAGGTTAAAAAATTACCCAGACGGTCCAAACCGATTCTCTACCTTCGATGTTTCAATTAAAACAGATTTGGTGATCTTAACGCAAGGGCCTGCGCGAGGGAAACTAAACAGAAGCCATACCACGCTGTTTACCTACTACTTGCGTTCTAAGCTCGGGTTCCCTGTTATATACTTCTAATTTATATAAAAGACAAATTTTAGGAGCCAGCCAAGTTTTACCTTGACTGAGAATAGAATGGTAGATTAGATTAAATTAGATTAGATTAGTTTGAGCCTCCCTAACCGCTAAAAAAAGGGTTCCGATAAGAGGAAGAAGGAAGGCACCATATAGTATGGAGAGAAGCAAACGCGGAATCTATGCAGAAGAGGCAAAGAAACAGTAAGTTGATAAAGAAGTTTTTAAAATCAAATAAAAGTTGAAGAAGAAAGTAGTAGGTGCTGAAAAACAGGACAGCAGTGAACCGAAAAAAGGTGGTCATTAACATAGTGAAAATATTTCATTTCAACAAAAAGAAGGCCTACCTAACTCTCTGCTCGAGCCGTGGCACATTTCCCCTTGGAAACTCTAATTCCCATAGATACAATACTTGTATCCTCCTAAGGGTGAGGGGGGAATAGAATGGCATCAGAGTTCTGAATCTCTCACGTACACAGGTTCAGTTTTACCATTAAATTTGAAGACACTTTGGTAGAAAACCCGAGAATTTTTCCATCCGCAGACACTATGTGCACAAGACCTGTACAAAAAATCAGGTAGAAATTCATTTACTCTCACTGGAAGAATTGCACAAACGATCATAGCTATTGATGCAACGATAACAAAATCAAGTTGCTATTATTATCAAACATTTCATTCCAGTTATTTTTCGACTGCTGTTGAGTACCTTTCTTTGGCTTGTTACAAGTCTGTTCAGATGTAAATATTAAATAATTTAGAAGATGATACATCGAGCTCCGTAGCTAAACACGAGAAACCTTAAAATATCTTCAAACAGCAAAAATAAAAAACGTCCCACGTTTTGCTGCAGTATGGGACCCTGAGCGCTGATGTTCGAGTCGATTGAAGTTGTTGCTGTCTAATTAAAACTTTTTCTGCTGACAGAAACTCTAGCGTCGCTGGTGCTCCCAGTACAACTCACAAAATTTTAAAGTCATTCCAATAGTAGGGGATTTTTGGAAATAAGTAACAAAATGGGGCAATTAAAAGCGTTCATGATCTATTTGTTTAGACATTCTAGAAGTTTTACACGAGCAATTTGCCTTTAATTTCCACCAAGTTTAAGCCACATGGTTCGTGCAACTTATTTAATAACTTTTGAAATTAACTTGAGTAAATTTTTTTCAGGATCATAAGTTTGGATGAGAGCTCATTGGAATTTTTTAATTGGAGAACTTTTGTTTTCGTATCGAAAGTTTTTCTCGCTTAAAACAAAGAAATAGGCGCTTGCTTTAGCGTAAAAGACAAGCGCTAGGGTAATTTCACTAAAATTCCGGGGTACTGACAACACTTTTTCACGAATTTTTTTTCCTAAACTAATGAGTTTTGGTACACTAACGGTCGAAGAAGAGCTACTGAGCCCAGCGAATGATGTTTAACAGCAGGAAATTAACACGAGAGGCCCAGGTACCGATAAACCAGAAAACTCCTAATAGAAAACTAGAAAAATTGCCATACGAATAAGATATCAAAAAATTACGATTGAGTGCACATTAGTAGCGAGCTGAATGGAAATAATCCGCACAAACATCGCTATACTCGCACCAGTAACTTTTTTAGAGGCTGATTGGCACGCAGTGAATGACCACCACGTGTCACTCTACCAAGTATTTCATTTATAATAAAAATGGTAGGTATGAAACTGAATTCCTACTTCAAACGATTGCAATTTTTTATTAAAATGTAAAAGACGAATATTTTTTTCACGAGAGTACGATCCAAAAGAGTATATTATACGTTAAGATTGATTAATATACAGCAATTATCTCCTAAAATTTTTTGTATGAATGGGTCATATTGAACAAAACTTTGCTTCTTCCTGTATTCTTTATAAGATCAGATCTCCTGAGTGTAATGATAATTTGGCACGGACAGATAATTTCAGTCATATGAAAGTTCAGCTGGAAACTTTCGTTAGTGAACCAAAATGCCATTCCGCATGGAAGCGAAGTCAATGGAAATTAAGAAAAATCCGAAATATTCCCGGAGAGCATCCGAAATGCGGCAGTGGAGGCGGATAGCGAAAGCGATTACAGCGGCATTAGGCGCACCGGCCCTGCGCTGACGGCCGGGGCATAAATTCTGCAATCCGGAAAATGGAACTCCGCTCCAGCCGAACTCATCGCTGATTGGCGCACGTGGTGTGCCAAGTTTAAAAAGTTAAATTTAATTGCTAAATGTCCCATAGAGCGCTTTTCACAGTTGAAATTTCACTTGAAGGCAGCTAAATCGCTAAAATGAAGTTAATAGCGTCAAGTTTGAAAACATCGAAATGTGATAACGGTGAACGGAATGTGAAGAAAATTTTAGGAAACACATGGGTTCAGAATAACTTTGAACGAATAAAGCTATAAAATCATGTTCGGAGGAATTCCTATCGATAGTTCCACCTAGAAAGTAATTTTGAACACAGTAGTCTGTGAACCTGACTGATAGAAGGAACAGAAATGAAGATGGTTTTAATGGTATTATAAAAGGATACGGAAAAATGCACGTTTAAACAGTTTTATGCTTAGCTCTTCACTTTTGCTTGACTGAAAGTACGCTGAAATCTTTGTAAGAGGAGAACTTAGGCAGTGTGAGGGTACCCATGCTTCGCTGGCGTGGGCGCTAGCCCGAAAACTCTAACTCTCATTGCTAGTTCAGTCTTCATCGGAGACGAATTCTGCCGGGGCCATAAAATGACGTACGAACCTCATTAATACAAGGAGCTATCACACGCAGCACTTTAATGTCTCGCAAAACTTGATGACCTCCTACTCTGATGATGCTGTTCTTTTATTTCGCTGTACATTATTGTGACTCATAGCTCTCTATATCTCTTGGTCGGGCAACACGAATAATGGTTGCTAGAATAACTCATTTGTACATCCTTTGAGTAGGATAAAATTTTGTCCGATAAATTTTTTTGTAAGTATTCCCGCTATAGTGAAAATTATTCTGAGAAAATTTCTAGTTTACATCTGCATTACTTTTATATAAATATTTTTCACCATATTTTTCCATCTATCGCTATTTGGTTAGCTTGGTAAAAATTCCTAACACTCACATCAAACACGTGAGCGATGCATTTCGATCAAGGACTTATATTTTCAAATCATAACATTTAGCATTATCTAATGGAAAATTATCACACAGATGTCAACAAAACTTTAGTGGAATTCGTTTTTACGTGGAATTTGTTTGCTGGTCGTTTCGCAATGATACTGAAAGCACCAACGACAACCTCTTTCCTCCATAAGGGTAATAAGTGCGTATGGAAAATGGGCAGCGCACCGTCGAGGCAATTTGGGAAATTAGTTCCTTCGTTACGACTCGAATAAAATCCAGCTCGTCCCAGGCAGGACTGCGACCCAGCCCGTTTTGGGCCGTCCTGTAATGAAACGCCGCCGCGTTGCTCGGCAGCGAACCAAAAAAGAAACTATTTTAAAATGTGGCCGCAGAAAGTTTTGAAATTGACGCATGACGTGGCAAAAAATAGGCCAAACCATTCTATTGTAGAAGAAGTTACAGGACGAATTTGGGACAGGAAAAATCGAAGGCACATCGAGCGTTTTTTAGCTCTACCAAGAGTCGAACGTCTTCGAAAACATTTACGTTTCAGAATGCAGAAGTTCCGTCTGAAGTTCGGATAATCCTGAAACACTAATCAGTGTTATTTTAAAATACTGATCGGGAAGAAGCGAAACACAAATCAGTTTTATTTTAAAATACTGATCGGGAAGAAGTGCTTCCTAATCTATTCATTATAACCATTAAGAAGGTGAAATGAAACCATAAAATTGAAGCCGTCATCATAAAATTGATCAGTCAAAACAACCCAACGATTCTCTTTGTGTAATTTTAAATTTTGGACGCACAAATGAGAGGCAGTTAAGGAAAGGAAAAAACGACACACATTTCTCCTCACCGTTGTGCCGAAGTTTGTACAATGTTAACTGTCTACAGAAGGAAATGCATTTACGACCACTAAATACAAATGTCACAACATGAAACAAATTTCTACTAAATTTCGTGAATTTATTTAACAGTGAATAAAATGATTACAGTAAAGAAATCAGGGCGCACCTCGACATTTGAGGCAACAAAAAGAGTTAGATTGTGAGCACAAACTTTTCTATCCTTGCACTCTTTGTATCATGGCTTTCAGACCACGAGAGCCACTGCTCTAATTATTTCCTTCAACATTACCAAGATTTGAAAATAATTCTATTGAAGAGGCAAAACATTCTTTACCCTATTCCTGGAAACGATAGCAACGTTATTCAGTACAAAGAAAGCTAGAAACGCTAATTAGCAACATCAAATGAGTGAATGCATATCAGTAATTGAAAACTGGCAAATGCAAACTAGCAAAAACAACCTAGCAAATGAGAATCGAATTAACGGATGTAATTGAGCGAGCGTCGGATGGGAGAGGCAAAGGATGTACAGAACAAATTTTTCATCAAGCAGGGAATCTAATAATACATATTAGCATTGAACAATCTTGTTTGCGAAAGAGAGAGAGAGCGTGAGACTTCAAAACAAACGTACATTTTCAGCTCACCGATTATGTTAATTAAAAGGCAAGACCATGATTGATGGAAATAGTATCTCATGAACTTTAACTGAAATGGGGTGCCATCAGATTCAACTTCGTCGTACATCGTGTTCTCAGAACTTTTGCCATCTAGCTTAGGCCCGATAAATTACTGCAGTTTCAGGCGTTAAGTCATGACTATATGCCTTAATAGGCATTCAATCCTGATGAGCAGCTCAGTTTTATTAAAAACTTGACTAAAATTAAATTCATCCACACAAGCGAGTTAAGAGTTTCATGTAGAATAAAAAATACCATTTGCAACTCAGATTTACAAATCGTGTTCACAGCTATAGTGCTAGAACATTCCATTTCTTCATAATTAATTCCCGATTTCGTTCTATTTAACCACCTGTTACCAGAATTGTAAAAATGAGTACTCTGCGCGCTAACTTCCATTTTCTTAAAGAGCTGTAAATGTACGGAACTTGCGAGCACCAACCGACGACACTCCGTGGCGACCCTTTATATGAGGTCCGCTCAAGAAGACATGAACTTTACGGATGGTCGCTAGGGGGTGATAAGTAAACCATGATATCGAGAAATCGACTTTTCTGCGACTCCATGAAGAGACATCAAGAGAGAAATTGAGAAAAATCAGCTAAATAGAACCCTAAATCATTTTTTTGAGCGTCGCTCTACATAGATAGTCAGGATTATTGCATGAACTCGTTTCACCAACACGGAAGGACGTTGATTCAAATTATATTACATAAACGGTCGTACTTTACTTTGCTAACTTAAGTAAAAACATTTAAAAACAACTAACTAACATTTGTCAAGTCAGTGGTCATTTTTGTTGTCGAAGCGCGAAGTGCAATTTCTAGCAATTGTTTTCTTACTCGTGTCGGAGCCACGCCGTACTGCAAAACTGAACTAATTTTCGAACGGCTTGGATTTGCTCGATTTCCTACACAGGATTACGGCGAGACATTATGACGTACGTTAGTGTTTTCACGCATTAAATATTTAGCATCAATTTTCATCATGAGTAATCAGTACACGACACATTTTTGAGCATAAAAGAAAACACGTAGTTGGTTTTCCTCGCGCCCGCGAGGGGATGTGTGGTTTCGACCGAGTCAGGTCGAAAGAGAAACTTTAGCGCAGGCAAAATCTTCTTAACCCTTTAACGCCCCAGAGGACACCAGTGTCCTCTTTCAAAATTCCCCTTCAATATATTTTATTTCTTATTCAATTAGTTCCCTAATGTGTTCTTTGAAGTTCTCTGCCGGGTGGCAGTTCCTATCCCATCCTGATATCGGTGACTGCCAGATGCCAGCGCCAGTTTAGTGACGGTGGTTGTGTTAACGGTAATATGAGTACAAAAATTCGGACGTTAAAGGGTTAAGAAGGCCCGCCCATTTCTTGCTCCATAAATTGAAATTTGTGGTGGGAAATTGCATTGTTGAGGTGGCGCCGTCCATAGCAAATAACCTGAACTCATCAGTTTCCTGAACGCGCATCATCATATTTAACGGAAAATTACTCTGAGAGTCAGAAGTTGAAGGAGAATCTAAGTTTTACCTCTTATATCCTCCAGCTAAACTGAAATGAATGCTTAGTTTAATTTTTCAACTTAATTGTTAGTAAATGAAAGAAATTACATTCTAAGCTCATTTATAAAAGTTTCTAGTCCTCAATGGCGGAGTTGCAATTTGCATTTCACGTACAGTTCTCAGGTTAATGTACTCTAGGTATCTTCTACTGTTTTAGGCTCGTATAAAACTGAATTATTTCTATTCATTCGAACAAAAGACGACCATAGCTTCAAAATTTCATCAATAGCGTTGTATAAAATTTCGAAGCAATGATTTCACCCTATCCCATCATCGTAAATTCTTCCAATGTTGAAATTTGCTCTCCGATGTGCGCAAAATCTCTGTAACTTCATCGTTAAAAAAATGTACAGGGATGAAAAACGTTAACGACGTGGATTTTCATAAAATATGTGAATAATATTTTAAATGACTTCCTAAGTAACACATTTTCTTGAATTCACTTGTACCGCCAAAAGTTCATTTGCATAAAGAAAAATAAAAATAGAGATTCCAGTGCAAAATAGAGAATATGAAATGCTTATTAAGAAGTCTGATGAGGAAGTTCTCAAGGTTGGCGCTGGCACTATCCCAGGACGAGATAGGAGTTGGTTCATTCTGCCCCCAGTACTGCAGATGTCTTAAAACCTCTCATTTGTGGCGCCACAGAAGCTTCCCAAGCCAGAGATATCGTACTACTAAGACCTCACTGGGCCACGTGTAAAAAGTCACATTCAAATGTGGTCATGCTTAGTGTGCAGGAGATAGGAACAGGATGATGAAAGAAGAAAATGGACCGGATGGAGAGTTTGATATTACCTAGAAGTGGCTTTTCCTCTAAAACTGATAGAAGGGGAAACAGACAAAAACGAAGGCTTATCCCAGATATATCTGAATACGAGGCATGCTACAGAAAAATGCTCCACACTTCCTACGAAGATCAGAGATCTCCCAACGAGTTTGAACAAAGGGCATTTTTACTTTCACCAAAATTGCTCAAGGACAATAAAATTGCAGTACATCATTGGAAGCTCCACTTCGAAGACCCTTATCAAATATTCATTAGCTGCCTACTTAGGTAGGTGTGCGTTGCAAGCCTCGTAGGGTATGAGCGAGGAATTTTTGCTAAAGATGCTCAGCGCATGCTTAAACCAGACCTCTTAGAACGAGATTATTCATCAGGGTATTCAAAATAATTACTCCAACGTGTCAACAAACTTACAGTTTTTGAGCGTACCATTAAGGTAAGCATACCCTATTGATAGTGTTCCAGCACGAAAATATGTTCATTCTGGGCAGACAGAAAAATCTGACGCTGATTGCGAGTAGATATCGATATGATAATGTCGAATAATTATAATTAGTCGTTCAGTTCATTTCTTACGCACTTAATTAGCATGCCCCCTACACAGGCGTGGTAAAGTTCCTCACTCCTCCGTCGCACTCCTTTTCTAGGCAACAGAATTTCACGCCGGAGATAAGGCTGTGCAGCCTTGCTGTGCCGCTGTCAGAAGCATCCTCACAGTCTGCCAAGTCTGTCTCAACATCCTTGTTAATTTCCCTGATGTACAGCCATATGCAGCTCCCATCGCATGTTATATCTTTGTAATAACTTATCGCGCAGTGTTCAGATTATACATGAACAATTCAGTCTGAATAATCATCTCGAAAAAGAGTGAAAAAGAATGAAAACGGCACATCCAAGGGTGAAATATAGATGCAATCAAATTGTCTGACCAGATTTATTAGACTGATTTCAGCAACTATGGATAAAAGAAATCCTCGAAGGGAAAAACTGGTCGCCGGCCGGTGGAAGTGAGTGGACGAGTTCGAGTTTCAATTGAATTCCAGGAATATTTATTTACCAAAGCCTTCTCATCAATAAAGGTTCCTTTGAAGCGTCGTATGGCATCTGCAGATAGAGGAAATATCCCAATGGAAAATTGTGGCCCGGAAGCCCTTTGTGTTCGAGCTCTGCTGGTTCAGGAAAGACTGTCCGAGCCAGACGAGGTAGCGAGACAGGAGCCGGCCGACGTGTTCTGGGCAACACCGCGCGGCGCGGGCATCAGTCAACAACGTGTGTTGGATTACGCCACTCTAAAATGAAAAGGCTGTGAACACGATAGCGTTGTTGCGATACGAGAAGAGGGTGGGTTTAGGACCTCCTTCCCAGACGCTGAGGGACTCTCAACCCCCGCAAATGTTAAAGTATTGTCCTTCATGCTTGCGTACACCTGCATACCAGACATGGAGAATAAAAGAATTTGAAGATTTACATGAATTTATTTTAGGTAACACGTGGATAAAGTACACAAGGCATTGGAACGAAATGATTTGAAAGGGCACAATTCCGTTAAAGAAAGGCACACACATATCTACCGTCATAAGACTTTAAACACGACATGATATAAATGTGATGTTTACCGAAAATTCAAGTTACCAATACTCAAGAGCTGACAACGATTCACGAAATAATGCACAAAGTTATAGAAACCCCTACGCAACACAAATTACAGAACAATGATGACAAACATACCGTTTTCCTGGACTCACAAGGCGTCCAAAAATACATCAATGCTTCGCATTCTGTCGCATAAACATAAGACACAAATTCATTACACAGCGCGTCCTTTTTACTGCAGCGTACCACTTTGACTTCCACTAATGCACTTTCAGGCACTGTTTCAAAATACTCGATGCCACAAATTTTCAATTCCTCTGAGGTGCGTTGCAGGTGTTTTCAAAATACTCGATGCCACAAATTTTCAATTCCTCTGAGGTGCGTTGCAGGTGTTTTCAAAATACTCGATGCCACAAATTTTCAATGCTTCTGGGATGCGTTGCAGGTGTTGTCAAAATACTCGATGTCACAAATTTTCAATTCTTCTGGGATGCGTTGCAGGTGGAACTCTTGAAGGGCGCTCGCAAAATTTCTTCGCTTACGGCCGCTCTAACCGCAGGCGTAGGCCGGCTTGCTAGCACATCGTAGACGCGGTGCCTAGAGCGCTCGTTTGTTGCGTTCACGGCGTTATTGCCCGAACAGCTCAACCCCTTTGTAATTTGCGATTTTGACGTTGTTGAAAATTGACAGCTGTGCCAGTTCAACATGCAGGTTGGAGTGCTCATACTGTCTTGAAGTCGACGTAGAACTGACATATTTCGGTTCTCTCAGGAGACGATTTAACACACTTTTATACGTGCCGGTTATCCGCGACGTTGTTGCGTATTAAGCAGAATTTGATGCCGGTGGTACTTCAGTGTCTGCTGAGTCCGTTGCCAACTTTGGAGATTCGAAGGAGCACTGTATAGGGGCACTTTCGCGATGTTTTTTTTTTAGTAGCAGATCCAAGGGGATCTCGGCGGCAGCCGGATCCCCGGAAAACGTGCACCAAAAAGACCGTCTCTCGTCGTGTAACCAAGTGAAAATCCCGCCTAATGTACTTGTTCGCCGCTTATATACTCTCGCTTGTTTTCTTTTCCAGACTCTTTTCGAACCTTCCCAGCTACAGAGAGAGTCACTCAATTCTAATTCGTTGAACGCTTGCCGTTTGTGAAGTTTCTATCTCTGATTGGATCGCGCTCGACACCCCAAACACGTGATTCCTTAGAGGGCACACCATTGGTGTAGCAGGTGCCGCTCTCTGCTAAGCCTTACTCCTTCTTCTTTCGAATCTGCCCTCGCGCTCCCAGCTCAGCCACTAACGCCTACGTCTGTGTGTGTGTGCGTGAGTGTGTCGGTGTGCGTGTATGTGTGTGACTGCGTGTGTTTCATATCTGTCCCTCGCCTGTGCTGGCTGCGCAGCACCGGCGCTTGTCTTAACGGCTGAAATTCCAATACCTAAGAAAACACACGTGTATTTCCCCAAAGTTAAGTATTTCCCGAATAAAGTATTTCCCAAATTTGTTTCCGAAAGTATTTCCCAACAGCGTAAAATATACAGTGATAAAAATGGACGCAAAAAATGGGTTGTCTATTCAGCCAGCCGACAGAAAACGCAAGCCCTCATTTTTTAAAAATAAGAAAAAATACGCTGAAATATTTTACAAAAGCAAGCTTTGCTGTTAAAATTGTACGATAGAAAAGCATTTTAAATAGTAAAATTTTTTCAGGGCAGAAAATAAAAGAAACAGAGGAAGGTGAATAGAGGGAAAGAACTAATAATATACTCGGGCTTAAATGTAGTTGCGGGCGGACGCATGTGAGGAATAGGAAGTATTAATTATTTATTCGAGTAAAAACATGTAAGCTCTGCACTGCCGAACGCAGCATTTTAATGTAAAATTAATCAACACAGAACGTCGGGAAGTACCCTTACGTGAAACCATAAAACCATAACAGCTTGAAGAAATGATTTGAGAACTACGGTAATTGTGCTCCAATTATATCCCGATAGCTCGCTACACCTGTAGAACACATGGTCGATGTGACATCACTAGAAGTCCTGGATGGATTGTAAATTATAGCAAATGAAAAACACAGTAATAAAGCAGACACTATGAAAATATAATCACTCCTTAAACGGCTCTCATTTTCCATACAATAAGTTCCTAGACAGTGACTGTGGACTACTTAAAAGATTACCAAAAATACTGAAAATCTAGACTTAGATTGAGAACATGTTTGGTTAACATTGAAGATCTATCTGGATTTGTGTTTTAGGCCTCGGTTATAAAAATGATTCAATGCGAGTTAATGAAGCATTTCACGAGACAAACCCATCTGAGAAGCGGAGACTGAGAAGCTCGCATATTATAACGCGCAAATCACAAATATCAAATGCTGACGACGTAAATTTTACAGCGTTCAGCTTCGGTTACATGGTATCTAACGCAAATTTATTGGCACATTTTAAATTGAAGTAAATTTACCAAGATTAAACATATCTCCGACGCGAAGGCAAACAGAATCAAATGAGAGAAGTGACAGACAAATCACCTCTAAATTATTATTATTATTATTATTATTATTATTATTATTATTATTATTATTATATAAGAAAGTTTTAGCCTCCCTTAACCACGACAAAGATGTTCCAAGAGAGGATGGTGTTGTGATCTTACCACAACGTAACGATCTTTCGGAGCGAGGGACGCCTCAATATGTTCGAAATGATTCAAATCAGCCAGAGAGAGGCGTCGTGTGCCGCAAGGACGGTTATCAGATTTCGCAAGTCATACTAAGTAGTTATTCTTCCCTCCTTTCTATCTCTACTATACGTCGACTTCAAGATCGCAGGGAAGCAAGGACGTCAACTGACCGAAGGAGCTGCCGGATACAAACACAAGAGAGATTCTTCACTCTTATTTCTGTCATTATTCAATAGCTCATGTTAATTAGATCATTTGTACGATTAGCGAGAATTAATGTTTCCCATTGCTGATATAATTCAATACGCTAGAGTCATACATAACCGCTTGTTTGAGGAATAATCTATATTGAGATTGCAATGTAAGCTATCGTTCTGAGTCGGGCGTGAGAACGAACGACCGGTGTGGGAGCGCCGTGAGCGCATGAGAATAGTCAGTACGCCCGTGGCCGTCTTAAGATAGAGAGCACGGAATTGTGTCTTGAACCCCTGCCCTTCGGGGTTGGGCATTGTTTCTCCTCTGAAATGTGCATACCATGTAATTACGTATACCTGCTAAATTAAAGTAATTAATAAATGTCACGGCGCGTACACACAATATAGCTATCATCCTGGATCCAAATCAAGATAAGTTCCATCATAATAAGCATATATCCCTTTGGAAGCGTCCTCATTACTTCTCTTCTGTGCGTGGGGTTATCGTTGCCACGCCTTGAGCGTTCACTTATAAACGTTTTGCCTTCAGCATGTATCTAAAGTGTTAATTGAAATGTAACTTAGTGCGTTAGGTCTACTTTTCTCTTAGAACGTCAAATTCTTGAAATGAGATTAGGTAATAAAATATCGATGTGTCAATTCGTATGATTATCTGTTAATTAGAAAGATGAATTATCATTTTCTGTGGAGAGGTGTTTCACGCTACCAATTTATATTGATTTGCCACTTACTTATCAATTAAATTTGTGGACATTGAAAAGTCCCAGTTCACCTTTGCGAAAAGAAAATAAAAGAATTGTGATCTTCAATCACGACTATCAAAAGAGAGCTAAAAGGACGAAAAGGAAATAAAGAATAACATCTGGAAAAGAGCTCCACAACAAAGGTACCATTTAGTATGGAGTTGAGGGAACGCGGAATCTATGCACAAGGTGCACAGAAACAGTAAGCTAGGAAAGAAGTTCATGAAACAAGAAAAAAGTTGAAGAAGGAAGTAGTAGGTGCTGAAAAACAGGACAGCAGTGAACCGAAAAAAGATGGTCCGTAACAAAACAAAAACCTATTTTATTACAACAAAAAGGAAGCCTACCTAACCTTTAGCTCGGGCCCTCACATGGTACCCCTGGGAGCGCTAATTCCCATAGATACAATAGTTGTATCCCCCTGAGGGGAATCACCTCTAAAACATTTGTAAAAAAATCTTTCTTCTATGCATTGTTCACATACTCATAAATAATGCCTTCGCCATTCTTGGCATTTCCGATATTTTAGAACATGTAGCTTTTTACGGTATTGCTTTATTTGCCCAAGTTGCTCTAATTTACAGACATGAGTTCACGGACATGCAATCTTCGTTCGTTCCTATAAACAACTGCAGTACGATTTCGCAAATGCAGCATTTATTGAAGGTTCTGCTAATTTCCGCAGGTGAACTTTTTTAATTTGAAAATTCTACGAGTATTCACATGCAGATGAACATTTCACTAAATATTTCGCAACTTTGCGACGGGACTCTTTAGAAAGAGTGAAAGTGAATTCATACTAAATGTTTCCATATGCTGTATCTCTTCTTTTTCAAAGTCGACATATAAAGCACAAGCAGTGTATTTTTCTTCCTTATCGATATACAAGACGTATTTAGATAATGATTATATCTATTGAGTGAAACTTTTGTTAAAGTTGACAAATAATTTTTACACGAGGATAATTAACTTCCTTCTTGTGGATATAGGACCAGTTTGGCACAGCGTACCCTCGAATACGAAATTTCTACAACATCAGTTCTTGATTCTCGAGCAACTGCTGCCAGTAATGCTGGCATAAGCCCATACCTGCAGCTCCACACGGGCTATTTTCGCCCCGATTCAGAACAGACCGATGCCTAGTTGTATTCACTATCTAACACTACCACAGTTATAGCTCCTTCTTAACTGGGTCGTGCAGGGAATCTTAAAAAAAAATGTCTGTTTCTTAGCCTGGGTTGAAATGAATTTTCAGTAGTTAAAATAGACATGTCAATAAATCGGAATAGCTCTTAATCAGTGCTTTTATTCCAACTATGAAGCATGGATGGGATTCCTTAGCAATAGAGAGCAAATAAAAATCAATCGAGACACATTATTATTTCAAAGTACTTGGTTGAATGAAATAATCTGAACACTCTTATGTTTGATTGCGATTTCACATAAATGTACCACGACTTTTTACCGAAAACTTTTACAATTTGTCACATTTATAATTACCCCTCCACTACTTTTAATGATCATATTGGGTAGGGAGCATTCTCCAAGTGGAGGTAGGACGAGCTCCAGCCTCCAAGTACTTTTCATAGACTGGAGGCAACATCGCATGTGAACTGAGACGAGTCCTTCCTTGAAGCAACGCTCGTTCAATTTGCACGTTGTTCATAGTACGGAGAGAAGCTTATGGATGAAACATAGTGAACATGCTGATTTAACACGGAAATGTCGAAAAGTTTTGATGAAGCTTTCAGGACTTTTTATCTCCATACCGAAATAATGGATTTAAAATATTTTTTCATCTTTGAAAAACAAAAATGACAGCAACGTGGCTGTATTAAGACGTGATACCATAATAATTCCTTAAAGGAATTGGTATTAACAGAAATAGGTTTTTTTTTGCAAGTAACTTAACTGCGAAAAAGGGAAGTGGACGTGTTCTCCTAGCAGACGTTTACACTGATAAAGAGTTGAAACTATTTTATGTAAACTTATTCGTGAAGCATAAATGTATCTTTTGGACTAATCATTTATTGATCTCCTCTTTGCTATGATTTATTAAAAGTGACACGGCACTGTGAGCAAAATAATGTGGAAATTAAAATTATGAACTATATTTCGTAAACATATAGGGTGAAAAAATTACTACAAGTCTCACGGGTTAACACGTGGGTAACCGCTTATAGATTTCAGAAACAAGCATTTAAAGATCAAGGAAAATTATGTGGCCGCTTCGGATGCAGTTCACCGAGCCACTCAAGGACCTTAACTCAATTACGCGAGTTTGGAGTCTAAAAAACATGGTCCACTCAGCTGAGGTTTAGGCGGCGCTTGAAGAGCTGGTCGGGCGGTATGGAAGCGCTCGAGCTCAATTGAAACATCCGCTCCCTCTCTGAGCTCGATGCCAGCGACCGTGCGCCGTAAGTGGTCGCAAACCGAGGACAACGACGCGTTCACTAATGTGATGGCAGTGCAGCAATGCACCGATCGCTTCAAAGGAGGCACTTTCAATTAAGAAACGACCGAAGCGAATGGGAAAATTCAGTTGGCAAATTCAACGAGGAGTTGAACGCGACATCAAATCACGTAATGTTCTGCCTTCAAATGTGGAAAAGTCTAGCATTATTTTTCATGAGATTTTGCTTCATGATGTGCTTTTTGTGTACTAAGTTACAATGATAAACCAACAAATAGCTATAAATTGAAAGTAAACGACGTTCATTGTTCAAAATAAGAGATGCTAGGGTAATTTGGAAGGGCTTATGCAAAGACTTCCTGGTGCTACTATTTCTGCGATATTTTGGAGGACGATATAGCAGATGGGTGGGTGGTGAACCCTAAGGGCCCTTCATTGGACGGGAACAACAGAGGAGGCCAGACTCGATGTTTTGTTGATGCAAAGGCATCGTCTGAGCGACATCGAGTGGTTACATCGAAGCTCCGAAGGCCCTTGTTTACAGAGGCTGTGGAGATTAGGCTCACCGACATCAGGGACTCGGTCTCGCACCATCCATGATGAACGATACTTGCATGAGAGGGAGCAACCGCCGCGTACAGAAGATGGTATGCGAGGGAGGGATGGTACCAAGATATCCGAGGGGGAACAACCGCCTTGTACATACAGAAGATGGTATGCGAGGGAGGGATAGTACCAAGATACCTGAGAGTGAGCAGCCGCCTCGTACAGAAGATTGTATGCGAGGGAGGGATGGTACCAAGGTATCTGAGGGGGACAACCGCCTCGCACAGAAGATGGTATGCGAGGGAGGGATGGTACCAAGATACCTGAGAGGGAGCAACCGCCTCGTACAGCTGACAGTAAGAGGAGGAAGGATGGTACCCATGAACTTGAAGTGTAGGGCTGACAGTGTCGGAGCCTTTGTAACGGCCTGATGTCTGAGAGGGAGCAACCGCCTCACTCGGCAGAGACCATGTGAATATCAGAAGCCTGAGTGAGGATCAGAAGCCTATGATACTTGTGAAGATCAGAAGCCTATGATACTTTCAGACTGTGATAGGTGCAGTGCGACATTGAGAGTTGGGATGTCTTAATTAAAAAAAAATATAATACTGTTCAACTAAACGGTAACGTAACTGACTTGAATTTTTTTCCAATAAGAGTAAATGATTGAAATAATGCGACCATAGACGTACGATCAATTGCCTTGCTTATCATCAATAGCTGTCAAATTTCCTATTTTGTTTAGTAATTCTCAGCTAATGAGAAATGAATTTTGAAAATAAAGTTAAATAATTCCTTGACATTTCTTTTCACACGAATTCGGCAGAATTCGGGCGAGCAGTTGAACATTGTATGACCGGCCCAGAAATAAATGAGCACAGACAACAAGTAGGGAGTAATGATTCGACATGTTTAGTTGATACATGCAGATTCAAATGTGTGATAAACAAATATGCAGGAAAACACGATTCCAAATTGCTTACCTGAACGTTTGAAATTGGTTAATTAATTGCTTGCTGATCCAATAATTGATTTACGATCAGTCTTGTTAAAAACTCAGAGTTGCTAAATCAATTTACGCTAAGAAAAGAGGTGATCAGGGTCCTCTAGTGCTTGATTATAATAATTCATCGTCAAACGATTGTAATTGAGCAGATTATTGCGCACCTTTACTCGCCTAACTGAGGTAGTACTTTTCATGTTAGTACAAACAAATGTACTACACACGTTCACTATAGATGTTTCCAGATTTTAAGAATAATTTAAGGGAGGATAATATTTTATCAATGAATAATGCCGGCTATAGAGCAAAAAGTTTTTAACAATCCAGTTTTGAAGTTGCCTGTATAGCTATTGAACTCCAAAATTTGCTTGGGGTCCGAAATTGCCAACACTGAACATCGCACGTCGCCTCTAACGGAAAGCGTTTCCTGGAAGCTGCACCTGCATTTCCAGCCACGGTCATGAGTGGCTATCACCCCAGCAAAAATTCGTTCCCATTTAAAAGATGCCGCTATTTGATTCGAAATTTGAGCAAAGCTGCAGGAAAATGATTCGAAAAATTTCTGTCGCCCCATCAAACAAAGTCACAGCTGAAGGGTAGTTGATCCCAAATAAATAATTTTTGGGGCGGCATAAAAATACGAGACATTTGAGTGCTAGTCATTTAATTAATGCAAATAAAGGTGACAGTAACAGCAGCACAGATCAGAATTGGCTTCAGTGCACTCAGCTTTATTACTTACATTCCTTAATAAAATATTATAACCCAGCAACTTTTGCTAGGAGTGTTGAGCGACATGTTTCAAGGGCAGGTGATTTCTGTCTCGAGAGACACGAGGCTGCGCAGGATCGCAAGATTTAACTTCTCGTGACTTATACTCTAGAAACACTAAAAGGAAAAAATTTTCGGCATCTTCTTCGACCTCTGACGGCTTTGAGACAGATAAGCTTAGACTATAGGTTAGTTTAAGCCTCCCAGACCCCAACAAAGGGGCCACAAAGAGGAAGGTATCATTTAGTGCGAAATTAACACTTTAACGGCGACGTGACTCACTTGAAGTCACTGAGGGGATTTTCAAGTAACAAACGTAATTTTAATAAATACATAATAGAAACTAAATGAAGGTACAAACTATTTAATATTCGTTATTTTCAAAATCTATTTCTAAAATTATCTCTAATTTGAGTTAAACATTGAACTTCAGTTGAACTCGCTGCAGTAAACGTTTTAAGGGAACAGAAAATTCATAGATGAGGTTTGTCTCCCCAACCTATATATAGAAACAGCAAGATTTAAGGTAGTTAATGAAGCTAGATAAAAGTTGAAAGAGAAAGTAATTGGTGCTAAAATGCAGCAGAACAGTGAATCAAAAAGAGATATATAGTACTTAAGAAAACTAAAGAACAATTTTATTCCAGCATAAAGGCCTGCATTAAGTTTAGTACGGGACTTACTATCTTCTCCTTGGTAGAGCAAGACTTTTGAAGAAAAGGATAAGAACAAATCTTACATCAAATGAAACGGCGTGTCATGCAAGATTTGGAGAATGGCTTCATCAATGTACTGGCAACATTCGCCACATACTCCATTTGTGCGTCACTATTTGTAACTCCAACTGCAACAAAATTTGGATACAAAATTCAAGTATTAGGTACAAAATATATCCAATATCTAAATTTTATGAACGTATTTTAAGTATTATTTTTTTAATGTGGCTTCATTTTTTCATGTTTTCTGAATTTTAATTATCTTCAATGCACCATGTTTATCATAAACAAACAATCGACTTGACTTTGCTCAGACATTTTGTGGTATAACGAGCCGTAAATATGGATATTGGTCCGAAAAAGGACTATTATACAATTTTAAGTTACTATAATGTTCTATGTGTGATAGAAACGAATACTAAAATGAATCATTCCAAACGCCCATTAGATTTCGTGTTCGCTAGCTTTTATGAAGAAGTGCGTGCTCTAAGGACGCAGGTAATGCCTCGGTTAAATATTTTTACAGGTTATATAAATGGAAATTAAAATGAAAATTTAACCAAACCTCTCTAGGTTGAAAACTGTCAGTAGTAATACGGATAAATGACTGAAACACGCAATCTGCTCAAGCTATCTGCCTGCGTGCAAAAAACAAAAGCTCACGTGAAATTCACAGGTCCCCATCGCTATCTGAGAGAGCAGCTCCATAACGAAGGAATTTTAGCGCATCATATATTTCGGAAGTTTTGTCGACGGCAACGAACCATGCACTTGAAAAGTTTAGCTTATTTGTGACCACAAATTGGGCCTCGGAAAAGGTACACGTCAGCTAAAAACTCGGCAAAGAACGTCCGACCTAGCGAAAGTAAGTCATTGTCGTGCATTTATATTAGAGCACGAAAATGGGTCGGGTCTCCAAGTTGAGACGAAGTAATTTATAGCTTGTTTTGTAGAGCGTAACTTGGGCCAACGGCTTATGCCACTCTGCCGTCAGTCCCAGTACGAAAGTTAAGATAAGCCCAGGAAATAATCCTATAAGGCCGCACATGCGAGCTTTACGGGAATGGAGAATCACGCTCGCTTAGAGCCGAGCGAGCGACCGCTCTCATGTGTCTGCAGCTGGAGTCCAACGTGGCCTCGCTGTGCTGGTGGGGGCTGCCTGTCACCGAGCTGTCTCTGACGCCGAGCTCGGGTCTCTGCACCAGCAAAGCGGCGCCCGGAATATCCACTTCCAATTGCAGTGATAAGTTAACCCTTTAACGCCGAAGTGGACTGTACGGTCCTCTTTCAAAAATAACAGTAATATATTGTATTTCTAATTCAATTTGTTCACTAATGTGTCCTTTGAACTTCACTGCCGAGTGGCAGTCCCTTCCCCATCTTGATAAAAGTGACCACCTAATGCCAGTGTCGGTTTAGTGGTAGTGGTTGTCATAACGGTAATATGAGTATAAAAATGTAGGCGTTAGAGGGTTAACCCTTTTTTCTTGAATAGATTTTACTAGATATGAGCGATTGTTAATGAAGTTTGAAGAATTAAAATGCATAAAGTGGTACACATGAAGTAGTAATTGAGATCTTCATCAATTATCGCAGGAAATATTGGAGTTGGGTGTTTTACCGAGTTAGGGGTGACTCAGACGCATATTTTTGAAGTTTATCATATTTATCCCGTCTAGAAAGAGAGTTTAACATGAGATACACTATTTTTGGTCAATATTGATTTTACTTTTGTCAACGATTTTGAAAATTTCGTTGCCATATTTAAGTAATTGGGAGACATTTTAAGAAGTTTTCCATAAATGAAATTGTGTTCGCAAATGCTTAGTTTTTGAGGTATAGCATGAATAAAGTTCAGATAAGAATAGCACTAACGGCAGTTTCGATTGGGCTCTTCAGGCGTTTCTCGGACGCGGAATACGCGAAGTTTCTTGGCGGAAGACATCGGCCTCGGTATGGCTAAGTCAAGTTATTTTAGGTTTACTTAAGTTAGTTTAGGTTAGTTTATTTAACTAACCTAACTTAGCCTAACCTAACCTCACCTATCATTACGTTAAAACCGTATTTCAGCGCGTCCGTTTCCGTGCCCATTTGTTCAATTTTATAAACGACGTTCCTATAACTTCAAAGACAAATATCTAGAAAACTAAGCATTTGCGAGCGCAATTTCATTCATGCAAAACGTCTCGATATGTACCCTATTACCTTAACGTAGTAACGAAATTTTCAAAATCATCGACATCAGTAAAATCAATATTGACCCAATTTTTTATTATTTTCAAACTGCTTGAAAACACTGTTTATCTTCACTAATAATATTAAGTTCATTCATTTATAAGCGTTGATAATATCACAAATCTACCAAAGATAAATTCATTCGCAACTATGCATATCCGTAACACAATTGCGGAATACCACACGTCGAAAAGAAACACAAAAAAGTTCAGAAGCTTCAGGCTAGTGATGAAAATAACCAGGAGTTTCACAGAAATGAAATTTTCAGTGACTGATGTATCGACTGAAGATCAGTAAAAATTCTTCAATTCTTTCTATTCAGTTACATGTTATACGTCGAACAAGGGCATTTATGGGTAACCTGATCGCTGGATTTTCACGCACAGCTATAAATGCAAACTAAAACACTTTTGTTTTAGCTGTCTCTTCAACAGTCACCTGAGCAGTAGTAATGCATCACGACTGTGTAACTCAACTTTTACTTTGCTGCTCCACTAACCATCGTGAAAAAATAACATTTACCCATTTCAATACACTACCCATTTATTAATGAAACAGCCATGGTCACGAAAGGGATTAAATTATTCAATAAACTGCCATTGTCATAAAAGGGATTTAATTATTCATTAAACAACCATGGCCAAGATAGGGATTAATTCAATCATTAAACAGCCATCTTTAAGAAAGAAAATGGATATTCTACCGCACCAATGCTCAATGCCAACCATTCACTTCGGTGCTTGTTATAGCGGATACACCACCGTGGGCACAGATTTTCCAACATATCTTCAGCTCTCGATCTATATAAATGTGCATTATTCGCACTCAGTTTCTGCTACATAGCACCTCAGAATACAGAACGATTGGCGTTATGGAAATTTTTAGAAGCGAATTTTTTGCCTAAAACCACCGTGTGATTTCTTAACAGCTAGCACCAGCTCCACACGCGCACTGCCCCCGCCCAAAGCCGCACCCAACGTCCTGTTACGCAGAATCAGAAATGAAAGAATGAAATAATGTATCCTTTCTAAAAACTGAGTTTCAGTAACACACACTGATAAAACAAGAATTTTGAAAAAAACAGTTGGCTTCAATGAACAGCTAAGCCCACTGTAAAGAATGAACTGATGAACACAGTAAACAATAATGAAAAACTGTCTAATTTTAATTTCGAAGTAAACAAGTGAAAGAACTGATACTACAAGTGCAAGGTAGATCAGCATTTGAATAACTTTTTGACCCTCAGAATGATTGGCAAGTATGAAGGCTAGATGAAGGAGAGAAGTAGGGAACAAGCACCAGCATTAATGGTTAGCGTTTGCGTGCATGCGAGCAAGAGCCGGACATCAAACCATGTCTAACTCAGCAAAATTTGGAGTTGTGCCGGCAAATATCTGGCGCCTGCTCTGCATACGGAGGCAGCCACGCTGCCGCACCGCCCAGCACAGCCAGCACGCGATGAAGGCATGCATTGCGCCCTAGCTTATCTGGTTTCGATGAGCAATCCATATTGATGAGCAACAAAATGACCTATCGCCAGCACTCACACCTATACAAACATCAAAGCTAAATGATCGAGCAGCATTGATGTGCAGAATACGTTTTCAGTTACAGAAGTGAAATACTACAAATGTGAAACTTGTCACTAACTCTCGTTCAAAAGCTACTGAAATATTGAAAAGTGACTGCGAAGAGTTCAACTTGACATGTATTTTCATGCTGTCTGTTATCTCAGGGCGCGTTGATAGATAAAATCATAGTTTGAAGACGAGATTTCGATTTTAAGAACAACCAAGATAGTTTTCTGACAACATTTGAACTTGTACTACCCCTACTGTTCATTCAAATACATCTGCGTGATCGAGTCATCGCCAATTGGACTAATTAGCCCAGACATTTCGAATCAATCTCAACATCATAAAGAGATGGTTGTTCACAAATGTTAATATAAAGAAAGCACTACAGTTCACGACGTACTTTTTCAGTTTCCATTCGAACATGAAAAATAAATATTAAATGGATCATATTCGTAAACATACGAAAAAAGAGATAATTTCCTCATTATGTAAAAAAAACCGTTGTAAATCTTATTAATGTCATAGCACTTGATAGGTTATTCACAATCTCTTTTAAGTCTCTCGAGCCGTGAGTCAGAGAACGAGTGAAAGACGCATGTATTGAAAAGAACATGAACGCTTCTTTCGCTTGGTTCTAGGGAAGAGGGTAGACGGTAGACGGTAGTGGTGCTGAGGCTTATCGCATTATTACTAATGTGAAAAAAACTTTTTACGCTCCAATAACGAGACATAGTTGGAAAGATCCAAATAAATGAACACGGAGGGTCCGTGAAATACGTCAACTTAAATTACAGAAACAATGGTTCGTCGAAATCACGTCGAAAGCGAGAATCACATAGAGTGTTATTGAGCGCTGGCTGCGTATAGTAGTTTATGTTACTTGTCGAAATAAACGAGTGCAACATAAAGAAATCAATTTTCATTCCTGTAACTACGTATAAAGCTAGAACCTATTTTTTTTCTCAACTAGCACTACAGGGAGGCTTATTTATTACAAAATTACCCCTCACGTACGTAAAAATTCGCACTCTGCAAGCTTGTAGTCTTATATTAACAATGTTCCATGTCGTGTTTGAACTAAGAAACCTCAGTCAAACTTACGCATTGATCTAAAACTCCGATAGAAATTGTCTTGCAAATCTTTGGAATGTAACCCCAATTGGCAACAACGCCAAAATATGCAGAGCCCTTGCGCAATACTACTAGCACTGAAGCAATGGTCGGAACTGCAACACAAATTGTGAGAAAATGAACAAATATTTGGAAGGGAATGAGAAGGCTGCTCAATGTAGCAGCTGGGATTCAACTGTACTAACGTGAAAATATGAACGATTTAAGAATCAAACCCAGAATCTACAGCGATAGACGCAGAGAATTCTCATCCTTTATCCCTCAAACGTATCTATACAGCGAGTGCAATCAGTATTTCGCTGATGCATTGTCTCAAAATGTAGGACGCTAGTCTCAGAATGCGCTGAATATTAACAGTCTCATACCGACCCTATTCAAATACTACATTACAATTTTTAGTCATCTCAGCCCTGGTCTAGAACTTTTCTGACCATACATATAACATTATATTACAATTCTACTTTGTGCGTGGGCTTCCCTGGAATGAGCCAAGCGTCAGACGGGGGCCTGACACCATACAATGTTATGACTTGATCTCATTTAGGTTTAGCGAAGGGAGTGAGATCGACGCTGATTCGCATGTAGGTTTTTGTAGATTCGCATATAGGTTTTGTAAGTAGCAGCTTCTCTACTATAGTTCTTTTGCTTTGTGATAATAAATTAAACAAAACCTGCTATAACTTCAATTCCAGTAAGAAAAGATATTTATCGTAGATCTTGATCAAGGTCGTGTGTTGACCCGAACATTGGCCCCGAATATAACAATAACACAAACCCGCTGAACGCCGACTGCTCTCAAAAACTTGGGGAAGAATAAACCCCGTCTGTTTCATTCAGTCCACCTGTAGAACATTTCACACTCATGAACTTTCAGCGATGGTTGTCACATCCACTCTGTTAAAAAAATCATCGCCAAATGAATAAATTCCCTCACATGAATTTACAGTAGAAATAATCCGTTCAAGGAAGGCAATAGCTAAAAACATACATTTTTCAAATGCATTATTTCTTTTCCTCACGAATACGTAATAAGTCAGTAGACACGGTAAATATTTATGAATTTATTGTAAAATATTTTCCTTATTTTCACGCCAATTTTTCATTCCAGCTAGTCCAGTTGGAAATCTATTCGATATCAAAGGCTGGAGCCCTCCTAGACTCTAATTCTTTCCTCGCATCTTGTCATCGAGAGCGAGAGCTTTTCCCGGTATCATTATATTGGATTATATTAGAGAAGTTAGCTTAAACCTCTATAACCACAACAAAAGTGATCCAAAGAGGGACGGAAGAGAACGCTGTTTGGTATAGAATTTAAGGGAACGTGAAGTCTTTGCACAAGATCACTTGCGCATGGAAACAGTAAGTTAAGAAGGACAGTTTCAAAACAAGATACAAGATGAAGAAGAAAATTAAAGGTGCTGGACAAAAAGACAGCAGTGGAACGAAAAAAGATTGTCCATAAAAAACCTAAACATTGTATTTCAACAAAAAGAAGGCCTAATTAATTCTCTGTTTGTATCCATAGATACAAAATTTGATGTTCACTGGAAGTTTTAAGGTTAATACTCGATGGGTCATACAATCCTACTAAATACATTCAATAAATTAAAAATGCTCATTTAATGGCAACAGAGTCTGGTATAATGCAAGTCATCAGTTAGATTGAAACAACGTGAGTGAACCTTTCTGTAATCTTTTCAGTAGCCCGAGGAAGGGCTACTGAAATAAACGAATAAACTGCTGTGTACAAAATGTTATGAAAACGTGCTCTTCCAAAAGAATTAATACCTCAATCGGGGGAAAATTGTATGGAAATTTTTCTGAGGGCCTGGCTTACAGTCAAGCTCTGCAGGTTCGATCTCCGAATTTTTCGAACCACCAAAATTGAGTTGTAATTTCGGGTAGAAAACGACATGAACTCAGCAGCAGAGCATCTCTAAGTGGAAGATCGTCCTCCCTTCATGAAGCAGGTCGAGTGCTCTCAAATATACGCACTTGCATCGCAGGGAAGCATAAAGCCGAGCAACAAGCAACAGCGATGCAGTAGACCCCTCACAAGCCTGGTCTTGTTATGGCGACCATCTCCAAAAATATTCCAAGCGTGGGAATTTTAAGGTCGATAACTTTTTCAATTGAACTAACAAACTGCAAACGCGATCAGCCGTAGCGCTGGGAGGGAGACGCTGTCGCGGGCACCAGATGGTCTGGCGAGCAAACGAGCACATTTACGACTCAGATGCGAGCAGCGGCGCAACTAGTGTTTGCCTATTGCACGGCGGGAGCAATGCGCGATCTGCTGAGTTCAAACAAGCGTAGGCATAGACCCACTCATGGTAAAGCTTATTTATTAATTAGACAGTTCGCTTGCATAAATTTGAATATTGGCTCTTCACCTGCATTAGTTAAGCAAACAAGACTGTTTCATTTTACCTGTGGGGCACACTCAACATGGTAGCATACCGAAACGTAACATGGGAGGTGAATTTCAGCTCGCAATGTTTAAGAAATTGAGCTACGCAGCGTGAGTACACTAAAAGAAAATTTACCCTTTCGAACCTGACGGTATATTCAGTGGCAAGTTGGTCAGAGCTTTCTGTCAAAACAAGTAATAGGATTTCATGGTATTAGTTTTTGAGTGCACGGATAATATAATTGAATAAATAGCATAATTTAATGTCATCACCGTTCACGGAGCTCTACGCTACGATAACCATTTAATGCAATTCACTATTAATCATCCCCAAGTTTAATCTATATAGGTCGCTGTAACTATTACATATCCTGTGTTCACCTTAATTAACTGAGGCTCTTATTTTTATTTAATTACTGCTCAGTCCATGTTAAAACATAACTCATGGATATAATTTGGAAACACATTTCTAGGTGTTTGACGATATGTATCTTCTCGCTCGGCACGCCTCACTAGATTGCATTGTATTTCTTATTTGAAAATCAGAGAGCATTTGCATGAGTAGAAAATAGGCCATCTTAGAGAAATTCCAAGTTCATATCAGTATGCTCATAATTTCTTGCCTAGTATTCTCCTTAAAGTATTTGTAACGAAAGGATAAAGTTAAGAGCCAATTCACACACATCCTCCCTCGCAGCGGAACAACCCAGCATTTGTCCTGATAAAAGAATTTCCAAAATAGTCCTATGTCAAAAACAGCGCACAAAAAATTCTTTCAAAGATTCTTTCAAAGAAGACCTGAGATCTGACGACAGCAGGTACGGGCGTAGGGCTTGCAAGACCAATGGCAGCAAAAGGGCGCCACTAAAATATCGAATGGAGACGCTCCGAGTCTCAATTGGGCCACGCTGGTCCTGAGACAGATGGCGGGAAAATATCACGTTGGGTGTGAGGTGTGCGAGGCAAGTAATGGCCGCAGGGCCGGCAGGCCTCTGTAGCCCTCGAGCGGAGGCCACGTCTCATGGCCCTTATGAGTTCAGGCCGTGCGTGTAAGTTAATGCGATGATCTGTGGGCAGTGTGTGGTATTGGCGCCGTTTGATTGCCTTAAACGCTTCATACGTTATGCTCTCATAGTAAATTTGATCGAATTTCAAAAACAGAAAATGCTGCAGTGGCAACGTGGTAGGTTTATCTCTCGAATGATTTACGTTGTGATGATGAGAATAGAATGAACGATGGAATATGCAATAAGTCACTAAAATCGAATGGAACGACTTGGGAGTTCTTTTGCGCACCAGTCTTTTGAAATACGAACATTGACACTCAGTCTCGTCGAAATCAATTACAAAATACGAAACTGTGTCGAACAGAAATCCACTCACCACCACCGGAATACCAAAGACACGCGCGGGCAATGATTGAATTTCCTTCAGAGAACCAATAATTTGATCGAGATCTTCGAATTCCGACTGACAGCTGTAATCAGCCGCGAAGAAAATTATTCCGTTTCTTGAAAAAGCTCTGAAAAGAATTCTACCAGAAGCGAAAACGCAATGAAAAATAGGGAGGGCTGCAAGCAGATTCGTTGAAAGGAGATCTGCTGCACCGAATAACTCCGAAGGAATTTCACAGCAACTAATTTGTTGTGAATATCATGGGGCTGATTCAACTGCACTGCTGACAGTTGAATGCTGAATTCCACGATGAGTCAACATTTTGGGCACAGGAGTATGCCCTTCATTAAAACTTGCGCGCGTGATGGTCAATAAAAGAACGTGCCGAGAGCGTGCTGGGAGGCAGATCAGGCAGGTTTGGAGAGGAGCAGGCCAATTAACAGTGAATGAAGACTGCAGGAGCTGATTAGTTAGAAGGCGCAGGCCAGTGATACGATCCTCCCTCTCACGCACCGGTCTCTGCCAAGCACAGCAGAGATTTGAGGCTGAGCGAGACAAAGCACTACTGGCTTATAAGTGCAACCAGAGAGTGAAGATGTCGCTTATATTTTCGCATGAATTGTGCCTCCCCAAGTCATCAATTTCTCTCGATAGAACGGAACAATATAACTTACTAGAGGCTAGCATGCCACTTTTCTGTCGCGAAAGCAAGCAGCCTGTGGCTTATGGTACGTGTATTTTTCGCAAGTCACATCAAGTAAAAAAAATGGAAAGACCAAAACTGCTATGAAGCTCATCTCGGTCTCATATATCCCAAGACGCCGATAACGCTAAAAAATTATGAACATTCAGTTTGCTTCGCTACTTCATGACATGCAGTCATGTGCAGAAATTTGGGAAATCTTAATATACATACGAAGTCCATCTTACAAATTATTAATGGTTTTAGGGCTGAATTTGAATGGTCGAGAGCAGCTTGCATCGTAACCCACACTCCAATTTTGGGCGAGATGCGGCGGCAGCAGCAGCTGCGACGCACCGGCCAGGACGACGCCAATAACGCCTCACAGAAAGTTACGCGTCATTGGCTCGTCAGATGAGAAAAAGTTACTCTTAAATCAATTGGAGCCCCACCGGCGCAAGATACTGAGGAGGAACTTCGTCAAATTCGTAAGATACGTCGACACAGCGGTCATTAACACTCACCTCTCATTTTCTTTTTAAATTTGTACTGGACGAAATTTCCAACTACAAATGAAACATAAAGACGAATGTATCCCAGTTTGTTATACATAAATTTACGTTTAACAGAGCACAGATACGACAGTGGAAAATTTTCTTTTGAACGAGGTACCAACCAGTTAGAAAGGGTCAATGACTGAGAGCCATGTCAGAAGACATGAAGACATGCAAATAATGATCATAGTCTACGTGTCCACTCAAACTCTTATTTTCACTCACATATCTGCTCACGACCCAAGCCTGAAGAGTTTCCGATCCACAGCCTCACCTGAAACACAGAAAAGTAAAAATTTCATAAACGGAAGAGGTGAACCGTACTTTCTCTTGTTCAGCTTAGTGCGTCAAATAAAATAAACAAGGAGTGAAGTAACGGATGTGTTCGCGCAAGTGGTGTGTTATCAGTGACAGCAACGGACGAGGACAAAGGCACGAATAATAACTTCAATAACATTGTAATATAGAAGAAAACTCTATGTAAAAGAAACAGTGAAAAAATAGAAAACTTATCACAGGGTACCTTGAAGATGGTAAGCCAAACTAGTACCAATGGACGCCTCACATCTAACGCAGCAGGTTATGACGATCTTGCTAAAATGTGCATATAAAAGAACAAAGGCGACAAAATTTGTCGACTAGCCTAATAATCATCTTCACAATTTCCAAGAACGAAATTCAAATCTATAGTGTGTGACTGAGTCGGTGCTTTTTCAGAGCTCTGAGACAGGCCACTAAAACTCGGTGGTTAACAACTGCAGTATTTTGAAACCCTGCTGTCAAAACTACTTGCTAAAATTTGGTCTCTTTGTGCCATTTTCAGAAGAAAGAGATGTAAATTAGTTAGATAATTAAGCCGGTGAATAGGTAATAGTTAGAGAAAAATGTTGACAATTCGAACACCAGAAAGTGTGTGATACGCGTACCTGTTGTACTTGCTTTCTAAATCTCTAATTTTCTTATGTATTAGTTTTTCAGACGAGAGTATAGCAAAAATGTTTTCAAAAACATAGTTTAAAAACAAATATTTACAGGGGTGATACATTGCTCAAGTTACCTTTTTCCGATGTGTGACGTTGTTGAGACAACGAAGATGCACTGCATAATGCGTATATTTGGCAGTTATTTTTACTTTGTATTCAGAAAATTTGTGAAATTGCATGGTAGAAGGATGGAGACACAAACCAATAAATGAACCAATAAAATAGCTAACAAGCCAACCAACAAAGGCATTTCGTTTTATTATTTTATTACAAATGCCATCGGTGATCTTCAATCGTGTTATAAACCTGGGAGGTCCTTCCGAAGGACCGAGATGAACATCCACCACCACACAACTGGAAAATCATACAGGACCTTGGGAATCGCCATACAAATTGAGATTCACACTTAACTATGATATAAGAACAATTACTATCAACAGAGAGCATCATTAACATCATAAAAAAAAATACTTGACTCAAAAGCACTGAATGTCTTGTACCTCACCGGTTTTAACATAAGACATTAACCATAAAGGCAAAATGCCTCGCTTGCAGAAAAATTTCGACTTCACCCGTTGAAGAGTTTCTTTATAATCTCTCTTTCCTTATTTTAGACAGATGTGAATTAGTCAATTACTTTCAGTTTGAATTTCATGACAAAACAGCATTATTTCTAGTTTTTCGGTGTCTGCAGTTTGTGCCAGCATATGAGAATTGCATTATTGTCTAAGCCCTTCTGTTACAAACAGTGATAAACTCAATGCAAAAATTCGTTATTCCTAGGATACAATCGCCATGCTCCTTTTTCGTAGGTTTCTCCTTTATCGCTGTGTTTCCTCAACTAAGGGCCTCAACAGAGGCAATTAAACAAAAATTCGAGCTCTCAAGTTCGTAATACTAAATCGCGCATGTGGGCAACGTCAGAACCAAAAACTCTCGAGATGACTTTCGTTGAAGGGCCACGTGAAACTATCCCTCCGCTCACATTCTCTGGCTTGAGCACATAACACTCCATTAGAAGCTGGAGGCAATTCTGAGGCTGCAATTCCGCACAGTACTAAGCTGGAAAGGAAAACTTTTAGGAAGCTGAACACTTCTAAAAAACCTCGGCACAGTTGTCAACTCCTCTCGCACCGAAGCCCAAGCGATCTTATGCTCATCTTTATTCTAAAGACCTTCTCTGGAAATTGTCCTATGCCATGTTTCGGGCTTCTATGGGAAAATAACCCGTAATATTATCAGAGCTCATCTCCTTTAATGAGAATTTCCATAATGGAATAGAGTATTGCTTGTTTTCATTTGAGGTTAATAGTTTTACGAACAAGATGTGGCCCTAAAGTATTGATACAATCTCTCATTGTTTGTCCACACCCAGCAGCAGCGCTAAGTGGATAAAAGTACATACTTGGATAAAATGAAGTGGTTCATGAACTTCAAAAAAAGTTCGAGTTGAAGACTCCAGTATTGACGTATAAGCGGGTCTCATAACGAAATCTGAAAGAAATAAGAGGGGCTAATTATTTAACAATGAAATGAAGTTCTAGATTCCTTGCGCAGTATAGCTTAAATTACATCAATTTCAAATAAAAAAAATCCTGACAGCTTACAGTCGATCAAGAATGCATGAAAACGAAAGGAATGAAAATAAAACTTAAAATGTACAAGTTTTTTCAACTCCTCGATGAGGAGACACTTCTTACAACTTTCCTGCTGAGGTAGCATTACCTTGAGCGACGAAAAAAAGTTCACTCGATGCCCGCACCTCTGAAGCACTTCCGTGAAATTTTCTTTTTTATGCAACACTGAAGACGTAAGAGCAGGAGCTGCTCTCACGCACTCTCCAGTGCATCACAAAGGAAGCTGGCAGCGGTCGATGGGTGGCTAACAAAATCAATCAATCCTCAACTTAGAAAAGCGCTAAGATCAATGAACCTTCGCTGCCATTATCAGCTCTCCTCCATGACGCTGATAAGAGAGCTATCATTATCAGAGGTAATACAAGGGAGACGGAATCTGGAGTAGCGGAGGCTTCCTCTGCCACGCCCTCTCTCTCACACACCCTCGAGCGAGCAGGAGAAACGCAATGGTCTAGAGGAGGGGGTTGAACGGCGGCAGCGCCTGGATTTATGTACAGCAGTGAGCGGCGATGTCACGGTCGCCTTATAATATCGCTCCTGGCGCATGTTATTATTATTATTATACTGTTAAAAAGCTCAGGATTCCACAGGCACAAGAAAAGTGATCTCAAAAAAGCGAAGGAAGGGACCATACAGTAAGGACTGCAGAAAACGAGGAATCTCTGCACATAGTGCTTTCTCACACTGGATACCTTGCGCAAAAAAAAAACAAATTAGGAAGATAAAGAAGGGACAGAGAAAGAGGCATGAAAACTGAAAGAAGCAAAGTTGACGCGAAAGATAGAAGTCCCAAAGGCCTTCCTGTAGCTGAGGTAGCCTAACAGTATCTTCGTGAGGGAGCCCGCCTCCACAGTGAGAAAGACAATCCCACCTAACCTAAAGCCATTACCTCTCCTGTGCCCCCTGAGGGGTCTTGATGACCATGATAAATACTTCTACAGACCACGATTTGACGAATTTTACAGGCTAAGCATGAAATCAATCACTAGAGTTACAGAAACAGACAAAATGAATGTCAATTTTACCCAGGTATCATCGAAGATGAATTAGTTTTATAAGAATATTTAGTGATAGAAGTCGCATGCTTGTCTATCGTAAATGTAGCTGGGAACTAAGGACAAAATGCGTGTTTTGTAACTTAATTATAATGCACATTTTCCAAGCATCTCATACTCATTTCCTGTTCCAAGAGATATATTTTGTAAGCGTTCATGAAATTGTGAACACTAATATTCTCTATAGATGTGGCACCAGATATTGAAATAGATGAGGAGCTATAAAAAAATTGAATTGTAATGGAAGGAAGCACACAGTTTCCAGGTCCAAGACTTATCGAGCCGCAGATCCTCAACACTACCAAGAAACGACGCTGACATGAGCCAACACCTCGCTCAATACTTTGACCTGGCGTGAGCCGCCGGTGTACACAGAGAATTTTCATAATGCTACTGACCAACCAATAGTCACTAACTCTATATTCATAAATACTTAATGAACGCTAAAAAAACGCACGATCCTGTTAATATTTGCTGTTTCAAAATTGCTTTCTGCAATTGGCTTTAAAAATGAGTTGAATATTGAACTTCAATTTAATCCACTGCGGTCACCGTGTAGAGAAGAGTAGAGCGTAGCGAAGTGAAACAAGTTTTTTCGAGCGTTTGGCAGACTTGTAAAGAACTTAATCATTGTGGGGTATCGTGATTTGAACGACAATCTGAGTCAATGGTTAATGCAGTCGAAAGGAACAAATATTCGTACACTAAGAAATTGTTCATTAAACAAATTTCCGACAAACTAAAATGAAACTAATTGACAAAACATTTGTATTTAAATGCACACCAGTAGAATATAGCTGAAAAATCAAAATTTTATTAAAAGTCAGAAAATTTTTGTACATCAACAGGTGAAAATGTGTTCGTACTATTCAAAAATAATCAGAGTCATTATTTGAAACTACGGAGCTTATCCCTTGATCACTTCCATATGAGTCAATCGACGTTTATAACTTGTACTAAATGATTTTCACGTTTCTCCATCCCATTCGACAATACAAATCTTACTCAGATCTAGATGCATTTCAGAAATTTTTATAGAATTTCTACTTTTAAATTACGCCACAAATTTTTAGTAATGTTCAAATCAGGGAGCTAAATTAGCCATTCGAGTTGTCTCACCTTGTGATCATTGATACATTTTTCGCACATTTCGCTGCGTGCTTAGAATCGTTATCTCGCTGGAAATTGAATTAGATTGGATAAGTCAGTTTAAGCATCCCTGACTACACGACAGGAGTTTCAAAGAGATGTTGGAGGAAGGTTTCATTTAGTATCGAGTTAAGGAACGGGAAATCTATACACAAGATATGTTCTTAAACAAGATCATCTACTTATTTAGAAACAGTATATTGAGAAGGATGTTTATGAAACAAGATAAAAGTTAAAGAATAAAGTGGTAGGCGCTAGGAAACAGAACAGCAGTGCACCGAAAAAAAAGTTCGGTTAAAAAAAAATTACTCCATATTAACGAAGATAAGGCCGACCTAACGATCAGTTGACGGTCTGTCTTTAGATGATTCCGTTAGAAGATTCAATTAACTGAGGACTCCAGTTTTGTCACTGAAGCATGCAAGTTAGTATTCAAAATGCTTTGTCATAGTTTTACATTTATCCTGTTATTTATCATGTGCATACTGCCAGATCTGTTTGCGGGAAAACATCCCCAGACCATGATGCTACCTCCACCAAACTTTAGAGCAGGAATTGTGTTCGGTGCTGGGCAATACAGTTTTCCCCCCAAACATGATTTCGTTAATTACGATCAAATAATTCAATTTTTTTCCATTTGTTCGTATAACACTTGCCAAAAATGTTTTGAGTTTACTTCCGAAGGGCGCAAATCCAGAGGAAACAACCTAAGACGCGATTTTCACCTCTATAAAATTCATTAATTGTTCATCGTGCTCAGCGAAACCCATGTGTCTAATACTGACAAATTTTCTTACACATCTGGGCGTGATCATTGACTTGTTTCAAACTTTTCAATACATTTTCCTCAGAGATCTGCGAGACATCTAGTGTAGTATACTACGAGTAGGAATCGTAGATCTTTTTCAGTTTTCCACAGTTCCTTGGCTCTTTTATGTACAAACCACCAGAGCAATGGTCATAAGCAGTATTTAGTTAACAAATTTTTCATCTTCAACCATGATTATGCTGCACTCTGTGATGTTGCAATGCTGAATGGTTACGGAAATATTTCGATACTGCACGTATCAGCTACTGCATGGACGCAAGACGAGACCAATCTAGTCCTAAACACGACCAATAAGAAGTAATCTTTGTTCTTAAAAGTAGAAATCTATTAGAACAAAACTCTTATCACATTCAGGCGTACAAAAAAGTGCGTACGTTCTTCAATAGTTTCAGATTAGATGAGTTAATTCAAGGCACCATAATCATAACAGAGGTGTTAAAAAAGACAAAAAAGTAAGGCATCATTAGCATTGAGTCAATGAAACGAGGATCTATGCACATCGCACAATTAGGTGCATTATCACACTAATTCCTCAGCACGTGTAAACACTATCTTAGGGAGGAGTTTTATGCAACTGAATAAAAGGATAAGATGAGAGGAGTACATAAGCGGAAATGAAGTACAACCATGCACTGAAAATTGATGGTTTACAATAAAACAAAGATTTTCTACATCAACAAAAAGAAAACTTATCTAACCTTCACTCAGGGACCCCGCATCTTTCCAGTGAGAGTGCCACTTTTTTTAAAACAGTTTTTTTTCATCTAGAAAAGAACTTTTCAATAGGTAATTTTTCAAATTTTCTGGGATTGTTTTCTTTGAATGCAAATTTGATCAAAATTTCGATACAAATATTTTGTTACTCAGCTTTATCTTAGTTTGTCCGAAATTTAGCCAAGAGTTTCTTGGTGTAAGAATATTGTTTACTCCCACTGTATGGTATTGCCCCCCGTTTCCTATTCACTCAGTTAACTCAGGGGTTCACTTCGTAGTGTTATACCGAAGATATTATTTTGATGTTGTTGAGAAGAAAACACCCGCAAGTTCGTTCTGATTTTTCACAAAAAAATTAGGAGGAGGAAATGAGATATTTCATTAGAATGATAATCTACGTTTACTTAATGGTAAAAAAAATCTCTAGAGCCTAGAATAGTGCGCAACCACACGCTCCAGGTCGCCAGGCGTGCTTGAGCCGTGAGTGATATGCACTTTTTTGGATTGCAGAAATCATTCGACACGGCAGTAAATTAGATTAGATTATAAGTTAGTTTAAGCCTCCCTAACCGCTACAAAAATAGAGCGTATCGAAGAGAGGAAGGAGGAAGGCACCATTTAGTATGTAGATAAGAAAATGAGGAATCTATGCTGAAGGAGCATAGAAACAGTATGATGAGAAAGAAGTTCATGAAATAAGATAAAAGTTGAAGAAGGAAGTGAGAGGTGCTGAAAAACAGGACAGCAGTGAACCGAAAAAAGGTGGTCCTTAACATAGCAAAGAAAAGTTTATTTCAACAAAAAGAAGGCCTACCTAACTCTCAGCTCGGGCCCTCACATTTTTCCCCTGGGAGCGCTAATTCCCATAGATACAATAGTTGTATCGTCCTGAGGAGCCGACACGGCAGTAAGCCAAGGTTTTAAAACCGAAATAAAATATCCTAAATTGTTTATTAGTAATTTCCAACAATTTTATCGGTGTGAATAATGTATATACTTTATACTATAATGATTACTTTTCCTGATTACATTATCAATCGAATTTTAATACCATAATTATCATACAGATTCCCTAGCATATCAAGAAGATCAGTTTTCCTTGTTATTGATTCCTCCTTGAAATTTGACAAGAAAAGTACAGACTACTCGAAGCAGATATAAGGAAGCCATACTACAGTGAAAAATTGAAAAAATTACCTAATGTACCACAGACAGCGTAATAAGCATGAGAGCCAATTACTACCGCTACAATTCTTGAGTGCTACATCGAGGACCCTGAGACACAACGAGGGAAAAAAGTACTCAATGGGTAATTTGTTGAGAAATATTAAAGTATGTGATTGTTAATGCATTTAAGAATCCATAAGCAGTGCTCGATCGGACAGCAGCTTGCACGCGGTGGGCCAAAAGAAGTCACCCCATTCTAATATGCCTTTTTTTGTGCAGATTGCGGCCAATGTGAAATCTGTTTTGACATTTGTGAAGTTGACAGATGTAAACTTCAAGTGGACAAGCCATGGAGCGATACACTCCCCAAGAAAGCGGAATAATCGAATAATCGTCGTTCCCGGGTAGCCTGATTTCTCGTTTTGGCGATTTGGACTGGCCCGCAAGATCGCCCGATTTGACCGTTCCAGACTTTTTTCTGTGGGGTTTTTTGAAGTCCCGTGTGTAGTGAACAAGCCCGAGACCCTGGAAGCACTTAAGGACAACATTCGACACGAGAGCGAGAATCTGTCACCCGAAGTTCTCGCCGAAGTGATGAAAAATGCCATAAAACGAGCCCGTATAGCAATCAATTGTGGCGGTGCCCATTTGGCCGATATCATCTTCTCGACTTGAACAATATAATTGTAAAGGTTCAAATAAACATATTAAAAAACAGAATCGAAGTTTTTTTATTTAAAAAAAAATTATAGCCAACAACATCGGATGACTTCATTTGGCCCACCCTATATTACAGACATTGCTAAAAACTGTGAAACCTTTGAACCGTAACTGTGAAATGGCCGATTTTTTTGTGCTAAAAGGAATTCACTAGTACTTGGATAAGAAGATTGATGATTATGAATTTGAATACTATTTCTCTTCTGCTGCTCTTGCGAAGCCTGCGTGTGGTTGGAGTCGGATGGCACAGGATTTCAAAAGCAACGCGAGAGTAAGCCACTACGCAACATTCTTGTTATATTCTATTGAAATTCATTCTTTTCCAGCCCGGATTAGATTAAATTTTAAGTCTGTCTAAAGCTCCCTAACCTTTAAAATGGCGTTTCAGAGAGAGGAAGGCCGAAGGCACTATTTAGCATGGAGTTAAGGGGCCGCAGAATTTATGCGCAAGATGTGTTGCCGCACAAGATCCCCGACGCATAGAAGCAATAAGTTTTGAAAGAAAGTTGAAACAAGGATAAAAGATGAAAAAGAAAGTAGTTGGTGCTGAAAAACTGGACTGCAGTGAACCGAAAAAAGAAGGTATGTGGGATTAAACTATACTATTTGAACAAAAAGAAAGGCTGTCAGCTAGAGACCTCAAATTCCCCCCTGGGATGGTTAAATTTCTGTTCCAACCAGGGTAGATTCAAAATGATCTGTAGGTGCTGATCTGTGGTAAAACATGACCTTTCAAGCATTTATCGAATAGTTTCTAAATTTTTTCAAGTGATATTCGTAGAATTTTACAACTGAGAGAATAAAGTAGTTCCAATAAAACCCAAGCTGCAAAAGATGTGGTAAACATTGTAGAAACAAGATCTCGTCATGATGGTTTCAGAACCTCTGATGAGCGAAGGCCTGAAGAGATATATAGAACTTCACCAATAAATAGTTGGAAACAAGAAAAATAATGCACAATGCGCAATAAGTTTGCGGAAGTCTATTTATACCTTTTTAAAAAGATGTTACTTTGGCTTACTATAGAGTACTTCATTGAAACAATAATTTACTATGGGAAGCTGTTCTTCAACATTCTTGTATGCGCAAGAAAAAGAATCCGGGTTCAGGTAGAGTTCGCCAACCGTGTGAAGAATAGTTATACCTTTAATAGGAACTTGAATTTCCCCAAAACATGGGTGATTAGCGATTATCAGCATGGACCAGAATTATGTTAAATATTTCTGAACAGGAGCGATATCGTTGCAACTTCAAACCTGACTGAAGCGTCGAGTTTTCTGCCAATAATATAGTTTATCAAAGTCTATCAATGCTCAGTTCAGAATCCGCGTCCTCGAGCAAGGCAGAGTGTGCGTGGCATTCCAATAATTAAACTTTATGCACCCTGAGAATGTCTCCACTTGTTCAAAGCGATTGATCACAAGCCCATTAGTTATTTTTATGAACACCTCAAGAGAGCTATGTCAAGTCGGGAAATGAGAGCGCAGCTAAGGCTACAGTCACGCTTCTATCCTCAAATAAAAATATCAACTATTAGAAAGAGAAACGCTACAGAGCTCGATGACTGTAAGGCACAGTTTGAATAATTGAAAATGCCGTAAAAAATGAACAGCGAAATTCTTTGTTTGGAGTTGGAGTGTAATGTGTCGATTCTCCTTCCCGGTTCTGTTTGTTATAGCTATTATATTGATCCCTGGGATTTGCGGAGTTACCGCCATTTATCACGTAGTGAAAACGACAACATTACGCTGTGCATGCGGTGATGTTTAAAGAGACCGGTGGTGTCGTTTTCGACAGCAGAACTCTGACCTTTGTGTTGTACCGTCAGGACTCCCTGAGCCGTTATCTTACCACAGCCTAGAAAATCTTTCTTAACAACGGGCAGACTTTTCAAGTTCTCCAGTAGTACTAGTTTGGAACTAATTATTTGAGGAGCCTACTTATTTTCTTATTATAAAGTAAGTCGAAAGGTATTACGAGCTCTTTTGCAGAGGATCTCATAATGAACGACATAGGCAAGTTGCAATCAATGTTTGTATTAGCGTAGTTTATGGTTTCTTAAAAAATAACCATGTACAGTCAGCCTAACAACCGCGATAACTGAAGCTTCAAAAAAATGTGACCACCAGATAATCTGTCGTCGGCATCGCGAATTGCGTATGGAGATAATAAAACTATTGTTCGTCATGTCTACGCGTGAATGATTATTTCTCGATAAATGGTGAAGGCGCTAAAATCAGCTTGGCGAAAACAGAGGATCGGAGAGCAATACCAAGCTCTGAAAGAAAAGCTTCTGCTAGAATAATACATCTCGAGTCGAACGAGCACTCGCTACTTGATTGTAGTCATTTCTGCGACCATGCCTACAATATCTAACATGCAGTGACATTATCGCATGTAGACCATGATCCTCTTAAAAAGTCCTTTACCAAAAAATTATCCACAACACAATTTTTGAGTTGTATTCATTTTAATTCTCTTGCATTCGTGGTATAATCGTACTTTGGACAAAAAAGCTTTGGTTCGACACAAGTTTTACACTCACGGCATTTCCCTATAGAACGCGATTGATTTTCCTACTCATTGAGGTAGTACGTCACTCACTCACTTGCTCTCCTTAGGATGAGGTTCATAGACAATTTCTATAACCCGACTGTAATAATGGAGCAATCAACGAAGATGTTTCTTTTGAAGAAAAAATAAGGATTTTTCTCGTCAGAAACGATTGTATTTCCAATAACTCAACGTACCCACATCTAGCTTTCTCTAGAAATTGAGACATCAAATGAGGCGGCTCTTTAGCACGATTATGGCTCCTGAACGTGACTTGAAACAAATGGCCAATAGTTTTACCTACGCAAACAAAATTCTCGCCCATAATTGAATACAAAATCTTTCTAAAAAATCATGTTGGTTGAAGAAACACTCATCACATACCATTTTTACAAAAAAAGCCTTAACATTGGCGATGAACATTTCCGGAAACATAACAAATGAACGAGTGGAGCAGATGAAGCCATGAAAACACAAGAAACGAAGGATCCGACAAGCTTTTTTTCATTTGTAATATTTAAATAAGAACTTTCTAGCATACAATGTACATAAAAACGAAAGTCGAACCATCGGTAATGTCCTAAGTCTTCCTGGTTGAAAATTCAGAGAAAACATGTGTTAAGCTTCTTGCCTAAAGGCTGAATGATGGAAACAGACATAATGAGAAACACCTATTTATTTTCTTCACCCTTCGAAGTAAAAAATAAACGTTTAGAGAAGTAAGAAATAAACGTTGTGCGGTGATTTTTACTTGGTCTCCAGTAAAAAATTCAGAGTGAAAATAGCGTTACATTTCAATCTTATAAATTAGATGACCGGTTTTCAGTTTTGACTACAAGTAACCCAGGAGTAGTTCAGCTGCAACGTATAGGTTCTATGAATACAGAGAGAACCAAGCAGCTGGATCAGAAAAAAAGATGAGACGGAGACACACAGAAGGTACGGAACGATAGCAGTCGAAAATCTCCTTTGCCGAGCTATAAGAAGTTGCACGACAGAGCTTCGAGATCTGAGATGAAGCGATCAGATATATTAGAGAGCAAGAGAGCTTTGACTCTCACGGCTTATTGAGCGGCCTCGTTGCGAGCGAGATTGTGAGCATTGGAGATGAGGGTAAAACGAAAAACTATGTGCTTATGGAGACATAAATCTTCATTTATGTTACTGATAACACTCAATCGGAATGATTCTCATTCTATCAGGACCAATGTGGCTATGGACAATCCATTGTATGAGCAACAAAATAAAAATAAAAAATTGTTCAATTTCTACACCAATTGAAAAAGTAATTTGTTTTATTTGGAGATGGTTATTACGAATCCCATTTTACTGGAGTCTCAGCTTCCGTTTGTTTCTTGCGCTGAAATGTTATTTCCAGCGAAGCACGGATACAGCTTAGATATTTAGATATTTCATCATTTAGAGTGGGACTAATTCACTTTAGCTCGGTGGCCTACATCAAAAAACGTCAAGCAATTATGTAAATTAGGCGAATGAGAAGGGCTGGCTTCTGGACAAAAACGAGACAATGTATTTATAGAGATAATTAGAGAGGGAATATTGGCTTTAAAAAACAGAGATAAAACTCATTGGTGAATTACAGGACAAATCCCATGGCCAATGAAGGTCTTTTTATGACGAAAAACAATCGTCAAAAGTATGTGGGAAATCATCCGCAGCTGACAAAAGTTGAGGTTATTGAAAAATTTCAGACACTGAACTCCAAACATTTGTAAAAATGGAATAAAGTTTCATTTTCTATAAATGGAATGTCATAATCAAAAGATTCTTCCATAAAATTATCGAATTTTTTTTTTACAAATACTAGGTGGTAATTTCATTACTGGGATCAATTGAATCGTTTTATCGAACATACTGTTAAATATAACCGATTTGACCTATATTGTAAAATACAGCATAAAATATCGAGTTAATCATCTCAATGATCAGTCTAATGCGAAACTAGGTTAAGTGAACTAGGTTAAACATTATTGTACACCTTAGAATCACGTGATGATAGGATGCCCTAGAAGTCGTTGAACTTGTTTGGGCCCACAGGTAGCTATACTCAAATTTGACCATTGTACTAGACTAAAGAAACATTCTACCTCTGTATCACCTGTGGTAAATAAATTGTTTAAAATTGTTTAAATTAATCCATTGCAAAGATGAACAAGTTTATCGAGGTATGTTCGTGTAATCGTATTTCTTGGCTTGAAACATCGATTGTAACATAATTCCAGTGTACTTCTACGAAGATGATGTGCAACGTACATATTTTTACTAAAAATTTTTAGCATATATTAGTATAGAATTAAATGCTTTTTTGTCATAATTGCATCAGTTAACGAATTATATTTTTCCATCCACCCTCTTAGAAAAACCCAAGCTTTTGACAAGCGGGATAAAAATGAAGTACACCATAAGATTCTATTCTATCATCGGTATCACAATTAAGTGTGCCATTGAAGCCAGATAGATAAATCGATCGAAGATGAAGATCGAATACTGTTCGTTTCTTAGCTCGTTTTTTCCATTCCTTTATTAGCACTTTCACTTTCGAGAAGATTGCTTAGTTGCAGTTGAAGATTATCCCAGAGACGATCCCATGCAGCAGAGGACGGCCTCTGGCCCTGGCCGCATGAATGGCATGATGCTCACTCCGAGCTCCCGCCCACGTCCGTGGGGCGAAAGACTCTCCGGAAAAAAATGCCGAGAGGAGCCTCTTGGTCTCTACGGCATTTTTGCAGTATGATTTATTGTTCTCAGTCCGCCCTTCACGGCACCGCAGGAGGAAATAACCTCCAGTCGGTGCCTCCTCGTCACCAGCAAGTAGTTTTTTAACCTAACTTGGACTCCAGCTCCAAATGCTCCAGCTCCAGCTCCAAATGGACTCCAAATGTAAAAATAGGTGTACAACTCAAATTACACACGAAGCACACAAGCTCGCCAAAATCCAAACACACAAGTAAACAGACTCGCAAACGCACGCACATACGTAACACTCAAACATACACTAACACATTACACGTTGTTCTACGATGAATGAAAAAACTTTTGTAATCTCAAATACTAAAGACAATATGCTTACAAATCCCTAAATAAACAGGAATTTTTTAAATTAAAAAAAGAAAGCTCTACGATCAGAGTCTAAATTTTTACCCAGGCGAGAAGATGCGGGCAACAAGTGGAAATGGAAGTGCGAGTAGCATCTCTGTAAATTTCTTTCAAAAGTATTCGAAAATCAATAACTGCGACGCCAAATAATTTCATCAGTTTCCTCAATAGCGCCTGAACATATGTAGGTACAAGCTGATTTTATTGAAGACCCGTTAGAATCACATGCATGGACACTCAGCCCGATGATTTTTGACGAAGACCACCTATAGCAGTTCACCAATGTACTGAGCATTTTCACTTCCGGAAGATACATTTATTGTTTCTTTGAGAATTAGCACTCCGTGCCGTGTGGGAAGATGAGGTCCCAAGTTTAGGATTAGTAAGCTTTTATTAAAATAGAATAAATTTTTTGTTCTGATGCGGACCATTATTTTCGGTGTACTGATAACACCGTTTTGATAGCGCTAATTACTTTCTAACTCAACTTACATATGATTTCATAAACTTTTTTTCAATCTTGTGCCTGTGCACATGGTATGGGAACACAACTTATGCTGAGGTTCCCTGTTTTATTAATACAATACGAAATGATGCTTTCTTCTTTACCAATTTAGAGGCACCTTAATTGTGGTAATTAGGGAGGCTCACACTAACTTATTATCTAATCCAGTCTAACTGAACATTTCCAATACATACGATAATAAAGTGAACTGTCGCATGCAATATGAGGGCCAGTGAATCAGATTGATTGAATGACACACTCACATTCACACATCAGCCAGAAACAGCATTTGCTGTATTAGTTAGCGCGTAAATTCATCATCGTTGCAAGAGGAAAGTAGCAGACAGCAGCTGTCACTGACATCAACGGTGTCGCCTCAGCGCCGGAACTGAGGGAACAGGAGATCCTCACGAGCACCGATTTGTTCAGGCGTAATTACGTTCCTAAATCCAACATCAAAGTTTGTCTTCAAAGCTGAAATAGAAAAAATACTGTCCCTTCCGGTATACTTCTAGAAAGAGAAAGCAAGAACGGCTCCCTTTGAGCACACTAACTTCGCAAATTAGATTCCAACTTACATAAACGAGAAGAAGACAGATGATGATTGCCTCAATCAGAAAATAGAGCGCGGAAGAAAAAGTATGCGAGACCGAAGCATCAGTGTGTCGGCCAAGTTGATAAAAGAAGACGAATAATCAGAGAAATAAGTTGAAGAGAAACTTGAGACGCGAGTTAACACAGCTGGTCATTAATTCAGGAGGAAGTTCAATAAAGGAGGTCCGAAGGAGTCTAACGAGCGCCTCGTGGCCTCAGGAGAGCTGTGCGCTGTCTAATTGAGAAACTTCTCAGTAGCTGGTGACAAGCGCTTGTGATCCGGATAAAATTCCTTTCGACGCGATCCTTAGAAAGCACTAATTGGAGCTAAGATTTCCTGAACAAAACTTCAAGCTCAAAATTTGTGGAACGTAACAAATGGATTTCATCAAAGTTTGTTACTAAAGAAACCCGCAGTCTACTGTAGTATATCATCCAACTCGGACTGAAATCAATCTGATTTTTTGTTAATATAAAAAATTCTCCAAACGGACGTACTTCCAAACGTGATGGAGTGATAGACGAGCCACTTACAGCCCGCCAGCCAGATTGTGAAGTCAATGCCAGGAGTTGAAGGACTAAGAGTGAACTTAATGTTAAACTTTTTGTCTTGCACTACAGTGATGACAATCGTATTGCTTTTTGGAATCTTCTCAGAAATATTTTGCGGAGGCAAATTTGTTTGATACAGCGTAGGAAACAATATAAGTATATCAAAATGGAATTTTCTGCATTTTGAACGTCATTTTCCCTGATTTAAAAATTCCAGAAACTGTGTCAATTCAGTCGCACGGTATTTCAGGAAAAACTGAACTCATTCTCATGAAGTGTAGAATACAGAAGTGAAAAAGGAACTCGTATAATTTAATTTTTTGAATTTTCCTTCAGGCAAGTAAACTTACCGTCATCATATTTTGCTGTCCTCCATTGATGCGCTACAACATTATATTGGTACTTCATCTTTGTAAACAACTTTCAAAAAATTACTATCCTTAAGATCCTCAAAGTGAACTCCATTATTACGCATTCGCCTCAAGCGTTCACTGGAATTTGAGGCAGGGATTAACTGGACCCTTCTAATTCATGAGTAACCTCGACTGTATGTTATGTGATGATCATCTTACCTAATAATACCCTTGCGGCGTTGATTTAATTATATATACGTCTGGTGTCCGCTTCTTCCATCTCTCTGCCATGCTCATTGATATGCTTAATGACCGTAACTGTAATACGAGTTTCACCAGTGCACAATATTTTTATCGCAGGTACTATTAGGATGGAAATATTTGATAGTCATCCACTTCTGAGAATTCCCGTCTACACTAGTTCTCATATATTTGCTCTCCGTGAGCCAATTATCCCCCGTAACGAGCAGGCTCTATGTTGAGGTATCTCTGTAGACTATGCATTCCATCACATTTCAATGATGTATTAATAGTTACTCACTGTAGCGGTAGCTTAAGATGAAGAAGTTCCTCGCCTCATAATGCTGCATTATGCAAAATATTACAGTTTTATTGTGGGAAAATGTAAGATAAAGACGGGCAACGGAAACAGAAAAAATGTCCTAATACACTGCAAGACAACTGTACAAATCTGCTATTTTCTGTCGTGTTATACAATTTTTCCAATAGAGGTTTAGGAGTGAGTTAAGCTCACTAGTTTCCAGCAAAGCTGATGGAAATCGAGAGGTAGCGAAAGGAGAATTAAGCAAATTAACGTTTACATTTATTATAAAAAATGACAGATATACTCTAAATCGCTTTCTTCCACCTACTTCAAAAAACCTATTGGAAGATAACAAAAGAAAAGAAAACGGTATACATTCAGGACACTATAGGAAACAAATCGATGAAAATAGTGGAATACGCACACACGGGGCTAACTATCCACATTACTCCTAGGAGTGATTTGTTAAAAGGAATGGACAAGAGTCCTACGGTCCCGGAAAGTACACAGAAGTTAGGGGATCTTTTCCCTCCGGATAAGGAACACGGCGATAACGCGTCCTGTGGACCAACTTCGAAGAATGGCACATAGTACCAGTCGACATACCAAATAGATAAGGCCGTTGGCATTAAATCCTTCTGCTGCCCAGGTCACTCCCGCGCCGAAGCTCCACGCTGGCCCATGCTGGCCTAAGGTTTAGCAGCAACGCATGATGATGATAGTTGCTTGTAACAAATATGGAGAATTCGGCTAAGGTGTCACACCGATGAGATAGTTAGATGACGGTAACTAAGGGTCCACGATTGCGTGCGTACCCATGCACTGCGGAAACGGCAGGAAGAGACGAGAAAGACCTAAGGTGCGTTGCGACACATCAGGCGTACGAAGAATAAGAGCTGCCCGCTCGCTATGATTTTTCTCTTAGGGCAACTTCGAAGGCGGACTTTCACAAATATTAAAGTGCTATCAATTAAGGTACGTACATAATTTTGCGAGAGGGAAAAATTTACAGGTATGATTTTAAGAAAATTGTACACGTGTAACTATCACATTGATCTGCCTTAAATACGTAGCTAAAACCAGAATAATATGCTTGACCACCTTAATGTTTAGTAAGAAATGTAAGTGATTGGATGCGATACGTAAAAATTAAATTTATCGAAGAATTTTTATGTTTCTTAAAATCAAAGGGAGTTAGCTACTAAACGGCGTATGAACAGACAAGCTAATAAGAAAACAAGAATGACGTGCTTTTCTGACTATTTTGATTTGAGCGCGGCAGCGTACACAGCTCAACAGAGGGCGCAGAAAGTTTCGACAAAAGTCTTGCAATTATCCTCAAGTTTAAATTTCCTTTGTTTTCTAAGTCGCGCCAAGCGCTACCATAAATATTTCCCGAAAACAATAATAGTAAATTTCGAGGTTGCTTGCTTGATTTCTCTGCCCTCATTGCCGACATAACGAATTGTTTTAATTACGTTGGTTGCTTCAACACTCCCTATAGCCACGACACGGGCGACCTCAAGAGAGAGCAGAGAATCGACCATTTAGGATAGACTACAGAAAAAGGGGAATCTATGCGGAGGGAAATAGAATGGGGATATATATAGAAGGGATAGCGAAGATGTATGAAAATTAATAGAGGCGAAGTGATCACGAAAAATGCAAGACCCAAGAGCTTGTTTATAGGTGAAGTAGCCTAACAAAATCTCCCATGGGGGAGCCAGTTCCCGTAGCAGAAAATAGGCAAGACTAACTCACTTAAGCCATTTGTCTATTCTATCCAGTATTTCAAATCTTGAGAAATTCATTTTGAATTCTTTTCAGTCTTAAGACCCAAAATAACAACCTTGTTGTATTATTGGGTAACAATTGGTGATTACGGTTTACTTGAGAGGCATAAAATATTGGAGCAAAATTGTATAAATTGAGACATTAATTGGGGAGGAAAAACTTGTTTTGTGGGGTCCTACTGAGCAATGATATCATCATTGCAGTGTTAACACGGAATGCGATTAGATTATATGTTAGTTTAAGCCTACGTAACCGCTAAAAACAGCGTTTTGAAGAGAGGAAGGAGGAAGGCACTATTTAGTATGAAGATGAGGGAATGCGGAATCTATGCAGAAAAATCATAGTAACAGTTAGTTGAGAAAGAAGATTATGAAACAAGATCAGAGTCGAACAAGAAAGTGATACGTGCTGAAAAACAAGGCAGCAGTGAACCAAAAAGATGGTTTTTATTATAACAAAAATATTTTATTTCAACAAAAAGAAGGCCTACCTAACTCTCAGCTCGGGCCCTCACATTTTCCTCCCTGAGAATACCGATTCCCAAGTTAGTAGGCTAAGTTAGCACCGGATATATTACGTACAGTTCTTTTAGTTGAAGAATAAAAAGCTGTTTTCAGATAGGGACAAATAGTCTTAATGAATCGGCGACTGAAGTTCAGTCTCATGGAAAAATACTCGGGATTAAGTTTTGCCTTTTTGAGCCAATACATCAAAGCTCCGTACGACACCGGAAGTGCAAACGAGATTGGAGGAAAAAACTGAAAAATTTCTCCTAGTTATGTTTCCGGAAGTGGGTGAGACCACGGAGGAGTTGGATAGATGGGGTGAAACGTGCTTTGTATGAAAGGGGTCTGACTGTGGACGTGGCGAGAGGGATGGCTGCGGACAGAAGTGAGTGGGGGCAGTGCATAAGAAGGTAATGTTATTTTTGACGCGGTACTACAGCTTTTTAACTTTAATTTAAAAAAGCTCAAGTTCAATTTAAAAAAGCTCAAGATTAATTTAAAAAAGGTCAAGTTTAACTTAAAAAGTCCATCATTGATGCTTCTCAGCTTGAGAATGAAACCTCTTACAGAACACTTCTTACAGAACAGTACCTCCTACAGAACAGATCATCACCTTCTCGAATCTTTGTATATTTACAGAATGAAACCTGCTCTCAATGACTCCCAAAGTGCTTTCCCGCTTCATGTTGCCAATACGTAATTCAGTTTTTCCTTTACCTTTTACATATTTTTTACCGTTGTTTGTGTTTTTTCAAAGTTCAGATTTTGTATGTATAATACTTTAGTGCTTTAATTTCTCTTATTTGGTTTCGTTTAACATAAATTTTCTTGCTGAAGATGGACAGTTAGTTAGAAACGTTCAGTTTTATTTGATCATTTTTAATAAAAATGACTTTACGTGTAGCGATTTTCGCCTTGCTTTTTAATTTAAAAAGTCTCAAAAAGTATTTAAAAAAGATGAATTTCAAATTTGAAAAGCTTATGTTTCTAAAATTTCATACTTATGTAATAATAATATAAGTATTAGCCCTGAAAATAGAGTAAATCGAATATCAGACTAGGCAAGCTGCTGTGATGGACTTAATTTGGCATTCTTCAAGTTTTACCTATGAATCATTTGCTAAACAGATCATCGGTATTTATATCTATTGACAAAAATAATGCAAATAAGCTTTATGCAATAAGTAACTGTGGGACAATTAGCAATATGCACCGACTGAAAAGTTGAAGCTCAGTAATGTTCAATTTTTCAGTCAGTGCAGTTTGCTTATTGTCCTACAGTTACTTATTACATGAAGTTTATTCGAACCATTTTTGTCAATAGTTGAAAGTACCGATGATCTGCTTAGCAAATGATTCATAGGTAAAACTTAAAGGATGTCAAATTGAGTACAAAATTACAGCAGCTTAGTTTGTCTGATATTCGATTTACTCTATTTTCAGTGCCAGTACTTTTAAATGAATATACATTCTCATGAATAAACTTTAATTATATTATTATTATTATTACATAAGTATGCAATTTTAGAAACATAAGCTTTTCAAAATTGATATTGACCCTTTTTAAATATAGTCTGCTGGAGACTTCTTCAATTAAACTTGCTCTTTTTAAATTAAACTTGATCTTTTTTAAATTACACTTGAGCTTTTTTAAATTAAACTTGATCTTTTTCAAATTAAACTTGATCTTTTTTAAATTAAACTTGAGCTTTTTTAAATTGAACTTGACCTTTTTTAAATTAAACTTGAACTTTTTTAAATTGAACTTGACCTTTTTTAAATTAAACTTGAGCTTTTTTAAATTGAACTTGAGCTTTTTTAAATTAAAGTTAAAAAGCTGTAGAAAGCCTGCCCGCGTGTGATGGGGTTGACCTGTCCAGTGTGGGGGGAGGGGCTGCACTCAATAAAGCAGCCGGTGTAAATCAGCTATGGCTGTCGGGCCTGACTGTGGAAGATGGTTGTGCTGGGCTGCTGCTAATCCTGGCAGTTTTGGTGCGGCCAGTGCTGCCTCTCTCGCCTCCTAGAGACGAAAGGTGATGATTGTGGCCTGCTGTTGCTACCCTCCCGTAAGGAGGAAAAGCCTGGTATATGTATGTATGTTTCCTGTAGTAAGAAAGTACGACAGGTGTGGGTAACAAAAACTGATTCGAGTAAGCGTAAAGAGTACGTGTCAGACTTCAGTAGTCTTTGCTACTATTTACTTATTCCACGCATTGAGGGCCAAGCCGAATATCACACATTAAAAAATGTATGAGCTCGGAGATCATTTTTTAATGGTTTCCAGTCAGACGGCCTCTGACAACCCGGATAACAACCCCCCGTATCTATGCTACGGAGGTAGGCGAGAAAATGAGGTCCGTTCTTTCACTACCGTCATCAAAAATCAAGAGTAAGGATTCAAGAGTTCGTCTGCTGGTATTGATGCGGAAACGGATAATATACACACATGCTCGTTGTCCCACATCGTGTTATGTCGCATAAATGTGGAGGCCTCAATACTCTACGGCTACTCGCTACATTCATTCAACTATCTATTCAGCGCATGCAGCTACGTTATTTATAAAGCCTCATCTCCCGATGGCTTCATTTCAGAGTCAACCATCAGCTTTTACACTCCCTGTGATTCGCATTACTTCGCTCTCTGTGCTCTTGTTCAGAAATATATTCCATCCTTTAGAATTCTCTTCCAGATTCATACCATACCTCCAATCAGCTACCTTTTTGAAATGCCACCATTCTCTTCGCTTTACTCTGCTGCAGTATAGATTTTTGATAACTTCATTGAACTTATCAAACAATCAGATATGAAAAAAATTACTTCATGACATGTGCATACGATTCGATAGGTTACCGAAGCACGAAATAGGTTTTTTAAGTTATGAGTTGATTATTTTTAAGAATTTATTTATTCGTAAGTAGTTATTTGAGAAAATATAAAATCCACGTTATCGCTTCGTAACTTCATGATAAAACAATTCAAGTTAATAATTCATAGATATGTCCTCTTAATTCGATAAGGATTGCGCGTGACGCGCATCTAATGCTGCATTTCTTCAGCTGTCGTAGAACACAACTCAGCATAATACGCAGCTGGAGCTTGAACTGCATGTTCCTCACACGGTGGTGTCTCCGTCCCACCACCCGTGTAATTACAAAGCCGAGAATCAACATCACCGAATAAAAATGAGAGAAAAATCTGAACGTAACCAAGTGTTCCTAGACGGTCTTGATAAATCAGACTCCGTGAAGTGAAAAACTCGACACAACAAATTACTGCGAATTTCTGTTACAGAATTGTGATCAAATTACACTCGTTGGATTACATATAAAAGTTACCCAAACTTAAACAGAGGCAGAGAATGATAATGAAAAGAATAAAGGAAATGCATTTAAATTTTACATTTAAAAGCATTTTTCGCTAAGAACCATATCCGTTGCTAAACAGTTGGAACCATCATTTTTGACGGAAAGCTAAACTAGTTTTAACTGAAATATTTGTTTCGCGTCGGCTTTTGAAGGATTGAATCAGTGATAAATGAAAAATTGAGGCTTAGAACCTGTAACACAGATACTCCCATCGAGCACTTTCAGCTGTAGCAGTCAAATTTTTTGAGAGTTGCAGATAATTTGTGCCCTAATAAGGGCAGTGTCTGTCTGTTCGCTCCTCCGTCTGTCTGTCTGTCCGCCCGTCACTCTTTGAGAAGGTTATAGGATCAGGCCCGTCGCTCAGATACTAGAATCATTCTTTTGCTCGCCATGGGCGAGTACGTACACTATGATACGCGATCTGGAAAACATTTCCACCGTTCAGTTGAAAAGAGTAAATGATAAAGAAAAGAGTAAATGACAAAGAAAAGAGTAAATGACAAAGAAAAGAGTAACATGTTTCATAGAACGGCACTGTATCGACAGCCGCTATTTTTGACGTGCCACCTACAACAGGTTGTACATTTTTTTCATTTCTGGCGGTCGACTTCGCTCGCTTTGAAAAGTAGGAGTAAGTCCGGATCACAGATACATGATTCAACTACTTTGTGTTCGGTAGGTTGGCCGACGATAAGATTGTTAACACGTTGACTACGTATTGAGATTTATATGCACCCCTAGGCAAAATTCTAATTTCCGGATTGGTGTAAATACTCAGTATTTAAACACCTTTTTAGAAAAAATATTACCACAGGAGGTAAATAACATTGTGTTTTTACATTTTTCAAACTTCTTGAAGACAAAAGTTATGTCGAGCATTTACATTATTTTTAATGGTCTGCGACTTACAACCTAACTTGAGCAACCGAAGCAACCACGCAAACGCATTCAACGTGTTGAGGATAGGATGCGTAAGGTAAAAACAGGTTAAGAAAGGCTAGAATATGGGTTAGGTCATAAGTTAGTCCAGCTCAACTCGGGTGAAGTTGGCTCGTTCAGATTAAGTTGCATCTATTCCAGTTGTTTCAGCTTATGTTAGGCTTCGATGCGTTAGGTTAGATTAGCATTAGGCTGGGACAGATAGCACGGGGGTCGGGACAAGCTCCAGATGCGTATTACGCCGAGGTGCGTTCTACGACAGCCTAATCTATTTCACTCATTTCAGTCGATTCTCGGCTTTGTAATAGAACGGGTGTTGGGACAAAGACACCACCGTGGGAAGAACGTGTAAACTCCAGCTGCGGATTATTCTAAGTTGCGTTGTACGACTAGAACGGCTGTATTAGAAGTACGTCACCCGCAATTCTTGTTGACTTGAGAAAAAGTCATATCCCACGGTGATTACGAAATTCCTCAATGTTTCAGTTAATCAAAGTTAAAGAACCACAAACTTCCACTCCTGAATTTATACTAAACATAAAGTATTTAACAAATGAGATTTCCATTTCTGAGTGAATGATGTGAATAACAATTTGCTAACAGGAAATAATTTTACCACAAATGCAATTACATTCATACATATTAATGCGAATGAATCGAATAAAAATATTCATGAACTGCTAAACGAGCTGTTGCTACTGGCTGAGTCACATCTTCCTTTATAAAAATACTTTCTTCTATATAAATATTTTCAACAAAAAATATAATAAGTGTAACATTTATGGTACCTGAAATGAAATAAATTTACTCGGCCATTATTCTACGTGGCTACAGCTGAATAACGAAACAAGAATTAAAATGATTTCCAAAGAAACAGATGCTCATTCTACTAATGAGTGGTCAAGGTCATCACAAGTCTTTACCGATATTAGTTAGTAAGATATTTCCTTCAACTCATATTCTCTGGATGCCGCCTCGCAATATTTTTCCCTCTCTTTGAAAAACTTGATGCTATCGGAGTACTTATAGTAATAGCTTCTTGGACAAGTGATTCCAAGTTTCTGATCCGCTGCTCCGTTTTTGACACCGTTGGTTATCGCTATGTTCCATCTGTTAGCAGTTTCCCTCTTATAGCCTGCATTTGATGTGCTTGTGAGAAAGCTCCCAACCAATTTAACTGGGTTTATTAAAAAAGAATTTTGAGCTAATCTAAGAATCTGGACGCGTAAATGTCGTTGAAGAATATTTTCCAATGTGCAACACACTGCTGCTTTAGGAATACTGAAACTAAGATTTTCAACACCTTGCTGATCACTAACTGGAATAATATTGACAAGCCACTCGTCACAGTCAAGAGACAGGGAGACACCTTGAGATGCTTTGAAAAGAAAACCCGCAAGGTGAACTGCACAACAGTACAGTAGTCTGACATGGCACCAATGCTGCAGTGCGGGTTCGCTTCCTTACTTGAAGGTTGCAGCTCCTAGCTGTCACGTTCTTGCTTAATCATTGTAAAAAGCGAATATATACAAAACATATTAATATTTGAATGTTTGATATACATATATATTATAGCAAACATTACAACTATTTTTCAGTCACTTTGTATTCAATTCGATGAGTTTGATTTTTACTTGAGATTTTTGATATGTCCATTTAAAGAACTAGATTTTTACTGTGAAAAACATTTTTCTCCAAGGAATTTGATTTTCATTTGAAGGAACTTGATTTTTTTACTTTTAGGAATTTCATTTTTACTTCGAGGAACTTCATTTTACTTCGAGGGGCTTGATTTTCAATTGAAAGAAATTGACTATCTCCCCCAGGTAAGTGAAATAAATTAAGATGATTTATTTATTTTGAGGTAATTAATTTTCCTTTTGATGGATATAACTGTCAATCAGAACTTGCACTCACTTTGAGAAACTTGCTTGTTTGGTTATCACCGTTCTAGTTCTGCTTTCAGAAATAACATTCAATCAATTAAGTTCAATACCCTGCATCCATAAATAAGAGGGGGAAAAATTCGAGTTCGATTTCATATTGGAGATAATCCAATTATTTCTCAATCCCTTAGGGAGAAATTCGCAGTCTTCTTGATCCAACTTGTGTTGATTACCCGCGCTGTGTTGAAGATATGGATATCTTGAAGGCACTAGCTGGCGAGGCACAGGCGATCTAGCACATAACTTTTTTGAACTACCGGGTGTCAAGTCAGGAACATCTGAGATGTGAGTGGTACATATGCACCAATCTGTTATAGGGGCTTCAGTTTCCCAGGTTCATAATTTACACGAATTCAAGGGAATTGCTAGCGTAGATATAATCTTTTCATATTCCCCTGGATGTTATTAATAAGGCAAATATTGGGAGAGAGTGAATGCAAGCTAAATTATATTTTAAGTTAGGTAATGCCACTCTATCCACAACAAAGGTATTTCGAAGAGAGGAAGGATAAAAGCACCATTTAGCATGGAGTTCATTGAATGGGGAATCTATGCACACGGTATGTTCCCACACGAGATCCCCCACGGAGAGTAACACTACTCTGAGACAGAAGTTTACAAAAAACTTGAGAACTGACAAAGAAATTAGCAGGTGCTGAAAAACAAGACAGCAGTGAACCAAAAAAAATTTGTATAAAAATTCTATTGTTTTTCTTAAAAAATCCCTCTACTCGGGACGGTAGTGATTGCTTTCCATGCGTTCTATGCTTTCCTATAACAATCAAATTACATCGTTTTCTGATTTCATTGAACACGATCAAAACCCGCCTTTTTTGACAGGACATTGTGGAGAAGCAGCTAGTATAAAGTTCCATTTCTATTCCAAAGATATTTTTCCCATTTAAAATTTACCATTAAAAGACCTTTCGGTATGGACGAATGAAAATGGAATCGATGCACAAGGTGTGTTCTCTCGCAGGATACCGGGCGCATTGAAATAAAGAGGACGAACAGCCGAAGAAGGCGAAGTTCGGAATAAATAGGACAAACAGCCAAAGAAAAATCACGAAGGTTTGAAAACGGAAATAATTAAATTGGGCATGAAAGATAGCAGTCAAGTCCATCTACAGCTAAGGTAACATAACGGACCTGTCCTGGGTGCGCCAGTCTCCATAGCACGGGATGGACATTCCCAACTCACTTTAACCTATTGCCTGCCTTCTGCATATCCTGGGAAGAGGCGGAACGCGCTCAAGGATAAAAGTATGAATATTAAAATCCATAACTTCAATATCGTTGTCATTGTATAATATAGTTTTCGATATGAATAAGGACAAAAATTTTTTCCACTTACACACGATATGCTAAGATGTACCAACTCAACACACTAAGATGCAATGTTTCGAATTTAAGCGCAATCTTCCTTGACCTCGACCTCTCTGTAAACCAATTAGATGCAGTAATCAGGTCGTAAGTTACTCGCTTGCTTGTTAGTTTAGTTTGCTTGCTTGGTCTGTCCTTCCTTACTACCCGTGTTGTTAACTAGAGACCTGAGCACTGAAACTAGGCATAAAGACCTCTACTTTTATTTTTCGTTTTTAATTTATTTCGGCTGTAATTCAGTGGTGAAATTCCAAGGAAGAAAAAACAGACTATGGAGGAGTGGAGGAAAGGAACGACACACGTTCTTATCAAAACAGTTTCAGAAAAGAATTATAGCTGTAAAACTACAATGTCAGTCGTTATTGCCACATCATTTTCGTCGATGGGCTGTAAAACTTTTTAAACATTGATTATTACGCTGGTTCATAAGTAACTTATTTATAATTTTCCTGGGTTACATATTTCCACGAGTAACATTTCATATCACTTTCCTAATTTAATTCTTAAATCAACTGGATGGATTCACAAAAGCGCAGTTTACGCCTAAAGATGCTTCGCTGGGCATCGCTAACTGGTGATTCTGTTCTGCCATCCCATGTCCTCTGAAAATTCGAATTCCGGGCATCGTTCTTGGCTGCCTGCTTCGTGATATAGTCTCTGGTCTTTCGTCAACGCCATATTTCCGCAGCGGTCTGTTATACTGCACATGACTCTCCGTACATTGATATTATGCTGTCATTCTCTCTGTATATAATAATGAAAAAATCCATCTCTGAATGGAGAAAGTTTTCAAATAATTATCTCAAAAGATCGTGATGAACTTCGTCGGAGAGGAAATTTTTGTGTGCTTGCTCGAAATACTGCAAAATTCTTCCGTCTAGCGCTCTGGTAAAAATGGCAGCAGACTTTCCATGGGTAGTGGTAGCAGGGAAATAAATACAAGAAACGGAATTACGAGACTGGATTATCCAGATAATTGCGGTCGCGTTGCAACAATTGCTAACAAATGTGAGGAAAGTATGAGCGCGTAGGCTAGACTGGAAGTCAGCTGTGACTGTGAAAAGTGCTTCGAAAGATCGGAATATTATGTTTAATCTCTCTAGAAACAGCCTCAAGGCACAAAATAAACGTAGGAAACCGTATTAAATTGCTTATTTATTAAGTTGATTATTCCATGCACACCGCTATACATTATCATTTCATTTTAGAGTTTGTCGATACGTGAACATGAAGAACTAAAGAAGTGCATCAAGTCGATTAATTTCATGCTATCAACTTGGCGACGTTTTTACTGTTTCCATCGAGTTTAAGACTTAAATGCTCAGAAAATCGTATTAAATTCATTAGTTAAGAGTAGTCTTGAGTAATTGGTGGCATAAATTAATGCTCAAGATGTATTGAACCGATAGTTGTTAAGAAATTTAAAGCGATGAATATTGATGAAATATTGACATGCATTGAATAATAACTGAATATGAAAATTTTTTGTTTACTGTTATGCGGGCTGTTTACTGTTAACATCAATGGTCTTTGGACGACATGTTTGTACAGATGTAAAGCGTTTGCTACAGCATTCCATGATGAAGTTAGATTACTACTCATGTGCTTATGCGTAGTTCGGGCTTAATGATATCTCACAAACGTTCAACTGAGTTCAACTGCTCAACTCTGGCAAAAACGAGAACTACCCCGATAAATTACCGTTTTTATTGCCCAATAAGACAACACATTGCGCAAATGCATTCGCTCGAGTTGAAACTTTGCCTTGTATGAACCCAATCTTCTATTAGAGTAGCAAAGGTCGGCTTTCAGAGGAAAAGAAAAGAGCTTCTTTAATAAAATTGAATTAAAAATCTGCCTCAAATTGTCGCGCAACTGTATTGCAGTTGTAAATTCGTCCGAATCCTTCATTATCATCAGCTTGCATTTGATTTTCAAGGAATTACCCCCAAGGATTAGAATAAACTTTTCCGTTTTGGAACCCCCATGACGTACATAGAAGACCTAGAGATAGTTCCGTATGAGGTTGTTCCATGCCTAACGTCGCTGGGCAAAATTATTGATGGGCAATTTCCCATACCTCCCATTAAATGCATCCGAACTAATTAGTCCGAGCATAAAGGCTTATTCACAATGATAGGGTAAAATTTTTGATTAAAAATTACGAATTTGGTTATTATAAATATTACTGCTATCCATTCATGGATAATTTTTTGGCATGAAATATCTGGAAATTCGCTGACTTAGAGCTTCCATAATCCCCTTTACTAGTTTATGAACGTTTAGCAGGAGACGAGACCTCTCTATCATCAAGAAAAACGCATTACTTCAGCAACAAAATTGAAGAAGCCAAAAATTGTACGGGTCTTCAAATTTTGGTGCTTATTTTATGTTTCAACATTTGTAAAAATTAGCCAGCCTCTGAATGGGAAAGCACACGGGAAGAAAATCTCACGGAAAAAACTGAATTCTTTAAATCGGTCACCAATCGCTGCCGCACAAACGGAGCAACTCATACCTGACATTATCTAGAGCACCATGGGAAAAATTTAAGTTTTCTAGACGTCTTAAAATTTTATCGAACTAGACAGGTTATCAGTTTTTTCCGATTTACAGAGTACACTTAAACTGCTGCACTTCAAAATAGTCTTATCAATAAAGAATGTTTGTTACTAAGTCCTTTATGGCAGAGGTATAAAAAATTGAAATAAAATTTCGCTAAAACAAAACGTCCAGTAATATAAGAATTTGTACATTTTTTTAAGTGAATCTACCACAGAACAGTGTAAGAGAGCATTTCCTCGCAAAACCAAACCATTAAACGTTTCTGATCAGCATTCGCGTACTTTTACACAAAAACCAGCGACGCACAAGGCTCCAAATTAACCGAACAAGCGTTCAAGAGGGCAGCGACGGACCGACCGTCTACAAGCGCGGTTCGAAACAGCGGCAAGAACAACGCCACAACAAAGGATCGATCACTCAATGGATAGGACGGCAGCGCCGCAACACAGCATCAAGATCGTGGCCATTAGGGCGGGCTGTTTTATTCAGCGAAGTTGGGGCTCAGATGTCGATAATGGACTGTGTTGTGTATACAGCCGCCCAGACTCTAAGCCTCACGGCAGAACAATCGGAAACCACTCCCGTAGATACGACAAACGAACCTTAGGTCCAGCTGATTGCGGTCTTTGTAGCGATAATGTTGGAATGTCACTGCTGTTTTGCATATTTACATCATAATTTAGGCCGCTCTGTATTTTTTTTAGAATGGGAGCAGTTTAATCGGTTAGAAATGAAGAAATGAAATAGAATGAAGTATAAGTTGGGAACATTTTTACACAAGATGTTCTCAATTTCTGTCCTCAGATTTTACCACTGAAAATTCGGAAAAAGTTAACAATTAAAGTCACTGTGATGAAAATTTCATTAGAATGTTAATAAGTTGATTGGAAAAATTCAAACAATTTTCCCAACAAACAATGCATAAGTACTCCCAACACTTAAAACTTTTGAAATGGGTAAGTTGAGATTTATATACTTGTTGGCCCAACTTAATTCAGTGACTTCTAAAGCTTTCTGGGGATGCTTTACTAGAATTTCACTATTTGATTTAATGTAAAACACTTAAACGTACACTAGACTGACTTAATAGTTGGTTAACGTAAGAAGATGAAAAATGCTTTTAATATGTATTTTTTGTCATATTATTCCGCAATGGAAGCAAGAACTGCATTATCATGTATAAATTTAGGGATTATTTCCACTTCAGGGCAATAGACCGATCATTTTGAACCATCGAAGAAAGATGAGATGGCTATTCACAACAGCTAATTCAATAATACCTTGATAATAAATGACACAAAAAACTTTGAAAATGCTCGACAGATTAGATCGCGGATATTAAATGGCATCGAGTTCCATGCTATAATTCCATTGAAGTAGAAACTTTACTGAGGCAGACTCTAGAATGAAGTATGAACTTACTTCGGTTACTAATTCGTAACAGCTAGTTTGAAAAGATAGTTACTGTCCGAGATCGTTGTCGCTCTCATCATTCAAAGTTTTAGACACCAGATTTGACAGAAAAAACTAATTGAGACCTAAGAGCTCAAGGTATTTGAATAAATCATTCGAATGAGCATTGTATTCCAAGTGTTTTATAGTTCGTATGGATAACTTTTACACAATAGAAAACACATTCGTTATATTTTGATCAGTCTCATCCTATGCATCGATTTCATGTAGGAGAGATAGATTTACTAACATTCTGAAAGTATTTTTAGAGCTTCTTCAAGTATTAGATTTTCTACTCTATTGAAAATTTTAATTGATTTAGATAACCTAAAACGAGACGCGCTCTTTGAAAGGTAAATTTTCCTCAATGGTAATTCTTAAAAATTTAGGTTAATTAGCTCGCTCAATCAAGTTATTATTGATTTTGAACAGTAGTTGAGATGCAGTTCACTCATAGCAGAATAGGTTGTATTTAGTTCTATAGACAGTAATGCAGATTTTATTTGCTTCGAACAATATCGAGACGTTCTGGCGCGCCATTTATTGTGTTTACTATTACATCATAATATTCACCATAGGAATGAATGCTCGAAGAAAGAGTAGTGCCGTCAGGAAAAAGTACGAATTTGCACAATGAAGTTCATTTAGCTTCATCGTTGATGAAGATCAAAATCGAAACAGGCACCAAAATCAGTGCTTACGGAACGCCATGCGTGATATCAAGAAGTTCCGAGGGGGAGTTACAAATTACGAATTGTTTACGATTTATCCCGTATGATTGAAACAATCTATGTGTAACTCCTCCATAACGCCGTGACACTGGAGCTTGCGAGTAATATTTCGTTATCAAAAGAAAGAAACAAAAAGAAAAAACATTTATTGGAAAAAAATTCATACATGAAATCTATTATAACAAATTGGATTTTAAAGATATCTCAATATGACGGTTTTTAATTGATAGACAAACCATAAAAGGTGCAAAATAGCAGTGCCAGAGATTTATTACATTATTGGAAGAAACAAAAAAATATATTTCCTCTTGGAAATTTCACAATTGGTTAACATTTTCAAATGGTTGGCGAAAGTCGAGAAGTACAGAGGGAACAAAATTCCGCTGGTTGATATTGGAGCGAATATATTGCAGATGATTAAGAATGGTTTACGTGGTCACTTTTTTTAGATTAGAGGCTGTTCTGTTTATCGTGGAGAAATACTTTCTTGTAAATAATTTTTTCGAACATTCTACTAAAACTTATCTTGGCTGAAAATAGTATATAAATGAAATTTGATTAATCCCCATTTTTAAACTGGGAGTTACTCGAGCAATATTCAGACACGCTGTAGGTAAATACTTGAAAAAGAGGAGTGAATTTTTAAATCTGGGAAGATCGGAGCTATTAACGTGTGTTATGCTTCTCCGCATAACTGTGTAAGGAATATCGCTAAGGATCCGAATAATCGTACGGCCAACGACTTATTCATAAATGATTCAAAAGACCAAATAATAAGCCTGATTTCTGCGAGAAAACATTGCAACGTTACGTCCTAGAACAATCGACTCTTCAGGAACAACGCCCAGACGACGTCGATACGCGTTACGAACGAAGACGCTAACGGAAGATGCTAAGAACCTCAACGGATGTCTTCATTTGCTTTAATTCATATGTTTAACATTGTTTTGTGGGGATTTTTATACAGTAATGAGGGTAAGGTTAATGATGTATGTTTTCTATTCGATAGTAGGGATGTATCACGTTCTTATTGGTAACCTTGTTAGGTTGTTATTCAAACTTGGCACCTCAAGGGGACGCCAGGCGCGGTTGCCTGAGGGAGAGAAGGGCAGTCCGGGCGAGGTTACCATCATAAGCAGTCGCATACAAATTTGTCCGCCTTCCTAGGCCCAGTTGGGCCGGGGCCTCGCCTCTTATAACGATACGAATCATTGGAAAGACACTAAAACGACTCAAGTATCTTCGTGACATCCATTTGTGAACATATTATACTTAAAATCCGTGGCGACGTGATCACAACCGTAAACCTTGCCGGCCCACCCACAACCGAACATGGCGGTTGCCGCTCCGGCGTACCTGCCATACATCGCTCTGACTGCGAGACCAATCTCCAAATCTCAAGATAAGTTTCCCTCAGATTTCATGTCAAACCCCAGTCCCCACTCAAACTTCTGAGTATATTAGGATGTGAATGCGTAGATCGCGTGCGTTCAATTAATGCGTATTTTCGATGATTAATGTCTCAATATTTTCCTGTGTCCAATAGCGAATTTCTTTAATGTCCTTGTGTTCTTCATATCCTTTAGATAGTTAGGAAAGGAGGATGATATGATTTAGAAAGAAAATAATAATAATGTTTGAAGCCAGGAAACACGGCTAGAATGCACGATTAATTTATGGCCTTAAGTCGCTCGTAACGCTCACCGAAGATTGAATTAAATATTTATACAGAAACCCTGTATTGGTGGCAGCTACCTTGATATTACCAAGTAGAAAATATATGAATGGTGACGAATAATCTTGATGTCACGAATAATATAACAAAAAAATATCATGCATCGCAACAAAGAATAACGGCAGAGAAAAATGAAGGCCGTGACCTCAGCGAGATAAAATGAAGAGGGTCACGACATATGGTTAAATACTTGAAAAAGAGGAGTGAATTTTTAAATCTGGGAAGATCGGAGCTATTAACGTGTATGTATCTTAGAACTTCCACTGAAAACGATTTCAACCTGTTTGATTTACTATAAAATTGTTTAAATAATCAGCAACCTCTGGGTGAGAATAAATTATTATTTCCTTGAACTTCCTCCACGTGATTTGAATGAGTTGTACCGCTGTGATACGCAAGTTTTTACGAAAGTCACGTCCAGGTTTTCAGCGTACAGTTAGCACTCAAAATTTTGGCTTCTTAGCGCGTGTTATTCTTACGTCAAGATTCTTTTAGGGTCACAAAGTTCCTAAAATGATATAACAACCCTTAATGTGCGCATGCGAGTGAAAACGTAAACTATTATATTTAATTAGGCAATTTCTAGTAGTTGCTGGGATTATAAATTTTATCTGCCATATATTTTCAGTTTCACATTTTATTCATCCTAAAAATATCAACAAGTTCAAATTTAAGATTTGAACAAATTTAAAATTTTCTAGTAATTGCAACCTTTCCGTCAAATGTTTTATGTAATTGTTAATATGTAGCATTAGTCTTTCAACTTCTAAATATTTATATAATAAACAAATCACATTAATAAATTCAGATCTGACTTCTTGGAAGCACGCCCTTCAGATGATGACAACTGTTGTATTTATGGGAATTTGCATTCCCTGGAGGAAAATATATGGTCCCGAGCTGAGAGTTAGGTAGGCATTATTTTTGTTAAAATAAAATGTTTTATATTTTGTTGAGGACAATCTTCTTCCGGTTCACTGCTGTCCTGTTTCTCAGTACCTCTGACATTCTTCTTCAACTTTTATCTTGTTTCCTAACCTTCATTCTCAACTTACTGTTTCTATGCTCACGGTATCCTGTGCAGGAACACATCTTGTGCATAGATTCCACGTTCCCTCAACTCTATACTTAATGGTACCCTCAGTCTTCCTTTCTTTAAAATCTTTGTTTTGGTAGGGGAGGCTGAAACTAACCTACAACCAAGCAATCTTGGAAGCAAGTTTTTCTGGTGAACTAAAGATATTTCCTGGCCGATAATTTTAACTAAGCCAAGTTTCCAGGCATTCTCGTACGAAGAGCAGAAAGGCTCCGTGAAGTAAGGGAATCATAAAAAAATTGCGTAATATAAAAATACCGAGTGGCCTTCACCGAGAACATATTCACATGAGCAGTAGGAAGTGAATAGTACAGAAACCAATTCGTACGAAAAAGATAAATTCAATAAAATTGATAAGGATGTAACCTCGTTCACATCCGCTTAGTTGAATTTCAAAAGGATCTAGCTCGTGTGCTAATAGATTGCCGATTAAAAGGCTAGTTTAAGTCCCCCCTAATCACAACATGGATGTTATAAAGATAAGAAGGAGAACGACTGTTTAAAAAGGAGTAAAGGTACTGGGGAATCCACGCACAAGGTGTGTTCCCACGCAAAACCTGCATTGAGAAACAGAAAGCTAAGAAATAAGGTATGAAATAGGATAAAAGTTGAAGAAGAAAGTCAGAGGTGCAGCAAAAGTAGCACCAGTTGACAGAGAAAATAGAAAGTCCGTGGCAAAACGATAGCCTTTACTATTTTAACAAAATTAAGACCTAACTAACCTTCTGTTCAAGACCTCACATCTACCTCCTCGGAGTACTAATTCCCATGGATACAATACTTGCACTCCCTTGGAGGGTATAGTTCCCCATGTCAGAAGTGTGAAAACTTATACAAGGAACAAAGCCCAGTCATTCCATGATGAGGATCAGCTGTTTGCGCAAGCGGAGTGAGACGATCGGAAAATAAACGCAGCGGCGATGGCTGCTGCACGGCGACTTGGCGGTGGTAGCGCCTGGTGGGTCGCGCGGTCTGTGAACGATATTGAGCAGCGCGTCGAAGCCTTCCATCATGCCTCGCTTTATTGAAGATCAAAAGACCGAGTCAAATTTTCTCTTCTCAAAACCTTTTAGATTGGCAGGAGAAGATTGAAGAGCAAACGTCCTGACTAACAGCGAAATTTCACATACGAGTTCTCTCGTTGAGTTCAGTAGTCAATGTATGAGTTGAAGATGTACGTACAGCTGATGTAAATAATTAAATTATCATAGACAGAAAAAATTGTGAATTTGCTAATCAACAGACGGCAAAAGAAAATCATAATACGTTCGTTTATGTATTTACTTTTGTGTAAATTCATTCTCAAGAGATAAAGAAAATACTGATGACAAATAAAATTTTGAGAGAAAACGACGCCCAGATAAAACCCACTCGAAAATCCACTAGTTTTAGGCACAGTTTGTTCTCGGCACCGGGAAAATACTGAAGCTGTGGAAATAAAATTTTCCTTTGTGAGCCTTCTGTGACCGCTCCATACAAAGAGAGGTCAACGTAGAAAAAACAGGCTGGAAAACTAGCTCCCGCTGCACAGAGGGAAACCAAGTTAATTAAAGCTTTCAATCAAGTAACGTTCACCTCTACGTATACACAACACACCGAGCCAACATTTGTTAGCACTTCTTTCATGTCGATGATAACATTTTTTTAGGATAATAGTTCATCTGAAAGCATGGATTAATGTTCGGTCAAATTATAACTTTAAGTAAAAAGTGTGAGTAGATAAGGATTTTACGATTTTTATGTAGTATTCATTAAAAGTAGGGATATACGAGCACATATTAGAAGAAGCAGGGGTTAATTTAGCCGCTGGCTACGAAATACGACGGCTGCTGGCTACGAAATATTAAAAAAACGAAGGTCAGGTTACATTAGATGAGTTAGTTTGAGCACGACAGGGAAGTTCCAAAGAGAGTAAGGAAAAAGGAACTTTTTATGAGGGAGTTGAGGGAACAGGTAATTAGCACTCTATAGCTAGATTTACCAGCAGCATTTTACACTTGAAATTAATGTCCAAATACTAGGATTATTATATATTTATCACACCGACACATGATAGCTCAAGCATAATGCGCCATTTCGAATTATATTTACTATTGTAGGCAGAGCATCATATTTATATTAAAATTGATTTGGAAGTAATTATGCCTTTGAGTAATGAATTCATTAATTCTTCATTTAAAAAACACTAGCTTTTATCGTTTTTGACTATTCAAGATAATTTTGAAGAAGACATAGACAGAAATGAAATTTTCGGACAACTGTGAAAATTCATAAACGCTTCGGAAATTGTTACGATTTAATCCGTTTTAAATGACTTTAGTAAAATTAACAGTGAATTACATATTTTCACACCTGTCTTTTACATACTGATGTACACCATAAATTACAGCGACTTTCGATCGTTACAAAAATGAGATAAAAATTATAATACAACTGTTTTACGCATTTTGATCTATCCTGAACAAGAGGCGATAGTCAAGCAGTACTTTATCTATCCGATAAAAGCCGCACAACATCTCGGCAGTTGCAGAAAGCCGTACGTACGCGCAAGCTAGAAGCATTTTTGCCTGTGGTCTATTATTAACAAGAAGATGAACTTTCCCCTTTCCTGCACATCGGGTGATAAAAATAGCCCTCCGAGCTCTTGCTGGCTTAGCGACATGCCTCACTTCATTCTTCCTTGCTGTTATTGTGAAACTGGAGGTTCACAGAGTGGCATTTGCAGTGACGGGAGTACGTTTCAAGGGCAGGGCTGCACTTCTAAGAAGATGGGCAGGCTGTCAATTAGGAGGATGGGCACGCTGTCAACACTCAAGTCCACGCGAGGTAATGGGGCTTACGCCAACTGAGGCGCCCTGTCTTATCTGGGCAGCCAGCAGTGAGGGAAGCGGTCCCGGCCCCCACTGTCTTATCAGGAGGCGCGCTGGGGCTGCCAAAGTGCTGTTGGCTCAGCTAACTCGGTGATGGACAATTGGAACATGGTCGTAGTTTGGTGTGGGATCGAGTATTCACAGTTCACCAAGTAAAACTGCGATGAAATTATAATTAGACTCGCATTTCAAACGTACAAATATGCTTCGATAACTCTAACCATTTTTGCAACTATAGTTTCTAAAAATACTCATTCCCCGAAGTGGTTTGGTGAACAAGAAATGCAAAATGAAATGAGCAGCTTTTACTTCGACAATTTTTGTCAATGGAGTAAATGTTTCGTATTGCACTAAGCCAGCACGGAGCTTCGACAAATGCAAAGCGTTTATAACTTTTCAGCTGGTAGCGATAAAAACGAGATATGAATGTCTTTATTTTCAGAAGCGCAAGAACATAGATAACACGAAGAACTGTGAGTAGAACATTACCGGTAAGCATATGCAAGTAATAAGCAATTTTGGCTCACTATCAAAGTGTGTGGTCGAACAGAAAGCATTTAGTGCTCCAGCTACGAGAAGAAAATGAGTATCAATATAGATGTAAGTTATTAGGACACAATGGAGGCTCCGCACGAACGCACCATCATTAGGAAGCAGCTTTACGAGGCGCAACTTCCCACTCAGCTCGGGCCCACCGCAGAAAAGCTGGAGTTTCTCAGCAGTGCTTCAACTCCCACGTTGCACGAGTAGTTCAGGGGAAGCCTCGACAGTAAGTTGGCACAGCACCATGTCGCGCACGGAAATTGGGTCGCGAGCAAGAAAATATTTCAAATGGTATGGAATGAGACTGCATTTGCATACAAAGCAACACAGTTTGTTGGGATATTCACGCAGTGATGGCTTGTGAATAATATATTGTGGCAATCATTCATTGGAGATGAAGAAAGTTGCCAAGCATTCAGTGTTCAGGGAGACGAAACCGACAATGTTTGACGCCGAAGAAATGTGTGTAATTTTCTCGAATCCATGGTCCGTGTGTAATGGTTTCCTATATTTTATCCCACCGATGTCACATCATTTGTAATGGTCGCTTGATCCTATTCCATATCGCTGCCGACGTTCGTTGGTGTGATGCATGTTATTTCGTGACATTCGTTATTATTTGTCACTATCTTTTATTTTCTAGTCTTTATTAATCACGATAGCTTTTCAATGCTGCCACCAGTCCGTGACTCGGACAAACAATATTTATATTTATAAGACATATTTTCAAGATCTTCGGTAACGTTGGTATAAGAGCGGAAGGCTATGACTTACGTATGTGCATCATTTTATATCATCATCATTATCATCATCTCTTTATAATCTCTCTCTAACTTACAAAGGAAATTGAAGACACGAAAGATTACAAAGGTTCGTTATTAACGCAGACACCTAATATATCACAATGCTGTCGAAAGAGAAGCTGGTTAGACATTTAGTAAACATGTTAACTTATCTGCAGAATCCAGTTTGGGCGTTGTCGAAGTATTTGCGAGGAGGCTGGTGCCTTTGCGATCCATTTATAATGAATGATTGGAGCAAGATGGATCTCCAGGTAATTTAGAGAAAATTTTAAGTAGCTTTGACACTAAAAGTCGTTTACAACAAAGCGGGTTCATCGCTGAAGGCGATGAACCGCAGGGGAAGACACCAATAAGTTTATATGATCTTGAACTGTTACTCTTTAATGAAGGAACCTACTCGACTGCCTCCCCGCGCAAGACTAACTGTTGCCCGCTCGCTTGAAGGAAAGAGGGCGCCTCTCTACTTATGAGAACAAGCACGTTACGACAGTAGCTACTCATTAATAAATGGAAAACCCACAATACTGACTAACAATAATTACGATCCTGCATTCAATCTTTATAAATGAATACTATAACATCCTAGATGATTAAGATTAGAAAGATAAGAAATACATTGTGGTAGAGATAAGAGAAAGAGGTATCTGATAACTTGATCTCGTAGTCCTCCGGTTGCGTCGTGGTGATGATGTCAAGAGGGTAGCACGATGATGGTAAGGCGTAGCGTCGTCTGACGATGTTGTTGAAGGAAATAGCATGAGAGATATGTTGTGGAGTTGATTCGAAGTTGCGCTTATCCGCGAGAACTTATCTTTAATGCGGTTCTTTTCAAGGAGATGCATGAAAGTCGTGGGCCAGACGAAGCATTCCCATATTCCTCGTTGCGATTCCTTTATGAATATAGATGTAGGGAGGTTATATCATGAGGATATAACACGTGGATGGATAGAAATTAATAAAGAGGCTTGAAATATTTAACAATTTGTCATGTCCCTAGTACGAACCGTTAAATTCTACCACAAGAAGAAGTGAGGACGATTGAGCGTGAGTCCGACATCTGGTCTGCTACAAAAAAGAAACCTGCAAATTCAGCACAACACGGCGCGGAAGGAGCGACCCTTGCGCAGCAGTGACTTGACGGTTATAAAAAAAGGAGGAACTACCCAGCCGAAGCTGGCGAATGGCAGCGATCTCAAACAAAGGCGCGGCCACGAGCTTACAGCAAGAGCAGGGTCTTAGCAACAGCAACAGCAACAACAACGGCGATCAACAGCAGTACTCGACGACGTGGGAGCTGTGGCAATGGCACAGCACAGGTTATAACGGTCTCGGAAGCTGCGGCTATCCCAGCAGCATGCGAGCTATTTAAAGAGTACGACGATAGTTAGAGGCAATCATTCTACCCCGCGAGCTCATCACTGAAAGGTCTCCTAGTGCCACTTCTTTAACTTGTTAAATTTGCATACGGCTGGCACACTGTATTAGACTCTGATCTTGTGTTAATTTTCACGTAAAGAACTTAACGTAAAATGCGAGACCCCATTTTCGTATTTCGTCATCGCTGCAGACTTCAAGTTACGTAACGGTATTGTAATTATTGTTATCCCTGAATTTGCTAGTTTCATCGATCTCTTGTCATGTGTTCATCCTTCATTAAAACAAGAAAAATGTGTGGCCACATTCAAAGAGATGTGTTTTCTTTCTGAAAATAACTCCTTTGATTTGAAGATCCGACTCAAAATGATTGAAAATTTGAAACGACGATAAACCTGAATTCGGAAAGAAAAGTAGGGTATTACAAGTGGTGGAAGCGAAAGTGAGATCATAACCCATTAAAGCTTAAAGCTCATAACGCTTTTGTAAAGAGACCGCTTCTCACCACGCTACCAATTCAAATAAAAAACTTAACGTAAATGGCCAAATGATTGCTCATTAGGAAATTTATTTCACTCATCACTGTACCCATTCTATTCATATAATTTATGCCATTGTATTGATTTATTTGTGTATTTCCTGTGTGAATTAGTTTCATTATTTGCATTTTGCGTCAGTGTATTGATTTATTTCTAAAAACTTTGTATGAACTCATGCCATATTTACCATTTTGATGCTTTCACCCATTTAATGTCTCATTTTCATTACCCAATTTAACCCATTTTACCTTTCTAACAAGATTATTATGCCTATTCAAACCCTATTTTGTGCCTATTATGACCTTATTTTGCATTGCTGATGTTATTACCGATTCATTTATTTTCTGTGTATTTGGAAAAATGTTGTACGAAACGTTGCATTTAAATTCCTGATTTAAAACTCTAATTGCTATTAATGTTCATTGTGGATACATTCGCATTACTAATTTTGATCTAATTATCTATTTGAAATCATGGCGGAGAACAATTATGAAAATATTGCTACCTTAAATCATGCGATCGAACTGCCTAAATTTAATGGTGAAGGCTGTGTAACTTCATTTTTAAAGCACTTCCAGACTCGAGTTGATATTTACACTAACGATGTAGACTTGCAATGTCGTTATTTGAAAAATGTTCTTACTGGAAAAGCTTGGGATTCATATGTTCTTAAATCTGATCAACTAATCACACTGGACGATGTCAAAACTTGGCTTATTTCTGTGTACAAGGGGGCCATGAATTATAGAAAAACCGTTCATAAAATCCTATTTAATCTGCGTCAGGAGAATGATGAGAGTGTCAATGCTTTTGCTACACGTGTGTTGGCCAGCTGGAAGGACGCATTCGGCCAAGAATGGCATTACGAGGATGGCAAAGCACAAAAGATCCTCATCCCTACTATCATTAAGAATATGAATCCCAAGATCAGTGAGAAATTACCGCATGATTTCGACCCGGAAAATGTTACCAAACTCTTAGATAAAGCGAGGTCAATTGAGGAATCTCTTATTGAAGAGAGAGCTATGTGGAACAGAAAAAGACGAGCCCACGAAAGTGACGTAGTAGTGGAGAAATATCAATACCGGCCACCACAAAAGCGAGCTTATCAGCCTAAAAACCCATACAAATGGCAAAGTGCATCGCTTAAGAACTCCCGTCCCTTCAATAACTATCAACGTAAATTCAATGAACATCCAAGCCAGAATAGTAACATCGCCGCGGTAAAGTCAAAAAACTTCCAAGGCAACAGGGATGCTTACTCCCCATAATTATCTTGGATGTCGAACAAAGGAAATGTTCTACTTTCGTGGACTCTGGTTCTTCTGTTACCCTCATAAAGTCTAGCGTTGTGAACAGGTTATTTCCTAATCCCCCTCGAATCAAACGTTGTACGAAAGTTCTTTGTTCTGTGAACGGAGACAAAATTCACACTCTTGGCACAATCGATCTTAAATTTAATTTAGGCAATGTAGACTGCTCTCACGCCGCCATCATAGTTGAAGATACCTTTTTTCCCGGTGCTGTGCTTCTAGGGCGCGATTTCCTTAAGAGGTTCAGTGTTGAAATTAAATACGGTAAACGTGAAGCGGCCATGTAAAAATTAACGACAGAACTTATCATTTTCAAAACGTTGGAGCCTCTAATTCAAATAACTTTGTAAAGCAATCTGAGGACGCGTCTTTCAGTGTAGCTAGGATGTCAAATGATCTAACCGTTGAAGGAGGCACGTTGTGTCATTCCATTTTAAGAGTTCCCCGGCACATGAATGGCAGAACAGCCGATTTAAAACAGAGCGTTACATGCAAAGGAATAGCAGTGCCTCGTACGTTAGCTACTGTCCGTGATGGTACCGTGCCTGTAGTCTTTGTTAATTATAATGATAAGAATGTTCTTGTACCCAGGAATAAAATTTGTGCTACATTGGATGTTGCTGTTGAGGAGCCAGAGCCAGACCCGCGTGAAAGCAAGAGTGACGCCCGTGTTGTGACTACGCTCGAGAACACTAGGGATGTAGGTGTGGCAACAGTGTGCGAGGCCAGACGGGCGCCTGCTCAAAGCCAGTGCAGTCGTGAGCTACTGCCTAACAGTGGATTGTTGCCAGCCGCGGAGAAACGCAATGAACCTGAATTCAACCAAATGATTGACGATGTAGACTTACCTCATTAAAAATGGATCAGAAAACGACCCTTGTAAATTTAATTAACAATCATAGGAATGCGTTCGCAGTAGGAGACGAGATAGGTCTCGCGCGAAATGCTGTGCATAGGTTAGACGTTCAGGGACAAAATCCCATAAATACGCCCCAGTATCGTGTTCCTCATGCTACTAAGCAATTGATAGAGGAGCATGTTCAAGAAATGCTGAGACAAGGAGTGATTGAGCCGAGCTTCTCGCCTTGGTCTTCCCCAATCTTAGCTGTACGTAAAAGTGACGGCTCACATCGAATTGTAGTTGACTTCCGTCTTATTAACAAAATTTGTAAGAAAGACGTTTTCCCAATTCCACATATGACCGAGACATTGGAAAGCTTGAAAGGCTCTAATTTGTTCACCACTCTAGACATGAGAAGCTCCTACCATCAGATTGAATTATCTCCAGAAAGCCGGGACATCACCGCTTTCAGAACGTCGACAGGCAGTTACAGATACTTGCGTTCACCTCAGGGTCTCATAACATCTGCGGCGGCACTTCAAAGAGCAGTTCATATGGCTTTCGCTCCATTCATTTCAAAGTTTCTGTTCTGCTACGTTGACGACATCATAATCTACTCAAAAGACTTTGAAACTCACGTTGAGCATTTAAAGAAAGCCCTTTCACAAACAGCGGCCTCGGGTTTCAAACTTAGTTTAAAAAAGTGTCAATTTGCCACAAGTAGTGTGACTTTTCTCGGTATCAAAGTCAGCTCGGAGGAACTAACTCCCCGACCTGATAAGGTACGAGCCCTGGCGGATGCTTTGAGACCCCGAAGTGTTAAAGAAGTCAAGCGCTTCCTTGGCGCAGGCGGATTCTTTCGGAAATTCATTCAGAATTACGCACATATTGCTGCGCCCCTTACAGAGTTAACCAAGAAGACGAATGCTTTTAGGTGGACTGATGTTCACCAACGAGCTTTCGACGACTTGAAGGATAAACTTGTGTCAGCGCCTATACTTAGATTTCCTGACTTTCAGAGAGAGTTTGTTCTGCACACTGATGCCTCGGGCATTGCAATCGGTGGAGCATTACTTCAAATGCATAATGGTGTCGAATTACCCGTAGCCTATTACAGTCGAAAACTGAAAGGAAATGAACTTAAATATTCCGCAACAGAACTCGAAGCACTTGCCATTCATGATTCAATCAAGCATTATGATGCGTACTTGTATTTGAATGAATTCGTCGTGGTGACGGACCACCGCCCCTTAACGTTCATTTTTGCTAATAAAACAGGTAATCACCGTATTTCCAGGTGGGCATTGCTCTTGCAGGAGTATAACTTCTCTGTTCGATACAAACCCGGAGCGCAACACCACTTGCCAGACTACCTGTCTAGATCTGAGAGAACCGTCAATGCTGTTGTTGACTCTGCTGAGTCAAACCGTAGTAATAAGAATGATCCTAGAAATAATATTAATTTTCCTTCTAGAATTAAGCCTTGTTCTAGTAATGATGCTACAGATGTTCCTGTCGACGACGTGTGCCCTCAACCTGTGTCCAGTGAACGTGATGAAAACGTTGCCGTCAAGGCGAAACGGTTAAGTTTAGATAATATTGTCTCAGAGCAAGAAATGGACTCTTATTGGTCTTCCGTTAGAGATGTGATAAATAATAATGATCAAGGTAACTGTAAGATCTCGAACATTGACGAGTATTTTATTGGTGACAATGATGTCCTATGTAGGTTGTCGAGAAAAAAACGCAGAAACGGTAGAAGTAATGTACAGATAGTCATTCCTAAAACTCTAATTAAGGTTGCTTTAAAACTCAGCCATGACAATGTTTTGTCAGCTCACATGGGCTCCCTGAGATCTCTTGAACGTGCCAGAGGTAAATTCTTCTGGATTAATCAGATCCGTGATGTCAAAGACTATGTAAAGAAATGTCTACCGTGCCAACGAAGAAAATAGCAAGGTCAATTTAAAGTCCCCTTGGGCAAAATTTCCTGAGACTTCTTACCCCCTTGAAAGAGTTGCTGTTGACCTTGTTGAACTACCTGTTAGTTACGATGGCAACAAATACCTCTTAACAATTGTGGATCATTTCACGAGGTATGTCGATGCTTACCCTCTTACAGATAAGTCTGCCGATACTGTCACCAGAGCTTTTTTCCAATACGTCGGAAAATTTTCAGCCCCAAATACGATTGTCAGTGACAGAGGTAGTGAGTTCACGAATAGATTGTTTCAAGAGGTGTGTAAGAACTTGAACACTAAATCTCAAACCACGACTGCATATCACGCAATGTCGAACGGTTGCTGCGAGAGAATGAACGGTATCCTGAAAACTGCAATCTCTCATCTAGCTGCTGAAGATAAGTTCAGTTGGGACGAGAGCGTGGCCTTCGTGACTCTGGCTGTAAATACCTCCTATCAGACGGCAATTAAAGACACGCCGTTCTTCTTGTTCTACGGCAGAGATGCAAACCTTCCCTACCACGATATATTCAAGGAACAACCAATCAACTACGCTTGCGACCAGGAGTATTCAGTCGAGGTTTCACTCCGGCTGTCTAAAGCATTTGCTGCAGTTCGAAAAAATTCGGAAGCTGCGAGGCAAGTCGCTGCGAACAATTATGATCGGACGGCCAAAGAATGTGATGTCCAAGCAGGGGACCTTGTCATGCTTCGGAATGAGTCAGGACATGTCGAGGACAGGGCCTTTCCGACTCGGTTCAGGGGGCCGTTCAGAATTATTTCTCGACGCGGAAATAACATCACCATCAGGGGTGTATACTCAGACCGAAAGGAGCAGAATGTACACTTGAACCGTGTGAAGCGTGCTTATCTTGACGACGCTTTAGCTTTTCCCTTTAACAACGACAGAAAAGAAGATGATCCCCAAGAATCGGAAATATATGACGTTCCGGTTACGCGAAACGAACATCGCCATAAGGAGAAAACTGTGCGCAGATATCCTCTGAGGAATAGAACTCAACGACAAAATTAGGCGTAATTGCGCTTGCCCCTTTCAGGAGGACTTCCCAAAACGTCGACCTGATTACCTCATTTCATTCTCAAATGTACTATGTTTAACGTTAAGAATGTTTCCTAATCATTTCCCTTGTGTTTAACATTTCTTTCATATTTCAAATTTAGGATAAGTGCTTCGACTTAGAATTAACTGATTTCTCCAGCGAAATGCGAGTAGAATGCTTCTACCCTCTTGTATTACATGTTTAATGTCGATGTGATAAGCCAACTTATGTATTCACCTTGATGATGCTCATTAATTAGATAGAAAATTTACTTGATGTCAAATTTGCATCGCGTTCGTGTGCCTTTTCATAACTCCTCTACAGGAGTGCGTGGTAATACGTAGAAAATTTCCTTTACAGCCCAATAGCTATCTGAAATATTGTATGATGTATTGTGTATTTCTAATCCGTTTCCTTTACTTTGCATTTATTTCATTTCGTGTTAGTTATAATGTTCTCTTATGGATTTCTTTGAGCTTATTTCGCGTTAGATTACTTTGATCTAGTTATGTACTGATTGAAGGATGATACACCGGGTTGTAAATAGCAAGGGAGAGATGGGATGAGTAGATGGATAGCAATTGATTGCAATACTCAAAGAAATCCAAAGGGAAATATTTTGTCAAGCCCTAAAATTAACATCGAACAATTGTTCCAGCAACACAGTGCCTTCTGTGGCACGCAAGCAAGCGACTGACTGAGACGAAGCGCAGCGCAGTGGCCGTGAGCAGCCCACCAAAGCAACAGCACACACACACGACGCACGAGAGCAGCGACCGGGAGGCAGTGCTCATGCTGAGTGCCCATTGATGTGTTGGCAACACTGCACTCAACCAGCTGTCCCGCTACGCTTTTGCTACGACCTTGCGGTTAAAGGGTCTGTCGCAGCTGTCTGGGTATCCTACGACCGCAGCTGTGCGTGGTGCAATCGTCGGGCGAGTGAGCTCCCATCTGCGGCGACGGTACACGCACTCGTACAAGGACTGGACTTTCTCCTGAACATCTATATTTTCGCCGGACATGGATTCAACAACGTCGAAGGAGAAGTAAAGAAGATACCGATGGACATCAATACGTCCATAATAACTACACGCAAGAGGTTGAGTATGGACTGATCGCGTAAACACTCGATGTTTATTTTCATAGGGTGGTTTTTACCCCTGGACGTCTTCAGAAGGCCTCTGGTAGAACGTCGATAGCCACGGGAGAAGATCTTCGGTAGTAAACTGGAACAGGGCGTCCCGACGACGACAGTAAGCTACTGTGAATTTAGGATCTTCGATTCAGAAGTGCGTTAGAAACACAAATCTCAAGGCTTGTCTAATTTCATCCCTGCAATGAAGTACGAATCTCAGATGCGTAACTTCAGTAGACGGAAGCTTCCAATTTGCATCCAGGAGGATGCTGAGAAATATAGGACGGGGGAATTTTGTCATGTCCCTAGTACGAACCGTTAAATTCTACCACAAGAAGGAGTGAGGACGGTTGAGCGTGAGTCCGACATCTGGTCTGCTACAAAAAAGAAACCTGCAAATTCAGCACAACACGGCGCGGAAGGAGCGACGCTTGCGCAGCAGTGACTTGACGGTTATAAAAAAAGGAGGAACTACCCAGCCGAAGCTGGCGAATGGCAGCGATCTCAAACAAAGGCGCGGCCACGAGCTTACAGCAAGAGCAGGGTCTTAGCAACAGCAACAACAACGGCGATCAACAGCAGTACTCGACGACGTGGGAGCTGTGGCAATGGCACGGCACAGGTTATAACGGTCTCGGAAGCTGCGGCTATCCCAGCAGCACGAGAGCTATTCAAAGAGTACGACGATAGTTAGAGGCAATCATTCTACCCCGCGAGCTCATCACTGAAAGGTCTCCTAGTGCCACTTCTTTAACTTGTTAAATTTGCATACGGCTGGCACACCGTAATAGACTCTGATCTTGTGTTAATTTTCACGTAAAGAACTTAACGTAAAATGCGAGACCCCATTTTCGTATACGTCATCGCTGCAGACTTCAAGTTACGTAACGGTATTGTAATTATTGTTATCCCTGAATTTGCTAGTTTCATCGATCTCTTGTCATGTGTTCACCCTTCATTAAAACAAGAAAAATGTGTGGCCACATTGAAAGAGATGTGTTTTCTTTCTGAAAATAACTCCTTTGATTTGAAGATCCGACTTAAAATGATTGAAAATTTGAAACGACGATAAACCTGGATTCGGAAAGAAAAGTAGGGTATTACAATTTTATGATACTCACCCCACACACACGGTGGTTGACAGACTACAGCGTTTCCGTGCATTGATTGTACTTAAAGAACTTAACTTGGGGTTGCTACGTTTATCTGTTAAGTGATAGTGGCTATTTTGCCACTTCCTCTCAACAGGTATGCCACGCTGTTGATTTCGAAATCTAGGCATTTCAATTTTCAAAATTTTCAACATTTTCCGAAAGTTAATCATCGGCAGCATTTCAAATAAAGTATAACCTGCTTATTTACTCCTGAAACAAAATGCGCTGAAAAAGTTGTAACAAAATGTTAATTTATTTTTCTTCACGGATGAGAAATTGAGTCGGCAATTTATTTCCTGTTATTTACGTAAACGTCTCGGGCAATATCAAACTGTTTTTGAGGCTGTACCAGCTAGCAATAGGTGAACATAGAAAGATTATGAATGAAAAGTGTGATGACTGTTTTTTAATGACATCGAAAACGACGAAAGCGTTCAAAAAATTCTGGCAACTCAATCAGTTGATCACACTACCTTCTGATCATACAACTGCATTCTCATTAATTACTACCTCGTGGGTCATGCAATGCAATATGATTCGTTTCCGGACAGCTCCACTCGTTTAAGTGCATAGCATATTTTTAATAGAAGTAGGAACTTACACATGACAATTGAAAGTTTGAGCGCAAACGTAAACATACATACCACACTTTATGTATTATAGAAGATCGAAATATATAAATTAATAAATTATTATCCAATAACCTGCATCAGAACTTACTTAGTAATAATTCCATATATGGCAGAACAGCAATCAAAGTTAAAAGATAAACTACATTGGATGTACAATCAGATTGCAAGTTAGTTTAAGGGGAGCGTTCCCCATGGGGTTCCATGGTTTGGAGATAAAGTGATTTTTAAAGCTATAGGAAGTGTAAGGAGCCAGATACATCCTGCAAAAAAATGAGACTCGCATGTTCACTCGTTCGCCCGCTACGGGGGTTTGAAGAATGGGGGGGAGGGGAGGGGAAGTGGGATTTTATCATGTTACACCTCCCCCTTGGCACTTTCTTCACGGTGCGATGTTGCTATGTCATCTTCTATCACTATTTATTACTGTATAATAATTTCAAGGCTCCTAGCTGACCCCACAAATAATAACGAATAAAAATTGAGATTGTTTATGTTTACCTATATTGCCTTATTTTGCAGGATCGGAATGTGGGGTTTCAAAATGCATCTCCTCCTACAGTTTTCAAGCTACAATGACGGTTTTCGTATCATTGGATGCGGAATGGCAAGTAGATTATGTGAAATAAAGGGTATCTTCGAAATTTGTCACGATCAAATGTTGTGACGTCACAAATGAAAATTTCCCCCAAAAAATGAATGGGGCCTCGATAAAATTTGTTACATTTTTTCTTATGACTTTAGAGAGTTTTTGGTTACTTCCTGTAATGTCCAGGATATTCCGCATCTAATGATACCAAAATCATCACTTTAGCTTGAAAACTGTAGGAGGAGATGCATTTAGAAACTCCCCCCCCCCAAAAAAATTGCGTTTGTTTCGAATATATCATTTTCTATCAGGAAAATCGTTTTTTTATTAAAAACGAATGATTACAAGTTGCATTTCCTATCAGTATACCAAATTTCATTGCTCTAGGTTCAATAATAAAAAAAGTTCCGTATGGGGAACGTTAAGCTTATCTTTATCGAATGAAATGCGCTCCCAAGAGAGATGGGAGGAAGACACCATTTAATACAAAATAAAGGAAACCAAAAATATATGCACAAGTGTGTTCCCCTCTGGATTCCGTCAGCACATTAGATAGAAAAAGTTAATTTGAAACTAAATAACAACAACGAAGGTGTTTCAAAGAGTGGAAGAAGGAAGGTCTCATTTAGCATGGAGTCTTGGAGAACGAGGATTCCAAAAATATGTATTTGCGCATGGGATCCCTTAAGCAGAGAAACAGTAAGTTAGGAAATAAGTTTATGGAATAAAATAAAATGTTAAGAAGGAAGTCATAGTTTCTTAAAAAAGGGACTAAAGTGAGCATAAAAAAGAAGGTCCGCTACTATACCGCAATTCGATTCTATTCAAACAAAAGAGTCTTACATATCAGCTCGAGACCTCACATTTTCTCGCTGGAAGCATTTTATCCCATTGGTGCAATAGTTTCCTCCTCAGAGATTCATTCCGTATATAAACACATATATGTATACGATAAAGATTTTAAGTTAGTTTAAGCCTCTCTAATTAGAATAAAGGAGTTTTGAAGAGAGGAATGATTGATTATAAATTAGTTTTAGGCTCCCTTTACCACAACAAAGATGTTCAAAGAGAGGAAGGAGGAAGGCACTATTGTGTATGGAGTTGAGGTAACGTGAAATCTATGCACAAAAAGTGTTCCCGCAAAGGATCCCGTGCGAATAGAAACAGTAACATAAAAAGGAAGGTCATGAAACAAGATAAAAGTTTAAGAAGATAGTCAGAGGTGCTGAAAAACAGGGCAGCAGTGAACAGAAAGAAGATAGTCCTTACAAAAAAAAAATTATTCGAACAAAAAAGGCCTACTCAACTCTCAGCCTCACATTTTCCGAAGAGGGGAATGCTACATAGAATGGCGTTAATGATGAAGGGAATCTATGTACGAGGTATGTCCACATCCTTTGCATAGAAAAAGATAGAAGTTCGTGAAACAAGAAAAAGTTGAAAAAGAAAGCATAAGGTGCTGACAAAAAGGACTGCAGTGTACCGAAAAATATGGTGCGTAACAAAACAAAGAAATGTAACTTAAAAAACCTCCGGGCTTAATATTCCGGTAAATGAAGGCTTACATTATCTTCAGTTTAGGTTGGGACTTTACATATTCCCCATGAGCTATTGGATAAATGACTCACTCATACGAGACATGAGGTAGCTTCAAAACCAGCCTAGGAATATTCGCAGTACAAATACTTTGCACCAAAACAGTACAAAATGAAAAGACACCCATCTATTCTTACAAAGCTTCCCCCGAGATGAAAATCAACGAGGAATAAAAATGAGTAGACCAGATGGGAAAATTAGCGCAAATCTGGTGAATAGCAATCTTTTACGAAACAGTATTGGTGAGGTAGTTCCGATCCCCGATAGAGGGAAGTCCGTGGCTCTGATAGCCGAATGCATGGACTCAGATCAGCATACAATCACAGAGAATTGTCCATGCATCGTAAAAGTTGCCGGCCCATGCAAGATACCTCCAGCTAGGAATGTACTATGATCGTGCTTTGGTTCGAGATTAGGTTATAAGTTAGTTTGATCCTTCCTAACCACAATAAAAGTATTTCCAAGAGAGAGAAGAGGAAGGTATCATTTAGAGTGGAATTAACACGTTCACCACATTTCCGCGGTCATTAATGGTGGATTTGGTTAGGTGGTTAGTTGCAAAATTGGAAAATCGACTTTACTGCTCGAATACATTTTTATCCTTCTTAAAAAAATACAATTGCACGATAAAATTTCACCTCGCAGGATTACAATAACTTTATAAAGAGGTCGCGAAACGGATAAAATGTTAGTCATTTATACCGGTACATGGATTGGCAATTTACATACTGGTACACAATATTTGGCCAACACGCGGGGAGCGTGTTGAGGAAACGGCGAACCTATCCACAAATTGTGTCCCCACACCCAGCGCATAGATATGACCAAGTAAAAAGATGTCTTTGGAATAACAAGAAAGTTGGACAAGAAAGGAGAAGCAGGTGATGAAAAAAAGGAACCGAAAAACGATGGTCCGTGACACAAGAATAAAACATATATTCTATGTTCAGAGGGGGAATCTAACTATCCCAATCTAAATATCCAACTTCCTTGAACTATCCTTTAGCTAGGGACCTAGATCTTTCCTCCAGAAGGGCTAATTCACGTACAGACATAAGTTACACCTCGTGATATCAGCATGACGGTTTAGAGCTTTTCAACAATGAAAATATCGCTGTGACCAAGTACCTATCAAGGCCCATGCATTATGTGAAGCCTGCAGGTACAAGAAGACAGTGACAAGGAGCTCCCTTAATTTTACCTCAATTAATACAATCGTTCTAGTTCCGGAACAAGGTAAACGGAAAACACAATTCATGAACTACAGTTAACAAACATTGCGATCTATCGATAGATACGTGCAGTCTATCGATCGATGCGATCTTGTAGAAGATTAAGATTATAAGATTATAAGTTAATTTAAGCCTCCCTAACCGCTGCAAAAATAGAGCGTATCGAAGAGAGGAAGGAGGAAGGCACCATTTAGTATGGAGATAAGAAAATGAGCAATCTATGCAGAAAGGGCATAGAAACAGTAAGATGGGAAAAATGTTTATGAAATAAGATAAAAGTTGAAGAAGATAGTCAGAGGTGCTGAAAAACAGGATAGTAGTGAACCGAAAAAGTTGGTCCTTACCATAACAAAAAAAAACATTTTATTTCAACAAAAAGAAGGCCTACCTAACTCTCAAGCTCGGGCCCTCACATTTTTCCCCTGGGAGCGCTAATTCCCATAGATACAATAGTTGTATCCCCCTGAGGGGGCGATCTTGTAGAAATAAAACTACGTTGACATTTAGGGTTTTCTTCCCCCAGATACTCTGACTAATGATTTAATAATCATTCATTTACTAATGATTCAATTATTTTGTACATGAATTCAGGGTACTGATAAAAGTCGTGTTATTCTGCTGCCATAATTTTTTTCGACAGCTACGAAAAAATTCTACTTCACAAAACGCCATACTTTTTTTAAATTCCCCTTCGTTGAAACAATTAATATAAAGGTCCAGTTTTTCCTTCTACAATGTATTTCACTCAAAATTATGAGGGCCAGTTTGTAAATAATCGGAGTTCAACTGTTCCAGTGCTCATGATTTCCGCAAAAACGTTCTCTTTGTTGAAGAATAAATCAAAAGGCTTTCATATCGTCACCTCTAACGAAAAGTTACTTTTCCTCACCAATTTTGTAGTCGTTCTGCATAAAACAATTGCAGCGACTGCCAACCAACTCAGAAAAGAATAGAGAGGTCATCCTCAGGTTACAACCGGAAAATAGTGCAGAGCTGAGCCAAATTAAATGCTGTAACTTCAAATAAACCCCAATCTTTATTACAACATACCGTACGATCTATAAAAGAACTGCAGAATACTGAAGTTGAATGAGCGAGCGTATGGGATCTCGCTCTTCTTAATATATGAAATCAATGCAGCAGTAACCCATTCTTGCAGTATTACCGACGTCGTGGTTTCTGGATGAATCGTCTGTACCCCACACAACAATGCCAAGCATAGAAAATTATTACCATTCTGAGCAAATTCGATAACTCAAAAATTTAGAAAAAATTATAATGATTGATAATGAAGTTTAGCCAGAATCATGATAGTTTACCATTTTAAGAGCTCACAAACTTGAAGTGCTTGATTTGCCATCCATGGTTACAGCGGGCCAAAGTATTTCCTAAAAGCGCAGTCGTAAGCAAAATGCATGTTGCAAGAATGATCAATAAATATTTAAAAAACCTTTACTTCCATGCAATGCCTTAGTAACCAACGTGCGCTTCGAACACTGAACGATCAAAAAGGATTAACCGCAATAATTTTTACTATTTCATTGCTCATTCAATAACTACTCCTCCGGTATCCACTGCAGTATTACACTACCCCGAAAAAAATACAGCCCAGAAAATGACCGTAAGCTTACAGCCCCGAATATTGCTCAAGAGCGGCTCACGCAGCGACGAAGCGCCGCAATACCACACCCGCTGTAGAGCGGCTTGATCCGATACCTCGTACCTCCTCCACGCCTGAGGCTCCGGCGCGCCATGACCGCCTCCCCGGACTGATGTCGCTCGGGACAATCGGCCTCGAGAATCTCTTTGTTTGCTGCGTCCCCAGTTCAATCGCAGGCCCACAAATGATTTCAATTACCACCTGGCTGTATTTGAAACTCGAGGTACACAGCCCGACCACGGAAAGCAATTACGGTTAATTCTGGACGCCGAACTCAAATGGCAGCGAAAACAGAAAATAACGGAAAAAACGATAACAATGGAAGCTGGTCTCTGCAATTTTATTACATTATTGTTTTGTGCTTCAATACTCGATTTATTCGTGCGGGTTAATTTAATTTTATATTCGAATTCTCACAAAAAACTTTTGTTGCAAACTCATTAGCAGTGCAAATCAGATAATGCATAAAATCAATATCTAATACTGACCAAATAAATTCCTTTAGACCTTAATATGCTGAGGACAGACACTATTTGCGATTCTGCTTCACAAGTCACTTGTGCAACACATATGTGACCGTATATATAATAGGTAAGAAACACCGAATTGAAACACATTGGAGAAGGATGCATGTAATTAGCGTGATGCTGCGTTGAAACGTAAAAAATTATCGTTACAACACACCAAGGTTTCGGGAAAATAATTGACTCTTTCGCCTCGAAAATAAATTCGAAAGCTATAAATTTTGCATAAATAATATGTACAATGAAAAAATTCGGATGATTTACCGAAAATAAATGATTCAGTGAAACAAATAAATTCGTTGAAAATAATGATCATTGTAAGTGTGCAAACAATTACACTAAAGTCATGACAAAGATGACCTAGACTACTTTAAAGGAAATTGCAGTTGCTGGACCAGCTTCAACGCTGGAAGGGCTATTTTTGAATAAATTGCTGCAATCAAACCGTTGAAATTTTTAACATGATAAAAATTGTCATATTTCCAATTTATAAGTCTCCCTAAAACAACCCACCATTTAAAAGAGCGACTTTTAAGCGGTAGCAATTTACGCATTATAATAAATGTTTTAAATCTAAGACAGAATTATAATCATTTGCATATAATGTCATTTTACAACATTGACCATATTTTTACACGGAGTTCACTTGAATCTAAATGATGTTATGAGAAAGCCTACCTGCTTTTTCGGGCTCTTACTAACACAGTTTAGTGAACAGCTTTCAAAGCAAAGGCGGTGTGTGGCTGCGAGGTGAGGGAGGTACAGAGAATACCTACACATCTTGTCCGACCTACATTTTTGGCAGAAGCAGAACTTGAACTACGACGGTTGATGCTGAAAATTGCTCAAAAATGACCTTAACCTGAGTTGCTCTCCAGTGGAACCAATACGAATAGGGAAAAAGATACGGTATAGTCATACAAGAAATCATTCAAAAATCGAGTCCTGGAAAACTTCGTTCGTAATATCGGAATGTGATTTCTCTTAGAAAGTTATGTCAGACATTTTCAACAGAATAAGTTGAAGACACGAAAACAGGTCTATGATGCTACAAGACAAAAATGTCTGTAAGAGGAGTGAAATAAGAACTTATGATAACGATAAATTATGAAAATTGCAGAAGTAATCGTAATAAGTGTTAATTTTCTGATTTGGTGCATCAACGAAGGCCGCAGTAGATCCTCATCGTCCCCAGTGAGCTCAGGGCTTGTTGTTGCTTATTTATAAAAGTTTTTAACCTTGGAAAACCTCAGTTCTTATCACACCGATTCCTGTTAAATTAAACATAGCTTACCAATAGTTTCTCTGTGAACAAGTAGTTCGCGGTATAAGCTTTGAGCATTGCAAGAGATATTAAAAACTTAGGAAAATGATATACTATATATCAAACGTATTCGTTGTTACTTTGATCGGTTGTGCACCACACCGACCTCTTCCACGAGCGATAATTGGAAAATAACGGCAGAGTCGATTAACAATTGAAAATAAAAGCACGTGGATGGTCAGTAGTTGATTCTGCACTGAATAAAACACGAATCCTTCTCTTGGAGCGCGATCTTTACCTTCCGCTGGTGCGCAATCATTCATTTAGTTAAATATCAGCCCTTTCAGAGCGGCGATTTCGGATATACTTAGACAGATTGAGCTGATATTGAAAGAAAAAATAAAGATACTAAATTTTAACGTAATATTTTTGCTGAAAATGACAGTGAAAAACTTTCTTTTTTGCATGCAATTTCTTAAATTTCTGTAATGCAAACAAAACTGATAAGCATCGTGAGTAAAAGTTACAGATGATGAAGAGGAAACAAAAACTTCGCAAGCAACAGAAGAAGAGCATCAGAACTAGAGGGTTAATTGATTGATTGTAACTTAGTTTCAGCCTCCCGTATACCACAACAAAAGATGTTCAAAGAGAGGTAGGATGAATGCACCATTTAGTATGGAGGTAAAGGAACGCGGAACCTATGCACGAGGTGTGTTCCCGCACAGGATTCCTTGCGCATAGAAACAGTAAGTTGAGAAGGAAGGCTTAGGAAACATGTTAGGAAAAGTTGAAGAAAATAGTCAGAGGTGCTGAAAAACAGAACAGTGAATGAAAAAAGATGACCCATAACAAAACAAAAACTATATGTCATTTCAACAAAAAGAAGGCCTGTCTGACTCTCAACTCGGGGCCTCACGTTTTCTCCCTAAGAGTGCTAATCCCCATAGATGCAATAGTTGTATCCCCCTGAGAGAAAGTACAGGGTTAAAAGCGATAAAAAAAAATGAAATTGTGCTCTCATTTCGAAAACTCTTGATGCACAATCGAAAACTGAAATGAATATGAGTGGTCGAAGAAACACCAAACGAACGCTGCTAAAAGAGCAAAAATAAAAAACGGAATGATCTGTAATGCAAAAAATAGATAAAGAAGAGACTCATTTGAAGCGCCTGCGAAAGTGAAATAACGCTCATGGGAAAAATAAAGTCAACACGCTGCTGAACAGTACCAGTAAAGGAAATCACTCCTAAGGATATAAACGAGGAACAAACGAAGACAATCACGCAAAAGAGCGATTCATTGATCATCCTTATAAAAGCTATAAAAGCTAAAACAGTGAAGATAGAAATAAAAGTGTATTATTAAAATTCCAAAAAAATACTGCTAATTAAGTATCTCTTCGAGTTTCATGTTGCTGCGGGCTCACCTGGTGAGCACAGAGTTTTGATGGGAAGCTGATGAAGACAGATGCTTTCACGGGCAGCAGCTCTGTAACCTCACCAGGTTGTGGCGAAGAGTACTGAAGGTCTAAATGCACATTTGAGCTTAGAGTGAATCTCCCCTCATTTTTGTGTTCTATTTTTTAATTGTTATCATTATAATCTAAGGGTTCAAATAACGTATTCGTTCGAATGCGTTAGAGATAACAATCATCAAAACAATGCGAAAGACAAGGAATTAAAAAATGAATGACGTTCTGATAACATGGATGCAAGGGACTGTATATACTCAACGCAGACCTCTCGGACATAAGTTAAAACTGAAAAACATGGATCAGCTCGCTACGAATCTTGGTTGAAACAGTTTTGTGCAATGAAGGCATCCTAGGTTGTGGCGAGTAACTAGAGTTACAAGTGGAAAGAACACTCTTTCATTTACGAAGCAAGATACAGTCAGTATTCCTCTACGAGAAAAGCTCGGGAATTTCTCGTGTCTACTGAGGTAAGCTAAGTCTTGTTACAGGCGCTGAATGATAATCTTCCTTAAACTCACGCTCTTATAGGGAGCGTGCATTGTAATAGACAGGGCCACCGGCACTTAGTTGAACACACATTAATATGTTTCCTGCGAAGGGACCGAACCCACCGGTGGTCACTGAGGGGATTTTCATAATGTTGCTGACCGACCTGCAGTCTCTAATTTTGTTTTTATAAAACCTTAATGAAACCTAAATGAAGGTACAATCTAGCTAATATTTGATATTTTTAACATTGCTCACTACAATTTACTTTAAATTTGAATTGAATATTGAATTTCAATTGAACACTTCACAGGAAACGTGTTAACATAAGGTTGAGACCGTTGAAAATAAATGTTTTGCTCAATAATCGTATATTCAAAAAGGATTCGTTAAAGAGTTACAACAACTTGAAATTTGAAACGTATCGGAGAACAATTAATACTTTGATAGTATCAGGGCATTGAAATGGAGGAATTAGGAAAACAATTTTTATCATGAAGGCAAGAAACGGAGAACAGCCTAAATTATGACCACAAGAAACGAATTTTTATGTTAGTTTTAGGTGTTTACAAAAAATGTGCAAATTTTTGTGATGCGAGGCGTTCAAACGCCGGTGCAATGATTGCCTGACGCGATCGAAGACGCTAGAACGTTTATGAATCCCTAAGTAGGATTCAACAATTCTACCGATATCTTTTCCGGAATGAATCTGTGTGTTTCGTTTAACCAAATTCTTCAAATGCCCTAAGAAGTCAAAATCTAGGGACCCACTATCTGGATACTTTAGAGGCCATGTGAAAATTTCAAGTCCACAACTCTTCACCGAAGCATTTTCTACCAAACGTTTTGGGTAAAAAGTGATTATTTCAACTGCCCCAACTAAATACTCAAGTTTGTTCAACAAAGTGCTGATCACCCTGTATGCAATCAGACCTTGTGAGTTCAGCGCGCCAAATCTCTTTACAAGTGAATGCGTGCAATACTTCAACTCTCCTTTACAACTTAGCATGATTGGCAACAGAGTAAAGAATATATGGATAATTGATTGCGAAAGTATTAACGCATCACTAATTTATTTTGAAAACATCAAATCAAACATCAAACATCAAATTCCATATGTTTACCCAGTCTGAAGTTCAATTTGAATTTTAATAATTTAGAATACCTAATATAGGAACATTCTTTTTCACAGATGACCAAAGAGTAATGATATTACAAAAGAAAAGTTAGCCTCGGAACGCTCGGTTAGAGGTTATCAGAAGAGTTGCATAAAAATTACAATTTTAGTAAATATACCTCTTTATCCCACCGAGCAAATCCCTGATGACATCAGGTCAAAGCGCAATTTTTCAATTCATCTTAGACGTATTTTCATGAATCAAATGTCATTTTTAAATTTAACTTTTAAGAAAAATGTGTTTACATGAAAGTGGAGAATGTTCTCAAACCTATTATGAAATTCGATGCTAACTTGCAGTTACTTAAGAAATAGCAATTTAGATTTAATTTAAAAAAAAACGAGAGCATTTAAAGCATGGAAACAATGCCAGCGCTGTAGCATTAGTATATTATGCAAATGGAACTAGAGAATGCATTGATCAGATGCGCAAATAATGGCAACCATATCTGAGTAACTGATATTCACATTTGTCTCAAGTATTCGCATAAAAAAATTACAGCAAAACATCTTAATTCAAAGCATGTCACAGTCATCTCAAATGGAATAAACAACTCAATAACGTACACATGCACGCAGAGAATACAAAATATTGCTGGTTTGCAGATTATAAATTGTCAACTTAAAGAAAATCAAACTGCTCAGCCATTAGAGTAACCGTGCCTCACACTCGAAGGTTCTACCTCTAAATGAAAAGTTTAGCTCCGATGATCAGCTGAAATTGTTCATAACGGTCATGCAAATACTGAGAATATATTGCGATACTTGAAAGCCAAACATCGATCATATCTGGCCTCTCCGAGAACCAATATTCGGACACAGGCGCATCCCTCGAGACCCTTGAGGCCATGTACCACCCTGGCCGAAGAGCGGCAAGATGGCTTCTTCACAAGCACCGTAAATCAGACCTGTTCCTGCAAAAATTCGGAAAAATTGTAACACTTGGTCGGCGTCAACCTCATAAGTAATTCAGCAGCTCTCTCGAGACAGAACCCTAGTTCAACAACGCAAAGCCTCTATGTTCAACCTTCATACGCCGACACGAGATAATATTCCACAGATATATTTAATCTGTGAAAAGAGACAAGAATTAAAGCTAAAAAAACATAGGAATAGAATATTTTAAAAATCGTTTCAAAACTACATGAATTATAAATGCCCATGATTGACCATGAAATTTCATCTTAACCCGCAAACGCATTGGAGGTCCCAGGAGCGATCAAATCAGCTTAGATTTTACATGCCATGAATATGATGAATTGAATCGCATGTTATATCTTGGTCGCAGATGGCGTGTGTTTGAATTTTGCAATAGTCTGACATTTCGATTTTTTGCGCAGCATTTTTTCGCAGGCCTTTTGTCCTATTTAAACCATGATAAGCGTTTTGGATTGCAGCGTTTCGGATTGGAGACACTTTAGTTGAGCGGCGCTCAATTGGATCTCGCACGTGAGATTCACATAAATCATTATACTCAGATTTTAACTTGCACATATAAAACTCGCTTCGAAATTCGAGCGGCTTTGCAAATAATTAGGCTGCTTCCAATATTCAGGACTCTTCAATTCAATTTTTGCAGCTTGAATAATGTCAATGATGTAGGCAAAATCCTGCAAAATTGTCGCCTTTTGCAAGAATTGTACAAGTTTTACCAACACTCTTCAATGTAAAAAATTTTGAGGACAGTCATTGGATCACCTGGAAAAAATTATGCATTTGGAAGTATGTGTCATTCACAACTGTAAAATTAGCATCAAAAATACAGATCTTCACGCTATTAATTTAAAAAATTATCCGACAGTGCATTTACACAGCGCATTTACTACATATAGTATTTCTTGCGCATTGTTTTAAACAGCTTTGCTACAAATACTTAAACCAAGAATATTCTCATGCCGTATATGCGTGGACTTGTACAGACGTGCTCAGCTTGCTAAGCTGAATCGATAGTCTTCACTGCAAGCCTGATAATTATAAATAAAACATTTAAACAGCAAGCCTTAGATTTCACATTCAAATAACATCAAAACCATGCCTCAAGACTTCTCTCATAGCTTAGCACTTCGGCAGCAACAACAGAACCATGGATACCGAGCTTTTCGCTTGAGCTCAGAAACTGCCACACCACACGTAAAAAAAAGTCCTTTAACAAAACTCATTTACCCTTAATTGGTTCTGATCAAACACACATTTTGCATTTCAGTGCGATCGAGTTTTCGTAGCAACACGATTCCTTCCGCATAAGCACTTGTGCAAGTTTATGGAACGCAACTTGAAAGAACATTGAGCAATGGCTCAAGATATTCCCGTTACAGATGTTATTCTTGGTCTCTCGCACATCTACTTGGTCTCGCATACGCTTAGTGGGCTCCGCTAGCAAATTAAAAATTACTCAGCGCAGCGCTGCGTGCATTACACAAGCAGATATTTAAGAAAAATTTTAATTTATAGTTTTTCGTTGCCCCCGTTTTACTTTGGATACAAATTTCTTAGTACGAAACATGCCGACCTTGAATGACAACATTTATCCACAATGAAAAAAAGGTTCTCTCGCATAAAATTTGCCACGTCCCACTGCCACGTCGCACTCTGTGTTAACAAGCTCAGTACAGGAACTGAGCTGAAAATGTGAAAATGATGGAAAAACAAAAGTCGTTTAAACTCGTAAACTTCATAATATTTGCTCGCATTGAAGAGCAAATGTATTTTAAACAATTAACGTACGTTGTCATCAGTTAATATTTGCTCAACTCACAGTCTCTTAACTTTCTATTGGACTAAGGGGATCTTTTCATCGCTGATTTAATGGTAAAATAATACGTTAGTGATTACATAGCTGTGTACGTTAGCGTTCATTAACTTAAATTCATGCCCATTGCTTTAATTTATTAATAAATTACAAAGAAAAATAAATGTGAGAACAAATGAAAACGGGAAAAGAGCAATGAAAAAGATCGTTTTCCGACCAAACCAATTTATTGACACAGGTCCGCGAGTGGCTCGAGCGGTTTCGAAGCTCAATTAACGCACAGAGCTCCGGCAGGTCTAAAATAAACAAGAACCCGGTACAAATACGTACACGGAAAAAAAGGTGAAGTCTCCTAAACACTTGTGAGTGAAAACCAAACTTAAAGCAAACAAAAATACCTTTTGACACAGGGGTTCACTATTCCGAAACCAAAGGATAAATGGTACGACAAAGGCTGATTTTTACCTTTGTGGAGACCCAGGACGCACAGCGCCACATGTTGGCCCCAAAGGTGCGCACGCCGCCCTTCTCATCTTGCCTCGTGACGACACTGCGGTCCAACAACCGGGTCACTACTCCATCACACGACTCGTCTTCCGCTCTCTCTTCTTCACTGCCCGCGGTGTTCACTCGCACTGCGGCTTTGTTGCTGCTGTCCCTTCTTCTGTCACCTGTGCTTGAAACAGCACCGGTATGTTCATGACCACCTCCTGCTGGCGTTCCACTACCGTTATTGTCTTCGTCACCCTCTTCAAGACTAAAAGTACCACCACTAATACTTGTGTTTCCGAGACCGCTAGTTGCTACGTTACCACTATGACCTAAGCTTGTGAGCGATAATGCACTACCTCTTCTATTTTGAGGACGGTGAGTTCCAGCACTGGCGGTCGAGTTCGGACGCCCGGAGGACGAAGCTGGATTGCTAAGTCTTCCAGGCCCTGGTCTCGAGGTCGAGGCGCGGGAACTGAGGAGACTGCCTGAACTAAGGGAACTTCTGTGTGCAGTGATGGCGGCGACAGTTTCACTGATGGAACCCCTGCGGCTGCTTAAGGAGCTACGTGACCCAATGCCTCCGATATTGGAGCCTACCGAACTGCGTGAGGTGAACGTGCTGCGCGGGGGAGGCTTGGGAACTCCGCCGGAAGAGATGACTCCACCCGCAGCGCGCCCCCACGCCCCCGTGTTGGTACGCCGCACGAACACCAGCTCGACCTGGCCCTCCTCATCTGTGTCGGAGTCTCCTTTGCTCGCCACTGCATCTTTGCGACTACCAGACGATGACATTCCAGCTTCATTTTTCTTCTCCTCCGATTGAAGTTTCTTTTTCGTCAAGTTAGAGAAGCGCAAGTTTAAAACTTCTTTCAAAACTTCCTTGTCTTCGGAGTATCCTTCCTCCAAATCTTCATCTTCGCCTTCCTCTTCTAGTTCGTCAAGACTACCGGATCTTTGTTTTCTTCTGCGTCTTTCATCTTCTTGTTCGTCTATCGACTCAGATCTTCTGTATCGTCTGGTCTCATCTCTACTCTTTTCCGCAGGTTTCGACCCCCACCCTTCTCCCTTCTCTTCTTCCTTTCTTATATCATCCAGGAGTAACACCTTCGAAAACATTCACTTTTCAACAAGGAACTCAGCACTACCTACACACAGTCTACAATATCTTGCTATAACTTTATCATGTTTCAAAATATTAAAGCCGCCAAACGAGCACTCTGATTCTTACATCAGCGTCAAAAACTACATATTTCTACAAGTAATTCGATTATGCCTGAACGAATGAGGATGAAAGAGCACATTAATAACAGAGGAGGGATATGAGCGAGAGCGTGACAGGGTTGCACTTATGGGGTGTCCTGCCGCTGACACCGACAGTTCGCCAGTCTCTGGCGTGGGTTAAATTGTGCCAACCTAAGAAATATTTCCTGAGCTTCGAGTTGCAGTTAAAAATTTTGTTTGTGCCTCTAACTTTGAAATGTAAACACTGCACATATATAATACAATAACATAAAAAAAACTCTAAAATGAATGGACAAATCATTATTAGAAAAGTTTTCGCAGAAAGGTTTATTAATAAATACTTTAGTAAGAGCAAACATCATCACTTCAGAAAAAAGGAATCGTTTCACCTGAAATGAAGCACAAAAATGAAGTGCAACTATGATAAATGCGTGAACCATGCATGCATCAACGCTCCATGAAAACATGTTAAATTGCAGACTAGGGAACAGGAAGCACTGCACTGTCGCCTCTTATAGAACACCAAGTTACCAAACACAGTTCGAAGCACAAACTTTTCCAATCACTCAAATGCGCACCATCCCAAGTCCATGAAGTCCTGCTGTGGCGTCTGAACAATCTTCTGAATAGGACAACACTTTATGATGCACTTCAGGAGGCACATTCCATGTGTCACTACGAACGACCACATCAAGAACGCACGCCTCTGGAGGCGAACAGAGGACGCGCAGCACTCTAGCAGGATGAGAGGAGCAGCGCCAGCATCCAGGCCCCGTCATCTCAGGTGAGCGGGAGCGCGCTGGCGCAGCACCGCTCATCACGCCCCGCACCTTGCTACTCTCACACTTGCACCAGGGATGCTCCCTCGCTGGCTCCCCTCGCCTGCGCCATCCTTGCCCAGCACGACGGTAAGCCAGCAGTGAGGTGACGCATGCGTAGGGGGACACTCGGTCCAGTCTCTCGCTGCCACTCTCACTCGCCCTCTCTCCCGCTCGCTCGCTTCTCTCTCCCTCTCTCTGGCAGAAGCAGGCACGGCCCTTTGATCAATATGCTTCCCTCACCTAAACCCTCCTGACGGGGCCACGCCAGCGAGTGAGGGCCCCACCATACACGCCTTTCGTTCCTGCCCATCACTGACAGAACCCCTGCGCCTACATAAGTAATGCTTTCTGCACCACTGATTTAGTTGTACCGAAACTACAGACCTGGCCCGCACCGCTGGAAGATGTCCGTAAATGGGAGAAATCACGCATATCTTTTTCGTTTTACAGTGAATAGGAACCCAGTATTTGCATTTGAATAGACCAGACGTACATTTCTTTTATAACAAAAATGGAAGTTAACAGTGAAAATGAATGGACGTGGAAGCAAATCTGCAGCCAAAACAGGAGGAAGAAAACAGGACGGTTAATGCGGCCACTAATGCTGGGCTCAGCGAAGCCATAGCACTGAGTCGCTCAGTAATAAATCAGCGAGCCTTGATCTGCAACAGGACGATACTGCGCCACTCATGAATGATTCATTCGCAGTTTACAAGCTCTGAAAAAGCCTCGTTTCACTGGAAGTTGATCAACATAACTCACATGAAATGCATCTTTTATTTGGCTCAACAGTTCACAAAAGGCTTGAGCGTCAAAGGAAACTTTCTCACTACGTAATGCGATTACCAAACATAGGCAAAAGTGGCAAACAAGCGCATAACAATCAACAACATAGTAAGGAAAAAGACGTTGACTGTTTCAATTTATTTAAAAAGGGTCCGTAGTAGAAAACGAATGTTTTGACTTCAGATAATTATTATTTAAAATGTTTGATAATAAACCAAGAAGTATAAATTCCACGCGATTCAATTAATTCAAAAGAAAGATAAAAACTCAGTACAAACATTAAGCTACTTGCATATAATAAGCGTTCATTTAACTGAAGTTTGTGTAGCAGAATTAAAAGGGACTCCACAATTCGAAGGTCAACAAAATTGAAAACTGAGGCTGAAACATTTCTTTCATCTAGTTTTACAGAACGATTGCACGTTTCGGCACAAAAGCGGATGGCAGACAGAGAAGGACTAGCGAGGGGAAGGTCAGTGCGAAAGCTCCTACCTGCACGCTCTGCGAAGCGAAAATGCAGCGCTCTTGTGGTAGAGCCCACGTACTGAGACGTACACTGGTGGTTCGAGTTCATATCTAGTTTTTTCCAAGACTGTTAAAGTTCAACGCCTTGATTCTAGTTTTAAGTGTTTGTATACTTCAGTTTGAAAATAACATTGACACTATATTGCCCAGGGCACTAAGGGTAGGCTTGGCTATCATGGACTTCTATAACCAATTTTTTAAAACCTATTCACTCAAATGGTGTTCCGTTCAGGCTTTCCAGAAGAGCTGTAAAGAATTTTTGAATCGGATGTTTCATGTCTCTTCATTTGTGCTTACTGTTAAAAGAAAGGAACGTTTCTCTGTTCTCTCTTATTTCGGTCAACCATAAAAAATGAAAAAACTTGCATGCTCTTTTACAAAGATACCTCATGCGTTTCAATTTTCACAATGCTCTTATTTATGAAATTTAAATTGGCTCTTTCTACATAAACAAAGAGAAACTCCGCATGCAGTACTCTTATATGTTATCTATCAACAAAGCTGCACACAGTGTACGTCTGAGTACATGAGCTCTACCACAAGAACGCTATGTTCGTTTCAGATCAAATAGTGATGATAATTACCCTTAAAGTCGCAAAGTTCATTTTCAAAGAACAGTCTTCTTAAAACAAAATGTTTGCAACCAAAGCTCTACTCCTAGCTGTTTTTCACAAATAACAAGTGTGGATTGTATCTGTTGAAGTAGTATAGCATTTGAAGGTTCCTATATCTCTAAGACGAAGAGAAAACAAACGCTGAAGCTAAGATTATTTTGCAAAAAGCAGAAAAGATCTTCCCGTGTGAGAAAAGAGCCGAGCCTTACCAAGGCAATAAATGCTGCTCTAAAGAATTTTAACTACACTTAATGGCAGTATAAAGTTTGCGATATGGCCAAATTCGCGAAAACAAGTGGACGCAGAAGAATTAAATCGAGCTTTGCTAATGTGTTTCGATTGTGGAAGGAGAATTGCGACGGAGACACTGAATATAGTGGCATAAAATAATGGAGTAAACATGTTTTTTTGTAGGATATCACTTGAGAGTTTATCTTTTTAACGATTAGATTAGATTAGTTAGTTTAGCACTCTTACAACGAAAAATGTGTTTCCAAAATAAGGGATGAAACTACAGCTTCGTATGGAGTTAATGGAACGGGGATTCTATGCACGAGGTGTGTTCCCGCATGAAATCCCCAGCACATACAAACAGCGAGATGTGAAGCAAGTTTATGGAACGAGATGTCAGTTAAAGAAAAAGTAGTAGATGCTGAAAAATAGGACAGCAATAAACCGGAAAAAAATCCCCAAAAAACTAAAAACCTTATCTATTCCATTATAACACCTATTTAATCTTCACTTATGACTTCACATCTTCTCCTTAAGAGCGCTCTTCCCCACATGTTCGTCTGAGATTCTCCTATAGTTGGATTCCTCTGAGGTGACCCTGAAACTTGTACCATAAGCAAAATAATACAGTGACATAGATCATTGATTTCTGAAAGTTTCGACATCTATACAGGGTGTTTCAAAAATACACGGCATAATTTCAGGTATGTATTTCCCACATGTAGACAATCAAAATAGTTCATTACAACATATGTCCGGAAATGCTTCATTTCCGAGTTATGGCCTTCACAACATTGAAATTCACCGGAACGTTTTTCTTTCCGCAGGTCGTTGCCATTACAGAAGATGTTCAAAATGACCACCTCCTGCTTGAATACAGACCTCACATCGATGTCTCATTGACCTGCGAACACGATCCCACACTCCAGGAATGTTGCGTATGTCCTCAGAGCGTGCCACAATTCGATTCCGAAGGGATTCCAAATCAGGCACCGGAGACGACTAAACCAATGATTTTAAATGGCCCCACAAGTAGAAATCGAGAGGGTTCAGATCAGGTGAGCGTGGAGGCCAAGCAATTGGGCCACCTCTACCTATCCATCGATCAGGAAATCTTCGATCCAAGTACCGGCGAGCCGTACGACTGAAGTGTGCAGGAGCGCCGTCAAGCAAGAAGTGAGCGTGCTGACGATCGATCAGTGGAGTGTCGTCATAAACATCAGGTATGATGTTTTCCAGGAAGTTTGTGTACGCCTGCCCCGTAAGTCTGTTTACAAGTACATGGGGTCCAACTAACCGATCACCAATGATACCGGCCCACATGTTGAGGGAGAACCGCACCTGGTGATGAGATACAACAGTTGCATTTGGGTTTTCATACGCCCATACATGCTGATTGTGGAGATTTGTTATGCCATCTCGTGTGAACTGTGCTTCATCTGTAAATAATACTAAGGCAGGAAAGTTCGGATTTGCAGCACATTGCTGCAAGAACCACTGACAGTACCTAACTCGTGCAGGGCAATCTGCTGGTGACAGCGCCTGTACACGTTGCAAATGGTAAGGATACAATTGATACTCTTTCAGCAGTCTCCAGACAGTCGTATGGGGAACATTCACTTGCAACGCTAACCTTCGTGTGCTGATAGAAGGAGTTCTGTTCACAATCTCCAGAATCTCCTCCTGTTCTTCTGGAGTTGTAGATCTTGGTCGTCCCCTTCCCAATCCAGGAGAGTCAAATTTTCCATACTCGCACAGACGCTGATGGAGACTTACAAATGTCTTCCGATCTGGACATTGTCGCTGTGGGTACCTCTCCTGGTACAAACGACGAGCCAGCGCAGCATTGCCGTCTGCCTTACCGTAGATCAAGTGCATCTCTGCCAGCTCCTGATTTGTGTACATGACACACAGTCGAACGCCAAACACAACACTGAATTTAACCTTCGCCTAGGAATGGTCTGTCAGAGTGCCCTCTTAATGTGTCCTTTGACGGCAACGACCTGCGGAAAGAAAAACGTTCCGGTGAATTTCAATGTTGTGAAGGCCATAACTCGGAAATGAAGCATTTCCGGACATATGTTGTAATGAACTATTTTGATTGTCTACATGTGGGAAATACATACCTGAAATTATGCCGTGTATTTTTGAAACACCCTGTATATGCTAGAAACTTTTGGGTTAGCCCACAGGGCACTTGATAAACGCCTTTCAGGGGATTTTAGAGTTAGTTTTACACCGGGAGTGAGTCTAAAACCTCTACAAACTGACTCAGCGAAGAAAGTTGTCGAAAGATGCAGAAGATCGTTACATTTCTCCTAAAACTTCAAAAATGAGCTAACGGAGTATCTCCAAGACCATTATTGCCCATCCAAGCGCTGAACGTTACATTGTGGAGCAATGGAAGATGACTGAAACCTCGGAATATTCGCTAACATTTGATGCACCCCGATAGATTTCAATAAGTTCACGAATTTTAAAAAAAAGCTACCTGAAGCTAGAACTACTCTGCTTGTGGCTAAAAGATGGACTACTCTGCTAGAAGCAAGAGATGAACTACTCTGCGTGTGCCAAGCGATGAACTACAAAAGGATCCTAGTGCTGCTGGAACCCTTGTGAGCATGAGAATAATTATATTAATATTGAATTTGAGCGGCAAAAACTCCTATCGCGATCTCCTCGCATAACTCCATAACTGCAGAAACGGCTTTTAAAATTCAGATTAAAGCTAACGAAAACGAATTAATAGCACGAGATATTATTAAAACAATCTTTAAGGTGAGGTAAAAATACTAAAACACAGCTTAATGGCCGTATTGACGTCGCTCAAGCTAAGAAAAAAATGGAACTACCTACAGCAAGACAAACTCCATCAAAACTGTGAAACAAGGTTGCGTAAGTGCAACAGTATCGGATTTCCTTGCATTGAATGGTTTTAGATACATGGAAATACCTGAAAAAATACTTATAAAGCTTGTTATAATTATCATGTTAGTTAAGGACTCCCATGTCCACAATAAAGGCAATCTAAAGATGGCGAACATTTAGGATGCACTGCAGAATACGTGGAATCTATGCTCGAAATGTATTCCCACCCAGGATACCCTGCTTGGAGATAGAACAAGTTAGGAAGACAATACAAAGAAGAGATATCGAAGAAAGCATGCAAACTGAAAATAACGCAATGGATACGAACGATTCAAGTCCCGAAAGCCTGCCTACAGCTGAAGTACTCGTAACCTAATAGTATCCCTCCTATAGACACCAACCAGTCTCCATATATAGTAAAGGGTAGACAAACCTATCTTACCTACAACTATTCTGTACGGTGTAATATAAAAATTTGCTCAGAAACTATACCTTGTATCTCAATTATGGTTTCAACCGGACACTGATCCCAAGCATACCGTTGATGTAATTCGTGAATGGTTCCAGTTCAACAAGATTAAGACACTAACATGTCTCGGTCAATCGACAGATTTAAAGTCGGTAAAAATTTATGAAAAGCGTTCAGAAGTCAGATCCACGTAAGATGACCGATAAATCTCAATGAATTGAAGGTGTTTGCCAAACAAGAAGGGATTAAAATAACACTAAAAATCTTGCTGGATTTCGTAAAAACTCACTGGAAAGGCCTAAAAACTTTAATCCCGAATGGTGTTGCACCTAATTATATTGAAACAAATTTTTCCTACTCGCTTAAATACGTTTCTCGGCGTACCTTTTGCCAAATTGCACATTAATATTACTTACGAGACCAACTTTCCATTCTCGTTTCTCAGTTACAATTTTTGATGTTCATCGTCTACTTTGGATAGATTTCGTCGTAATGCGTTTTCAGTAAATACAATAAAATATTATTTTTTGATCAAATAATTTCTTTCCTTGATTGCAATTACCTAATAATTGACATAATTGCATGCAATTACCTGTCATTTCTTCCTCCTGTGGTAATTTCAAGAAACCTTAAGCACGTTCGCTGCCGCTGGACGCACATGTGCGTCCAGCGGTCTCATTTTAAGTTGGGTTGTAAGTGACAGAGTTTAAAAAATGACTGTACTGCTCGAAGAAAACTGTATATTTCATAAGAACTGCGAGAATGTGATAGCATGATGATATATTAGCCCGTATGCTTAAATCTCTTGTGAAAAAGCTGTTGAAATAATTTAAATGCTGTTCATTTACACCACCTCGTAAATGAGCAGTTTACCTATTGGTTAAATCGGCATTGAACTTGCTAATGCCCGGTGTAGAGAGCTAATGCCCTAAAATACGCTGCAAATAAACTACAATTGCATCGGAACACCACCGAGAGTGTGCTAACACGAGAGGGAACGTATTTTAAAAACTTAGGACGTTATCATTATGAAGATTGAGTGGCAAGGTCTGTAATGTGAAACATCTTTCATGTACCTATGTCTAAACGTCTTTAATCGTCTCTATTAATAAAGGCAAATAACTTTGTGGTGAAAAAGACGGGTAGTTCCAGTAGGAATTGGAGCTATTAGTACAGTAATACATATAATAATAATAACCGTTAGAGCTTATTGTAGTTTATTGTTTAGGGACTTTTTTACAATACACCAAAACACCTAGGTCACAGATGTATTAAGACCTAACGTTATCATGTTGTTAGGTGTAAGACTTCGAGAGTAAACATTAGGTAATCTATTTTTTCAACATTTGCACCTATTGGCTTAATCTATGTAAAAATGTTGCGGTATACAAGATTTTTGCATAGCGCTTAGGAGCGAAAAACGACCAATGCCAAAATTATCACGTCGAAGACAATCCGGTTTCCTGCTGTATTTTCAAGTGTTTTTCATTAGAATCGATAACATTATTAGGTAAGCGCGTGTCAGCCTCCCTAATTACAACAAAGGGGCTCCGAAGGAAGGAGAGCTGAACGCAGCATTGAGTATAGATTTAACACGTTGCTTGCGCTACGACTCGTCGATTGGTCGTTTGGAAAATTTTAACAATATTTTCAAATTAATCATATTTGATGGACACAGCTGACGTTGAGTAATTATAATATTGCTAACATCTTTTGACATTAAATTTGCGTTGAATATTGAACTCCAGTTTAGCCCATCACGGTCAACGTGTTAAAATGAGCGGGAATTTGTGAACAAGATGTGTCTTCACACCCTGCACGCAGAAACAGTAAAATTTCAAGAAGTTCATCGAGCAAGATAAAAGGTGAAGTAGAGAGTAAAAGGTGTCGAAAAAAAAAGATCATTGAATCGAAAAAAGATATTAGTTAGTTAGTTTATGCTTCCCTAACCCCCAGAAAGATGTTCTATAAAGAGGAAGGAGGAAGGTACCATTTAGCAGGGAAGTAAGGAAACCAAAAAAACTATACACAAGGTGTGTTTCTACGTAAGATTCACCGCGTGAATGAACATTATGTTAAAATAACATTATGAAACAAGGTGAAAGTAAAAACGAAAGAAGTAGCTGCTGACAAAAAATACAACAGTGCACCAAAAACTTTTCAACTTCAAGAAAAAGGTGAGCCAACGTAACCTTGAGCTCGGGGTCTCACATCTTTCTCCTGCGGACGATAATTCCTTTTGAAACAACAGCTGTTTCCTCTTGAGAGGGAGATGATTAATGACAAAATAAAAAACTTACTTTATTTCATAGACGAAAAACTTCCTAACGTTCAGCTCGGAACCTGACACACTTCCTCTGAGAAAGCTAATATTTTTTAGATTAGAACAAAAATTACAAAAAAAGACGAGATTGATTAACGTTATGTTAAGAAAAGCTACATTCAGATATGTTGATTTGATAATTGCAAATAAGTTTGATTAATAAATTTTTAAAAATAACTTTAGGCTCACATAGAAGTAAGCGCTGCTAAAATTTCTAGCCACATTTCTTGAAATTGTTCGGTAAAAAGGGGATTTTTTAGAGGAAAGCACAAACAGGCGTAAACACTGGTGATAGAGATCGGATTTACTGTATTCGCACTTTCCTGACGTAGATTAGATTAGATTAGATTAGATGTTAGTTTCACCTTCTCTTACCTGAACAAATATGTTCACAGAGAGGAAGGATGAAGGTCCCACTTAATATAGAGTTGAGAAAACGAGGAATTTTTGCCCAAGGTGTGTTCCCTCCCGAGAAACCCTACGCATAGAAACATTAAATTGAGAAAGAAGATCATGAAAGAAGAGAAAGGCTGAAAAAGAAGCAGGACAGCAGTGAACAGAGAAAAAGATTGTCCGTTCCAAAACAAAAAACTAATTTTAAAATAAATGTCTACCTAACCTTTAGCTCGAGAGCACGCATTTTCCCCTGGCTTTACTGACCCATTTTACCGAGAATAGTAAGATAAACATTACCTACAAATCAACAGCTGGAAGAAATACAGCATTATTATTATTAGTTAGTTTAAGCCTCCCTATTCTCAACAAATGAGATCCAAAGAGAGGAAGGAAGAAGGCACCATTTAGTATTGTGTTAAGGGAACGTGGAATCTATGCAGAAAGGGCATAGAAACAGTAAGATGAGAAAGAAGTTCATGAAAAAAGATCCAAGTTGAAGAAGAAAGTAGATAGGTGCTGTAAAAACAGGACAGCAGTGGACCGAAAAAAGATGGTCCGCAACAAAACAAAAACTTTTGTTATTTTAACAAAAAGAAAGCCTACCTAACATTTAGCTCAGACCCTTACATTGTCCCCCTGATAGCGCTAATTCCCATAGATAAAATAGTTGTATTCCCCTGAGGGGGGGGTGGGGGAGAAAAACAGCAATATGAAATAACTTTGCCTCCACAAGGTGGGAGACCAGGTTGTAAATATGTGCCGTAAATCTTATTCATTGAACCTCCAGTATTGCGAAGAAAGAATTTTCTTACAGAAATGCATGTTGTTAGTTACGGCGACTCAAACCCGTTTTCGTGATTCTGATTTCCATTACAAAAACGCAATCCAAAGCATTCTCAATATGCCACCGATACCACAACAAAACTAGCTGAAGACCAAAAGCAAACATTAATCCATCGATAACTGCATTGATTTTTAAAATACGGTTATCGAATTTACAATATTCAGAAGCGATGCAATTATTTTGAAGAGAAGTTTTGTTGTAGTAATCGTCATAATTTGTTTAATAACTTAATTACAAGTGTGTTTTAACCTTTAGCAAACAATTCATTTACCGAGCCAACTGATATTTTCTCAGCGATTTTGTAGTTTGGAACCCCTGCCCAGATAATTTAAATAATGTTTTTTATGTTAATGTTTTAGAAATCCCAATGATCTATCTACCTAGCTGAAAAATACCAGGAAGTTCAAAAACTTTAAAAAAATTTAAATAACGATTTTAAAAAACTGAAAAATCATTTGCCAGATGAAAATGACTAATTTTTTCAGATGCTAAATTTCGAGACTTGAAAATGAATCAACGGTGATTGTTTTTACACTTGTAAATTTTACAGCGTCAGGTGGGAGTCTTTTAAAAACACTTTTTTGAAAAGCCTATTGCGAAATATTAGCCATAATATTAAAGTTTTAAAAATTCAATGGGTTTACGATTTGTTCCATTTAGAAAGGAATTACTTCCAAAACAATTTTTATCCGTAGAATTACGGAGCAAATATTTAAACAAAAAATTACAGTATTTTCCCATAACGAAATAACCAGGACGATACAAAGTCCCACTGGCCCCAGTGATTGACTGATTGATTATAATTTAGTTTTAGCCTTCCTTAGCATAAAAAAGAAGCTCAAAGAGGAAGGATGAAGGCACCATTTAATGTGGAGTTAAGAGAACTCGGAATCTACGCACAAGTGTGCTCCTGCGCATAGAAACAGTAAGTTGAGAAGGGAGGTTCGGAAACAAGATAGATGTTGAAGAAGAAAGTAGTAGATGCTGAAAAACAGGACAGCAGGGAACCAGAAAAAGATAGCCCACAAAAAGTAAAAAACATTTCATTTTAACAAAAATAAGGCCCACTTAACTCTCAGCTCACCGCCTAAGATAAGATCATACATTTTTCTAGGCTTTTCATATTAGAGCCCGCACTGATAAATAGAGAACGAAGTACTGCCGATAGTTGAGAATTTCTTTTAAAAAAACATTATTTGTGAAATAATACCAACGTTTAGTTTAAGATTCCCTAGCTCCAACAAAGACGATCTCAAGAGAGTGAAGAGCAGAGACCATAAAATTGAGGACGGTAGAAAACTTGGTATCTATGCACAAGGTGTGTTTCCACAAAGGATTCCTATCGCATAGACACAGCAAGTCAGGTAGAAAGAGAAAGAAAAGATTATGAAGAGGAAGCAAAGAAGGTATGAAAACTATATTAAGGAACGCAACTGGGCGCGAAAGATAAAAGTCCTGAACGCCTGTCTACCCACTTATATAGCTAAGGCAACCCTAACAGCATCTCCCTCTGGGGGACAAATCCATTTATCCCCTGTGACACTTGACCGATGCAGGTAAAGCTGAAGCTTAATATTCAACTCAAATTTAAAGTCACTTATAGTAAGCAATGTTTAAAAGGTCCAACAATAACTGGATTGCACCTTTATTTAGTTTTGATTAAGTGTCTATGAACTTTGAATTTGTGATTACTGGCTGGAGAGCAGTATTATGAAATTCCCATCAGTGACCACATGCGAGTCCCGTCGCAGTCAAAGTGTTGAAACGAAAGAAAAATTTGGTTGTTTTTCAAACAAAGGGAGGATTCAGATATGATGTAGCACAGTTCTGTCGTATAAAGCAACGGCCGTGCCAGCGCTGAGGCTGGTCTTGTGTTGACAGCACGGCCTCGCGACTGTTGGTGTGGTGGGTGCAGCGCAGGATGTCTTCGTCATACCAACAATTATCAGTCCAAACTAAAGAGCTAATCAATTAGGCTACTTTGTATTAATTAAGATCACGTGTATTCCCGCTCAAATTTCGAAAACAACGGTCTTACCCGTAGTGGATCCATCTCGAGTTTTTCAAATTCATGCACCTTTTTAGAAACCGTCCATATTTTAATGAGCATGACACAGGGGTGAGACGTGTTTTTTATCAAGATTTTTTGCCTTTTACGTTGCGATATTATTTTTTCATTCCAATCGTCTTTTTTCATTCTCTTAAAGAAGAATTAAATTTTGAGGTCTTGGGCTTTCAGTGTTGCATTTCTGACCACTATAGAATATTTTTAGTTTACAACGCTTATTTACAACAAAGCCTTAATAATCACTCAAGGTCTTTTTCTGATGGTAGTTGTAAAGCACCTCAAATTTAATCTTGATACCATCATTTAGTCAAGTAATGAATAAATCCATCACAGAAATTATTGCAATCTCAGGCAACGTCAATCAAATGTAATTTTATTGTGACGTAATCTGATTCGAGACTGAGAATTTCTTTGTGTTGGTCTCCGTAGGTTAATGTTCACTTAAATTCAGACAAGCCGATGTCTCACAATTTCATTCACGTACCATGGAGTTGTAATGGCCCCTTCAGAACTCAGTCTATGAAACGAAATTGGCTGAATTTCCGAACAGATTATGTCACTTTAAAAATAAATCTCCAGGGGAAGGTTAGACTACGGATAACTCTGAATTTGCTGAGAAATTTCTGAAACATATAACCAGTCAATAATGACTTATGTAGTGCACGAAAATTTTCTGATCTACACAAGGGGGAATTTCTGGTGCCTGAAGAAGCTCATCTTATGTCGTTGAGATTCATTAATCCAAGGCTACTGCATTAATCTGGGCGGGTCGCGCTGAATGAGAAGTTTTTCTTCTGACATAAAAATCATCACTGAATAGCAAAAAGTGCTCTGGTTGAGCAGAGATGATGTGTTTAATGAAACTGACATGATTCTTATTTGTTCCTAGAGTTAGTGATTAGTTAGCTAATCACGTTGACTGCGTTGTCGTAATTGTTAGGTTGGTTTGGTTAGGTTGTAAGTTGCAGAATTGATTGATGGACTTTAATACTGGAATATATTTCTATCTTTTCAAGAAAATATGGAAGAACTTTACACGATGACATTTTACCGTGTAAGAGAACTATTTTTTGAATAGGTTGTGAAATGGATAATTTGCTGTTTACGAGTATTTATACCAGTACGTAAATGAACAATTTAACTATTTGTCCACATATGTCCCCATTCGCAGTCAACGTGTTAAAGCTCTCTAACCACAACAAAGGCGTCCCTAATAGAGAAAGGATGAAGGCTTCATTGCGTATGGAGTTAAGGAAACCTGGAAACTATGCACAAGGTGTATTCCCATGAAAGATCCCTTGCGTATAGAAACAAATTAAGGAGGAAGGTGAGGAAACAAGATTAAAACATCTCTCTGAGTAAAAAACAAATTTTATTTCAATTAAAAAGACCTACCTAACACTCAGCTTGATACCTCACATTTTTTCCCTGGGAGCAATTGATTGACTAAAAATTAGTTTCAGCCTCCTTTAGCTTAAGAAAGCTGTTCAAAGAGAGGAAGGATGACGACATAATTTAGTATAGAGTTGAGGGAACGCAGAATCCATGCACAAGGTGTATTCCAACACACAGGATTCCCTGCGCATAGAAACAGAAAATTGAGAAGGAAGGTTAAGAAACGAGACAAATGTTGAAGAAGAGGTTGTAAAAAATAGAACAGCAGTGAATAAAAAAAAATGGTCCTCATGACAATAAAAACATTTTGTTACAAGAAAAAGAAGGCGTACCTAACTCCCAGCGCGGGACTTCACATTGTCCCCCTGTTTGCGTTTAGTCCCATGGATACATTAGTTATATCCCCTTGAGAGAAATTTACTGATATTAAGCTATTGCTGATGCATATTTTCTGTTTCGTTACTACATTGAATCAAACTAAGGGCGCTTTCTTCATGTAAAAAAATAGACTGCCTCGACCCAATCAACCATCTATGGTGGCGAAGCGAATAATACCGATATTGGTGTTCTACCTAACAAATTAAATGATTTTCAATACTGTGGACACACAGCAAGAAGGATAGGACAGAGCGGACATTTTTCGAAATTGACAAAATTACAAATGATATTCAACTTTTGATAATCACCCAGGAATATTTTTTGGAAAAAATATTTTTTAAAAGATGATTTCTGCTGAAGGATAGAAAATTTCTCTCTAAGAATTAGCGTCGCGGTTGAACATCGGTGAAGTTGTTATTACAACGAGCACCAATTGCTCAGAATCACTGCAAAAAAGAACGGCAATCACGATATAAATGTCATACCTCAACGGCACCTCGCGCCGCGAGCTAGCGTAATTATTACCTCACATTTCGTACGAATGTCACAGACTGTTAAAATTGTGATATTTCTTATATTTTGCACTCAAAGCAAGGACTGAAAAAGCAGAGGATATTATGAGAATAGTTTTCTTAACTTCCGCTGCGGCACGATGTACATTAGTGGCCCATACCGCGAAGGCAAACAGAAAATTTTGAAGGTTAGAGAAAGTGGAAACAACAACATGAACTTAGATATTTATGCACCATAAGTAGAACTTTGGGAAAACGAAATTTATGCAAGACCTCATACAAAAAGCGATGTTTGCTGGCGAAGGCAATTTTTGTGCATGGAGACGAAATGCATTGCTACTACACGAACAATTCTAAAGCTTCGGTGAAAGTTCGTAAAGTGTTTGAATATTAGAGAAAACCAGCTTTCTGTTACCAAGATTGCATTTTACGAACAACAGCGTGAAGAGCAAACGTTATTAACACTCTGACTGTGACGTGAGCCACCGGTGGTACACGGAGGGAATTTTCACAATGCTGCTCACTGACCAGAAGCCCCAAAGTAACTTTTAATAAATTGTCAATCAAAGCTAAATAAAGGCACGATCCACGTAATATTTGCTATTTTCAAACATTATTTCTACAATTTACTGTAAATATTATTTGAATATTGAATCTATGTTTTACCTGCCGCAGTCAAAGTGTTAAAATCTGAGCAATGCAATATTAAACAATAAATGTCTGTAATAACATAATTTTTTGGATTGATAAATCTACGGATAACACTACCAATATTAAACTTACTCTTTCAAAATTTAAATTCTGTGAATTTATGTGCTCGTCATGTTTATGCGGCTCCAAATACCTTGATGAAACATGAATGGAAGCAACAAAATGTGTCCCAGTATACAAGTGGCGGAGAAATGACAGCGTAAGGAAAATTTTTACCTGCAGTTCAGAAACCTGCGAATACCTTAGTTGATTAAATTAGGTTAGTTCGTTCAAGCCTATCTTACAACATTAAATGGTGTCTTAAATCGAGGATGGAGGGAAGCACCAGTCATGAGCTTAAGAAACAGAGAATCTATGCACAAAGTGTGTTCCCATACAAAAACAGCGTATATAAACAGTTAATAGAGAAAAAAGTTAATGAAACGAAATAAAAGTTGGAGAAGAAAGTATCAAGTGCTGAAAAATAAGACAGCAGTGAAACACGTATAGATGATCGCCAACAAAATAAACTCCAATTTTCTTTCAAGAAGAAGAAAGGCCTACGTAATCAAAATCTCGGGACCCACATCATCCCCATGGGAGTGCCAATTCCCGTAGATACAAACAATAGCTGTATTCTCTTGAGGATGAATCAGAAGAGATTAAAATTTTTTTTTACATTTACTGGGTCCCTCCGATAGAAGTTAATGTTACCTTTTTCTCCTAAATTCCGAGCTGACTGCGCACGAGTTCCTTCTTTGTGAGTGCGCAGCGGACAGGTTGCAGTGCTCGGCGTCGTACGTGGTCCGCGAGATGAAATAGAATTCGAAACCGCTCTTCCAGAGCTTAGACATCAAGGTCGTTGCGCTTCGCCCGGAATGTGGGACAAATTTGCGACTATGAACGATTCAGAAAGTAAAAACAAAGAAAAATTTGCACAAAAAAATAAACTAATACATACTATGGCGAAGAAATTCAGTTAAGCCCGAGCATAATTATTATGTTTACGTCAGTTAATAAACTGTAGATAAGGGTAATAATTTTCGAGCTAGACGTATGTTCAAAACGAATCTACGATCCTACATATACGGTTCGTGAAGGCCAGCATTGCCTTCAGCAAAGAACGAAAACCTCAAATAAATGAAGGCAAAGACTCTAGGAGTGCTATAGTGATGCTATTAAAGTTATTCAAGGTTGAGAAAGGTCCAAACTTGAGTGCAGGTGCACTTTAGTCAACAATTGAACGCATAACATGAAAATAAAGCCTAGTTTCAAACATAAGTCAAAACGACCGAAATTCTAAAAGAAAAAATGTAGTGCTTTTAAATTCCGCCATGTTTAGAATTTTTTAGAATCCGATGACTAATGATCAATTTTTAAGCTGAAAGACAACAACTTATGTTAATAGTAAGATACCTGATGACGTATGTGGCACATCTCAGTCTGGAGGCTTCGAGTGCCTGAGTAATTTTCTTACCCAAAAAACGGTATCCCACCCTGTTGAAAACTTTTGCAGATGTTTGAACAGAGTATTTCAATTTCAGAGAAATATTGCGAAAAGGAAGCATGTTGTTGAAAGGCTAATTCATGGTCTTCCGTAGTAAAGACACCTATAAAATTCAAATTAATCATAAACGAAGTTCACTCACCGAACTTATAAGCAAGAACCTAAAATTTTTAAAATAAACTTCAAATATCCACAATTTGTCGAAACCTCGGAATCCAAACAAACGGTTCTAAATTAAACGTAGAAACTTCAGGCAAAGATTGGTCAAAGTTTTACGACTCTACAAAAGTGACTCAGCCTCCGGACGCAATATCGGAACAGCCCAGCAACGGGAAGGCAAAATTGAAAGCAGGAGCAGCCAATAACAATTGAGTGAAGAGTGGCCCAGCCGAAGGCGCCGCACAGCTGCTGCGGGTCGCAGCTCCGACGGTTCAGGTGCGGGCATCAAAAGAGAAGGCATCGAATTTTGGCTTCAGAGCGACGCGCTCTGAAGGAGAGCAACTGGGCGGAAAACGACCTCACACGATCTATACCAGCAGAGACGACACGAATTGCAAGGGTGCAATGGCTAATATTTCTAACTGGATGGTAAAACTGGCATATATGTAGGAACTTTCCTGTTACACTGCAGAGAATTATTAAATCACAGTTCGAAGGAAGTTGCGAAATAGGAACTTTCAACAGGGAGGCACATTAAAGAATTAAATCAAATTATTGAATACCCGCCACTTAATGCGAAGGACTTGAATATTGATGGCAAATTTTTGTTTTCTATGAATTCGACATGAAAGATTATAAGTTAGTTTAAGCCTCCCTATCCTACACAAAGACAGAAAAAGGAAAACAGCACTTGATAAAGAAATAAACAGAGAATCTGTGCACTAGGGGTGTTCCCATGCACACCCTTCGCATAGAAGCCCTAAAATTAAAGAGTTTTCAAACATGACAAACGCTAATGGATAAAGTAATAGACGCACAAAAGCAGCTCTGAACCAAGAAATTTGATCTGAAACTAATCAAAAATCCATTTTATGTAAACAAAAAAATTCCTTCCAAACCTTTAGCTCAGGACTTCAGATCTCCTCGAGAGAGCCAATTCCCATAGATAAAATATTGATGTCCTCCTGCGGAAAATTCAACGAGAAAGACTTAGAAGTAACCCATACCCAGAACACTAATCCAACTCTAGTGGTCCAGGAAACATACAAGAGAGAGAGACCCGTGCATGCAACCCTTGGAGCTCGAGAATGGCACGCCGATCACACGACAGGCCATCAATCTGAGGACCTGTGATCTGCACAGTCAACGCATCGCATTACTGCCCAGTAATGAGCTATTTACGGGCTGAATTCAACTCGTGCTTCATAACATGATTTTGATTCATCATCATGAAGAAAAATCAATAATGAGTAATTTAAGACCAAAATTCAACTCCAGCATCATAACATGAGTTTGCTTCATCGACAGGAATAAAAATCAATAATGAGTAATTAAGACCGAAATTCAACTCAGGCCTTATACCAGTCAGTTTGACGGCCCGACTGAAATCAACGATGGATGAGTTCATCATAAAAAAACGCATATTGTGGCAGTAGAATGTCAAGCATGAAGTCATCAAGCACTATTCATTATAATACCGACTCTTACTAAACCACAAGTTCCGCCGTTCTCAGAGCTGCATAGAGCTGCAGCGTCTCAATTCTGACGCTGCCATTTTAATATCCAACGAGTAAACCGGATTGAAACAGTTTTTAAATCAATGTGGCTTGTTCAGATGAGCACCAAATGAAGAAGAAAGTGTACAACGACATTTTTTAAAGTAAAATATTTTTTTCAATGGAATATGAGTCCTTTTTTCAACCTCGAACACTATTTACCAACATGATTTTGCTACCTTTTATTGAATCATAGCCGTTCTAACCTATAGATGCGATGAACGTAGACTTTCAAAATAATTCACATGAAATTTTACTGCTTGATCAAAAATTTTCTAGTCGTGTAGAGATTCGTCATGAAATGAATAAAAACTTGAAAAAAAATCGTAAGAGTGGAGATCAAAACAATATGACCCACGGGCATCGATAGCCTGCAAAAGCAGCTAAATGCCCTGCACCTCGGGTCGTATACCAAGAAGAAACTACGAGCTCTACGTGTTAAACGGCCTGCGTGCGAAGTAAAGGGGAAAAGTTCAATACGTGTACCTGAGGTGAATTTTAAGACATAGAGATATAGGTGAGAAATTGATTGATTTGCTATAAGTTAGTTTTAGTCTCTCTTACCCCAACAATGTTGTCCAGAGAGAAGAATATGACGAAGCCTGCATTTAGTATACACTGCGCGTCAAATTATTAATGAGATAACTTTTTCCATTTATTTAAAAAACAGAGGTATTTTTTTATAAAAATTGTAGGGAAAGTGCGCAAAATTGATATGCACGTTCCGTAAAAGAGTCGTTCTGTTTTGCGCAGTGTAAATAACTTGACGACATATTCGCTGAATCCACAGTATTTAAGATGTGCCTAATTAATAACGAGGTGGCCTGTTTTGACATTATAATGGGTCGTAAAGGGGGTTTAACCAATTCAAAAAGAGTACTATAACCGCGCAATTAACCGAAGGGAAAACTACTCTCGAAATATCGAAAATGATGGGAAGATACCATCAAACTGTGAAGAACTTTGTCAGGAGCTCTGTGAAAGTACATAAGAGGGCATATAAAGGTAAATCAAGAGTTGTTTCACGCCATTCTCTGCTGTAAATTAAACATGAGGTTGATAATAATCCTGCTGGAATGACAAGTAGAGAAATTTTTGAACAAGGTGAATCAAAAAATGTCTAAATTTTTGCTGGGATTATTGGAGGTACCTTGGTTGGTCCATGGAAAGTCCCAGAAGGCGTGAAAATGACATCGGATGCATACATAGCTTTTCTGAAGGAGCACCTTGAGCCATGGCTGAAGAAACAAAGGTTGACATTCAGGAGAACCATTGTTTTAATGCAGGATAATGCTTCCTCACATGCAGCAAACAAAACGAAGGAGTATCTGAGGCAACTGGGGTTCTCTGGCCTCCGAAAGATGGAGCGGTTCGCGAATTCCCCAGATTTGAACCAAATAGAGAACCTGTGGAGCATCATGAAGCGACGACTATACGTAAATGGAAGCCAATTAAAGGACAAGGATGAATTGTGGGATGCCCTCGAATCACAGGAAATAACCGCTGGTGAAATCACAACTTTGACGAATTCTATGGATCAGCGACTTTTCAGGTCATTTCTAAGAAAGGAATGCATATCCTACACTAATAATAAAAAGGTAAAAATTTAAAATGCAGTTATTGTGTTCTCAGCACTTTTTACTAATTCATTTGATGTTTGTGTTATTTATTATCAGGATAATAGTAGGAGTAAAAAATTTATAGGCTTACTGTGTTTTTTCATAGCCTCGTTAATAACTTGGCACACTTAGATCATCAGATATTCGTAATTACTGTCATATTATACACTAATACTGGTTTGAATTTTTTATTTGTTAAATATAATAGCGGAGTAGTATTGTCAAGGTTCCGTGAAATTTTATCAAATGGTTTCTGAAATCATTGGAAAAGTGTTATCTCGTTAATAAATTAAGTCGCAGTGCAACTAGGACACGCGGAATCGATGTACAAGACGTGTTACCCTCCGAAGATCTCCGAAGGAAAAGGAAGTTGAGAAGAAAGGTTAGGAATTAAGATAAAAAGTTGGAAAAGATATTCAAAGGTTCTGCAAAGCAGGACAGCAGTGAACCGATAAATATAGCTGTTAACAAAATAAAAAGTATATTTTATTTCAACAAAAAGAACACTTACCGAACTCTCAGTTATGGACCTCACATTTTCTCTCTGGGAGTGCTAATTCCCACGGATACAATAGTTGTATCCCCCTGAGGGGTAGAGGAGGAAGAGCTTGTGCCGCATAAACAGGTTCAAAAACTCAGTCAGATACAAGTAACACAAACCCAATGAAATGTTAGCCGTAGGTTCCAATTAGGAGCTATAGGGAGATGAAGACGCGCGCCTGCGGGGCGCAGACAGCGGCCCAAATAGAGCGTATGCAGGGCGGTAAATCAAGCGAGGCTGTGTCGGGGCCTCTGATGTCAGGCCGCGGTGATGCATGGTGCGGATTAGCTGAGCATCTCGCCCTCATTGCCGCTTAGCAAAACTTTGCTTTCTCCGGAAATTTGATCGTTTGCCCCAGAACATGGAAGTTTGCGCAGATATCCGCTTTGAAATGAATCTCGGATTTGTGAGATGGACGCCGAAATCTCCTGTAAAACATTGCTTGTTTTCACCTTCTTTGAACAACCGACGGTCATGAATTATTTGTCTTTGTTACAAAATTTAAAGCAAAAAATGTACGATGAAACCCTTCAATGCGCGACCGATAGAAGTTGAAAGAAACAAAAATTTTGTAATTAAATGTACCTACTTTACTGCCCTCATACCGAATGTGCAACTTCTGTGAGTTTAAAATTTATTTAAATCACGAATAGAAAATAAACACTCAAATTCAATTTTGTTCGAAAATCGAACCTTTTTACAATCACAACCAATCCGGTACGTCTTCGAATCGCGAAACAGTGTCACCTTTAGGGTCTTATAATTTATTTTACAGTAGTTGAGCGACGTGACGTTGCGCACAATAGACCTCCTACCAAGGGCAGCTTTCGTAACGCACTTTCCACAGCTTTCGTAATGACCTCGTCGCCCTCTTACGCACAGGTGAACAACACAACAGAGATAACGCGCTCTAATAGCAGCCAGCGGACGACGTGCCCCAGCTGGCTAATTCAAACACAGATACAAACCCAATTCTGCGAAGCTCTTCTTGAGCGAAACCTGATGGTAGTCTCGCCAGGTGAAGATCAAGATGTAATATGGGTCACTACGAGTAACTACCTCCACAACTACCTTGCCTCTGTTCTGAACTTCTGATAGAGAAAAAATTCAAATACCACGTATGAAAATCGTCTTCCTTTTTTGAGTAACATTTGGAATGCAAGAAATTTCACAAAATGCTTCGGAGCATTGTTTCACATTTCAAGATTTCCTATATTATTGTCTCGGAGGCGAACATCAATAGCTTGTAGTTCTTTTCGTAGTTGCCGTAACAATCAAATAGTCGTGGCGTGTTGTGCAAGGCCTTGGAGAGATAACTTCGGCGTCCATCGATTCGACAGTCAATAACGTTATGAGCTGCAATATCACCAGCGAGGTCTCGGCAGTCAGTTCCAGGCTAAATTTCACTTCTATATCTAAACTCCAGCTAATTTTTGCGGGCAAGTCTAGCAGTACTCGTGCGTAGCTTTCTGAAAACATTGTTCTCTGGGGTTCAATTATATGAATTTGAGGCGTCAACCCACTTAGAGTGCGTCAATACACAAATAGCATAGGCTTAAATTATTAACAATCTCTATTTTATTGCAGATATCGCCCAATGCATTGGAATTCATGTGACAAACAACAAGGAACTCAAATATCAATGAAATTCGATAATTCATTTCCACTCAATCGTGCACATGGTTCACCGATTTTTATTTTCAACATAGTTCGAGCTGTGCAGTTTTCAAGCATCTGTTTGTATAAATCATGGTCTAAATTTAAAGAAAATATTTGAGTAAAATTTAAACTCTGAAAAAATCTCATGAACTTAGGACGAGGCCAAGAACGTTCTGGAGTTCAATTCTGAAAAGTATGCGAGCAGCCAAGAGAAGGGAATAAGGAAGACATAGCCAGAGGGTAAATCCGAACTCAATTTCGCTTTTACAGACATCGCTTCGTGTCTAACGATTTTCATATCGCGCAGAAAATTAATTTAGAAACGGCAGCAGTCAATACGCATTCTGAATTTACCTAAATATGTTTTGTTCAACTGAATGCTTCATTCTTCTTCCATATTCAAAGAAATAATGCACACGATCTTGAACATGTCGAATATATTGAAAGACATATTCTATCCAAGAATTAAACAATATATAGCGTGTTTCAGGGCTAGAAGTAAAAAATGCAGCCATATATAAAAAATTGCAAAATAACGCGATTTTCACGCGAAAAAAATCTTAAAACTCCACCATTTTCGAGTAATTCTAAGTTGAAAAGTTCTTAAATCTTAAATATCAAGCGCTCACCCAACGGCTTCCAACGAAGTTGGTTGTAATATCTTGGAATTTCAGCAAGATATAAGGTTTACTGGACAGCACTTGTAGATCGGTTAGCCTAGCCGTAAACCAGGCAAGAGGATAGCAAAACGAACAGCAGGAGTACTAGTTTTGTCCTGATCTCAAGTTCACACAGCTTGCTCTTAAGTCTAGTTCGAACAATGAACTTCCGCCCGGCAGTAGGCGCGCTTCCGACCTATCCGGCGCTTGTAAATACCAGGCGCGCATCGGCGGTTCCGCCGGAAACTCCGAGCGAGCGAGACTCATAAATCTCCGCAGCCGGAACCTCCATAACTATCCCAAGAGCGTCACTATACAACAACTTCCCTCCCTTTAGATGAATATGTGACAAAGGGAAGGAGGAACTCAACAACCTATTCGTATTACAGGTTTGGTTATTCTGCCTGATCTACGAGGTTCATTTTGCTCAGGAGAGCTGTTAACAGGCTGAAAAGCAGGAGTCTCTGCTGCTCCACTCCCGGTAGATTCCAAACTACTGTGCAACAGCTGATTTGAATGTCTCTTCCAGATTACATTTAATGCTAATATTTGAACATGAAAGATATGAACGGCAACTTTACTAACAATAATTCCCTTCAACCACTTGGGACCATTTCTTAAATTCAGAGCGAGAACATGATCCCCGACATCAAATTGAGTTACATACATAGGCTTAGACCTGGACACAGAAAATTTAGGATGAACTCTATCTTTGGAAGTAACAAATTTACGATTGTTCAGCGCAACAGAGGGAACAATTTTTGTAACACTATGCGGAATACAATGCGATTGAAATAATGCTTTCGCTAGACGGGATTTGAACGATTCGGAAGAAGATAGTTTTTTCAACAAGTCTTTAATGACTCTTACCCCCCTCTCAGCTTGACCATTGCTTGCTGGAGAGTAGGGCGGAGAGTAGGGCACCGCACGAAGAATCATCGAAAGGGAAATGCTTGTGGAACAGTAGCATGTTCGTGTCGAATCTGAAAATTGAATTCATAGTACTAAGTTAAATGGGAAAGAGCGCTATTTTATTGGTCATTTGTTAACTGCACGTCAAACAGTAAGCATGGAGCGCTTCACGAATGCAGAACTTGCTGACATGCATTTCATGTACGGAGCTGCAGCAGGAAATGCTTTACTTCCTTCACAGTTGTGCAGAGAACGCTACCGTAATCAGGAAGTTCCTGGACTCAGATTCTTCCCCAACTCGCACAGAAGATTGCGTGAAAATGGAAGCTTCAGGATAAATAGACGATAAACAGGGCGTCCACGCAATGGTCACCTAGGACGAATCATTCAACATTTTTAATAAAATCCTCGTGATAGTACACGCTGTGCTGCTCAACATTTAGGCATTTAAAATTATGTTACTGTATGGCGAGAACTCCACGCTAAAAACTTACTTCCAAATCATTTTCAAAGAGTAATAATTTTGCTTCTTACAGATCATGATCCTCGCATGCAATATGCTCAATGTTTTTTGCAAAAAGAAACAAATTATGTCGGTTTTCCGAAGAGAGTCCTGTTTACTGATGAAGCATCTTTCACTCGTGGTGTATTGAATACGCACAATTATCACCATTGGGCTGTCAATAAACCTCACATAATTCGTGTTCATCAACATTGTTTCAGCGTCAACGTGTGGGCAGGAATTGCGCACGACAATTTAATCGGTCCATATTTGATGACTTCACATCTCACTGGCCCTGCGCACAGGATTTTCTTACGAGAAGTTTTGCCTGTATTATCAAATGATATCCCTCTTTACAGAGATATACGTAGAAGAATGTGGTTTCAACATGATGGAGCACCAGTACATTATTTCCTTGGATCACGAGAGGTTTTGGATGAGCAGTTTCCCCATTGGTGGATTGACTGAGGCGACCCAATATGCAGTGACGTGGCCTCCTCGCTCACCAGACATGACAGTATGATTCTTCCTGCGGGGGCAATGAAGGAGCTGGTGTATGCCACCCCTGTGGATTCAGAGCAAGATCTGGTTGCCCGCATAGTTGATGCTGCAGCACAAATAGCTGAAAAATCTAATATTTTTTACATCTGTACGTCAGTCAGTTCATGACAGATATGATAAGTTCATTGAAGTTCAGGGTAGGCACTTTGAACACCTCTTGTAGTAACAATAAAATTTCTCCGTTGTGATTGGTTATTTTTTCCTGCCAAAAATTAAAAAATCATTCCTAAAATTGTCTAAATTAGCATGATTGGGTAATTAATGGCGCAAGCTCTCGTGAATACAGTAATTTTACTTCTTAACTAGATCACCTAAAACCTAACTTCGTTGGCAGCCGGTGCGTGAGCACGTGATATTTAAGATTTAAGAACTTTTCAACTTGGAATTACGTAAGAACGGCGGAGTTGTAAGATTTTTGTTACTCATGGAAATCGCTTTATTTTGCAATTCTCTACTTCGAGTTTCATTTTTTACCTCTAGTTCTGAAATACCCTGTATTTTTTACCTTTCCGTTTAACCAACATAGTCAGCTCAAACCATTGGTAACATACAGTCGAATACCGTCTGCTCCCACTACAGTGTGACTCAAAGTCAGAACAATTTATTCTCGGTTTTCGATCAACAGAAACGCATGTCTCGAAAGCATATCGCTTATACAGGGTGATTTTTACATATATGGGGCCCAAAAGAATACGTATGCCTTCTATATTAATGAATGAATTTATAAAGAAAGTATTGATAAAATACCGAAAAATACTAGTTTTATTGTGATTACTTTTTGAATATAATATTCTTAATATGCCACCCCTTTAAGTGCACACAAAAATCGGCACGATTACGCAGGCTGTTCATTACGGCGCTGGTGAGATCAGATCCAAGTCACTGGATTTCTTCCTCAATGGATGCCTTGAACTGGTGTAGATTGGTTGGATTTCTACGATGAACTGATCTTTTGAGTAATCCTTCGTTGGCAGCCGGTGCGTGAGCGCTTAATATTTATGATTTAAGAACTTTTTAACTTTGAATTCCTCGGTAGAAGTAGGCTGTTGTTACGAAAGTTAGTATTTTTTGTCCAGCTTGCCATTTTTGGGGTAACGCTAAAATCGTATAGACTTTTTATTTGAATGTGGCTTTTATGCCAGACTATATATCTCGGCTAAAAATATATTCAATAAAATTAGTGTTTTCAGAATTTCATAAATACTTCATTTATTGAAAATGATTTAATAATAATAAAGTAATTAAATATTCTTTTAGTATCCAACATTTAAAAATCGTCGTGTACTTATATAAAGTTCGTTCTATCTACTAAAATCTCTGCTGCCATAAATTTATGCTTGTACAACCTGAACAACATTATATTACACGGTCCCTGTACCAAGTTTATGATAAACCTGAAAAAATTACTAAATTCTTCCTGCAATGGGATTAAAAACATATTGAAGCAAGAAAAAATTCACTGTTCAGACGACGATACTGACAGTCGACCTGCAAGGTTTAGTTGCGAATTTCCGTTTGGTGTTTTGGCCTGCGTGGTCTGCGGGCCACTGGCCTCGTGAGGTCCCGGCCTGCTATCTCCCGTAATCAATAACGGATCCCGCGCCCACCCAAGCAGGTCACAAGCCACACAATCAGACTGGTCATTAACGCTACGAATTATTCCCAAGGAAGCGGTCATCACCAACAACATAGCCCTGAAATAGAGCGAGTGACTGGTCTGAAAGGTCGATCCACCGAGCTTCGAGCTACGTCGCTGTTGAATTGGACGTTCGAATTAATGAAACTAGCTCAAAAAGTTGCTTAGACTGAGTTTCGTTTAAGTGTTACATAATCAGGCATATTATTCAATAGTCTGATGAATTAATTGGATAATTACGAATATTAATTAAAAGTCCCTTTTACCCTCCCTTTCCACAACAAAGATTTTCAAAGAGAGGAAGGATGAAAGCACCATCTAGTATGGAGTTAAAAGAATGTGGAACATGCGCAATGGGTGTTCCTACTCGGGATCACGCGCGCATAAAAATAGTAAGTTAAGAAAAAACGTTAGGAAACAAGATAAAAGTTAAAGAAAGTAGGTGCTGGAAAACAGGACAGCAGTCAACCGAAAAAAGATGGTCTTTAACCAAACAAAAAAGCGTTTTAATTCCACAAAAAGCGTGTGACCGCATCATTCAAATTACATAGTTCCATTGAAAATGCTATTCAACAGGTAAGTTAACGCGTTAACTGCGATGGGCTAAACTGAAATTTGATATTCTACTCAAATTTAAAGTCAATTGTATTAATCAACTTTGAAAATAGTAAACAACTGGATCGTGCCTTCATTTAGCTTTCATTAAGTGATAATAAAAATTGAACTATTTTGTAAGGCTGAAAAGTTAGAAAAAACTGACTTAGTGACTGCAGGTGGGTCAGCAGCACTATGAAAATCACCTAAGTGACAAGCGATGGGTCACTTCGCAGGAAATGTGTTAAAAAGAAGAAAGGCAAATTTTCAAGCAAATTCTACACAAATTAGAAAAAAAAGGAAAATGCACGTGGAATGCGACGAGCAGAAGAAATAAATTCGCTGCAGCCAGCAAATAAAGCGAATTTTTACATCAGCAAAGCGACATGAGGAGAACAATTAAAAATTGTGGTGGTGTTCTCTCGCCATTTGTCACTGGAAGAACTATCGGTGGTGAGAAAGATTTAAATGCGAGGCCAATGAAGAGCGATTTTGTTAATTGATGAGATCGCAAAAACTACTGTACATCCATACTGATTTACGTAACTAAATAAGAAAATTTTTGCACATTACATTGGGGTTATCACAGGGTTTGAACGTATCGCAACGACGAGCCTAAGGAACATACGTCCTATGAGGAAAAGATCATTCCCTATTAAAAAATGCTAGAAAATAAATTTTGGACGAATAGCAGAAATGTCGAAGCTGAAGTTCGTCGAGAGAGCCTGCTGGGTACCAGCCATAATAAAAGTGAAAAATAAAAAAGCCAACCACAGGATTAAAGTAAAGCCCGTGACTTCGTCATGGCTTACATTTCTAAATTCCATGCAGGTAGCAAGAGAGTGACGCTTTGCATTTCTAAGTTCTCTGTAACTTAACACAGAAGACACTATTAGCATACCTCCTTTGAGAGACGCTCGAGAATCCTACGCATTTACCGAAGTAATTCAAGTCAGCGTGTGGTGCTGAAGAACAATTTCCGTCAGTGAACCCAAGCTCAGGATGTAATTTGCTTTAGGTCACACACATCTCTAATGGATGTAAGTAACAAAAAATGTATAGTTTACTTGTCGTGTTAGATGTACGCTACTTGTTCCTTTTTTGAAAATATATAGAAAAACTGCTTCACCTATCAAGCCATAATCGAACATCGCAAGAAATGACAACTAGCGCTCCACGTTTTCTCCTGCCTAGAAGTGAAACATGGAAAAATCAGATGAGCTGTCACGCAAAATATTTTTCACTCATTCATTCTTCTAAGGCTTATGTTAGATAGAAGACTAGCATCATGCCTGTAAAGTTCAATGTCTTACGGAAAAAATCGATCAGCCTTTTTTTGCAATTAAAGTGCAAGGATTTCGGCTTTCACATATTACGGTTAAAACTTAACTCATGCATTAGACAGGAAAAACACTTGACTAAAATTTTCGCCAATATTAGAAAAACAGCCAAATTTAAATTTATATTGACGATATCATGGAGTTGTGAAGTCTATGGCTGTCAAACTTGTAATATTTAAAAGTTCTTTTTGGATAACTACAATGAACAGCAGTTTGAAACGACGTGACAACGAGCGAAATCAGGACTCGTACACAACGCGTCAAGTTTCTAGGAAAAATTCCTATCAAATTCTTTTTCATCCGCTTCATTATGCACCAAGTCCACTTGCATGCTGCAGATATGAAGTGCAGGTTTCGCCACATTGAGTACCTTGACGGACCTGGCGACAGTAAGATATATATACGGAGTTTAGTGGGTGCTAGGGTAGCAACGTTCTGTCTCTCCGTGTGAAAGACCTGAACTGCCTACTTCCCCTATTCATGAGCGAAGTAATGCCTTAACTTGCGGAAAATATCAACGTAAACTAAAGGAAAATGTCAGTATGCTATAGGGAAAAATACCTGAGATCCCTAGGGAAAATACTAAACCATGATAGGGAAAAATTCTAAAATAAACGAAGGAAAAGAAATTGAAGCAAATAAAAAAACATGGCGAGCATATAAAACAGCATGAATTACAGTGTGCTACAATGGTGGACCAAAAGAAGACATCAGAGCAATACCAGAATAAAAGAGCAGAGTGAGCAAAAGAGAAATACCGGAGAGGCAGGGATGACATTCCATGGAATGTTGTGGCAAGTTACCACTGAATGTAGGTAGCACAGCAGCGGTGCCTGGCACCTGGTGAATTGAGCCATTCTGCGAATTTGTTGCGCCATCTCTTGGTCGGTTGCCCCTCTTTTGGTTAGGTGTACTACTTTGTTCGGGTCAGGTGTACTACTTTGTTCGGGTCAGGTGTACTACTTTGTTCGGGTCAGGTGTACTACTTTGTTCGGGTCAGGTGTACTACTTTGTGCGGGTCAGGTGTACTACCTTGTTCGGGTCAGGTGTACTTCTTTTTTCGGGTCAGGTGTACTACTTTGTTCGGGTCAGGTGTACTACTTTGTTTGGGTCAGGTGTGTTACTTTGTTCGGGTCAGGTGTACTACTTAGTTCGAACTACTTTGTTCAGGTCAGGTGTACTACTTTGTTCGGGTCAGGTGCACTACTTTGTTCGGGTCTGGTGCACTACTTTGTTCGGGTCAGGTGTACTACCTTGTTCGGGTCAGGTGTACTACTTTGTTTGGGTCAGGTGTACTACTTTGTTCGGGTCAGGTGTACTACTTTGTTCGGGTCAGGTGCACTACTTTGTTCGGGTCAGGTGTACTACTTTGTTTGGGTCAGGTGTACTACTTTGTTCGGGTCAGGTGTACTACTTTGTTCAGGTCAGGTGTACTACTTTGTTCGGGTCAGGTGCACTACTTTGTTCGGGTCTGGTGCACTACTTTGTTCGGGTCTGGTGTACTACTTTGTTCGGGTCAGGTGTACTACTTTGTTTGGGTCAGGTGTACTACTTTGTTCGGGTCAGGTGTACTACTTTGTTCGGGTCAGGTGTACTACTTTGTGCGGGTCAGGTGTACTACCTTGTTCGGGTCAGGTGTACTTCTTTTTTCGGGTCAGGTGTACTACTTTGTTCGGGTCAGGTGTACTACTTTGTTTGGGTCAGGTGTGTTACTTTGTTCGGGTCAGGTGTACTACTTTGTTTGGGTCAGGTGTACTACTTTGTTCGGGTCAGATGCACGACTTTGTTCGGGTCAGGTGTACTACTTTGTGCGGGTCAGGTGTACTACTTTGTGCGGGTCAGGTGTACTACCTTGTTCGGGTCAGGTGTACTTCTTTTTTCGGGTCAGGTGTACTACTTTGTTCGGGTCAGGTGTACTACTTTGTTCGGGTCAGGTGTACTACTTTGTTTGGGTCAGGTGTACTACTTTGTTCGGGTCAGGTGTACTACTTTGTTCGGGTCAGGAGTACTACTTTGTGCGGGTCAGGTGTACTACCTTGTTCGGGTCAGGTGTACTTCTTTTTTCGGGTCAGGTGTACTACTTTGTTCGGGTCAGGTGTACTACTTTGTTTGGGTCAGGTGTGTTACTTTGTTCGGGTCAGGTGTACTACTTTGTTTGGGTCAGGTGTACTACTTTGTTTGGGTCAGGTGTACTACTTTGTTCGGGTCAGGTGTACTACTTTGTTCGGGTCAGATGCACGACTTTGTTTGGGTCAGATGTACTTTGTTCGGGTCAGGTATACTTTTTTCGGGTCAGGTGTACTTTGTTCTGGTCATGTGCATTTTTGTCAGATCAGACGCACTTACTTCAGATCAGGGGCATTTCCTTCAAGTCAGGCGCATTTCCGTCAGATCAAGAGCATTTCCGTCAGATCAGGCGCATTTCCGTCAGGTCAGGCGCATTTCTGTCAGATCAGACGCATTTTCTTCAGATCAGGCGCATTTCCGTCAAGACAGGCGCATTTCCGTCAGATCAGGCGCATTTCCGTGAGATCAGGCGCATTTCCGTGAGATCAGGAGCATTTCCGTCATGTCAGACGCATTTCCACAAGACTGTTTCCTTCATTTCAGGTTTGACACCTCTGAGCCAGCTGTTTTTTTTTTAGTAAGCCAAATTTCTTTCGGTAATCTGGTCAGCAGCATTTCTTCGCAACAGCTGCGTTTCGCTTGAGTTAGCTGCTCTCTCTACCCTCAGGCCAGCCTTGCTGATGAGATCAGCTGCTTCATCGCTGAGGAAATCTTACTTTTTGAATATCTGTTGCACACCCTCGGCTAGGGTTGCTAGACGAGTGTTTTTATACATAAAATCTTGAAGTTTGAGCACTTTTCCAATAATAATTGGTCAAAAAAGAATTTGAACAGTAGGTAGGCCTAATCCTACCGGTTTGCCGTTGCCGAGTGCTCTTTACGCATAAATTATATTTTAAATATCTAAAAACAAGATTTTTAGTCAAATAATGCCAATCCGATGTCTGACCTCCGACCAAAGGCGCCTCTTTTTTGTCCGCGGTGACCTTGGCATTCGCTCACCCGAACCCTGCAGGGCACTCCCTAAACGGGGGAGTTCAGAACACACGCAAGACATTTCATGGGTACTGAAGTTAGTCAGAAACGTTCAGGAAGACTGCAGAGCAGTGGAGTGTGAACTCATTGCTACCGTTGCTAGCTGCTTCCGTGGCTTGCTTGCTTTCTGATACCGTTGCTAGTTTACTTACGACTACCGCTGCATGTTTGCTATCTGTTCCCGTGGTTTCTTTGCATTCGGCTACCGGAGTTGGTTTACGTTTTGATGCCGTTGCTTGGTTACTCTCTGCTACCGTAACTTGTTCATTATCTGATTTCAGGGCTTGTTTGCCTTTCACTGCAGTATCTGGTTTGTTTTTTACTACCGGTGCTTAATTGCTTGCTTGCGGCTACCATTAAGTGTTTACTTGCTGCCACAGTTGCTCGTTTGCTTGTTGCTACTGCAACCGCCGCTATCGTTTTATTTAACGTTCAGGGACGAACATTATCGCGTGTTATTAGTGCATAACAGAGCCGGTAAAAAGAAATATGCACCGCAGTCGACAAAGAGACTCTCCACAGTGCTGCCGAGTTATTTTTCCACTAACAACCGTCAGGAGTGAGAGGGATATCGGATGACATAGTTAATAATGAAATAAGACACAAACACCAGAGTACGCCGACACATTTCATCAAAAAAAACGAACCTAGTCTTTGTAATTTGATTATACATCTATTCTGTGATTTTAATGAAAGCCCTGTTGAATGCCTCAAAAATATCGTTTTCACGTATGTATAAATAAGCTTTAATTGATTTTGGTGGAACAATACCAACATATCGATGATTTGTTTCTCTATCAACAACGTTTCATGCGTGGTAATATAGCGGATTTAAATTTTAGCGAGTTAGGCAGCCACACGAGAGGCGTCAGATGAAAACAAAGCCTGTCAGATTTACAGTGTTTTTTGAAACCGATCGGGAATTCACTCATCAAAGATCAGGCGGTTTTGCTATCTTAAAGAGACACGAACTGCCTTTCCCTACCACACGAGTGCGAAAGTTATTTCAGTTGAGATGAGCCACTCCGACACCTGGAGCTCTCTAGGGAAGTTTTGTAAATAATGAAAGATCAACGTCGACAATGTTTCCAGTTTGATGATGGAGGCGCCAACTCGTTATCTTAAAGTGTCGGGATGTTTTACTTGTTTGATTCACTGAAAAGTCATCATCGCAAAAGGTTAGATTAGATTAGATTATAAGTTAGATTATAAGTTAGTTTAAGCCTCCCTAACCGCTGCAAAAATAGAGCGTATCGAAGAGAGGAAGGAGGAAGGCACCATTTAGTATGGAGATAAGAAAATGAGGAATCTATGCAGAAAGGGCATAGAAACAGTAAGATGGGAAAGAAGTTCATGAAATAAGATAAAAGTTGAAGAAGAAAGTCAGAGGTGCTGAAAAACAGGACAGTAGTGAACCGAAAAAAGGTGGTCCTTAACATAACAAAAAACATTTTATATCAACAAAAAGAAGGCCTACCTAACTCTCAGCTCGGGCCCTCACATTTTTCCCCTGTGAGCGCTAATTCCCATAGATTCAATAGTTGTATCCCCCTGAGGGGCATCATCGCAAAAAAATTGTTTATGAAAAATCGGACAGCATCTCGGATCTTGCATATATATAAATTACCGAGTCTTTAGATCTTAATTAGGAGTTCTTGGGTTGTTTCGGTTGAATTATGGTCTAGTCCATAATAAGTATATTCATATAATAGAATATACGAAGTTAATTGCATGTTTCGACAGGGTGAAAATGTACCTTCAAGAGTTTCTCGCATATTGGGGCAACATGTGCATAAAGTGAATCATAAATAACCGCAGAGAAGCCATTTGGCAGGAAAAGCTTGAGGCGCACTGCTCTAGTAACCGAATAAGAGCAAAAAACTATACAACCTGAACAAAATGTTTGGGGCATCCTGAAGAACAGCGGAAGTGATGAAAAAATTTAGCTTTATGTTGATTGAACTCCACTTTAAATTGATTACAACTTTCATTCTTTGTATTAGGCATGAATTCTGTACGATTTACAATTAATCCAAACGAGTGGTTGAGTTTGGGAGCTTAAGACCGAGCAAACGTTGAGAAAAATATCCCCCACGAAAAAGGAAAAGGTGTTGAGCCTTGCAGCTCACCGTCGGTTCTACAAATTTTCAATGGGGTTTAAATCAAGAGGTTGTGGAGGTGATATACGAGATAACGATTTCTTGTGATCCCCGAACCAATCTTACACTGCTTGAATCCTATTATCGTAAACGTTTTGAAGAATACCGGTACCATTAGGAAGATAAAAATCCATGGACGGGTGTATTTGGTTTCCTAGGATATTCAAATAGTCTTGAGATTTCATTTTGTTGCTGCAGAAGGATGTCGAACCTAACCCTTGCCATGTGTAGCACCCCCAGATCATTGCGATGCCTCCGGAAGCCTGCATAATACTGTCGGAGCGATGAATGAAGGATCCATGCAAAGCTTAAGGGCTTCCCGTCTCACTCAAATTCTGCGATCTTTTTGAAAGTGAACCTCGATTCTTTTGACCGTAAAACGTGCTTTCCTTGCCCTACAGTCCAATCTTCATGATCTTTTGCGAATAGGAATCATTTCTGTCGATTAGGTAACTGACTTGTTTTCAGACGGAAATTTTTCGAACCCATTTTCTTTAGTTCTTGGCGCATGGTACCAACAAAAAACAATTTTATTTATTATAATAAAAATTTGCGATTCAAAATACTTTTAATACGTTTTTTTGAACGTGCTAGCCGACAGCTGAACACTTCTCCGACAGTTCGCATTCACCAATTACTTCATACATAGAATACCTGATAGAATTTTAGCTCCGGTTATTACCACCGCATGATTGCACTTCAGCATCTTTTTTCCCCTGTGCAGTTCTCTGCTCTTTGCATAGCCATAAATTCTATGATCACATCATTCGGGACAATTTCCGGCGGATTACCAGCCCGATACTCACTCTATGTCGGACATAGGGGCTTGTTTTGTAGACATTTCTACAGCGGTAATGTTCCCGCTTGCTGTGGTGGATAGAGCAAGTGTAGTAGGACTGACCACCGTGACACTGGGAGCAATAATTGTTATTACAGAGTGCGAGGATTATCTAAGAATAGGTCGTTTTTAGTTCATTTCACACTCATATCATTCATTACACGCTCAAATTATTCATAATGTTATTTCTTATTTCCTTTCAGATAACGTATTCTAAGCAAAATGTTAACCCATAAAAAATGAAAAGATTTGCAGTTACAGCTGCTCTAACTGCAAAACAAAGCGATTTCAAAATCGGTAACTTTTTACGTGTTGCCAAATCATTTGTTCTTGAGGTTCGGTCGGAGCTAGGGGGATGTGATGACAATGTTTCCCCTTTAACAAGGAGAAAAGAAACAATCTCAACGTTTTGATATCATAAAAAATAAGAATTTATACGAAATTCTCAAAAGACCACTAATGAGGACTCCGGAAGATCTATGAGGATCATTTCTAAAGAACTTCAGGCGTCAGAGAGAACTGAGGTACATAAGGACATTCGATACAATCATATGTAATGAGGAAAGGCCAATTCGTATCAGCCAAGACACAGGAAAATCGTCTCATGAGTTCAAAACGGTTACTTTACAAAGTAAAAAAACTCCCACGAATGAAATGCTTTGTTGCCTTTTAATGATTAAACTTCGACCAGGATCAGGAAATTAACCAACGGAATGACGGACGGCTGCGTGCAGAATCTTCTGAAGAACCCAGATCGTGATGCACACCAAACTTTCGGCTGCTGTGATGGTTGTAGCGGGCGTTTGTAGTGAAGGTAATGTCATGTTAACACACAATACATTTTCCCACAGGGTCTTTGAATTAACGCTGCTTGATTTATTGATGTTTTTAAAACGTTTATTAAGTCTTGGATAACAATTTAAACAATTTTTAAACAATTTATTTACCACAGGTGATACAGTGATAGAATGTTTCTTAAGTCTAGTACAATGGTCAAATTTGAGTATAGCTACCTGTGGGCCCGAATAAGTTCAGTGACTTCTAGGGCATCCTACCATCAAGGTTAGTCTAAGGAGTACAATAATGTTTAACCTAATTCACTTAAACTAGAGACGCATTAGACTGATCAATGAGATAATTAACTCGAAATTAGATTATTATTATTATTATTATTATATAAGAAAGTTAAACTCCCTTAACCACGACAAAGATGTTCCAAGAGAGGAAAGAGGAAGGCACCATTTAGTATGGAGTTGAGGGAACGCGGAATCTATGCACAAGGTGCACAGAAACAGTCAGCTAGGAAAGAAGTTCACGAAACAAGAAAAAAGTTGAAGAAGAAAGTAGTAGGTGCTGAAAAACAGGACAGCAGTGAACCGAAAAAAGATGGTCCGTAACAAAACAAAACCCTATTTTATTACAACAAAAATGAAGCCTACCTAACCTTTAGCTCGGGCCCTCACATGGTTCCCCTGGGAGCGCTAATTCCCATAGATACAATAGTTGTATCCCCCTGAGGGGCTCGAAATTAGATACTTCATTTTACAATATAGTTCATATGGACTAGATTTAACAGTATATTCGACAAACGATTCAAGAACAGACTGAAGATCGGCGAAATTAACCAAGGCAAATTACATTATTAGGACCAGTTATGTAGGGGACAAGGTTTGACTCTGTGATCTTACACGACTAGTAATCTGATAGGAAGTGAGACTCAAGATTTTTTTTGAATACCTTATAAGAATTACTTTCACGGATCTCCGCAGGTATTGAGTTCCAAGTTTTAGTTCCAACGAAGAGGATACTGTGTTGTGACCGAGCCTTTGAGTAATAAGGAAGCATGAATTTACTTCTATTTCGGGTTAAATGGTCGTGATGACCAGTTTGCGCAGTTGATGCAGTACTCGATGATGCAGGACTCGATGGAAGGCCACACGTCTTTCAGCAAGGCTCAGCACCTTCTCCTAAAGCCATGGTAATCTAAAGACTGTTTATTAGAGAACGTTTACGATCATGTGACTCCCCAAACTCGCCAGATCTAAATCCCATGGACTATTACGCGTGGAGCGTTGTTGAAGGGGAGACTAATCGAAATCCTCAAAGGGCTTTAGTTTTAGTGAATACCTCGATTGACCATGGAAATAAATATGGAACGGCTAATTTCAGCGTGTCCAAAGTTTCACACCCGAGTGGGAGCAGACATTGAAGCCTAAGGTAGTCTCATGGATTAATATAATAAGGAAGCATCATCAAGAATATTTGTATGAATTCGATTCAAACATATGCATTTTTCCAAAAAATAAATATTGTTGTTTATCTAACAAGTCAACAACGTCATTCAATAGCTCATGAACCCTGCATACTGTTATTCTTCAATTTTATTATGAGGAAACGTGTTAGAAGTGTCATTAGACCGTCATTTTACCAGGGTGCGACCAACTTTTCGGCAGGGCGGTGTAAATTCATAAACATGCACCGAAGTACGTTCTAAGCCAAGCAATACCTTGAGCACCGCCTAGCAGGAATAAGGGCGCGGACCCCCCAACGGAGTCTCGCACAACACAGATAATAGACGACATGAATTCCCCCTCCAAGTGAGCAGCATTGAGGGAACGAGAGTATATCGCTTTGTTGATATTCAATGACATAATAACATGTTGACATATAGTTGGTGACAGCACTCGCGACGGTATTTGAACGATCATTCATATTATCAATCAATACGAGCCTGTTATTATAAATTTACAGAGCGCTTGCCTTTCCTATGCAGATATAAAAAGAACGAGTTTGAGCGCAACATATGTCACAGCTCTCAAATTAATTCATTTCGTTTGATATCACGTAGTATCTAGATGTAGGTAGTTAAATATTAACTTGAATAATTACTAATTCTCACGGAATAAAAATTTAATTTATAAAAATTATGTGCTGTGATTGCATTACCATTTTACGAACGAACGGTTCAAGTCGCATTATTCCTAGTTGACCCCTTTTTCTTTTTCTCGTACTCGAAAACAGAAATATGCTGGAATTTTAGTTTTTAACCAATTTACGTCTCCAAATTGACTTACATCCTATTATATGCAAATATAGATAAGAAACTTTTCAAAGAGTCGTCATTATAGCGTACATCGTGTAGTTCACATTTCAGGGTGTTAGAAGCCCTGGTGATCAGCTTTTTCACAAATCATTTACCGAAATATTTGAATCAAATTTCCCCGCGAGTGAAAACTAGAGAAAAACATACATTTTTTCGTATGAAATCGTCTCATAAAGCATAATTTAATACTCATCTGATTAATGCTAGCCTGTTCTATTTCAAAACGCTACACCATAGATGTAAACGGCTTTAATTCCATTATACAAAGAAGGTATTCTGGGTAAAGGTGTTGATATTCTGAATTATACTGTTGAGGGAAACAGACTCTTTAGAAAAATCAGTAAGATGGTGTAAAAGCCTGCAACATTTAAATTTAAGAATAAAATTTAAAGAACACGCAAGAATTTGCAAACGTATGTATTCGCACGCATTTATCGGCAAACCTAAATGGGATACATTACAGTTAAGCTCCAATATCGAAGCAGATATAGAATAACAGCAGATATAGTCCGACCATAATTAAATTCTTCAGTTATGTAACGCATTAGGAGCTGTGATCCACTGTAGGGTGCGACTAACCTTGATAGAACAAGATAATTCAGGCGGTAAATCTGTTAGGAAACCACCGCACGAAGTAATGGCTGGCGTGCTCAGTCTCCGCGTTGTGGTATGGTGCGGCAACTAGAATGTATTGATCTAAATACTCTACGCGGTCTGAGATTGAAAATTTCAGGCGGAAGAAAGTGGTCCGAGCACAGTCCAATCAAGTATGGAATAGCAAGAACTGTATGATGTTTGAAGACTTATGAAAATGAGTATTATCGCAATGCTAGAACATAACTCAAGAATTGTGCAGCAATTCAAGCGAGAATTATTAGAATTAATAACTTACCTGTAGCCAGGGACCAGAAGTTTACGCTCATTGTCCTCGTTTTTTCACAGCTCACCTAGAAAAAGGAGAAAATTTTAGGGATATTGAAACACTCAAAAGCGCCAACAAATTGATAGTAACATGTTTATAACAACTTTTCAAATCACAGAAATGTACAACCTCGGCTCCGCAGCACCCAAAGCGATAGAACATCTCACAAATGTTAAGCATTCACAAACTATATTTTTTACACGTTTTGGCTAAATTCCTAAAGAAACAAATATTAACAAGCCTCATTTTTGTTTGTGTCAGCCAAATACAAGAAAATTCAGCTTCATTTTTAGATTTAGTTTCAATTGAAAATCAGATTGCGAGTCAACACGAGTAAAATCTCTAACAGCACTCGGGGCCATGGCAAAATCGATAGAGCACATTTTGATGGCGTAAGCACACAGTGCGGTGTAAGAAAAGGTACATTTACCGCAGCGAGGTATGCACTTCAATGCTCTTCAAATGTTGACAGAGGAACCAGCACCCAAGAGGTCGTCCCACCGATCGGGAAAATGTTTGTCATGGTAGCTGCCGTGAATCACTGCCCCCAGCAACGATATCTTAATCATCTCTACATCCCGCAAGTTTTTGTCCGCTCGCCGAGGGATTCGAGTTTTAATGAGTACCATATGAGCTACTATCATATAGAATTATAGAATTGGGTTGCCTAATTTCTCATGCCTAGGGCGTTTCTACTGCACAAATTAATTCCTTCATCGTTGTACGAATGAGGTTAAAGTACACAAACATACCTGAATTGCCTGCACCATAGTACGGTGTTTGGAAGCGACTGCAGATCGATTACGGTAAGTGCCGTGAAATATTAATGCGTGCCAGGACTGAAGGCGAGCCGACACGGCTTGCAGCCCGACTACACCCAACAATTGCCACCATGCAAACTAAATAGGAGTGTTTTTACCTTGAGCACTAGAATACAGCGATATCGCTTCGGTATTCATTGATCTTGAAAAATGCACACCCAGCAAATGGTTGGTTGTAGAACTCTTATTCTAGTACATAGTCGACTGATTTTCTACGAAGCCCAAATTAAATTTGAAATACGGGTTTAGCTCTTATTTTACTGTCAGTGCAGAGTGATTTCAGCGTTCAAAAACCGAGAACGTTGGTAAATCGATATTGTACGTAAGTAGGAAAGCCGATTTGCTTCTAATCACCACTAATGAACGGTCTTAATACACGGAACTGTATATTATTGCAGACGTTTAAATAACTGAGACATACTCTACATCTAAATAGAAAGAATCACGTATTCGATACGTTCGCCCACATTCAACCGGTGGCAATGCTCTATTAGTTCGCTCACCAGCATGAGTAGGACTAAACATAACAGGTCTTGCATTTCAAGCAAACAGTCAACGCTTTTCCATAAGCGTTAGCTTAGGTTATTCTCGAGCACGTTTTAAATCATCATGATTTAAAATATTACAATGAAAACTCACACGATTATAAAATTCATGGATCAAACTAACATGAATTAAAAGTTGCCTGTGTATAATCCGCTCGTGTGCTCTGTAGATAAACTAAAATAATAATTTTAGGAGCATGATCTATTGAGATTTTTTCAACTATGGACATAAAATGCATGAGAAAAAAGAACAAACACGGTATGAGCTAGATGCCGGTGGAGCCGACCACGTATTAATTGCACGGTTACATCGAGGTAGCCATAAGTGGCGAAGATGAATCGCTTCTAACAGAACTCGTGCGCATTGCAAGTACCAGCTATTTCATTATCTAGTAATCCATAATCACGTGGCCGATGGACAAGAAATCTGTTACGTGATAAAAGAGCACCATGCGAATCTTAGTGGGCGATGAGCGTAGAACATTCTGACGTTAGTGTTGAAATAACCGAAATTAATTCCAGAAGCAGACGACACAACCAATATTATGAATCTTACAATAAATCTGCGATAGATATAATTAAAACCACTTTTCAAGCCCACAGCTAACCTAACTCAACTTCCCAGCATGCACACCGATACTTGAAGGTGCGAAGGACAAGTCCTCACTCATTTGACTGGAAGCGTCCTTTAGTTCATTTATTATATTTGGTAACAATACTCGAGAAATGCAATATTTAGAAAGTTGCAGCTTGGCTCGTACCGCCTAATGCCTCGGTTAATTTATTAAAATAACTCAGTTCTCCATTGTTTCTGCGTAGATCGACAGCAAGTAAAGGCTGAGCGACAGAAAAAAATAAACACTGAGCCACTAACGAAAACTAATCCCTCTCAGGCGGCATTAACATTCACGCAGGAATGCTGGGAAGCTGCGCACAATAGTAAGGTACTTGTGAACTCGGATGTTGAGCAGTAAATAATTGGCTCTGGTGCTGTGCTCCACGCGGACTCGATAATTTCTGGAATAAATTTATTCACCTATCGCACTATGCGACGAAAAACGTTCAATTCTTTTTGAATAATTAGACCTAGAGAATTTTAGGAGAGTTAGTAAAAAATATTAGCAGGATAAGAAAAAGAAAGAGATTAAAAACTACGAAATTTCGCTTTGCCATATGCATACCGTTGAACAATCGCGAAAACGTAACATACAGTGTTTGTAATATATTGGACTACTAAACTACAGCCCCAATTAATACTGTTCTACTAACCATCACCCTGCATGTTATAAACGACAAAACAATACTGGCTTACCCTTATTCTTCTCGAAGTTATCAACTACGCTGAATTTTTTAGTGTCAGGTTAAAAAGTCTTACATGCTTGTATCTGGCTGCCGCTACCCGAGATCCTAAGGAGTAATGACCCTTGAAACATGGGAGCAAAGTTTGGTTAAGCCAAAGCCCTCCTAAGTTGGTGTAGATGCAACGTATCTTGAAAAAATAAGAGAAAGATGAAAGACAAATCCCTAGGGGGTGAATATGAATGCATACGTAAGATAATTTAGGAATGAAACAGATTTATCGTCGGTCCACGTTCCACAGGTAATTGATTTTCACCGTGCGAGAATATCTTGAAACAATGTGTGATTGAGTCAGGAGGAGCCAGAGGTACCAATAGGTGGTCAAATACCCCAACAAGAAACTGATGAGAACGAATACAAGCGAAATCCGCGCGTAAATATGAGCTCAGAAATTATACTCGGAGACCCATTGTGGCTAATCCTTCGAACGTCAATTGCAAGCAGTGTTCAGTAGACGAAAATAGGTTGGATCAGATCTACAAACAATCTTTCTCTACTGGCACACCTTCACATACGGAGGAAGTTGCGGCTAACATCCACTTGGATCGATGCGACAGTTTTTTGTATTTGTTTCCAGTCCATTTTCAAATTGATCAACACAAGCGTTTTCTAAATATAAAATTAATCATCGCTATTAACATTCACTTGTCAGCAAAATTTAACGCACGTTCTTAATGAATGAAAATTTGGCCAATTCTAAAGTATAACTATTGGCATGTTGTAAGCCCATTAGCAATTTTATTAAAGTAAAAATTGAAGTAAGGGCATTAATTCGTTTCTGAAATATTTATGCACGTAATTATACATATTACATTAACGTCCTAATTTCCGTAATTTATGGGATTAATGAAAATGATATATATGAAGCTTTTTTTAACTTCATAAACTAATCAATAGTAAATAAGCTACCAACACGAAAGCATCGCCCCACACACTCGCTTCAAAGCTCCCTGAAGTGCCTAAAGCGTTCCCAATGCTGCATTCAGGACCCCAACTCTTCATATTTCACGAGTCGGGCGATAGTTTGAAAAATGCAGCGAACTCTTATGCATCGCATCGCGTGTCTCCGATGTTGCTCTAAATATTTTATGGCAGCGTTCACTGCCACAAATTCAGCTGTGCGGAAGAACCGATCATTCCTTATTTATCGCTTGCGTGCCACGCTGAGAATAATGGCAAAAATACGCCCGATGCTTTTCAAGGAATTGGTCTCAAGGAGGTGACCGAGTGGTGGCTAGGAAGGCAAATTATTGGGGCAACAAAATAAGGCAGAGGCTCCAGTACCCTCAAACAAAGTGCGATGAAGAATTCAGCGAGCATGAATTATCGGGACTGTTTTGCCTAAATATAACTTATCCAGGCTAAAAATGTCAATGCGTATTAAAACTGCAGTTCTGAAAAGAGAAAGTCATTGATTTCACACTCAAGGAATCGAACAACAGAAGTTTATCGAAATGTCATTCGAGAAAATTTGAAGCAAATACCCGCAGCTTGTGAGTGATAGAATGAAATAAATTTCTGAGAAATTCTGTTAACTAATGAAAGAGCACTTCATAACAAAATGTTTTCTTGGTAATACGGCCGATGAGCTTGTGTGAAGTGTACGAAGGGACAGATTAGATTACAACTTAGTTTAGGCCTCTCCAACTATGATACATATTATGGGTTCCAAAGAAAGGAAGAGTGAGGCATTATTTGCTTTGAAAATAAAGGAACGGGAAATCTACACATAAGTGAATTCCCAGTCCGGATTCCTCGAGCACAAAGACTTCAGCATTGAAAAACGTTCATTGAACCATGCAACCGTTTCTAGAAGAACGGATTTTTTACTTTAAAAATGAGAGCAAGCTGAAAAAGATGTCCGTATAGAAACAAAAACTACTCTTGGAAAAGAGGGTCTATATCCCCTTCAGGTCGTGCTGTGTGAAGCACAGCTCGACCAATTACATAATGCACGAGTATTTGACCTCACCTGGTCAACTTGGCAGGAGTTTACTGCGCAATACAGTAACACTTATTTCAAATTTGGCCTAAATTTATGAATTCATGCATGAACCAATAAATAAATGCATTGAAGCCATGAAGAAATTGAAAAATAAATGGATGTATATATGAATAAATGATTAATATTAGGATTAAAAGTTAGTTTCAGCCTCACTTCTACCACAACAAACGTGTTCGAAGAGACGGAGGATGAAGGCACCATTTAGTATGGAATTACGAGAACGCGGTATATCTACGCACAAGGTGTGTCCCCAAACAAGACCCCTTGCGCGTAGAAGCAGCAAGTTGTGAAGGAAGGTAATGAAAAAAGATAGAAGTTACAAAGACTTATTTTTATACGAAAATATAGCTTAATTAACTAGCCTTTAGCTCGGGGCCACACGCTGACCAGTCTAGTATCGTAAAAACACCGTCTGTGAATGTCATCAGAAAAAACACTACACATCAGCGCTGCAACTTACTGGACCCTGCAAACTAAAATTAGGAGGAAACGCTGTATGTTGCGTTTAGATGAACCTCTTTTAGTTGGTCCTTGGTCTTTGTTTCCACATTTGGATAATGTTAACAAAACCCATACCAATTAATAAGCAATTGCCCGTACCCGTTTTTTCGTGTCTTTTTCAAATGATTTTCGCTATGCGATATTTCGACAAACTCACAAATATAGAAAATGGGCTGGTCTTATTGTCAAGTACGTTTTTTAATAACGTAGATCGTGCTGCTTCCTATAAAAATTACTGAATAAACGAGACATGAATATTCTAACCTAAGTTTATGCCTATCCAACCACAACAACGGCGATCTGAAGAGAGTAAAGAGAAAGGACCATTTAGTGTTTACTATAAAAAACGGGTATCTATGCACCAAGTGAGTTCCCGTACATGATACCCTTCTAATAAAACGGCACGTTAGGAAGAGAAAAAAACAAAGAGAAAGATGAAATAACGAAGGACACTTGAAAATTGAAAAAGCCACTGTAGTTTCGAACAATAGAAGTTCTAGTAGCCTGTTTATAGCTGAAGTAAACCATAGCTCCGGTCCCTATAGCCTGGGATAACCAAACAGAACTAACCTGAACCCATTGGGTATCCTATGCTATGGGAAAATATCTGAACAATTAATACATGAACAAAAAACAAATGAATGAAGAAATAAATGGAAAAATGAGAAAAATGAATGAAGTTCAAGATATAAGGTTAAACTATCTTCTCAATTTTTCCCCAGCTGCATTTCAAATGAAAAATAAGAAGCTGAAGCATGGGTAGAAAATGAACTGACAGATGTTTCATGGGAAAGGTTAATTTCGAAGAAAGACTGTACGCGTGCTTCATCGACAGGATAAAAGAACGCGAAAAGATAAAGATGAGTTCTCTTTGACTTTGACAGTCATAGAACTATACCCGCTGCGCAAGCCTTCATAGTGAGTTTCCAATCATATACCGCGAGTAGTAATGGTACTCTCAAACAACGAGCTGTCACGCGCGTCACAGTGTTAGTATTGATCATTTTAAAAATGAAAGCAAGTTGCTCAAAATTACTGCTCAAAATTAGAGCAGTCAGTGTATCAGAAGCTTCAGGGGGAAATTAGTGCCCGCTTCTCGGAAAACGAGGCTGATTTCCGGTCTCGAATATAATTCTTTGGAAACATTATTTGAGAGACCGAAAGTGAAGCTGGGGTTAGCAATGGTATTATTTGTTGTTGTTGCGAAATATGTACGTTTATATCACATGACATGTTTTTGGCTAAATCACGTAAAGCTACGTTCATATTCGATGATACTTTATTTTTACGTGATAATTTTTTTTGGCTAAATCCCGTGAATCTACAACATATTTAAGACATGTTGCGTATATAACATTCTGCTGGGCTACTACAAAGGAATGTTAGACCGTTAAGCCGGCGCCGACTAGGCGTGAGAATGGGAGACAACGCCGCGAGTGCGAAGGGGGAACTTCGAAGGGGTGAGGGATCAAGAGAGGGCCGCAACACACGGGCCAATCACGAGAGCTCGCGAAGACATCACACGTGGAGGTGTGTCGAGCGCGAACCAATCATAGGCAAAACTTCAGGACCGGTAAGTTTTCAACGAATCAAAATTGAGAAAATCGAGTGACTTTCTCTGTAGCTTGGAAGAATCCAGATCCTTCGAGAAAGAAAGAGGCGACACACATAAAAGGAGTGAGACGAGGATTATCAAGGTTCTTTTTGGTGGAAGCGAGTGCGGAAGAGGTGCACGTATCTGAGGGGCACGCAAACAGGCACGCCGGCGCACTGCTGGTGTGCCTCCAACATAATCAGCAAATCGAATATCTGAGCACATCGAAATTTTCAAGAAAGGCAACGTCGGCCATCATAAATCGTCGAAGCTCCAATTTTGCAACACGACTGCTCGGAGCACCTCAGCTTTATGGTGGAATCGTCCAGCATCAACATAGCAACCATGCCACGGAGAGAATTCGGAATATTAGTAATCAGTTCCGGGCGCACAAGCAACTTCAGCGAGAAAATATTGAAGCCGCACCGCCTTCAGAGTCTACAATGATGCCGCCACTACGAGTCCTGCAGTGGTCAAGCAGACTCGGAATTCAGAGCTTGAAATGGGGGCTGAGTATGGCGCTCCCGCACTACGGCCGGCTGATGAGGAAGGAACTTCGGGACCGCGGGGCGAACGAACTTCGGGACCGTGGGACGGTCTGATCTTCACTACGTGAATTCTCAAGCAGCATTGGAAGTGTGTTAATTCATCGTCTGAGCTGCACTGCGTGAATTCTCAAGCAGTATTAGAAGTGTGTTAATTCATCGTGATCTACAATTGCAAGAAAGGGTTTAGGCCAATTTACTGGTTTGGAACTCAGAAAAGTGATTTTCAAGTGTGAAAGTTCTAGCACAGCCAGCACATGGAATAGTGCGTTCCGAGTGGCGCGCAATCAAATGTAATTCGTGAGATGAGGGTGTTCAGCTCACGTTCTGATCTTGTGCCGTGTATAATGCGAAGCGTTCTGTATTCTGACACCTTGCTGTAAGTCAAGGTTTTATTTTTTGACATATCCATTTTATTTCATGTGTGCGCTTGCCTGGATATTCGTTTCATGTTTCTAATTCTCTTGTTATAGTGCGAAATTCAATGTTTGATAGTTGTCAAGAAATTCTATGCAGCCAAGATTTAGCTACCTCATTGTGCTGGATAAACTGTCATGTCGCTAATGATAAGCATCTTGCCCGAGGGCATTGGTGTGCAATTATTGTGGCGATACATATATATATTTCCCTGTGACCATATCCACGTGTTCATCTTAAAATAATTGTTTAATTTTTTAATGCTCATTATTTTCCATGCTTATTTATGTGGGTAACGTTCGAGCACAAAGGTGTACATTATATTTATTCAGGGGTTGAAAATCCTCTCATGCGTACGTTATTAATAACGCCTTTTCACGTATCGCGACATTGTCGTAAGCAGTTACTATTCTCATGCCAGTATGAAGCGAATAGTAGATTAGATAAGTTAGTTTAAACTTCTCTAACCTCAACAAAGGAGTTCCAAAGAGAAGGAGGACGACACCATTTAGTATGGACACAAGGGAAAGGGGAATCTATGCACAAGGTGCGTTTCTACGCATGATCTTCAACGGATTGAAGCAGCAAGTTAGGAAATAAGTTTATGCAAGAAAATGAAACTTTAATAAGAAAGTAATGTGTTGAAACACAGAACAGCAGTGAACAGAATTTTGTTGGCAAAAAACTGTTCTATTTCAGCAGAACAGTTCCCTCCCAAACTCTCAACTCGGGACATCACATCTTTCCCCTGGGAGAGCTAATTTTCATAGATATCAAAGTTGTATCCCCCTGAGGGATGACGCAAATGGCAATAGGGTGCTTAAAAATTCAATGTATGATGACAGGAGAAGAAATTATAAGAAAAGTTATAGATGAAAATACCTTACAAGAAGTAGACAACAATGGATGTCCTACAGGAAACTACGGAGTAGAATGTAAAAGACAAAGTTAAAGCGAGTAATCATGTACACCTCCGCTCACTACCAAACTTGCACAACCTTCATGTTAAGTTCTTAAAATAACTCAAAAACAGCACACACATTGCTCGAAAGTAAAATGCAAGCAAGATAAAAATTACACCCTTTAGACTTTATCTGAGCTGTGAAGCAGTCCCTCATATGGGAATTAATTCCTCATGTTGAGCACTACATCCGTCTGCTGACGCGTGTTAACGCAAAGAATGTCGAGGGCATCGAAATAGTGTGAGAGTTTTAAGCCCAGAGAGTGTGCTGGCCGGGCAGACTCGTTAAAAATACAAGCTCGGTCGATAGTGTGAAGACAGCGGGACGGGCCAAGCCTTCCGTTGCTACGCCTCGACTCCTCAAGAGGCCGGCCAGAGATAGCGGCAGTCACCAAGGAGGAAGCAACAGCCACCATGTCTGATAACGTTCGCCGCAACGCAACCTGTTTGCTGCCTCAGTGAAATTCTAGTATGATGAAAAATGCGAAAGTAAAATGAATGGAAATAAAACTACAAAAAGGCATTTTTACATCAAGCCTGCATAGAACTGTAGGTATTTTTGAATTTATTAATAAATTGTAACTCCTGGGATGTTGACCTTAGTTATTCAATTTTGAATTAATTTGGTTCGGAAAGGCGACGTGACTCAATTTAAATTAGTTGAAGCTATTTAAATGGAATAAAAGCGAACAAATAAAAGAAGCTTGTCTGTTGTGAAAAGAATTGGTGAGAGTGAAACAAACAACAAGCACCAGGATTTTTTTTACCGGTTACGGAAGCCATGAATAATTGTACTCGAAAGTCTGAGCGAGGCACCAGATTAATTGCGTCATAAATTATTCTGCCTCCTGATTGGAATTTTAATTGATTCGCACGAAAGTCTTTAACCTCTCTTTGAAAGGTTATTTACATTATCAGATTATATTAAAAATTTAGACAGCTTTATTGTGTCATCAGAATAAATTGAAATAAATTTTAGGCTGCCCAGGGGAATCCCCAAATCACGCCAGCACATACATACAAGCAAACCTCGCCGCTGCACATCACTCAGCAGGGCTGGCGGCCGTCGACAAGCGTGCAACAGAGCTGCTCTGCCGCTAAAAATCTCGCTAGGATATTTGGCCGGCCATTTCACTATTCATGAGGGCGCAGAAACCCGTGCAGTTTGTTGTCAGTTAAGCCCACGTCGGGCAGCCAAGTATCCCTGGGGCCAAGAATGCTTGCGCCATAAACAGGAAGTTGCGCACTAATTTTCCTTAGGAGAAAGCCAGATTGAGGAATGAAAATTGTACAGTAAATATTTTCTCACTAAAATACAAGATAAATTTTCGACAGCAAAGAACAGAGTAACCCAGCACGTTATCTATCTATAGATCATTGAGTGAAGATTCTCTTATTTTTACTCAATTAAAAGATCCTTGCGCAAGGAAAGCAAGTACGGAGCTCTCACCAGACATGAAATTAAGTACTTTCTACTATTCAAAAAATATACTCATTTCTCTTCTAGATATCTCGAAAGATTCCCATGTTGGTGATTCAGTTCTAGTTCTCACGCAGTGGGATGCCACCAAATAAGTTATGCTACGCGATATCAACCACTCACCTCACAGATTTAGTGAGCATCATGGATACAAACATGTTGTTCTAGGGAAGAATACACGAAAGTACTTTCTTCGAAATAGAGCTAAAATTCCATCAAATTCATGAGCCAGTGTACAGCAAGTTTACCTGAACTCGGCGCTTGGCCTTCAAGTTTACCTCCGAACTCGGCACCACAACTGAACGGAACTGCCTCAGGCAGTCCACAACATTAGATTTGTTAACAAGTAATTCCGCATTAATTGATTAAAATTGATTAGATGATGTTCATTTAAGCCTCCACAATTATAACAAAGGAGTTCTAGCAGAGAAAAGGGAAAGGCACCGTTTAGTATGGTATTAAGGGAATTGGGAATCAATGTATAAGATATGTAGTCAACACCCTGTCCACAGAAACTGCAGGATTAAAAAAAAGATTATGAAATGAGATAAAATTTGAAAAAGAAAGTAATGTGTGCTAAAGGAGACAACAGTGAAGCGAAAAAATAATCTGTCGCTAAACAACGGGAAAAAAGATATTTCAACGGAAAAAAGGCTTGCAAAGCTTTCAGATAGGAACCTCTCAATTTTTCCTGGGAGCGCCAATTATTTTGGATAGAACAGTTGTATCCCTGAGAGGGTATTTCACAGCAATGGAAATGAATATCATAATCAAGTTCTCTATAATTCTCTTCCTACATCTACGTTAGATCTGTCTATGTACAGAAACTATTCGAAACGAATGATATTTTCAGAGCCTAATAATCGAGTCTTTTGGCAGACCATCGCTCATAAATTCAGTGAACCATTCACTACTAATGTACACGACCCGCCAAAAATGACGGCATTAGATATTTGCCTAAAATAAATCTTCCAGACCTGAATGAAAAATATATCCATCTTAATAATAGCCGCGATCAAAATAGTCTTCGTACCACAGACACGTTCATTAAGCATCCTTTACACTTCGACCGCAACTTGTAAAACTGAAGTAAAATATTAGACTCAAATTTAAAGTCAATTATTGTTATAAGCAATTTTGAAAATAGTTATGAATAACTGAATCTTGCCCTCATTTAGCTTTAATTAATTGAGTATTTATCAAAATTGAGATTGTGGGTACTGGTGAGTCAACAGCATTATAAAATTCCCTCCGTGCATCACCGGTGGCGCCCGATGCAGTTAAAGTGTTGAGAGCGTAACAGAGAGGCGGACCAACTAAGCAAGCAAAAACTGCGTGTAAGAGTTAACACTTGGACAATTGTAATAACTTAGGATAAATTACGCAAAGAAAAAAATTATTTCATATATTTATTTAAGAAAACACTTGGCGCTTTAATATATGATAGACTGGTGTACACAACCCGCAAAAAATGACGGGATAAGATATTTTCTCAAGAGTTTAGACAAATCTTAAAGATGTGGATGATAAACAAATATATTTATTCCAATAGTACTCGCAATTGAAATATTTTTATACTTGTGCACTGTTGAAACTCGTACACAGGTACGGTCATTTAAGCATCCTTTAAGAGCGTGGAAGAGAGATGGACCAACCAATTTAATGTGCTTGTTGAGATTCCCATTGTAATAACATAGGAGAAAATGCACACAAAAAGCTATTTAAAATTATTTACTTGCTTTTTCATAAATTTACGGAGACACATGGCGTTTCATAATACAGCATACAAGTGTGCATGACCGCTCAAATACGACGGGACTCGATAGTTTCCCTTCAAAAAAGTCTCAAGATATGGATGAGAAAGAAATATATCCATCCTGATATAATACGCAATTAAAATATCCTTGTACTTGTGCACTGGTGAAACGGTAGTATGGTCATTAAGCATCCTGTCATTGAGATACGGTCATTAAGCATCCTGTCATTGAGACACGGTCATTAAGCATCCTGTCATTGAGATACGGTCATTAAGCATCCTGTCATTGAGATACGGTCATTAAGCATCCTGTCATTGAGATACGGTCATTAAGCATCCTGTCATTGAGACACGGTCATTAAGCATCCTGTCATTGAGACACGGTCATTAAGCATCCTGTCATTGAGACACGGTCATTAAGCATCCTGTCATTGAGACACGGTCATTAAGCATCCTGTCATTGAGATACGGTCATTAAGCATCCTGTCATTGAGACACGGTCATTAAGCATCCTGTCATTGAGACACGGTCATTAAGCATCCTGTCATTGAGATACGGTCATTAAGCATCCTGTCATTGAGATACGGTCATTAAGCATCCTGTCATTGAGATACGGTCATTAAGCATCCTGTCATTGAGATACGGTCATTAAGCATCCTGTCATTGAGACACGGTCATTAAGCATCCTGTCATTGAGACACGGTCATTAAGCATCCTGTCATTGAGATACGGTCATTAAGCATCCTGTCATTGAGACACGGTCATTAAGCATCCTGTCATTGAGACACGGTCATTAAGCATCCTGTCATTGAGACACGGTCATTAAGCATCCTGTCATTGAGACACGGTCATTAAGCATCCTGTCATTGAGATACGGTCATTAAGCATCCTGTCATTGAGATACGGTCATTAAGCATCCTGTCATTGAGATACGGTCATTAAGCATCCTGTCATTGAGACACGGTCATTAAGCATCCTGTCATTGAGACACGGTCATTAAGCATCCTGTCATTGAGATACGGTCATTAAGCATCCTGTCATTGAGACACGGTCATTAAGCATCCTGTCATTGAGACACGGTCATTAAGCATCCTGTCATTGAGACACGGTCATTAAGCATCCTATCATTGAGACACGGTCATTAAGCATCCTGTCATTGAGACACGGTCATTTAGCATCCTGTCATTGAGATACGGTCATTAAGCATCCTGTCATTGAGATACGGTCATTAAGCATCCTGTCATTGAGATACGGTCATTAAGCATCCTGTCATTGAGATAAGGTCATTAAGCATCCTGTCATTGAGATACGGTCATAAAGATACGGCCATTAAACTACGGTCATTAGGCATTCTGTCATTAAGATACGGTCATTTAGCATCCTGTCATTAAGATACGGTCAATAAGCTTCCTGTCATTAAGATACGGTCATTTAGCATCCTGTCATTGAGATACGGTCATTTAGCATCCTGTCATTAAGATACGGTCATTTAGCATCCTGTCATTAAGATACGGTCATTTAGCATCCTGTCATTAAGATACGGTCATTTAGCATCCTGTCATTAAGATATACAGTTATTAAGCATCCTCAAGAACGTGACAGAGAGACGTACCAACCAACCAAGAGCAACAACTGTACATTGTTTAAAATTATTATTAGGCAAGCAGTTTTAGGTAAAATATTCACTACATCTTTGTCAGTGCGATAGGCAGCAATTTCTTAACATTTCACGCAGTATTTTGACTTACAAAGAAAATGAACAGATGCCAGATTTTTTATATCCTTTGAATGGCATCTATGATACCAATCAAGCAAGCAGATTCCCATTAGAGAATTTATGTACAAAAATTATATATTTATTAATAAATTTATAGAGACAACTGCCGTTTTATTATATAGTATTGATTGTATATTGATTTTGATTCTTCAACCAAACGTTTAACAAATTTTAACCAGAAATAAAGGTAAATTAGGAACAGAAGTTCGCTTTTAACGCCCATACAAGGTAGCCATGTTTGACCTTAAGCGAAGAATGGATAGGTCAGTCAGCAGTAGAACTACAGCTATAGTTTCCTCAGGTAACAATGCATGAAGTTCATTTTCGAAAAACATCGAAATTGTGTTACTGTGAAATGCAAGAGATAGCCTGATTTCCATTCCAAGGATCAAAAACACAAAACCTTAGAACAACTCTCACCATCCACTGATTCGATATGATTTAGAAACAAGTTTTGGTGATGAGAGCAGAAATGGACCTAAAATTTTTACTCAGTATTACATTAACAACTAATGTTATGTATTATAATAATTTTTATTCAACACATTTTCTACGTATTGGTACATATGTGTACCACTTGGTAAGTTGCTCATTTACGTACTAGTAACAAAAGCTGCAATTTAATTGGTTTCACTACCTTTATATAAGTGAGATTATGGCGTACAAGTTAAAATGTTACCGTGCAATTATATTTTTCTGGCTTATAAAGAGGATAAGGTTATTAGATTATTAGTTAGTTTAAGCCTCCCTATCCGCAACAAAAGCGATCCAAAGAGAGGAAAGAGGAAGGCGCAATTTGGTATGGAGTTAAGGGAACGCGGAATCTATGCAGAAAGGGCATAGAAACAGATAAGAAAGAAGTCCATGAAACAAGATCAAAGTTGAAGAAGAAAGTAATAGGTGCTGATAAACAGGACAGCAGTGAACCGAAAAAGGTGGTTCTTAACATAACAAAAACATTTTACCTCAACAAAAAGAAGGCCTACCTAACTCTCAGCTGGGGCCCTAACATTGTCCCCCTAGGAGTGCTAATTCCCATAGATACGTTTGTATCCCCCTGAGGGGATAAAAAGGATAAGAATGTAATCAAGGAGTAAATTTGACTTTTTAATTTTGCTTCTTCCAACCTAAACAGCCCCACCGTAGCAACCGCGGAAACGTAGCGACCGTGTTAAGCAAGAATTTGGTGATTTTGGTTATCTATTTCAGTGTGGTACCGCCTAATTACAGCAGTGTGCAGATTTTGTAATATTAAAATTTCTATCCCATGTCACCAAGTTAGCATCCAGTGATAAGCAATTCAATTGACGTTGTAAAACATTTACGTATTTTTTTCCTTTTCTAGATGTATTGATAAAAGCATGCGAATGTATGCATGTAATCAGATGAATCACCTGGTGAAGGCGAACTGCACTTGGATCAAGCTCAGGTCGAGTTAACTTCAAGAGTATTAATTGGAGTCATCACTTTCTCCATTCACAATGAAATAAAACTCTACAGTTTATTGGAACTGATCATGAATGCAGTTTTTGATGATTCACGAAATTGCTATTGTGACGTCGTGATTTCTGTGAGCTGACTTTTAGAAATAAGAAGCCTTGCTAATGCGTCACACGTTGCATTATCTCAAAATATTTCTTCTTGATAATACTTCTGCTTTACTCGGACCCAAGAACTTCGACGTCGCAAAATGTCCCGTTCAACAGATGTTTTTCACCATTTAGCAGTCGTTGTCACATTTATGAAGCAAACTCATCAGCCAAATATTTAGGCAACATTGCTGGGACGACTCGAACGTGACGATAAGCGCGAGATGCTGCGTGCTGACTAGTGTTGTACGTTGGGGTCGGTTCAATTCTACTACGAAGTGATTTTCAGAAGTAAATAATCTTCTCTATAAAAGAAATTTACGGCGATTTATATTTTTTTTCATTTGAAAGTCAAACGATGCGTAGAGCTTTCTGGAGTTGTCACTAATTTCTTGCAAGTATTTGTGCGGTCAACTATTTTTTGAGCGTTCAGTTTGGCAAAACTTCTGCAGCGTCTGAAAAAACACTCAGAATTACGTTCTGGACCGCCATACTTAGAAGCTCCTCTCATGGGCATGGGAAATAAAATTCTTGGGAAACACGAGGCGAAATAAACACAGCTCCAGATCCTGAATATGGGCCCGGCGGAGGCCACGGACTGCAACTTATGGCCCACTCGTGGGTGTGCAGGAGCCGTGCTGCGTGCGCCCTACATTCAGGATCTCCTTGAACAAGTCTGACTTGGGACGCTCAGAATAGAGCCACCGGCACCTAAAACTTCGGAAGTAAAGGAAGCTGGATGAACTGTTCAACTTCTGCACAGTAAATTCTCCGAGTGTCTACTGAAATTAAATGCTTGCCCATCGAAAGGCAGGTCTTCGAATACAAAAAATAAACCTTTGAATAAATAATGAAACGGAAATTACGCATGAAAACAGGAAAAAATATTTGTCCCTATTTATCTACGAAATTCACACAACGTAAAACACTAGAACTGAATCATTAGAAAAATCCACGAAAAGCGATAATAAAATCTGCAAACAGGATGAAATGCTTGAAATTTTCTGATAAAAGAAGGGAAAGACTAAGCAGTAACTAGCCGAAAAAATAGGGAAAAGTTGAAATGTTGGAGAGAACTTTACTTCGGATGTTTCTCGAACGCGTTGTGTCGCTCCTGAATCAAAATTTGTTACCATGACGAACACTGTTTTCTGAAACGTCAGTTGAGGAAATGACATGGAAACCAATCACCCAAATAAAAGTTTACGTATAGAACACCGTAAAAAAGTTTCAGCAGTACGAATAAATGGGCACCAAATATTTACATTCAGAAGTTATCTAATTTCCATTGAAGTCAGGAAGCCAGGAGTGAGAAAGCATTCCACTTCGCTCTGCCAACTTGAAGCTCTTCAAGTCAGAGCGGGGGAGAGCACAGCTCCTCAAGCGTGCCTCACCTCCTCCCTCTGTCACGATCCTGAGGTCTGCAGTAAATCTCGTTCCTCAGGCAATTAAGAATTTTTCCTCTCGTGTCCGCCCTTAAAATAAACTTCCAACGAAGCAGAAAACCTCCAGCAGATTTAGGTACACCTGCGACAGCTGGAAGGAATGACAGTTCTCATCTTGCGTTCTGCATGCCCTGCTGAATTAACGAGATAAATATTTATGAGTGCCATACTTGAATGTTGGATTGGACGTTCATAAAATATTGCAGAAAGGAACGTAGCCGTCAGTTTTCAAAACCCTGAGCTAGCATTGAACGAATGTGAAAAACAAAGGAATAAATTTAAATGTGCTGATTTCAGAAGACCTGAATTGACTCTGTTCGAAATGGAGGACGGGGAAATAAATAATACAGTGGTGCTCCTAAAACTTGAACATATGTGCTAATACTGGATACTCTACGCTCAACGTTCGCGGACCCCAGGGCGTCAACTCTGCACAACTCACGGTGACGGAGTCCGTCGAAGCCTCACCAAACTCAAGCTAACTTAGCAGCTCTCCAATCTTTCTCCAGGACTTCTAGAATAAAGCTCCTCTAAGATGATGTTTTCAACTCTAATACTTTTCAGCCCGAACGACAGAAGTTAGCCTCGGTTTGGAGACCTCTCACACATGAAAGCTTGACAAAAGCACATGGACTTTCTAGACGTTGAAATAAAGGTTCAAGTTGCTAGCTCCGTTTTCGAGGGGACCATACTTTGATGCAAATTCGGTAAACTCTGAGCCGCAGAGGAGTAAATCTGAGAAAAATTGCAGCATGACTTACATAAGGCAGCTTGGTTGATTCACGTCTATGTCTCTCTTTAATAAAGACGCCGAACTTCTAATCAATCAGACGTACGGTTTAAGTTTTATAGCTTTGATTTTTCAACAAGAAATTATTTCAAGAACATTATTCAAAACTGATAACTTTCCTTAGAGAAACTGAGCGAATATTTTCGAGGAGACAAAAAAGTTTTAATTGCTTGTATTTCCAAATAAAAATATCGAAAATAAAATTGATCGGAACTAGAAGCTACTCGGTGAATTAGATTTCCAAACAGCAGCCTCGGCCATAAATGTACTGGATTTTCTCTCTGTTAGTTAATTTGCCCTTTTAGCGCATCGTATTTAAAAGAAACCGAGATTTGTATCCGCAGAGACAAGTAGTTAAAATTAATCGCTGTTTTTGTTAGGAGGAGTACCGGTTGATTTTTATTCTTCCGTGTTCTTAACTTAATTGCAGTACAAGCTCTGCGACTAAGGCAACACATCCCTTTCGAGAAACGCGCTCAATTTTCAGAGCATGAAGCCCAAACGAGACAGATAACACTTGATACAATTTATTTGGAATTCACCAAAATACTTTGTAATGTTCGACTGCTTGTCTTATGTTTTAAATTTAAACCAAAGTTATTTCCTGCATTCTGAGAGCTTCGTCGCAACCGGTTTGGTTTGTGACATAAAATGTTTTTTTTCAGCTATCTTCCAATGATATTTATCGTTTAAATTTTATATTCTAATAGGTTGAAACACGTAGGTGCATGCCTTATTTAAAATGCAATTAAATTTTGACTATAATTTTGAACAGAAATTCATGCTAGAAATTAATACCCATTCGTTGATTTTTTCATAAAATGAAAGATTTGCCAGCTCGCCTTAATCTTAAATCGTAAAACAAAAGCATCGAAATTACTGTTAAACTTTTTCATGATGTTCCCTCTCGTAACGGGCGCTCATTACTCAATTCCAACTCCTGCCTGTGATCTACAGTAAACAGTTCCAGGGGCGCAAGTGGGTCCAGGAAATCCCGCACTACAGAATCCCGGCGCATGCCACAACTCCCCAAACAGAAAGATCACCAACTGAAGAAACGTACATCAAACGAGCGTGCGGTTCAACATTGCGCCCTGGAACGGCTCGATGAAACCAAAAATTGCTGGGGTAAACACAATCACGTTCGTTGGGCAAACAGAAACTTCAAAGACAAACTCTTACAAAGTGGAACTTTACGAGGAAATGAGATTCGAGCAGCGGAATGCTAGCCAATTTCAAGAGCGAAACTAAAAAATCTTGTTTCAAAATCCTCGGCGCCAAGAAGATAGATAGACCAGTGTCAGGCCGCCTAGGTGTTGTAGAGGCTTTTGTACCCATAATCTTAAGTATTTTCTTTATGTGTCCAGCTCCCTGAACGCCGACTTAGTCTGTTTCTCTGCGCTGATGATGCGTCTGTGCATTTACTTTAGTTAGCCCTCAAATATCATTTGTATTGCATTTCAATATTTCAATGTCATTTTGACTAACTAGCTGAATAAGACAACATTTAAAGTGTAATTTTGCGTGTTGTATTGTGTTATGCAGTAACTTATGTCTATGTACGCTATTTTCACAGAAAATAAATGAAATCATGTTCTTTGCTGAAATGTATCAGTCTTTCCGTAATAAAAAAGGAAGAAAAAAAAGTAAAATAAGGGTCCTTTCGCCTCTTTGAGACAGGCTTTAGATTCATACGACACCTCGTCCGATAAGGGATATAAGGAGCCACCTCGGAAGGACGAACTATTCCGTATAATTTGTCGTATAGGAAAACGGAGTCGTAGTTCGGCACTAACGGAATCCACATCTGTTGCCCTAACGGTCCAATTACGGTGCAGACAGTTGCTCGTCTTGCTAACGGTACCGCCGTAGTTCGGCACGAACAGAATTTACTACTGTTGCCCTGGCGGACTGAATACGCAGGCAGTACCCACAGGCAGTACCCACACAAACCTCACCCCACACACACAACGGTACCGCCGTAGTTCGGCACTAACAGAATTTACTTCTGTTGCCCTAGCGGACTGATTACGGTGTAGGCGGTACCCACACGAACCTCACCCCACACACACAACGGTACCGCCGTAGTTCGGCACTAACAGAATTTACTTCTGTTGCCCTAGCGGACTGATTACGGTGTAGGCGGTACCCACACGAACCTCAGGAAGGGCAGCTGCGAAGAAAAGCTAGCGCCCTCGAAAAAGGTAGCTGCACAGAAGACAGCCCCCTTTTCCACGAACCCTCACGTCGACCGCACGACGGTATCGACAACCAGAAAGGATAATTGTAGCAGAATGGCATGCTGGAAATGGAATGAAAAGAAACCACAATCAAGCATTCCTTCTCCCTATAAATATGAGAAATATATTTGTTTTCACATTTTTCAAGTATTTTGAAACTTTCGTCTAAAGTAATTGAATTTTTTCATGAAATTTCCTGATTTTTTTATGAAATTGCTATTGCTAGAGGCAGTCTTAAGGTGCATAATATATCAAAAACAGGCAACCTCATGCAATACATTTGGTACTGAACACTAGACGTGTGATCACTGTCACTTCAAAAGCTCCCAAATTCACCGGTGCTTTTTCCTGTCGGTGCAAAATATTTTCAGGAACTCGCGCTTTGTCGGGCGTCCCTCCAGCACAGTCACTCTCCTGCATATTCATAGCGCCCTTTGAACTAAACTCCAACGAGCTTTAAGAGGTTTTCGATGAAAATCATTTTTAGCCTGACCGCAGGGGCAGACTGTTATTATTACAAAGGCACACTAAAGCGGTAGACCGAGAGCCTGCTTTACCATAGACACACACCCCGAGCATGACTTCGCAAACCACGGTTAGAATTTAATCCCAAATTGGAATTCACCAGATTATTCTCACTAATAATTGGTAGCTTTCGCATTAGAATGAAAACTTCGGAGCGAAGGATGAACTTCGAGAATCGAGAAATCGAAAGGGGAATTTGCATTTATTTTTCTGCGACGATAGATGAGCAGCTCACATCGGATAATTTTGCCCCGTATTCAGATTCAGAGAAATCTGAAGCTTCAGTGAGTCTCATTTAAATATTCGTGTATAAATAAATTTTGAGATACAAAGAATTAGATCTCCTAGAAGCATCTAAATTTTGGTCATGAGAGATCATCTTAAACATAATTTTCGGGTACAGATGACAGAAATTCTGTGAAGTACATTGCAAAGTTCACTGTTTAATTAATTTGCGCATATACAACAGTACAATCACGAAGTAAGTACGTTGCAGATAGACTGATCTGAGCTGCTTTTCCAAGACAGGTGTTCTTCTCAAGAACTTTCCAGACTTGGTGAGTCTTGCCTAATACTTATGTGTATCGACGAGGAAAGGCAAGCGGGCAGTAAGTATTGGGCAGTATTTTAATACACTTGTATAGATATAAACGGGCACTAAAAATATTTCCATATTTAAAACACTCATTCGCCAACTGCGCGTAGAGTTTGTATTTGAGTAAATTATTATTTGCAATTTTCCAAAATACTTTGGAACACTTCTCACATTTCTCTGCATTGGTAGTTGGTACCAAGAAAAACATTCTTGCTCGAACGCCAACCGAAATGCCCGCGTAGTGTTCACAATGTGTTTCATCGCGCACGCCTCACGAACTTACTTAATCACAACGCCCATCACGCTCGCATCACGTCTGCCAAAACGTCACGTCTGCAAAAACATCTAAGTCAAGATACTTCAAGTAATATTTTGATGTCAAATGTAGCTGCATGGGTTTTAGATATAAATATATATTCAAGAATTTTCCCACAGAGAGTTACAAAAACACAAATAGCTTCAAAATGCATCCTTTGATTTTGAAGATATTTCTTCGCTGTAACATGACTTTGTCGTCATCCGCTCGTGGCGAAAGTTTTCCTTTTGCTGGTTAAACTTTGCCAGCTGATTTTACGCTGTTATAAAAACCGTTACCTGTTTCAAATTCCAAGTTTTCAAATATCGATCTAATTTCAGAATTTTTTTTTTAGATTTTAATAAAATTTAATAACAAAGTCAAAGGCTTCGTATATTAATTTAGAAAACCTTTAGGCTACTATTACTTTCAAAAAAATATATTCCAGTACCATCAGTGTTCAAACTTTGACAGAACTTTTTAATGCCTCATCATACATCGGTAAAGAATATTACTAAAGACGAAACATATATATGTAAATGGGTTGTAATGGAATTACCCCTGTGTTTATTTCTCCATTTGAATGTGGAGCAGTAGCTAGAGATAAGATATTTTCACCACTCTCTTTTCACTCTGTTTATTAAATCTCTAAAGATGGTGAAGTCGACAAAAATTTCTAGACTATAGTTGTCAGCAACGCAGTAGAAATTCTCATCTCGTTTATAGCATGAAGCTAGTTTCCCGTACGGCAGCCCGACGTTCAAATTGCTCAAAATGTGTAGCTCAGAGATTGTTCCTGAGAATGTTGCATTTCATGATATTGTACATTCAATCAATTTTTGCGGAATTGGTTTTTGAATATATGTTACTAAAAGCAGAAAAGAAATGTTTTTATTGAAGTTCTTGAATAATTCCCATTTATTTAATGTTTACCTTCATTTAGATGTATTAGTATCCTAAGTATAATCCAATGCAACCACGTATTTAATATTAAAATACATCAAATATATTCAGTGCTCATAGATGTGCGCAGCAATAACGCATCAAGATATTAGTGCAGCAAACCTCGGAGACGTGGAAAATAGAAATTCATCTCTCATGTTTACTTTCCTGATTAAAACATCTATAATTTGCGGCAAAAACACTATGGATAGTATTCGTCGTTGCTTTGAATTGTAGTACGTTGACGAACTCGTGCAACGATATTCATGCGAGTACGTAAAGATGGAGAGTGAATCTGCTTAGCAGTCAATGTACAGTAAGGGTTTCTTCCTTTTCCCCGAGAAATTTCATTTTGGTTCACTGGATTGAACAAATCTCTAGCCACGATGGAAAATAATTTCAAGAATTATATCAGTGACAGCGAGGTAAGCACTTTTCATATAATTTGAACTAGTATCAGATTTGCACTGAAATTTCTCATGTACAATTACAAAAACAAAAGAGTAAATTAAAATCAATTTTTCATAGCAATTATTCCAGAATATTTATCACCAGCAAAATACAATAAAAATTTATTCAATCAAAAACTCCAAAAACTCCAAATATTACATGAAATAAATCATAAAAGGATCAAATTTCAACATTTTTCAATACGGTCTAAAAAACTACACACCCTTTCGAACTTAGTAAACCAAATTCGATTCATAAGCCCTGAAGTAAGAAATTCATAACAGAAAATGAAACGGCTCAAAAAGCTACTTTTTTAATAAAAAGGACAATCATAAAGTCATTATACTTCTATTTGTCCATGAAAATAGTAATATAAAAAATTTCTTCCCTGAAACGTTCAAAATTTTCGATCAAAAGTCAAAACACGTCATACATACAACAGCTAATTTCAGGCGACAAGAATTTAGCACCAGGCCCTGCTTTTCCATTCGATATGCTTTCCATCAGCTTTGAAAAATTTCGCTTAACTTTTAAAGACATTTTTTTTGTCAGTTTACACTTCTTCTACGAATATATCGAAGGTTCATATCCTTACAGAATATTATAGCCATGTTTATTTTCACATACATCGAACGTCAAATAGCACTATTTCACACTTTGTAAAGGTTCAAAGCTAAGGCAGCAAATTTTTCAATTTTCTCCCTTGCAATGGTGGTTATTTTTTAGCTGAAATTCTAGAATGACCCTAAAACTGTTTTCATTCCTAGTGTTACTTCCAGACGCATTTATCGAAACACCGATGTGATTTTCCCCCACAGGCAGCGCCTGTTTAGATATAGTCATACTATTGCCTGATTATTGATAAGTTAGTTCGAGAGTCCTGAACCACAGCAAAGGTATTTCGAAGAGAGGAAGATTGAAGGTACTATTTAGTAAGGGGGTTTGGGGAACGGGGAATTAATGCACAAAAAGCGTTTTCTCACAAGATACTCTGCGCATAGAAACAGAAAGTTCAGAAGGAAGTTCCTAAGATAAGACAGGAAGAAGAAAGTAATAAGTGCTGAAAAACAGGACGGTATCTAACCGAAGATGGATGATCCGTAACAAACCAGAAAAATTCGGTTTCAACATAAAAGGTCTACCTAATTTTCAGCTTGGGACGTCACATTTTCCCCCTTGGAGTGCTACTACCCATAGATACCGAAGCTGTATCCTCCTGAAGGGTGTTGCTTTCGCTTATCTTTTCCAGGAACGAGTAGGAAAAGCTGACCTCAGTCATGAGTAAAACTCAGAATTCGATGTTTCCGTTTGCGCCTTAACATAATCCAACAGAGGTAATGTAAATATTTTCCAATCATCACCATAAATGAAACAAAAGTATTATGGTTTAAAGTAATTCAAAAATAATAAAAAAAACATGAAGGTTATTCATTCCTAATCAATTTAAAAATAATTCAGAACCTAAGCAGATTTTATCAAAAAAGAAAAAAACGGGTAGTTTTATCGTAACTTTTAAGGTTGAGATGCCATAGAGATGGAATCTATCCCAGATAATTAGCCCGGCCACAAACTTCGCTCAGGGCCAGCAGTTTGGGATTAAAAGTGTGCGATTTCACCTAGCCAATTTTTTATGAAAAACAGATAAGCATAGGTTACTTTTAGACAAGTTCACATAAATTTTATTCACAAGATATCGTCCATCATCAACGTCAAATTAGCACGACGCTACACTTTGTGAAAAAGGAGAAAAAAAATCATAGCACCAAAATTTTCCGTAAATGAGCGCCACGCGCAGAGTGTAATATCAAATGTAGAGTTTACTGATGCCTTAGCAGGGCTGAACAAGAACATGACAGTGATCGATGAGCAAGACCAAGAGAAGCAAGTTAAGGTGGAGGTAGAGTAAGCCGATTGAGTTGCTCTATGGCCCCATCGAGCGATAGTATGTATCCATCAAGAGCAGTTCACTTACGCCTTGTTCAGGCTAGGTGTAGGAGCTACGGGGTCGTAAGTAAATTTATACGTTCCAGTATCGAATAACTATTAAGGTCATGTGAAATTAATTTCAGAGCGATTTAAGTTTTGATCAACTGTTTGTGATCAAGTGTACCCATTTTTGAGATTTCGTTTACAACACCATTACTATTATTACTTTAGAACTGCATTTAAAAACAGTACTGAAACTGCTCGAATACTTCGTGTATTTTTAATTTTATTGCTGCTACATTGATGACAGTGTGTGACGTTCAATATATCAGCTGTCAGAGAACGAATGTGGTCAATCAATACCTAATGCGACTTACCGACTGGAATTCATCGATTCGAGAGAACATGAACCTCGGTGCAACTGTTTGCTCTCTAGCTTGTGGTCAGAAGTTCTGTAATATAAAGTTTAAGAGAAAACCATTTCTCACTTCCGTGTTTACTCACTGCATGCGATAAATCATGGACTTAGACAAGTGAATTGGTAATTCGAGAACGCCCAAATTGATCCTTCGACTGCATGGTTTAATTAGGATTCATTGCTGTTTCTCAAGGAAAAAATTCTTATACACACGCTGATCTCATTCGCAATGAAATTTAATATTTTCATAAGAATATCAGCAGCTGAACGTCGACTGACGTGAGCTTTCTGATCTCTATGTGTGTCCTATTAAAAAAAAATTAGAAGTCAAGAGTTGAAGATTCCGATAAAGTTCATCATTAACTCGTGACTATCCACGTCGTAATTAGAATCAGAAGTTCTGTAACATTTTTGAAGGAGCTCTGAAATAATGACGATAATATGAACTGTATCTCAGGCATTATTGTTTCCCGGAAAAATAAACCACCTGAAGAGGAACGTAGAGGGGTGACTGCGGACAGAGCTGTAAAGGGAACTCTGCCGCTCAGATATTATCATAGCCGACTTCCGAAGACATAGGGTCCGACCCGATAAAGTCTGAATTACAAGTAACTAAGAGATCGATGGAGTATCATAAAGGTCAATAGTTGATTTCAAGTTTTTTAACGTATGATGATTGGACAGCATGAATTTCTTAATACCTAAATTGCACATCATAAGTCAGAAATTCAGAATACACACACAGCCGCTACGACGCTGAGCCCTGCGTAATTAAGCATACTGATAGACCTTATTGGTAGAGATTTGCCCCTTTAGCTTATAGAGATCTGTTGTCTGTGGACAAGGGTAACGTCACAGTGCCACCCTCTCACGCAACTCGTATTTCTAGAGGACCATAGAAAGGTGCGACATCAAGTCTTTTTAGCTACTGTGTCGTGTTATTATTGGTGGGCGAGAATTTTCCACTTCTAGTCACATCTGCAGCGAATTTTGCGATGTGCGTGTTAAACTCACTTATTGAGCTCTTGAGCATTCTTTGCTTTCAATCTCTATTTCCTTATTTTACTTTACCATATATCGAGCATGTTAAGCACTTATTCAATGGGTGGGAGGCCCGTTCATTCGCTTATCGCTTCTAGGCCTTTTGGCTGATATCAAATTAAGTGCGAAGAGGGTAAGCGTTCATATGCTCTTACAGACCTAAAGAAACTCGCGAAACCTTTTTAGATAGCTTTTCCAATGAAATAAGTGCTCTTACACACACGAAGTGGAGTAAATTTCAATCACCATGATATTTTTCGTCCAACCAATATCCTCTTAACCTTCCGGTGAACGAGGTCGAGCTCTGAGTTTCCAGAAGAAACATAGTCATCACTGTCTTATAAATAAAGGACCTCGCTAATTAAACGCAGAAAGCGTGCAGCCCACGGCATGTCAACGGGGATAACAACGGACGCATCATTAAGCCTCGCTAACACAAAAGATCATGACGGTGGACATGAATATTTGCGTCAGACACTATTTGATTTACACGTGAGCGCTTCGGGAAACGCGTATTTGGACGAAATCTTTGCCTGTTTGCCCGAGCGAGTGTCTAACTTTGCTCACTTCAGAACCTGATTTCGGAGTGCCTCGTCTACAACAGCGGAAGATATTTCTGACGATTCCGCAAATTTGCTTTCATGGTTTTTTAATGTCATCGTGAATGACAATGCAGAAAACAGAACTTATTGAATAGTAAAAATATTTCTCACGTCTTTGCAAATTTACTCTTAAAAATATTCCAATTCAAGCGCTTACCTGAAACACACGAGTCAGGTTTGGTCGGAAAGGTGGAGAGGATGGACGCAATCGAAATGCTCGTTTCTCAACGAAAAGGATTTGGTAACTACCGTTTATGGTTAGGTGAGCTGGATGAGGTCTGTCAAGTTTAAATTCGCTTTGGGAAAGTATTTAGCAGTTTGTACTGATCAATGTCGCAAACTCTGTTGATACGCGAATAAAATATGGTTATATAGTGAAACAATATTGCAAACGTCAGCTAATCTCCGTAATACGAGAATACGTACATCGTAAGGACATAGAGCCTCCAAAGTTGACACCATGCAGAAGTCACCCTGCAAGCTTAATTAGGGAGTTAGGACCAGGATGCATTTTTAGACTAAAGCGGCGGTTTCATGGAGACTTGAGCACAACGAAGGAGTCTCGAAGTTCAGGACGAGTGTCGTTAGTGTCAGAAACGCCGGCCTGCAGGGGACGAGAGAAGTTGGCCGCCATTGCCCTCAAAATGCCCAGCTGGGGCAACAATCGTTCTTCATTTGACTTTTTTTATATTGGTTCTTAAATAAATTACATGAACACACTGGTTCTTACAATTGCAAAAATGTTTTCGATTTGCGGTGTGAATGTTTCAGTACACAAATACTAAAATAAGCCTCACTGCAATGATGATATGAATAAACAGTGTAATCTAAACTAATCTTGATACCTAAAAATTGAAAACAAGTGCAAGAAACCGGAAATTTGCCTGTGTTATTAATGAAATACCTAGTCTACAAGACACCAGCACGTCAATGAAAGCACTCTACTCGGTGAATTTTTCTTGAGAATTTGTGCGGTGTAATTTCTGGTACCTCTAACCACCTAAAAGAAATTTCCAGAAATTGACGTTTCTAAAAAAAATCAATTACACCGCCCTGAGGTTTATCGTCCATTGATGTTTCTAAATGATTCTACAAGCCACTGCATGCGTCAATGTTTGAAATGAGCTATGGTTCCATTACCGCGTAACTCCTGAAAGATGTTTCCACGCACGAATGTAACAACGAGAGTTAGGTTTTCACTACGTTACACAAGTCTTCGAAAATAATTTTATTCACGATTTACCGGCGAGAAAATAAATCTTAAAAGTGTGAGCAGTCTTGCTGGAGGGGATAAATAGACGGACACCCATACACGTAAGGGTAAATAAATGGCGCCTCATACACCAGATGGCTGAGCTGACGAAGTGACCCCAACAATGCCTGAAGTTGGGCAGAGCGATCTAGCGAGGCACGTGAGCAGCCTGAGGTCAGCGCTCCAATCTGGCGGCACGGCACAGAACCTTGCACCAGCACATGCGTTCAGTAACTCCAGCACAGCTCCGCGTCCCTGAAAGTTCTACCGAATTGAGACAGGAGCTTTTGTAACAAAACTTCGTTATGTAACAAAGATTGTGTTTGGTTTGGAGAAAATATCCACAGTTATTAATGAGGGTAAGTTTCAATTAATGAGCTAAACACAAGTCCAACTCGTTCAGAGAAACATATTATTAAAGTAGAATATGAGCACAGTCGGCACATGCTGAATAAGACTCCATAATTTGGATAACATCAACTGTGCTCGATGTTCATGGCATGCTTGTTGGTTACGGTAATAAATTAGTAACATTGTATACCAACGTCAAGAAATTCTGAGCCAAATAAATGGGTCTGACTATTTGTGTACGATGCTAAGTCTAACTTACGCTCACACGCTCAAAATGTTGAACTAAATCTTGCGCCCTGAGAGTAAATCTTGCACCCTATATCAACATACGATATCTTCTGAGATTTTGTTGCAGAACAAATAGCTTCCCATTTCTGAGGCCTCGTCGTCATAGAAATTTCAGCGCATTTACAGTATTAGTTATTTTATAAAAAATTAAATCTTTTAAAAACCATCGAACGCCATTTGAAAAGCCACTGCAGGCGATAAATGTTTATCCCGAAAACAAAGAAAAGAGCAGCAAAATTTTCACACGAATAAAATTTCCTCGAGACATTTCCAAAGTGAAGCATTTTCGGCAAATCGTTTTGAATACGTCCTTCAATTCTCGGTCTGAAACACTGTTATTGGGCCCGTAGGTTACATTCTTCATCAAGATCATATCTTGAAAGTGGTGCACACGAAATTTTTGTCTCGACTGAACAAGATGAGGTCTGAAGCTGGAAGATTAGGTTTGAAGTGCGAATATGTCGCTGGCATTCTTAAATAAGCGGGTTAATTAACGCTTCTAGTCTAAATTGATTTATTCCGCGTCACTCCCAGGTATTCCCGTGTAGAGAGACATGGTGCTTCTTGGGAGAAGTGGGATTATCATGCACTTAATTATTTCGTCTTGTGATTCAGAAAATAATAAATAATTTGCCGTGAAATATAGACTGGATACAGTAAACTTTAAGCCATCGATGCTGTACGTAGAACCCTTATTTTGAATTAACCTGCTACTCTCTAGTTTACCTTGTTTTTGAGTCTTAATTAAACTACACTAATGACAAGTTCTCAAAATCAAAGTAAAGTATGAAGGCAATATTCAGACAGGCTTCAAACGGTTGAAATATGTTAGGAATCTCGTCACTTTCAGATCAGCTCCGGGGCAGCTTTGTACCATGCTAGGGTACTTGCTTATCGAACAATAGAGGCGCCGGGCACCTAAATGTGAACTACGGGTATTTTATTGCATATATGTGACGACTCAAACGACTGTATTCACAAAATCTCTTCAAAACTCATTAAATGAAAGCAGAAGCTAAGTTAGCGTTTTTCTGCAAGTAAAATTCAGTACCCTGCAGTTTGGAACCACGCTGGCTTTATCGTCAAGGTACTAAATTATATCTGACAAAAAGCAGTTAAGAATCACGTTCACTATCTTGCAAAATCCATTAGCGGTAACCACTCACTGTAGTTCATTACTGAGTTCGTTTCCCCGTCATTAAAGTTAAACAGCTACCATAGTGAGCGCTCCTGCAACAACCGCCGCTCCACAGCAGGCAGTCCAAAGCCAAAACACACTCTGTAGTCGTGAGCGCTGCTTCGCTCACTGAGGGGAAATTTGCCATCACTTCAAATTAGCGGTAAAATATTGCTGGTTAAATCGCGCGTTACATCAAAGGTATATTATTCTAATTACCATACTCGTATCGCAGTTCAAAAGTTCCCGAACTATTGCTGTAAAAATAGCCAATATTTTGCGAGACTTCTGCGACCTTCTGCACAAATAAGGATTATTTTTATCGGAGTACAACTTTACGAAAATAAAAATGTGTCAGTGCAACCTCTGGCGGGCGAAGTACAAAAGAACTGATGTAAAGCAGCAGTGCAAGGACCTAGACAAGATAAGTAATCAAGTGAGATGAAACAATGAATGCAAAGTTTATCGTGAAAGAGATTGAATGCACACCGCAGCCTTTGCGCTGGTTTCACGAGAGAAAACAAAGCAAAGTGTAAATTAAAGACGGGGTAATTAATCACAAAGATGTTTACGATAAAAAACTGCGCAGATTTTTGCTTATTGAAGAATGCCTCAGAGCAGCATGAAACTCAGAAGACAAGTTTCGAGGGCTGACACTATCCCAGCATTACCGCCAAAAGAAGTTCAGAGCCTGTGAATGATCTTAAGCGAGCATCATTTAGGTTCCTACACGCAGGCCGAAAGTTAATGGTGCATGATGTCCAAGAGACCAGGGGCACAATAACACCCTTCACACTTCACGGCCTGCTAAAAAGGAAAAAATTTGTTGGTACAAAATGTTAATTAAAAAAAGTCTTTTAAAGAAAAAACGTTTATATAAACGCATGCCTTGTAAATAATCTGATACGCTAAGTAAAGGCCGTAGACAAAAGATGAAGTCAGAGGTACAAGATTTTCATAAAAACTAATCGCATAATTCATGTACCAATGACTGTTCCATCATGTCCTCGCGAAAATACTGCTCTTCTTACTCTGACAGCATACATACATAGCGTACGTATTCGTAAAGCGTACTGAAATGAGGGTTTAAAAACTCGAGAGCAATTTCCTGAGCGCGTATGTATGGGATTTGCTATAGTTAGGACACAAGCGTTTCGTTTTTTTTTCTAAAAGAGAGCAAACAAAATAGTTAAAACCGCTGCTGCACAGCTCAAGCAGTTGGCAAACTTTGTTCATAAACCATTTTTTTTCTAAAACCATTTTTTTTCCAAAAGAGAGCAAACAAAATAGTTAAAACCGCTGCTGCATAGGTCAAGCAGTTGACAAACTTTTTTCATAAACCATTTAACCTATACACGAAGTTAATCAAGCCGAGTAACGAAGATAGATATAACAGGTATGAGTAACGGTTCATTATTCTGAATCCATTCATACAATTCAAAAGTACGTCAAGACTTATGAGTACAAATTTTTTGTCAGTGAGAAAGCATGGAAACAATTTTGCGCTCTGATTCTAAGAAAATCGTTTTAACACTGATGCGGTAGATATTTTAACAACGAAAAACTTGTATAGAAAACTGAAAAACCCTAGCATTGGAGATTGCCCGATATACCGAGTTCGAACGAAGTCACGGTTCTGAGCAGAGGCGAACTTCACTTAATTTTGGTTGAACGCTTCATGAATCCGGTAAGACTGTAAAACTGACTGGCATCTTACTGATGGTGAATCGCTGCATCACTCTGATGATATCGCTGAATCACTCTGATAATTATTGCCACGGAGGGAAGAAAAAACCGCGCTAGCATTTCACCCTTCTGACTGGACTGTAATCAACTCACAGCTTTCTCTTCGAGCAATGAAAAAACGAAGCAATTTTATGCGAACTTTGGCAACATTTCATTTTCTTTATTCGCCCACACAAAAATTTGTAAAAATAGAATCTCTTCAAAGTGAAACAATTAATTTGCTGCATGACATTGAAAATTTGACGGTGAATCTTTCAAGTCATGAGCGACGCAAAAGACGCGAGGAATTTAGCTACGTTTAAATGGGATGAATTTCATTGCACATTCAAGGATTAATTAATCCATCAATTGATGAGCTCCGGACCTTAGAAAACATTGACCACCGAAACAGAATTCAGTGCATACAAAGAAATAAAAAAATATAACAAAATAAACAGAAAAAACATTTTGTTATTAAAACAGGAATGAGATTAAATGTTTCTTTAAGCCTTCCGATACGAAATTTAAGTCCACATAAAAAGCTTGCCGGAAATGAAACAAGTTTATCGTGCCCACGACGTGTAAACAATCTGGTATACGCGAAGTGTGAGGCGTAGACCAAGTTTAAATCAAAGGAATAGGATAATCACAGTGAGTAATTTACGCATAAACACATGTGCCCTCATGTCTTCTCACGAATAATGAGCTTCATACTTCATTTATACTCTGTGTCTTCTGCGAATTCGGTGCGATAATCTACGTTGTCGAAGCGCTAGTTACCTACTGTATGTGCAATTAATTCTGCTACTTAAGCCTCCCAAACCATAATCAAAATATTCCCATGAGAGGAAGGAGTTAGGCCCCATTTAGTATGGAATTAAGGGAATTTGAATATATGTACGGGATGTATCCCTTCATCTTACGCAAAAAAATAGCAAGATTGAATTAAGTTTATGAAACAAAATGAAGGTTGAAGCAGGAAGTGATTGGTGTTGAATATCACGACAGCAGTGAACCGATGGACCGTAGCTAAACAAGTAAGGTTATTCTATTTCAACGAAAGGGAAGCCAACCCACTCTTTAGCTCGGGACTTCCCCCCACCTTCCTCTGGAAGCGCAAATATCCATGGTTACATTAATTACATCTATAGAGCAATTCAACGTATCGACGGGAAAAACTTGGGTGTGATTAAACTTTTACTGAAATTAGGGCACCCTTGTTAAGATTTCTGAGACAGTGGAGCATCAGTTAAAAAAGTCCTGCAAAACTTCACCTCGTAATGATCGCCAAAAACTTTGAATAAGCAACAAGTAGGAGGAAGTTAGGTACCGAGTAAAGAACAACAGGTATAGAGGTGAATTGAATGAAATGCCATCGTGCTCAATGAAACAAAAAAAACCGAAGTCTATGTGATGAAGTCTCAAACCTAGCTTCGAAATTCTTTTGCCGATGCATGAGGTACTCATTGTGCCAGATTATTTATAGAAAGAGGGGTTTTCAGGTCTCTCGTTGCAAGGTCGTGGCATTATGGAGATGCCTTCAATTTTCTCACTAGAGTGCTTAACTGCAATTCTGATCTGACGTATGCGTCACTCAAAAACGACCTCGCAGTAGGTCAGTTAGCCATCAAAATACACTTATGAAACTAGGAAGTCACGCTGATGAACCAAACCAGACTGGCGTACACAAATACAGAATTATGCCAGGAGACAAGGCTGACTCCGTTGTGGGTCTAGGGATGCAGCAATACTCAGTCCTTAGGTAAGCCGACAGAGACAACCATTTTGCCTCTGAGAGACAACCTCGCGATTCCTTCTGTCCTCAGTAGCCCAAGGCATTTACATGTAACTGCTTAAATGACAGTTCCTCCGCCGCATGCCCCGATAAGTAACTTATGGAGTAACGCTTCGCAAATAACTGTATATATTTACATCGTGAGAAGCTTCATTAGCCATTATTATCTTAAAACGATGAAGAACTTCTGAAACAGACGAGCTTGCAAATCAATTGAAAAAACAACGAATCGAAGGCTCATTATGTGATCTCCTGGAGCTCACAATGCAGCAGGTGCAGATGCCCTTGTGACTTTTGACTTCGAAAGTCAATAACGAACAACAAAAGGATCCAGTAAACACATGAATGCGTACGAAATACTTCAAATCTCATAGGTTATATTTTACTATGGTTAGCAACAACCTGAAATCCTCGAATATTAGCCTGGCACACATCAACATAGTTGGGATAATCATACAGGGAGGCGATCACCAAGTCTGTCCTAAGGTTTCATTTTGTACTTTTTATTGAAATGAATATACTGCTCTGAATCTATTATCTTTCGAATAAAGGGTCCTTCAGCAATATTTTCACTGATAAGAGGTAAAGTTTAACTTTGAATTTGTAACATATTCTACGTACTAATTTATGTCTCTTTTTTTTAATTCGACGATCCATTTTCTAAATAATTGCACTCGTTTATTTTCTGCATCTATCAAAAATAAGCGGCATGCTCGACTCCACAACAAAATACTCCTGTGTTGCTCTGATTTCCTATTCATGGAAAATGTACTCACTCACCGCAGGTTAATCACACCAATGGAGTTCGTGACGATTCATTGTTCTGATGTAGGGATCCACGCAAGCCAAGGGCACCAGAGAAATCATTTTAGACGCACTGTAAAACCGTACTAGAATATTGGTGTACTTCACTTAAGCCCTCAATTAAAATCCGTTTTCATGCATAATTCCGCACTTTCGACTAGCTAATTGATCACTCCAAAAGTGATTCGTGGTCGAATTAAATGAGGGGATGTTCACGAACTCACAGTAGGGAAAAATTTGTGAACGTATCAAAAGATATGAGACCGAACAGCTCACACTTGCGAATTGAAATATGAACTTGGTTGGAGATACGTCATCTGTCATTTGTAAACGTCAGACACAGTTGAATAATCTTACACAATTTACTAACAACTCAACATAATCGTTAAAATTTTAGATTTGAGAATCCATTGAAGTTGCCGCAAATTTGTAGCATTAGAACGCGCACTACAACCACTTTTCTACGCCTGTGGCTTGCAGCCCTTGCAAATGCTGGAACAACAAAGCGTCATGATTGCGCAGTTCGTCTTTATCGCTATTTTTCCATTACCCAAAAATTATGGAGGTAAAGTAGAACTCCAATAAATTTAATACAGAACACGAAAATCAAGCATTACTGATTTTGCAATAGAGAAAATTTGCAAACCTAAAAAATCTCCCACCTACAATTTTATTTACATTGTTATTCTTAGATAATTTGGTTTGTAAGTTCGTTTGTTTATATGTACGCTTTGTGGTACACGCTCTGCATTCAAAAATATCATAAGGCAAAATTCAACATCCTTCTTTCAATAATAAGAAAAGCGAATATACCACGCTCTACTTTCAGTTTTAATATAGGATAAGGTTAAAAATTCCTATACGCGTACATCATTACTGATACGATCTGTTACAAATATCTACTAAGCGCGATGTTTCACAAAATTTGCCATATGGACAATTTGATCAGACGGATAACAGGTTTTTTAGTGTGCCTATTAAAACAACAAACGGTATGTGGTTTGCTCAATCAGTCCGTCCCTGTACTTCCATCGTGTGAGCTGGATACCTGCACACTGCAAAATGATCAAAGTGTATTACAGGAGCGAATTTTTAAATATATTGAAATTCATTCCAATTTTATTGTACAACATCTGTAAATAAAGGAGCGTGAAAATAAACAATTTTTGCTGAAATTTTTTAGTTGTCAGTAATTTTCAACATAATTATCTTTGTCATTAAAAATTATTATTCTTGTCGGCCCAGGTCTAAACTTGTACTAATAAACCATTGAAGATTTGGTTAGTTTAATTTGTCGTTTATTTATAACTGCCCGCAATGTTTTCTGTTAAGCCATGGGACTGAATTGTGACTATCACCTTTATTGTTCTGAAACAAATACTTTTTTGCTCCGATTGTTTCCCTCTGTCTCTTCAATATGCACTTCATAATTTGTATAAAAAAAAAGTTCGATAAAAAATCCACCCTTAAATGTCACGAATGGTCTATACACTATTTTAATACAACTGAATTTATTCCCTGTGCCTTTCGTAAATTACGTTGCGAAAAGTTTTGAGAACCAATAGCCATCGGGATTCAATTCTTTCCACAAAGCGCCTCCGTAGAACCGATGCCCAATAGAAGACGCGAGAGATCTTGAATATTGTTGCTGAGAAATCGAAGCCATGAAGCCTCTATCAAAAACAAATTGAAAAATGCTTTCGTTATGAGATTAACGATGAAACCTAAGTTTTACTGCACTTTTAATTTTTGCAAAACCTTGGTCCCATGTAATTTAAAGTATTTACATTGGATGTTACTGAAAATTTATTGAACTTACTTTTCAACAGTGCAAATAACGGGCATAAAAATTACACTTCAGACGTAGGCTGCGGAAAAATACAAAATACTCTACTTAAAATTAAAGTCAGGAAATAAATTTCAACTTTGATTTGAATGCATTTTGATATCTAGCTAATTTCTCTTAACCATGACCCCGACGTTTCTGAAATGAACGCACAACTACAATGAATTTATTTCATTATCTACTGTTGTGTTAACCTAATAGCATACAAGCCTGAGAAGACCTTCAATGTTGATATCCTGAATATAGAATCCTCGAAGTCAAAATTTTCAAAATTTCTTGGGAGTTTTTCAAGTCACCTCTACAGTATGCCATTGTTGAAGGACTTTCGATTAAGCAGAAATGACGACCAAAGATTGTTATTTTCCGCGTAGTGGTTTTGATGCATCTGTTTAGTAGTATTTTTCTGATTTCAACTTCCCAAAAGGAAAATTATTCCAAAACGTTTTTTGATGGTCTAACGCCGAACATGGAATTCAAAGTTAAGGGTTAAATCTAGGGTTAAAGAAACCCTCTCAAATTTAGTCTAGGGTTAAATTATAAGTTCATATTCACACTGCGATAATATTTGGCCTTTACAATTCGGCTGTGAAATCGCAATGTTTCAATGACGAGCAGAATTCCCAAAAAATGCGCCAAGGCCGAAATGTGCTCGAACGCTTTACATTATTTTCTTCCGAAGTAACTACGTGACGAATCGAGTCACAAATTCAGCACGGGTCACAGCACCAGGACAAGGAGTTCTGGTGTTACTTGTAATTAAGCCACTTTCCAGGGTCGCATGCAAAAAAATCGCGTGCAACCAAGGTCGCATGCAAATATGAAACAGAAATTTATTATGTGAATGTTTTGTGGTGCGAACAATTTATGGTATACGGATATTTTATGATGCTAGGTATAAAATACTTTACATTTCGCTTCACTTTAATTTTTGCTCTAAAATACATTAAATACTTAGTAATCCTATGGCAATTAAATGGTAGAATTAAAAAAAATTCTTGGGTTTTGACGAAAAATTCTAAAATTAAAAATTCCTCCTCGAGTTTAGTTAGTACTAAGCAAAATCGCTTCCCACAGAATGTCACTAACAAGAAGCGCAAACGCTCCCACAGCCACTGGCGAGCGAGTGCAGTGTGCGCCAGCTCTGCACGTCAACAAGTCGGACCTATAGCTCACTTTCCTGGGCACTAATTGCTCAATACCAAGCCCTTACAAGTTCTCATCATTCAATGCATAGCAATGTCATCTTTTCGTCTCTTACCGACGATTCCATAATCAAATTTTCAACTGGTTCACTTTATACACTTGAACTGAGCTATTCGATATCGCTGTTTACAAAAATCCGGCTCTTATTAAACTGCGGCGCCTCACAAGTCCGCAAAGATTGCCGGACGCCTGAATGCTGAACTGCACACGTTAGCGAATGCCACTGATGTTACTCACTATGAACTAATCTGATACGAAAAAGAACGACCTTGGGCTTTCATGAAGTAAAAATGATGAAATTGCTGAAAATGGACATTGCGAACTCATTTCTCGATCTAAAATTCTCGAAGTAATAAATTCAAAATTTGAAACATGAGGCTACACTTGCCTCACTAGCCTTAATTTTGGCTGCAACTTTTATTTTGTTATCTAATAATTTACGAAAGGAACATAATTCCCGCTTAAGTAGATTAAGGTTTTAAATTTCAATGGTTTAATCCCAGCAAAGCTTGTGGCGAGAACGGAACTCCGGCTCAGTAAACTCTGCCGAAGTTTTCCAATTCCCCTGATAGCCCTAAATCTTTTACTTCAGAAATTAGAAGAAATAATTAGGAGAGAAACAAGACTTCTATAGAAGTCTGCTCTAATTTGTAAGCAAACAGGTTAATAATTTTTATACTAATGCTACCAACCGGTTAAGGAAACCAAAATTTGATACTTTTAGTTCTCGGTGGAGCCTGTGTTATGTTACATATAATTAATGGGCTTATATCAGCCAATATTTTCCCTAGTGTGAGCACAAATACGTAGCCGTGAATCATAGCATCGAAAGGCGTTTTTTTACTCAACTGCTACTTTTCAACCAGCACTTATTTTGCAACAGCCATTCTGTGAGCTGTTTTTGGGAAAAGATAATGTTAGAAAGCTGTTTTTATTTAAAAATGGTTTTTATTTAAAAATGGTTTTCATTGAGAAAATCAGAAAAATCAGTTTCAGCCTCTTCATCCACAACAAAGGTATTCCAAAGAAAGGGAAGAAGAAGGCACCATTTAGTATAGACCTTAAGGAATACGGAATCCGTGCATGCACAAGATGTGTACCGATGCAAGATCCGCTGTGCATTGAAACAATAAATTGAGACGGAAGTTTTTGAAACAAGACATGAGTTGAAGAAGAAAATAGTAGGTCCTGAAAAAAAGGACCGCAGTGAACCGATAAAAGATGGTCCGTAATAAAACAAAAACAACTCTGTTGCACCAAAAGAAAGCCTACCTAGCAGTACTCAGCTTAGGACTACACATTTTCCTCCCCAGGAGCGCAAATTCCACTAGATACAATAGTTGCATTTTCCTGAAGGTAACAGAAGCAGGAGAAAAGAATATTCTAAAGACTAACACCTTTGCACTCGATTAATTAATGCGCTCGAATAAACTCACTTTAGAAGCACGTCAGACGAATAAAAGTTCGTGGTTCTCTGTGGCTGCTAAAGACTGCGGTCTAACCGCTATTGATTTCAGATACCGCTGCTACAGCACACACGGAAAGCTTAAAAAAAGTCCAACCGGACGTCCTTGTTTGAATTATTCCTATCCTTAAGTCGGGGGCACATAGAACGCTCGATGCAGACCTGCGCAGTGCGTCTGGGCCATCACATACTGGAGAATCCCTTCAGTACCGACAGAGAGCAATGTTACCGAATAGCGGCAGACCACGGTAAGTAATATTTAAAAGTTCCGACGAGAACACTCAGTTAGATATCATGAGTTCCACACTCCGTCGATGTATGTGATGACTCCCTACGACCGCAACAGTCATCGAAGTGTCCTAATATATCATCAAAATGGGGAATTGCACGGAACTTATGGCAGTAGCAAAGTGAGCGACTAGATTGTTAGATAGGTTCGATCTGGTGCTGCAATGAAATTTTTTGTTTCACATCGAGAACTTCAGTAGCACAAGGCGGCTTTTTCATGTCGTGTGTCACCCTTCTGATGCTCTTATTTTAAAACACGTATTCTTTGCGTAGATTTTTTAAAATTAAATCAGTGCAAGAAAAATAGAATTAGAAAATTAGAATTATTGAAGGCATGAAAAAAATACAAGAATTATTGTTGCTCTGGTTAGCTATATCGTGCATATTTCACTTCAACTCTTTTATTCCTTTACCGTTTAAAGCATACGTAGAAATTTTGCTTCCGTTCTACGGGTTTTTGACGACATCTGTGAATAGAATACCAAGAGACAAAGATCCACACGCGTAGGTCAGTTAAGCATTGCTTCAAAATGACAGACATGAATAGTTCATTTACAAGAAAATTTGCCGCAACTTCAAGGTAAAAAAGTGTCGCGGGCTCATCATATCAGACTACACAAGCAGAACTACCCACCACACAGTATAATATATTCGAGCTTTTTTTTTACAGATATTTCATTCAATTCTTTACCTCAAGTATGGTAAAATTAGATGGATTTCAACCGGCCTTGGTAGTGAAGGATGGAACTGTTCTTCTTTGGGCCATGTTTTTTCTACCGCAATTAAGCAGAATGAAAAAAACGTCTCCGTTTTGTAACAGGTAACATTAAGACTTGAAAAATGTTGAGTTTCATTGGTGTAAGGGAATGGGCATGCAATATTTGCATGGTTAATATTTTGCTGGTACTGACATACTAGGTGTCACATATGTACACTGGATACTGAGAGTAAGCGAGTGATAAAGTGATATCATTCAGAGGATTTTCATTAACCCCATCGGATTATTAAACAGTAAGATCAATTCTTAAGAGCCTAAATATTCTTCATGATTCTTTGGAGTTGAAGGTATCATCGATTTCCCGGCTGTTCAACTATACTGTGTGCACCGTCATCGCTGTGGGCGTGTGTCGAGGCACAGCGCGCGGCGCCCGGGAACGGCAGGTCTGACGTTAACAGAATTACACTACGCCGTGAGGCTGAGGCTTTCCTTGTAATTACGCACGCAGCTTGAAGGTAATCTTCAATATTCTCATTAGCATCCTCGACGCTGTTGCCTTCAGTACATGTGCTTAGCTTGAAACTGTCGAATTTATTGGCTTCAGCAACACACAACCATAACCCAAAATACGTGTCTCTCTTGCAGCAGTAAAGACTGGAGGAATGTTGTCTCTGCAAGATATTCTGGGAACTGGATACTTGTATTAATCGTATTAATTCTCGCAACTATTTCTCCAAAATACACATATCTCTTCAAAAATTAGACTTTGTTCAACAGTAAAAATAATTCATCGTATCTCATGGTACAATACAGTTTAGCAACACCAGACATAAAATGAGCCCAGCTTTGCAACTGAGCTAAACGTTTTTTTTTCGATATCTCAGTTCATTTCTCCTACCCTCACATGATCACTACGTAGTAATGCCGCATGAACTATCAACTTTTACACGGAAATAAACAATCACTAATGTTAATAAAAAGTGTCCCATTTCCCATCAATAACAAGCCTTATCGTTCTCATTGACGAAGGTCCCGGCACATGACAACTCTGCCTCCTATGTACGCGTCTTCTGCCCCTGTAGGTTTGTGGAACTTTGGGTACCGCCACACAGCGCCTCGGTTACTGACTAGTGAACAGCAATCAGCTCTCGGACGTCACTCAAGGCCACAATAAGCTACCGACATCATTGTTAAAAAAATCTTGGATATAATCGCCATATAACGCCACTGTAACCTACCAATACCAGCACTCATAATGATTAGATTAGATGTTAGTTTAAGCTTCCCTAACCACAAAAAAGCGTTCCGTAGGGAGGAAAACACCGTTTAGTATGGAGATAAGGGAAGGCGGAATCTATGCAGAAGGGGCATAGAAACCGAAAATTGAAAAAAGTTAATAAAACAAGATAAAAATTGAAGAAGAAAATAGTGGGTGCTAAAAAACAGGACAGCAGTGAACCGAAAAAAGGTGGTCCTTACACAACAAAAAATATTTTATTTCAACAAAAAGAAAACCTACCTAACTCTGAGCTGGAGCCCTCACACATTTTCCCCCTGGGAGCGCTAATTCCCATTGATCCAACAGTTGTATCCCCTTAAGGGGAAGCACTCATCAAACTTCGGAAATAATTATCACATAACATCTTTATAGCCAACCGAAAATACCGCTCATCAAACCTGGTACTGGAGGACTGCGCGGCACTCCGTGCTTCGCTTAAACTTGGATATTCCCAACTGAATCTGAATGGCAAAATTAACTCTGCCAGAGCTAGATGGCCTCACCATTTGGGCTGGCTTGTGCGATAGAAACGCTCTCGGAAATTTCACGCTAGTCTTCACAAAGTTATCGTACGATGCCAGCAAACCTAAAACAAGTTTAGCTTAGAAGTCAGCTGCAAGGAAAACATTTGCAGTGTGCATTAGCAAGCAACGCGCGAAATTTTCACATTTTAACGCGAACTAGGCCGTTAGAAACATACGATGTGCTTACCTTGAAACTGTCATACTAAGTGTTGCTCTGTTGAGTTATCATTGATTTTTATTTTACTTCGACTTTTTTCAACTCATCACAATTTAAGATGTACGTAGAAAATTTGCTTCGAACTGGTGTACGGGTTCTTGACGACATTTGTAAATAGAATACCAAGATACAAAGATCAACCCGCGTAGGTTAACTAAGTATAGGTTAAACATAGCCATGTTATCAAACCATCTACTACTGTATATCCTGCAGGCAACAGCGTCGAAGAAGTTAAAGCCTATCAAAGGCACCAACCAATACACCAGGACCTCCAACATGAGAGAGCTCGAGTCGACGACCCAATGCCAGAAGATGCACGCCCAACATTTCGAGCTCTGCCAGAGCAAGTCGCTGGCTACAGGAGACCATTAGTGACGCCACGTATCTGCGATACGACCGAGAAAATGGCCAAGCAACGCAAGCCTCCACAACGCGTCAGGCCTCGAATGTAAGTACACCATTTAATTAGCTACCTCCGAGACCGCCCGTTTGCATTGCGGGTATCTAATATCGAACCGTGCGGGATGGTCCAGGAAAGTCTTTTTTTACTTTAACAGGGAATCAAATTATTGATGTTGGAAAATATCCACCAATAAATTGAACTAATATAAAAGAAAATAGGCTAAAAACTATTTAAAAACGTAGGTATAAACGGAAATACAAGTTTCAACTTTGGTGAACAGAAATCGAGTTATCGAAGTTACTTCCATTGTGCGTACTTGAAAAACTTGAATTTGATGTATTGAGGGTTTGAGTTCCATGGCAGCCCTACACTGCGATTCAAAAGAGGCAAAGAGAATCTTCAATAACGAAAAATTACAATAGCGGATACAGTACGATATCGTACTCATTTGGGCTCGGAAATTGAAAGCGCTTTGTCATCGCAGAAAGGCATCAATGATAGATAATACTACTGAAACAAAGGCCTTAAAGCCGTCGAGATGTGCTCACACAAACATGTGGAATTAAACATCGCATACTTCATCGAAGTTAACACCATTTATACTATCGTGAAAATGAAAACTCATAATAGAAACACTCTGCGTTTCAGTAAACACTCCGAGTGTGATAAAAAACAATACTGTTCACACATACATCGCTATAAAGAAGTACTCGATATGAATGGAAGTATTGGAAGCTTCTTTCCAGGAAGACTGGTCACGAAAATCGTATCAATGTTCCGCAAGCTAATCTCAAACTCACAGAACCCACTGAGCTGCCGCTGGTACTACGTGAACCACTCGCTAACAGCTCTCCAGCTGATTGAAAACGGATCAGTGGTAATTTCGTTAATTAAATGCGATATTATGCCAGTGCCATCTACTATATCCCCAATTCGAACATTCGAGTTGATATAACAGGGGAACTGCAATGCGCAGAACCTGTTATGCAATGCCTCTCTCTCGTCCTATCATTGGCGACGACAGTCTACGAGCAATAAAGTGTATCGCTCTCCGGACCAATCACAGTGCCAGGCTGAACGGCGCATCGGCCTTAATATGCAATAGGAATAAGAGTGAATAAATCATCCACGAGAGCATGATTTTCCTTAATGGCTGAGCATTAATATTTTATCTCAAAGTACAGTTGGTGAGTGGGTAATATATGCGCAAATAAAGAGTATTGAGGCTGAGTAAATTACACCAGTCCAGGTGGCTCATTGTAATATTTGAATACTTGTTAGAAAATGAGGCTATGGGGATTATATTTTAAACAAGATAAGAGAGTTCCTCAGATACCATGAGACTTTGAACTCTTCAAATACAGCATCCCACGTGTTGTGTTTTGCAGGAGTCTGAAATTACAATCACACAACCATTGATAAGCGCTGAAGTGGCAGAAAATACAAACCTTAATTTCATCTATAGTGAACACATAAAACTTACTTCGAATATGATGACCAAATGAATGAAAATACGAACGATATTTCTCTTATTATTTTACAGTAAAAAGTGGATATTTTGTAGCAGCAAGGACAGCTGGAGCAGTTAATTTCAGATTCATGGCCCCAAACGGTCACCATGCACTAGACCAAAAAACTTTTTATGATTGTCTCAGGTTAAAGAGTCAGACCTGGAGATTGTAAAGAACCAGTCTGCGTTCAGTTCGAACATCATTAGGCAATGTTACTGAGTTCACCTCAAACAAGTAGAGTCAGACCATTGGAGCGCCCAAAATCAAAATTTGTCTTACGGAGTTATCAAGATAATTAGGCGAAGATAATGAATTAGTCAATAAAATCCTTAGTATCCTTATTACCCATTTTGAAGAATGAAGAATTTTACCTAACTCGGAGTGAAGCAAATAAAACAGGACTCAAGACCGAGATCAAAGTGGAGCACATCAGCCGATGACAATGGGTCAGGCAAGAATATGCAATAAAACGAGCGCCGCTGAAGCCCAGGGCTGTCTGTTCTGGTCTCGGAATATCCAGACGTTTTTCTATCATCAGAAAATTCGTTGTAAACTCAAAAATAAATACTTATATTTATTCCTAAACACATCACGATTGGAATAATAAATGCACTGCTAAAATAAAGTCCACGAGAACGTTTTCTCCATATCAAAAATAGAATTCTGTTCATTGCTTTGTCGAAAGAACAAGGCTGCCGAGATTAGCTCGGGAAAACGTCAGCCGATGTTAAAAAACAGTATGACCAATATATTTTCCATTTGGAACTAATTAACTCCTAATGATAACATAAATTTTACTCTACTAATTCTCATGATAGTCTCAATTTGCCGCGTTCACCAAGTGGCAATTTATAGGATTCAACGATCGAGAGACAGCCTACCAAGCAAGCGAGCTCCGAGTTACAGGCCCAGCATCACTGGTGGGATCAAAATTAACTTCCATGTCATCTTCTCCGAGACCCAATAAAAAGAGCACTGGTCATTACGGCTGAACAATACAACTCACTTCGGCTGGTATAGGCTATCGAGTCGAGCTGCGTTCGCAGATGCTCTCCAAAAAGGGAAGCGAGCTGGTTGACAAAGAGTGTGCACAAATAGGCAGGCTCAAGAAAGGGCTACAAGGATCGACTCTCTCCATCTGATCAAAAAACGACGAATGAAGTCGAGCCATGAACATTGATGTGGCAAACTTACATTCTAGATAAAGAGCTCTCTTGGTGACGAGAAAACCTTTCTAGCTATAATTCTATTGACTGTATTTGATGAGGAACCCGCGACACTCAAAACTGAAATGTGTTGAGATAAATCTGGGGAAACATTTCTCCAGTTCAAGTTTATGCAGTACGCTGATGCAAAATATATTTAAAACCAGAATTTGCTGCGTACGCATGTTAACTCACAGTTTTAGCAACACCTAAAGAGTTCACACTTGATAGTGTCACCGAAATGCCAATTTCTGTACATGTGAGTACCCTAATAAAAAAAACAAAAGATAGTACTGCAAAGTGCTGCAAGAACATCATTCTCAACTTCACCATCGTAAGAAGTGATGAAGCAAACACACTTGCAAGGCGGCAACAGCATTGAGAACTTCCTCACAGCAGCTTGCGCAGTCATTTAATCTGCGGGCTTGTAATCTCTCGCCTCAGCAGAAAGAACTTCGGGTCAAAAAGTTTTGGTTCGGAGGCTTTTTTTCATTGCGCACAAGACATTGAACAGAATGCATGCCTTTCACAAGAAATTGCATCACGAGTGATTTGATTTCGCCGCTACTTAGAGAAATTAAAAATAATGAGAAACATACATACATGCTGTTTTGCAAGTTAGGTTGTGGTCGAACTCTGCTGCAGCAATGGCTTGCATGGCTAAAAAAAGTGCGACCTTACATGCACTCACATTTTCTTATTTTGCACACAACCATCAATACGCTGGTGCGGTCTTGAAAAAGAAGTAGGTCCCAAGTTCTAATCCCCCGACTGTGAAATACATAATACGTCGAAGCAGAGAGGAACAAAGTGCGGCACATATCATAGAACCTCCTCGAATTACTCTACAACCAGCAAGATTGAGGTGTATGGACCAGCCCTTAAATATATTTGATTTTTTTTTGTACAGCAGTAATGCCCTACTTCAATCGTAATGTAATGAACTCCATCGAAAGTGACGATGATCTGATATTGCCAAAGACACTCGACACAGGGACTCGACTACAATCAGCGTTTGTCAAAGAATCTCCCACATCCTGAGCTACTTCCGATTTACAACCGACATTATACAGAAAGAAACTGTTGAATAAAAAAATGATGAGTGCAGTAAAAATGTTTGCGAAATTGCGTAACACCAAACGCAAAGCAAGCCTTAACAACACCACACACTAAGGGATGTTTCAGCAACAAAAAACCCACAGGGATGTTTCAGCAACACCAAACACACTGGGATGTTTCAGCAACACCAAACACACAGGGATGTTTCAGCAACACCAAACACACGAGGATATTGCTGCAACACTTGATACAAAGGGATGTTTCAGCAGCACCAAACACACAGATATTTCAGCAGCACCCAACACACAGCGATGTTTCATTAACACATGCCCCAAAGGCACAAAATGCCCAGTAAGGCGGCGCACCGTTCAGCAGGCCCCACACCGCAGCAGCCCGTCACTCACACACGCAAACGCCACCGGAAAACTCCGACATTCGATCATGCATCAATCACTTCCGCTGCTTTGAACCAACACAAATTTGTAGGCATGGAGAAGAGCAAATTTCATCAGATACCGCAAACAATGAAAAAACGGAGAGTACAAGTCGGGGCTGTTTTAGAACTCAGTCTTCAACTTACCTTATAATGCATTGAGGATTTTTCATTTCAATTTCATATTCCTAATAGGCGAACTTCTTAATGAAAGACCGTTACAATTATTATTGCATCCGCAATAATATTCAAAATTTGACCAAAATACCGCGTAAATTTGTTTTCTTTGTGAAATTACCTTTATACAAGATTCATGTACTCCTAACATAGGCATAAATAAATTATCTTTCCTTCCTTACAGTTTTTATCTGCAGGGTATCCAGGGTGGCAAAAACACTTCCGCGTAGATTGTACGTTTTCCTGATTCCATACTAATGTGTCCCTTCTCTTTCCTCCGTGAAAACATTGTGCAATAAAAAACAAATCTTGAAAAAAAAATTCATACAGTTAAACTACTTGGTGGGAAAGAAGGAATGTCATATTTCAATTACGGTCTTTATCCCTAGAAATATTTTCGCATGCAACTGAGACACAAATTTAGAATGACTCTCCTATCAGCATTACGACCACCACCAAATTATACGCAGTTCTCACCTCCTGTAATTGTACTGTGTCTCCGACATCTCGAACGTGCCTGCAGCCCGCAGCTTAGAAAATACATTCCGAGAACCCGACTGAGTTAAAAATTAGGTAATTAGGGATGTTCTGTACCATTGTGTTGAACTGAGGCGTCCTGGTGCATTGCTGCAGGGACAGGATTCTTTGCGCTTCATGAGAGGGTAGCACAGCACGTCGAGGCTACTGTCGGATGCAATCATATAAAACGAATCCATTGCCTACGTTTTACATACAAAAACGAATTGTGAGGTATTTTGATGGAGAAAAATTACTCTTTGCAAAGCAGAAAGGAGAAATTTCGAACTCACACTCAACACACCTTGATGAGAGCGCTCCACTGGAAGCCTTAGTTCTACATTCACGATCTTGTCTTGTGTAGTGGCTAACTTTCAAGAGGAAGCGGTAATATTGCAAGTGTCGACAGCAAGTTCGCACACTTTCTAGGTAAATTTAAAGTAGATTCGTAACTGGATCACATCAGTAGAATATTGATATAGACGCGTGTGTGTGGCTATAACGCTGTCTAACGCAGCCATGTTTGACAAACTTGCATTTTCCCCTACCCCCGAGCCACATGTATAATAATTATAATTTATTTAGTATAAAATAGGAAGGAATAGTTACCTAAAAACTTTGTCACGAATGAACTTCTGTAAAACATATTGCCTTGAAAAAAATACCCTTGACTGAAGGTTAACAGGTGACGTACTACAAGTTTTATTCCAAAGCATACTGACTATCATTAATTATACCCTCACATTCAGGTGATGCTTTCCTCTACCACATAAATACACAAAAGCAGGAATGATGATGCAATTATGTGCAATTGACCGACGAAGAAATTTGACATTAATGAAACATTGACCAAAAATCGATAAATTGTTTTTTATTTCAGAGCACTATATTGTTTCAACAATTATACGTTTAACGTCATAATCAACACGAATTTAACTTATGGAAATTCCACAAAAAACGAGTTACGATATAACCACCAGATTAAATCGTTAAAAAAGGCTTCAACAGGAACATAATGACAGAGCCGAGTAACGTCCTTCAATATTTCTTTGCTAATTACAAAACTTTCTAAAATTTAAAATCTGATAGAGGGTAGGCAAACGAGTATAAAAATGGTCCATTGAAAGCCGCAAAATCTGAGGTTGAAGAAACATTTTCGAAATCAAAGGCGTTTTCTCAGGTTGAAATCTACTTGGAATCAAACGAACTACTAGGAATTTGAATACAATTCAAACTGACATCTAAATAAACACGTCGAATCACAGAAGTTGGAAACGTGGAATGATAAAACAGGCTATTTGTTGGACTAAAATTCGAGCCCCTATAAGCTGGCGCAGTTTGGATGGGAGCGCAGGCTTGACTAAGTGCCTTGCTTTAGTCAGTTCGCCGCTCAGGCGAAATGCCTGAACAAAAACAGAAAACATTGAAATGCTTTTATCCATAAAAATAAAATGCCTTATATTGTGCGGCGGTTGGGTACAGTTTCTGGAGATAACGCTCGATGCCAGGCGACAACAAATGGAACACAAGGCAGGAAATTCGGATTAATAAAATTTACAAGCGATGACCAACAAAATACAGCAACTGAAAAGATCCTCATTCGTTTTTGGACTTCTTTCGATTACAGTGTGACAAAATAAATGTTGATCATTAGCTAAATCGTACAATTACAAGCCAAAACAGCAGTTGTAGTCTGCCTTTTACATTCGAAGAATTCAATTAAATTAGCTCATACGCTAAAGAACGTTTTTTATGCTTTTAGGAAAGTGAAAGTTCTTCACGGCTATTTTCGTTCGAAGCACTTTATAAGAAAACAAGGATTTCTAAAGCATAAAATATTTCATCACATTTCGTTTTTTAAGCTGATATTTTTTATATAGTTCGCTTGTCAAAGCGTATACTGATGTAAGAGTTCATGTTTTGTCTAAGTTTATTCTCATTTCTCATGCCTGTGATAGAACACAAATTTTTTTTAACCACGATTTAGTTTCGATGTGTTAGTTTTAGTTCCACTCTTACATAATTAGCTCCAATAATAATATTGTTATCATTTACTCACTTGAATTATCTTACACTCACGATAGGATTGTCCACTAAACGATGTGGGCGTTCCACCTACAGCAGCACGTGAGTCAAGTTGACGCCATGAAGAGAACTTGGCAGTGTTTCGAATCAGGCCCACAGCACCGGCATCAAGTGAGCGTGCGTGCGTCACGCTATATATATATATATGTTATGGTCCAGAGCCCAGCTCGGTGGAGAAGAATGGTCTCACCTTTCGATGCAACGATGAGGTGCTTCAACAATTTCAACATTATTCTTCGACTAAATAAAGCACGTAAATGCTGAAAGTATCGTACCTGAATGCTAATAATCGTCACTGCAGCAAGAGAGCAATAGGTTCTTCAATAAATTGAAATAGTGTGTTCAATATTCACAATTTTGCGTGCACTCTACGAGTGTAGAAATATCGACCACTACCGATAAAAATTTGGCCGTATTGAAAATACCCAATCGATAGAAATAAATTTGTAAAATCCTCACTGTATGTAAAGAACATGTACTACACGATACACGAATCAAAATAAAAAATGTTAGGTATAAATGGTAGAGAACAGAGTCAAATTACGTGTCATTACATTCTGAACTGAAAGCAAAGGCATTACTTGTGCCATAAGCTGATGCTCATAGGAGCGAAAATGGCGAGCACTCTTTGATTTTTGGCCACGTCGAACGAGTAAAGGGGGACTTAAACTTCATTAAGAGCAGGAAGAATTTGCATACGTTATCTTTTGCTTATTTACGCCCCATGTCGCGCGTTGTCCTTGTGTCGGAAAACACAAACTCACATTCTGAGTATCTTTGTGTTTATCGTTTGATAAAGTCTGTACCTTTCATACTATGCGCTTGTAGAACCTAAAAATAAGAAGATTGACATACTGGAGTTTTTCACACAATTTTCCACATAATTTTAATAAAAAGGTAACATGTAAAAATTGTACTTATGAAAACCCTCACTATTTGTAATGAATTTTTTGCTACTTAATTTACACGAATCTTATTTTTTCTTTTATAAATTTGCAATCGAAAGAAATTAATAATAACAAATGGATCTGTCTTGTAGATGAAAAACTTTTCAAAATTTCACCTACAACACCCGTCGTGGATCATACCACGTGTCGTTGTTAGCTAAAGTGTGTAACTAAACCCTTCCTAAGGAAAATTTTGCAAAAGCTGGTCATATAATTACGAATTTAATTTGATATCCATCGAGTGTGAGCTGGAGCAAAGTTTTATTAAGATTAAGATTAAAATAACGAAATATTTCTCCCATTTAAAATTGAATGTATCCTGAATTATCACCATATAAAGTTCTAAAGTTTCTATGATTTTAGAGAGAAAATTTTCAGTCGGCACGCCCATCCCACCTTACTCTTGAATAAATTCTTTAAATTTGCACCTTCCTTGAGAAATAAATGCCAGAAAAGTCGCTTTTATATCCTACATGGGTGAAGTGCTTCAAACGTTTCACTTTCTTCTAGAAGTTTTGGAGTTTTTGATTCCGTGACACAAGTACCTAGTCTAGAACCAATACACAGATTTGAATTTTGTTCTAAGGAAAACATTTTCAGACTACATTTACAGGATGTAAAGCCCTCACATTCCACACACAAAATGAAACTGAGGAAGAGATACGAAATAGTTACTTTCGTTTTTTCTTACCTTCATAGGTAAGAAACTTCATGAATGAATATTCTTATTTATATCAAAGAGCGTTCGTTTTTCCCTCAACACTCAAAAAATGTGAGGAACGAATGTTGCAGATGTCAGATCACTTTATCTGATTTGGGTACATTATAATCATCAAGTACACACAATTTTTTGTTAGACCAATGAATTGTTCAACTTTTAGTTTCCGTGGCCTTGTAAATGCAATAGAAATTCGTAGATCAGCGGCCCGATTGATAGACAAACATGTCCACTCCTGGATTAGATTAGATTAGATTATAAGTTAGTTTAAGCCTCCCTAACCGCTGCAAAAATAGAGCGTATCGAAGAGAGGAAGGAGGAAGGCACCATTTAGTATGGAGATAAGAAAATGAGGAATCTATGCACAAGATGCATAGAAACAGTAAGCTAAGAAAGAAGTTCATGAAACAAGAAAAAGTTGAAGAAGAAAGTCAGAGGTGCTGAAAAACAGGACAGTAGTGAACCGAAAAAAGGTGGTCCTTAACATGACAAAAAAACATTTTATTTCAACAAAAAGAAGGCCTTCCTAACTCTCAGCTCGGGCCCTCACATTTTTCCCCTGGGAGCGCTAATTCCCATAGATGCAATAGTTGCCTCCCCCTGAGGGGTGTCCACTCCTGGATATGATTCTTTAAGAATAATGATTGATTACAAGAAAGTTTAAGCCTCCTTTTACCACAACAAAGATGTTAAAAAAAAGAGGAAAGAGGAAGGCACCATTTAGTATCGAGTTAAGGGAGCGCGGAATCTACGCACAAGGTACATAAAAACAGTAAGTTAAGAAAGAAGTTCGTGACACATGATAAAAGATGAAGAAGAAAATAGTACATAGGTGCTGAAAAACAGGACAGCAGTGAATCGAAAAAAGATGATCCGTAACAAAACCAAAAAAACCTATTCTATTTTAACAAAAAGAAAGCCTACCTAACCATTAGCTCGGGACCTCACATAATCCCCCTGGGAGCGCTAATTCCCATCGATACAATCGTTGTATCCCCCTGAGGGGTTCTTAAGTAATATTTTAAGACAGCAAACAAAAAATGACGCTTTTTATTGCTGCGTTCCAATAGCTTTATCAAATAGTAAGAATTCTAAGAAATAAATAACGTAGATATTAGAGGACAGCATTGCTGGTGAAGCATGAAGACTGCTACCTGGTGACTGGATATTCAAGTTAAGTTTAAATTTTAAATTTCGTACTTTAAACTAATAACACCACACCCATTTCGAAATACCCTCACGTACTAAAATTTCATGAAATTATTACAATGAGTAAATTTAACCTGACTTGCATAAGCAATTTGGATACTACCCTAAAGGATTAGTGTTGTTGGTTTATAATACTAGGAAAGTTCATAGCTATAATGGAAGGGCTATTATCTTGATACATGTACAGCATTACTTTTTAATTAAACGCAAATGATTCAGTAAAATTGCTCGTTGATTGAGAGCTACAACTAAATATTTATGACGGGAATATTATTTCAAGCGATTGTGAGCACCAGGTCGGACTGCTGTAGCAACTTCTGGAGAACATCAGATGATGGTGCCTCGCTTGCGAAAATTTTGGACACATTACAAAACGAGAGCTGCAATACGGCAGGCTGAGACGCGCCTATCTCGTTGATTGTTGTACGAGAGCCCACCCTTTGTGATACGCGATCTGGCCGACGTGGCTTGCTTGCATACGGTCGACGTGGCGCTTGCATACGGTCGACGTGGCGCTTGTTTGCATACGGTCGACGTGGCGCTTGCATACGGCCGACGTGGCGCTTGTTGCATACGGTCGACGTGGCGCTTGCATACGGTCGACGTGGCGCTTGCTTGCATACGGTCGAAGTAGTGCTTGCATACGGTCGACGTGGCGCTTGCTTGCATACGGTCGACGTGGCGCTTGCTTGCATTCGGTCGACGTGGCGCTTGCTTGCATACGGTCGACGTGGCGCTTGCTTGCATACGGTCGACGTGGCGCTTGCATACGGTCGACGTGGCGCTTGCTTGCATACGGTCAACGTGGCGCTTGTTGCATACGGTCGACGTGGCGCTTGCATACGGTCGACGTGGTGCTTGCTTGCATACGGTCGACGTAGAGCTTGCAGACGGTGTGCCTGCTGTCGCTCCGTGCTGCATCACAACCCTGATGTGCACACCGCAATAAAGTCATCATGCAGATCTGGCAGCCGCGAGCTAGTAAACAAGCTCAAGTTATACACGCCAGTTCTCCAGCGACAAAATTTGCATAATGAAACGAGGCGCGTGGAACACGAGAACCTGGGCAAAATGGAACACGATACCAAGGATGGACCCTAATAAAGCTGGCTGGCACTGGGAGGAAGGTTCGGAAACAAAATAGACATCCTTTCACCGTCCCAAAAAGTCTCAATTGTTACTCGGAGAAAATGAAGCCTCACTTCACAAATTAAAAACGCGTGTTGTTCGAAAGTCAAGGAGAAGGAATAAAGAAGCAAAAGGGATTAAGAGCGGAGCTACGAAAGATCTAAAGAAGAAGAGTGGACCATAACTATAAAATTAGGTTAATTAACTGAAATGACGCAAACCACATTGAGGCAATTAAACGAGGCTCTGAGTTCGCCTCTAACGATCTTGCAATAACTCGCTGTCCTGCAAATGCCCTCTTCACATGCAACAGTGAGCTGACGCTCAATTAACTCATTGGGAAGAATGCAGCCAACATGCAGGAATGAAAGAAAATGGTTCAGAACAAACCCTCAAACCATGCGAAGGGTTGCCCTCGCCAGGCGCCGGCACGCTCCAAGGGCGCACACTCGTACGTTGGCCAGGTCGCGCAGTGTAGGTCCAGTCACGCGAGCCAACGCGCCACGCATGTATTCCAGTAAGATTTATGTGCCCCTCCTGCGACGCTCTAATAAACCTCTAGTAAACTCTCGGGAGAAACCTCCAACGAGTTTGAACTAAGGAAGTTTATAAACATCCAAATAATCACAGCTTCAATTCCAATTAAAGAATTCAAGCAAGGCAAATACTGTTTTGCTCTACCTTGGCTTTCGCAGTGATAACTCGGTCTTTAGGGAACTTGCATCGAGAGAGAAATTAGAAAAAAACACGAACACGATGGTGAGACAGACTTCAACCGCGGACGACGCATAACCCATAGAATTACAAGAAAAAATAATGCATCAATCTTCGTAGACAGCTACAATTCATACAGAAAAAAATAGTGCATACAATGTAGAACTGTCACTCCGAATATCAAGATACCTGAAACATTACAAAAAGCTGTTAAGTATTAATTCATGAATCAGTAGCTTAACACTTCGACTGCGACGTGAGTTTATTAGTTTATTAGTTAGTTTAAGCCTCCCTATCCTCAACAATGAGATGTAAAGAGAGGAAGGAAGAAGGCACCATTTAGTATGGAGTTAAGGGAACGTGGAATCTATGCAGAAAGGGCACAGAAACAGAAAGCTAAGAAAGAAGTTCATGAAACAAGAAAAAGTTGAAGAAGAAAGTGGTAGGCGGTGAAAAGCAGGACAGCAGTGAACCGAAAAAAAGATGGTCCGTAACACAACAAAACCTATTCTATTTTAACAAAAGAAAGCCTACCTAACCTTAAGCTCGGGCCCTCACATTGTCCCCCTGGAAGCGCTAGTTCCCATAGATACAATAATTGTATCCCCCTGAGGGGGCTGCGACGTGAGTCATACTTGGTCACTGAGTGAGTTTTCATTATGATGTTGACCAATCTGTAGCTTCAAACTCAATTTTTTAAATACTTAATCAAAACTTAATGAGAACATGATCAAGGTAATATTTGGTATTTTAAAAGTGCTTATTACAATTGGACTTAATGTTTGAATTGAATAGTAAACTTCAGCTTAACCTGTCGCAGGGAAAGTGTTAAATACAATGTGATAAAATGTTTCCTGTCACAAAGCATTTCATCAATGTCATTGTAATCTGTATTGGGTTAATTTTACAAGCCTTGAGTTACTGAAAAAATAGCATTGCTTTAAATCATGTCCCTTACAGTTGATTTTTTCATCGTGGCTTACGGCTCGAGACTAGAATAACAGAAGTTTCTTAACGCATATTCCACCGAAAGCTCTTACTTACTCCTTTTTTACAGACAGCTTTCTCTCGATCCTAGCCATTGTTGCTCATTAATACTCATTACAAGTTGCTTGCTAAAGAAATTTTAAAAAGAATACGCAAATGGGCAGAGAGTTAGACAGAGACTTTAACAATAGAAGGCAGACGTGGAAAAATGAAGTAACTGCAGGTAAATCATTTAAAGGAAACTATGATGTTGATCTAAAACGTTGCAGAACTTCCGCTACCACCTGGTACGACGACGCGTTTAACAGGCACCAGAAATAACTTTGCTTCAAAGTTTCTAGCTGACGGAGATCAACATCTGCATGCTTGAGACATAGACAATAGGGTTCATTACAGATATTTAGTGATGGATTGTTTCGTCAAGCGTAGTGGCTTCGTTTCTTAATCTTCGTTTTACAGCTACGTCGTTATCCGGACATTTTGAGCGCCAGCTGCTCCTATGAAAAGCCGATGTACCGCTTGTTGATGTTGAGCGAGCTCTAGCGAACATCTTGAAACAACAGAACTAGGCTACCAACGCACGCCTGTAAGCTCGTTAAACTAGACACATTTCAAAGCTTGTACCGCCTCGCTTAAAAAAGCTGACATGATCAGCGATCACTGAGGAGTGCAGAATGATTTGAAGCGTCACTTGCAGCCCGACAAAACTGAGTAACTTCGGTAGTACAGTTTTTAGTCTTTATCCAGCTCGCATGTTTGGTTATTTTCTCTGTTCAACCATTTCAGGAAGCTTAACACGGCCCATATCGTGAGAAAATGACATGAAGAGCTGCTCTACCGATAATTATTGAAGGAACAGGGACATCAATATTTTTCAGCATTTAAACACGAATACACAAATGCATTGCATGAACATGTATTTCCATACTGCCTTAAATATTTAGCAGATGTCGACCTTAGGCTTCAGCCTAGTTTTGCTCATATGTGTAAGAAGTTTCGACGCATATGAACATTTGGTACTTTTATCATACTTGTTCTGAGCCAGCCAAACATTACAGTAATGGGAGGACGCTCATTTATATATTTTCAAGGAACTGCTGAAATTGCTGTTGACCCTCTCTTGCAAGTTGAAAATGTTACTTTCATAGCTAGTTAAGGGGACGGTTCGGGGTAAAAAAAAAAGTCTGTAAGTTCTCGGTGGATTTTTCTGAGATATCTACCGTGGGTGTAAATTTTTATAAATTTTTTTCATTTGTGCGTATTTTTCGTAACCATACATGAAAAAGATTATTTTTAAAAAAAACCTGAAAAAACATGTGTTGCGGAAAATCCTACTCCTCATACAATTTTGAACTCAGAGAACTGAGAAAATAATTTATAGATAGGAAATTGTCTTGTCCAGAGATCCGGTGCAAAAGTTTTTCGATTATTTGATTTTTTGAGTTTTGAGAACTTTTTTCCCCAAAAATGACCTTTGTTCCACTTTTTTGAATAATTTGCTTCTAATTTTCAAGGTGAATTGAAATTAAAAAAACTTTTGCACCGGATCTATTTTCCCTTTCAAGCGCTATCGATTGGTATGCTCGCCATCTCTGTACCTTCAAAACTGTGGGAGGAGTAGGTTTTCGAAAATCAAAAAGTGAGTTTGCAGAAACACCATTTTTCCATAAAAAAATGTTTTCGTTCCCTACTAATTTGTAAATTGAGTCTTATGAGCGATTCTGTACCTTCTTATGTACCTTTAAAACAGTGGGAAAGGATCCATATCAAAAGTCAATAAATACATGTTTCAGAACAGGGGTTTTTTTTTAACAATTTTTTTTTTCAAAGCTGGCTAATTTTTTTTCAATTAACTGTATTGCTTTGTAGCTCTTTTTCAGCTCTTTCGATTGATATAATTGCCATTCCTGTAGCTTTAAAACTCCGGGAGGCGTTTATGTTCACATAGCTAGCTAATTAGCTGATGACTCAGCAGCCGGACTCAAAACACAAACACTCAATTACACCATCATAGTTTATCACTGAGTAATAGAATGTTTCGTTTGAGTACAAAAGCATTTCAAGTAAGGCCATGAATGAACTCTCATGCTATTCCCGTAGAGAAACACTCAATGCTGGCTCGTAATGGGGGGGAAGAGGGAGGTCACCCATCCATTGGTGCACCCCAAGGTCACACTAGTGAGCGTCTTTTACCCCGTCCAGAAGACTAACCAATTGACGTACTTGAAAGCCAATTATATCGTTGGATGCGCAAGAAAAATCTCTATAAGATGAATTTTTAAACCAAAAAATGACCATAATCCGAAAATAGACCCGAACCGTGCCCTTAAAGTACTTCCGCCTGGACTGCATATTTATACATCTCAAACTGCACCTGGGTAGGCGATATATAGCGGTAGACCTACCGCTATCGTGGCACAGTTTGTTATTTCCAGCATTGCTTACTACAATTCACTTTAAATTTGAATTGAATATTAAACTTCAGTTTCAACAGCAGGAGTCAAAATGATAAATGCATTGATTAGCTTTTACAGCTGTATAACAAAGACACACGAACTGAAAATTTGGATTCCCTTGGTCTGAAATGAGCCAGCAATAACATTTGTTCTCTCCTAAAAATGCTGCATCTTGTGTTGAAGTCTATTTTCTAATAAGGAAATAGCACCCAAAATTGGTAGCGACTATTGGGTTCTCAAGGAGCAGTTTTCGAGACGTGTCCCAGTGCCTGTGTTGTACCTCGTAGAAAAAATTACCAACTGCAGAACTTTCCTCGTTAATATTTTCGTCCGTTGAAACTGAAGTTTCGTGCTGTGACTTGAGAGTGTTCACAATTTTTGTGTCGCTCACGCAAGAATTCCTCAGCTTTTGTGGCGAAATTGATGTTTAGGGCCTACATAATTCAAGTTTCCAAAAACGTAAAAAAATCCAGGAACGATTTTTTGGAAAGCAACCCTGAAAAGTATTATCCTCGAAAGATTTTGCAGAATTTTTATGAGGAAACTTTTTCCATTTCGTTGCGAAATTTTATCTACAATCTTGAACTTCGACCACATTCTTCTAGAACTTACAACTACTCTTAAGTGGTATATGATCTAAAAAATTGAACTGTAACTTTACGTCATTTTGCCTTTAAAATGGAAAACACACGGATACAAGGCGTGCACTAATTGGATGCGAACGTCATGAAACGAAGACAATCAAAATTTAGTGCAACATTAGAGAGTGCGCGCGTTAATTGCCGAACGAGTTTAACGCGGGATTAGATTAGCTAAAAAGTTAGTATGAGCCTCTCTAACCTAGGTATTTCCAAAAGGGGTAGGAGAAATGCACTGTTTAGTACGGAATTAAGGGAATAGAGAATAACTGCAAGAGGTGTTTTCATAGCTTGATAGGAAAAATTAACTAGATTGTGCAATTTTATAAGGATGAAGAAAAAAGTAATAGGGACTCAAGATAACAACAGTAAACCAAAAGAAATGCTCCGTGTCAAAACAACAAAACAACAACAGAGTTTAAATGAAGCCCTACCTAACTTTGACCTCGGGACCTCATATCTTCCGACTGGAATCGTCAACTTCCACAGACACAATAGTTGTGTGCATCTGAAGGGATGAATTTGACGGAATCCATTCAAAAGTTTCAACATGGGGTTTTAGAACGATGGCTCTGCATGGATGTAGAACTGACCAGACACCCACAAAGCAGAGTACCCCAGAGACGAGCCAATTTTCAAGTACTTTTTTCATCGTCACGTCGATGCTTAAGATTCACTTCCACTCAGCTAACAGAGACGCTCGCGCTCTCACTTAGAAATCCAGACAAATATGACGATGTCACTTCCGGTAGAATTAAACGTCTATATTACATGCCTCTTTTCTTAATCTCGTTAATAAAATATTTAAATGGTAATTCTTTTCAAACTTGTTATTAAGTGATGAGCCAATTGGTGATATTTAGACCGACGAAATCAGCTCTGAATTTTCGACAATTTTACTGCGCTAGAAATGAACGAGGGACTATTTTGACGTCTTCGTACGTTTAAGTATTATCACATGTGACTACAGAACCGCTTCTTGTTCGGTATTTTCGTAGGATTTCCAAGCACTGATAAAGTAGTTTAGGTTCTTTTCAACGGCACCAGAACGCGCATCCAATTAAATGATACACCTGAATTTCGAGGAACAGCATCGACCAGCCTTACCATACAATTTAATCCTCTTTATTCCTTCCAAATTTTACTTGAATTATAACATAATCGTCATGGGCAGAAGAAGCGAGCGTCAAATCAAGTTACATGTGCGGGACAAAGCCCATGCTGTAACAGCGAGGGAGCCTGAGAAGAGCGTGTTGAGGCTTCCCACCAAATTTCAACCCTATTCTAATCGCAGACAAACAGGTAGCTTCCTACAGCGGTACGAAATACCAGTTTCAGCTCCTTGCCTCCTACATCACCTGTTGCAATGAACTGACCAGGCTAAATACTGGACATTATCGGTACATGACTCGAACCTTTGCGCTACGCTACGCTACGCAGTAGGTCACTTGGTTGTGCAACAGCGAAAAGAGACGAATATGAACATCTAAAAAAGAGGCCATACTTGCAACATAATTTTATGACTCATGCGCATAAGCAGAGATTCTACAGAAAAGTTCAACACGTCGACAGCGTTGTGCGGTTGTTACGGCAGTTGGTTATTTAAGGTTGTGAGTCGCAGAATTGAAAAACCGACTGTACTACTCGAACACAAGTCTATCCCCTCATCAAAAATGTGAAAAGTATAATTGCGCAAAAATATTTTACTTCGTACGCAAAAGTCTGTTTGGCAAAAGTTACGAATGATGTAAATGCTACGCATTTATGTCAATACTTAAAAAACAATTGACTTAGTGGTCAACATACGTCTTAGTACGAGTAAAACGTTCCAAGAAGAGGTTGAGTTGCTAGGACCGAAAGTTACACGCTCTTCTCTACTCTGAGCCATTAGTGGCTGGTTCGCAATTTCGGTGTGAAATACACTTGTCAGGAGGATCATGGACAGATCCTCCTGACAAGTGGCACCGCGATGACAGCCCGATTTGCGGGGGAGACGAGCTGTGGCCCATCGGTGTCACGGAGGCCAAGAAAACGAGGCACACAAGGCGGCGCAATCTACCTCATGAACGAACCCTGGACCTCGTGAGATGCTCTCATGTGTGCGTAAGGAGAGAGGCGCTCTTATCGCTCCGAGCAGGCGAGTACCGTGCGTCAGGCACAGTTGCGCGAGATGTGAAGAACTCAACATTTTAAAGTACTTGCGATAAAATGTGAGGAATGAAATACATCTGAAACGAGCGAGACTTGATAATACAAGTGTGCTTGCACTTTTGCATCTCATAAAAATATATGCCCCTTCAGAATTTTTAAGCAATTTGCTACTTGAAACATGCGTGCGACTACCTACACAAATACACAGATGCTTAGATTGGAGAGCAGACCTAAAATTGGCACAAAAACAGGACCAACAATAATGATGTGGCACAGACTATGTTATTGCACTATGAAGGGTACACAAAATCGTCTACGCAACGACAACGGCAACCATTGGAAGATGGACATCATTGAATTGTTAATTTTGTGTCATTATTATTATTATTATTATTATTATATAATAAAGTTTTAGCCTCCCTTAATTGCACGACACTGATGTTCTAAGAGGGGAAGGAGGAAGTCACCATTTAGTATGGAGTTGAGGGAATGCGGAATCTATGCACAAGGTGCACAGAAACAGGAAGCTAAGAAAGAAGTTCATGAAACGAGAAAAAGTTCAAGAAGAAAGTAGTAGGTGGTGAAAAACAGGAAAGCAGTGAACCGAAAAAAAGATGGTCCGTAACAAAACAAAAGCCTATTCTATTTCAACAAAAGGAAGCCTACCTAACCTTTAGCTCAGGCCCTCACATAGTCCCCCTGGAAAGAGAGGAAGGATGAAGGCACTATTTAGAGAATCACATTGTACCGAGAATCCACGTAGAATGTGTATTTCCATGCAGGATACCCTGCGCTATATGCTGCAAGTAAGAAAAGAAGAAGAAGAACGAAAAAGGCATGAAAATTGAGATGAGACAAATGGGCACGAGGAATAAAAGTCTCGGCGCTATAGCTGAGGAAACACAACATTAGATACTATGTGGACCCCGGTCATCATAACTTAGAAGCATGTTAGTGCAAAATTATTTTTCAGGATTTCATTCCCAACTAAACTTGAACGCATTATAAATGTATGAGGAACGACAGCTTGAATAAACAGAATGGACTGGTGAGGAATGTGAGGCAGGTCCGTTGCAATAATTCGCTCGCTTATATTGAGACGCATGACAACCGAAAGGCAAGACATATGACGACACTTCCAACGTCTGAACGTCATTTCCTTAGCAACGTAGCTCAATCTAACGTATGACATGTGAAGTATTGATAAACGCACTCTAGCACTCTATACGAATAGAGTGCACGCACTAGCACTCTATACGAATGAACTTTATCCCTGAAGGGAGTCCATGCGAATGGTGGCCTATCAGTGACAAAAGACATGTGAACACTACGCCTAATATAAATATTTAGCGTCATTACAAAAATGTTGCCTGCAAACTCTTATACATATAGGAAGCTCCACAAATACACTGCGTGCCAAAATCCTGCAATAGAAAAGCGGCGGTCGAGCCGCGCAAGTTACCGACGCCCGAAGATCGCAGGCAGTCGAGAGCTGGGGCCCTCTATTTGCGCTTCCTCGCACAAGAATGGTGATTGAAAAGCGTTCCAGGACACGAACATTATCTTTGGAGCGGAAAAATCATTCGCCACTGAATTTAGATCACGTGGCGATTGCATTGGGCTGTCCGGAAAGTGCATTTGGATTTTTAGTTGAACGAGCGGGAAGAGATGAAGTCTGAAAGGATAAGTATAGTTCCGGCTTCGAATGTTTTAAACGGAAAATTCGCTTTCCTCATTCGACGGTGGGAATAATTTTCAATTTCGAAATTCAAGTTCCTTGAATTCATGATCATTTCCATTTCGGTGAAAGGTAGTATTCCCGAAAATGCATCCGATGACGCACAACCCTTTTGCAAGGAAAAAACGAAAGAGCGTACGCACTTCCATAAATTTATCTGCCGCGTACGAAGAAGACTTTATCGCAAAAATAACAGCTCAGCATGACCGCAAGCCGAGACATGTGGCCGTCGTGACAAGCAAGACCACGAGCGCTGTCAGTCACACAAGACTACCAGAGCACAGCAGCTAGCATTGAAAGGCCGCAAAATTAAGTAAAGACCAATAATAAGCGTAAAGAACGTTAAAAATGAAATAATTAGTTTGTATGCATTTCATTCATTATAATTATCGGTAGAGCATCGTCAAAAAAAATGGAAACGCTAACAAGCTATAATTACAAAATAAAAATGATTTAATTTGACGACCATGTACGCATGAAACATGCCTTTTTCTGCAATCTTTTCCCGTGCTCTTTCAATTGTTAACGAGAAAATAAGTGCCCGCAGTACAACTCCGAAATTATGAACCTTCTCGCCGCTACATTATCTCAAGGACATCTTCATAACTCGGATATGTTTATATTAGTTAGCTACAAAACAAGAATTTCAAAATTTCTAATCCAAATGAATTTGAATTTTTTTTCAAATTCACACCTTGATCAGATTAATCCGTATCATTGTTCGTTGTGACCCTACTACATTTTTTTTTTATTACTTTCAGTGTTTTGTATGAACAGTTCAACACTTTGATCACAATTAGTTATATTGAAGTTCAATATTCAACTCAAATTTAAAGTCAATTGTAGTAAACAATTTTAGAAAATAGCAAACAGTAGCTGGATCAAGTCTTCATTTAGCTTTATTTAGGTACAAATAAAAATTGAGTTTGTAATTACTAATCGGTCAGCAGCATTATGAAAATTCCCTCCGAGGACACAAGTGGCGCGCGTCGCTGTCAAAGTACTCGTATTAAAGGGAGTTCAGTTTGTGTTTCATTCTTGTTCAAACAATTAAGATCACTGGCAATTCAGGTGATCATTCCTCTTTAGAAGCAGAAGCATCCTTTTTCCTTCACATTTAAACCATTACGAATGGCATGTTTTAGCTTTTATAAATTTATTATATGGGCGCGGATGAACTTTCAGTCAAATAAATTTATAGTAGTTTCAATTGAGAATATTTTTCTGAAGGTACCTTTTCCTCTGGAAGTTCATATATATTACGCTTGCAGTTCAGAAGTTTCGTAATAGGTAAAATAACTTTATTTCAATGAAGAGTTAAATAGCGATTGTCTACATTCATTCTATATCATTTGTAAACTTCGACAATTCATACCTAATCTCACGAACTACAGTTAAAAAAAATACTAAAAAAGAAATGCATGCTGAAAAAAATTTCCTCCTCGGGAAATAATTAACCTATCTGGAAAATAACTGTGAAATGACTGTGAAATCAGTCAATATGAATATAGAGTTCGAACATAAGTTATTTATTGAAAAATTCCTCTCCTATAGGACTCATAGTAGCAGCACTCAACTCAATCTAATTACTTGCGTCAACAAACAGCCGTAACTTACCCGATGCTCAAAACTTGAGATAAAATTTACGAGCTCGAAGCTTTCAACAATTTTTAAACACCAAACACTGAAATTTCAGAAAAACTTCTTAGAAGAAGCACAAGCAGATTCACGCGAAACCTTCAATTTTCTGCGATAAAACGACAGTGTCACAATCAGGTGTGTAGACACCATGATTAAGGAAATTTCTCTGAACTCGATTATCTCAGATCCTACAACAACGAAAAACAATCATAGCCCGAAGCTATCATATATATATGATAAAGAGCAAAAATGTTCCTGCATGTTTTTATGGGAGATGATAATACACGAACAGTTTTGCTAAAATCAATGAATAGTCAAGTATTCTAGATTGAAGATTAACTTCCACAAGCAGCACTACCACTGCTCTCCGTGACAACATGGAACCGAGTGAGATGCTCAGGTCCCAGCGCACGTCACGAGCTGTCCAAAACATTTCGGATAGATTTGACATTTTTTGTCATCCTGCTTTTCGTCATGCAGCTAAGAATAACTTCAGGTTCCCAATACCAAACTTGAGAATCGGTCAGTGGTCAAATACGAAGAAATAAATATACCAGTCCACTAAATATTGACATTCCGTCGACTGAACTTTAAAAAAATATGCAGGAAGTGAACAGAACCAAAAGACTACTATTCAATTCCTAAAATCTGAACATGATGCAATGCAGCATCAAACGCATTTAAGCGTTAAAAGCGAAGGATATGTTTTCTATCACGCCTAGAATTCAAGTTATTGTGCGTAAGATAGAAAAGAAAAAATTATTTACTGAAGACAACTGTCACAACAAGTACAATGATTGGACTATGTGAACTTGTTTTTAAATCGTCGTCGTGATTGATGCACTATTTGAGCGTAAATTGCTCGGCTGTTTTGCTTTCCAGGCTTGCGCGCCTGGTGAAAAGCTGTAGAATAGCACCAAGCTTCCAGTATTATCGGTGTCTCGAAGGACAAAAACAAGGTATAGCGGATACAAAAACACGCAAGTTGAGTCTCCGCACTGGAGGAGTTTGTTAAACTTTAAAAGATATCGACTGAGTGGCCCGGATAGACAGCATCGGACACGCAAGTCCGAGGGGCAAAAAGAGCTCGAGAGATCAGAACATGTGTAGAAGTTAGGGCATTGCTGAGAGCTGCTAGCAATTTCTTAAAACGAAGGCACGTTGAGGCTCAATTGACAGCAGAATTTACAGAGAAAGCGGGGTTTAGCTTCGCGTGCACCATGTGCGCGTGAGGCGGTGAGAGAAAGTAAGGGCGCATTCAATCACTCAAGACAGGTTGAATTCTAAGATAGCTTAGCTTCTCAAGCCATAACATAGGTGTGTCGAATTACCATTTAACATAGAATTAAGGAACTCGCAATAAGGTATTTTTCCCATAGCATGGGCGTAGAAACTGCGAGATTGAAAAAATCTTTTGAAACGAGATCAGAGATGAAGAAGAAAGTAATAAGTAATGAAAAGAGATTTGCAGTGAATTAAGAATATCATCCTCTATGAAAAAAAACGATTTTCCTTAAAACAGTAAAAAGCCCTTAGTAACTTTCACCTTGAGACATCACATATTTCCCCTGGGAGTGCTAATTCCCACACAAACACATTAGATGTGTGTCATAGTTTGGCCTTTCAGGAGGATCCAATTATTGTATCCATGGGAATTAGCATTCCTAAGGGGAATATGTGAGGCTCCTAGATAAAAGTTGAGTAGGCCCATTTTTTTGTTGAAATAAAAGTTTTTTTTTGTTCCGTTAAGGACCATCTTTTTCATTTCACTACTATACTGTCCTTCAACACCCACTACTTTCTTCTTCAAGTTCTATCTGGTTTCATCAACAAATTTCTAAACTTACTGTTTCTATGCACCTTGTGTATAGATTCCGCGTTCCATAAGTCCACACCAAATGGTGATATCCTTCTTTCTCTCCTTATAACACCTTTGTTGCGGTTAGGGAGGCTCAAGCTAACTTACCTAATTTAATCTAATTTAATCAAATAGTTAGGGTCACGCTACACAACCAAATTACAACTGTGGACATTGAAAATCCACAAAATTATGTCCAGAGTAATAGATAACATTAGATCTTAGTTTAAGCCTCCCTGACTGCAATAAAGGCGTTACAAAGCGAAGAAGGAGGAAGATACTACTCAATATAGAGTTAAGGGAACGCAGAAGTTATGCACAAGTTGTGAAAGTTCATGAAACAACATAAAAGTTTAGGAATGAAGTAGTAGTTGCTGAAAAACATGACAGCAGTAAACCGAAAAAAAATTGGCCCGTAACGAAACAAAATATAATTTCGATTTCCACAAAAAGAAGGCCTACCAAACCTGCAGCTGAGAGGTACATAGGAATAGTGGGTGCTTCAAGTTTGTGAAAAAATGTACGAATTTGCTTTCAACGAATTTATTTCATTGTAATTATCCTCGGGCCATCGTTGAAGAAAAAAGAGGATGCCTACGTGACAGCCCATCTGCGAATATTTTTGAAGTCTTACAAGGTAGCGGACTAAGGAAAAGGAAAAGCTAATGTTACGTCACGTTCTACTATGTTAGCCAAGCTGGTGAATTTTACAAGTGCCCTCAAAATGAATACAAAAAGCTACGCTTTAAATGAAGCCAAGTTTATCCCGAGCCAGAGACACAGAGATGTTTGCGCAGGTACTGGCTGCACGGAATGCATTTGAAATTGCGGTCATGGCCGTGCTGGCTGCAGCTATGGAGTCATTAAAAATTCAGGGCCTGACATCATTTTGATATCGGAGATCAATGGCAATCTTCGAAGTGAAACTTAAGGCTGCTAAAGCTTTAAGAATGAACAATATAACGATTACCATGTTGAGGATAATAATTTCGTGCCATAATTCAGCAAACATTTAGTTTTAAAGTAATAACAACTATTAGGGAAAACGGAAAATTCTCAAATTTCGAAATCAAATGATATCCATACGTATGTTAACGAAGTTCAATAGGTCATTACTAATTACATCCGCTATTATCGCTCCATATACTAAGAATGGGGACAAAAATGCCGTCGAAAACAATGGGTCGAAGACCGATGGAGTAAAGTTCTATCATCCTACCACACAGACGTAAAAAACTTGCAGGATGCGTCTCAATTATTATTGATAGCTAGAAGAAAATTGATGCAGAGCTTCAGGAAATGAATCAAAAAACATTTTGTTTAGGGACTAGGATATTAAAAACAGCAAAATATTGAAGTTGGAAGTATAAGTTAATAATTCTTTATCTTCGGGATGATCGTATAAAGAACTGCGAGAGCAATAATATTGCTCGACTTGGCAAACTCATCAACACCTTTCGCCCTTATGGGAAAGTCAAATGGCAACTCTCCTAGAACGGAGAGCATTTACTCCGTCTATTTTCCGCAATGACCTTCCTAATTTTAATCCTCTTTGAAATGGTAGGGTGATCACTTTCCTCTTGGTATTCCTACATTATTAAAAAATTAGCTAGTTTAAACTCACAGGCTACAAAAAAGAATTCTCCAGACAACGACGAGATGGTACCATTTAGCATGGGCTTTAGAAAACGGGGAGTCTACGCATGAGGTGTGTTCCTGTGGCTGCACAGATCTAGCTGTAGAGTATCGCACGTAATCAGAAACAGCAAGTTAGAGAGGAAAAGGAAAAAAAGTCAAAGAATTAACAGCGAAGAACACGTAAAAACTGAAGGAATTAAATTGTACACGAAAAATAGAAAACCTGAAGTCCTATCTGCAGCTGAGGTAACTTAAAAGCAATATGTTTAACTTATAAAAGTCATGAATTTATAATTTATATTTATAATAATATTTTATATAAATTTAATATGATTTATAATTTATTTATTTAATTTATAAAAATTAGTTGAGATTTCCAGTAACCCAAGATGCAAAGATTAGATTAGATGTTAGTTTATGCCTCCTTAACCGAAAAAAAGGCGTTCCAAAGAGAAGGAGGAGGAATTACCATTTAGTATGAAGATAAGGGAATGTGGAATCTATGCGCAAGGGGATAGAAGCAGTAAATTGAGAAAGAAGTTCATGAAACATGATAAAAGTTGAAGGAGAAAAAAAGAAGGTGCTGAAAAATAGGATAACAGTGAACCGAAAAAAGAGGGTCTTCAACATGACAACAACCATTTTATTTCAACAAAAAGATGGCCTACTTAACTCTCAGCTCGGGACCTCACATTTTTCCCCAACTGGGATTATCCCCTACCAAAGACTGACAGTCAGCGCAGGTAGGAGAATATTTAAAAACAAATCCTTTGTGTTTGGCAACCCACCATCAGGGTGATGGCGGGCCTGATGGGAAAACATGATTGAGAGTTCATGTACTAAATTTTCATAAATTCGAGAAATATTCATACAAGGAAAAATCGATTTCAGTGAAATGAACATATATAAATATTTCTAAACAAGGTACTGATCAAAGCAGGTTTCAAATGAATTGATTGGAAAAGAACGATTTAAGCAATCACCTGTAAAATGAACAAAAACATAGGAGAACAAAAAAATGCTACATTAATACCAAAAATTTTCCATAGAGTAAACCTCACAATGCACAGAGCTTCAACCAAAATTCATAAATGTAGAAATTCGACATAACTTACCGAGTCCCATTTGCGCAAAGGTTCCGCCGCCCTCTGTTTAAATACGGTCCATGAGGACAGCATGTCATCCTGCTGGGCGTTCCCTTGAAGCTTTTTATAGACATTGTGAAGGTTTGGCCGGAACTCTTTTATTCGTCTTTTGATCAGTCCGCCGCAGTGGGTTTGAGCCAAAACTAACTTCGGTCTCAACAGAACACCGGCGGGGAGAGGGAGCCATGCGGGCGACCCAACTGTCGCCAAACAATCACACGCAAGTAATTACGATCGAGATAACGCCACACCGGAGACACGCGTTCACCAAACAGTTACAAGGAAGTAATTACGACCGAGATAACAATACATTAGAGACACCAAACACATCCACCAAACATAAGTGATTACGGCTGAGACGGAGCCACACTAGCGGCGTTTCACTTCCATGGACACACTCTCAACACACAATGGCACACATCCTGACTCAAGTAATTACGGTAAAAATGCCTCCAAAACACACAAAATTAATTATGGAGTGTCCTCCTAAAACTTTCATGCTCGTCAGAAAGTAAACACACACATTTCATAAAGGATGATCAATTGGCATTAAAAAAAAAGGTGTCGGTTGCCTGCGGATAACCCGTGCTACATCCGTTGTAATTGCCTCTTTCAAAAAGCACAGCACACTGCAGAAGTAAGCACCACTGAACGGATAAAGGTTCGTTCTTTATAACGGTGAGATTATCGGAAATAATTTCGATACATGTATACTAGTATAAATTCAGGTCCGTTCTGCAATGTTGGAATCCAGTCATAAGAATTATTGCGCACGCTATTAGCTTCGTAATTCAAAGGAAGATAAAGTGAATTCCATTTCATTTTCGAAAACGCCCATTGTAATGAGAGTAACTGCAGCAGAGGAAATCAAGCAGCCTGAAGCAGAGGGAATCAAGCAGCCTGAAGCAGAGGGAATCAAGCAGCCTGAAGCAGAGGGAATCAAACAACCTGAAGCAGAGGGAATCAAGCAATCTGAAGCAGAGGGAATCAAGCAACCTGAAGCAGAGGGAATCAAGCAACCTGAAGCAGAGGGAATTAAGCAACCTGAAGCAGAGGGAATCAAGCAACCTGAAGCAGAGGGAATCAAGCAACCTGAAGCAGAGGGAATTAAGCAACCTGAAGCAAGGGAATCAAGCAACCTGAAGCAGAGGGAATCAAGCAGCCTGAAGCAGAGGGAATCAAGCAGCCTGAAGGGAATCAAGCAGCCTGAAGCAGAGGGAATTAAGCAGCCTGAAGCAGAGGGAATCAAGCAACCTGAAGCAGAAGGAATCACGAAGCCTGAATCAGAGGGAATTAAGCAACCTGAAGCAGAGGGAATCAAGCAGCCTGAAGCAGAGGGAATCAGGCAATCTGAAGCAGAGGGAATCAAGCAGCCTGAAGCAGAAGGAATTAAGCAACCTGAAGCAGAGGGAATTATGCAACCTGAAGCAGGGGGAATTAAGCAACCTGAAGCAGAGGGAATCAAGCAACCTGAAGCAGAGGGAATCAAGCAGCCTGAAGCAGAGGGAATCAAGCAACCTGAAGCAGAGGGAATTAAGCAACCTAAAGCAGAGGGAATCAAGCAGCCAGAAGCAGAGGGAATTAAGCCACCTGAAGCTGAGGGAATTAAGAAGCCTGAAGCAGTGGGAATTAAGCAGCCTGAAGCACAGGGAATCAAGCAACCTGAAGAAGAAGGAATAAGTAATCTGAAGCAGAGGGAATCAAGCAACCTCAAGCAGCGGGAAGCAACCTGCAGCAGCGGGAAGTAACCCGCAGCAGAGGGAAGCAGCCTGCAGCAGCGGGAATTAACCTGCAGCAGCGGGAAGTAACCCGCAGCAGCGGGAAGTAACCTGCAGCAGCGGGAAGTAACCCGCAGCAGCGGGAAGTAACCCGCAGCAGCGGGAAGTAACCCGCAGCAGCGGGAAGTAACCTGCAGCAGCGGGAAGTAACCAGCAGCAGCGGGAAGTAACCTACAGCAGCGGGAAGTAACCTGCAGCAGAGGAAGCAGCGGGTCGTACGGAAGCAAGAACAAAATTGTTAACAAAAACCAGCACACAGAAGGAAGTTGGGGCGCTCACCGTTCACAAAGAACTATGACTCGGTGCAATAAAAGGCAGGGCATGCGAGCACCCCGCTCCACAAAGAGACATTCCGAGCATTCAAGACACGCAGGATGGATACAGAACTCCACTCGTACATCAACATAATGGAATCAATGACTGAAAATGATTTATAAGCTAACTTCGTCACAAAGAACAAAGACGACCATCACATTCAACCTCTCCGTCAGGAACGGGTAACATAATTCAATAAACGGCAAGTTTTAGAAGAGAATGAAAAATTTAAGTTGGTGCATAAATTTTTTATAGCAAAATTATTAAAAAATTTATTTGCAGCAAAATATAGTTTAAATTTACTTAATTAATCGATGATAAATGATCGAATTAAAATTGAGCTTCACAGAAACGAGTTTCATTTCTACGGTAGGATTTGTATCAAGATTGCATGAAAATCCATGGATATGTCAAAATTAGAGATGTACAACCAATTAGTCACATTTAGGCATTTTCGGTAATTACACAACACCAACATGAAATCGCGTTTTGATCAGTAAAACATTTGTGCTTTGAAATATTAAAACCAAATCGACCGCATTACTAAAAAAATTAAATTCTCAAAAAAAAGTCTGGTAAAGCAATCAGCTTAACATTGATGAAATTAAACAATGAAATATAGGCAGTGATAGAATTTGATATTTCTTTGCCGTGCACTTTCACTGATGCGTTCCCTCCAGGAGTGGGCAAGGAGGCTCCCAACGAGACAAAAAATTGCCCAGAACGTGTACAGAGATCAAACGCCGAAGACGCTTCAGCTTCGGCCCGGCTTCCTAGAAAGTCGGCTTCTCCTACATAGAGAAATTTTAAAAATAGAAAAAAGGGAATTTGTGTATAACTACAGAGTGAAACACATTACCGGTTCGTACAGCGAGTGTTTCGAAGCATCCAGTACTTCCAGGTAAATGTCTCTGGTAGCCCTAAATTTTTTGAAACATGAGAAAATACGAGTTCTATTTACAAGCCATCTTCTAAAAGGGAAATGCTAAAATCCACCTCTGGGACGAAGATATCCACTTCTGGCCTGTATGTGTATTTACGTTCCCCAAATCCAACGTCTTCCTGGTATCCTGATACAGTAAAAAACTTCTTACAATTTCTTGGACAGGCTTCAGCACTGATTCAATACTTAATTCCTTTCTACAGATTTCACAAGATTCTTCACGATATTGAGGTTGTTTCCTCATCATAAATTGAACAAATTGTCAATGCGATTTGAATTCATATATTGTGGATGCAAAGCATGCTATGGAAAAGTGTCTTATTGTTCACAGAATTCTTTTTACACTAAATGGGACAATCAGATTTGAATGTTGCCATCAATTATCAAACAAGAAAACATAAAAAGTTAATTTGTATGGTATCAGTAGCCGTTCAGCACGAATGCAGGAGCGCTCACAAATAAGTACGCAGAGTGCATAAGATTAGATAAGTTAGTTTAAACATCCCTCACTGGAACAGTGTTCCGAAGAGCGAAGGATGAAAGCCCCATTAAGTGTCGAATTTAGGGAATGCAAAATTGATGAACGAGGTGCCCAGAAACAATACATTGAGAAAGAAACTTTCTGAAACAACATAAAAATTAAAGTAGAAAGTGATGAAAAACACGATATTAGTAAACCGACATGTGATAGTTCTCAACAAAAGAAAAACCTATTTTATTTCTACGAGAGGAAACCCAACCTATCCTATAGCTCGAGACCTTGCATTTTCTCCCTGGGTGCGCTAATTTTCATGGATACAGAAGTTGCATACCCCTGAGGTGAGTATGTACAACCACTTAATATTATCACAGCACACCAAATGTCTGCACAGGCGAGACAGCAATTGATTCTGTTCCACTCAAGAGCAACTTGTTCTGAAACCAGGTAATTATGCTTCGTTCCGTTATTTCACAATCATTCAGTAGTCTCATTCCCGTCTTACTAGACCCTATGAAGTCGCAGTAGATTTTCGGTTCGCTGGACTGTTATGAGGGTTGCGTATAACAACACAGCTTTCCTCGGCAAGTACTCTGTTCCATTTTGAACGAATGGTGCGAGGAAAACTTCTAATTGCTTTTGCTAGTCATTCGGATGAGCTTGAGTGTTAGTTTTTACCTCCTGTGTGCTGCCTATCATTTCAGAAGAAAATTAAGAATTATTGGCATGACCACTAACGTGTTTGAATTGTTTTAATTTCTCTACCCTGGAAAGTTAATATTCAAAAGCTCAACTGTTCAGTTTCGTTTCACATAGTTTCATAACAGCCTTAGCTTCTAAGGGGACAATCCAGGTCAACATCCCATATATTATCGATTTTCTCGTTTATAGCTCATGTTATAGATTTTTTTTCTGAATCTAACTACATGCTTCACTTCGTTGTAAGTGTGTGCATAGTTTACTGCTTACGAAAACCCAGTCAATTAGGGTGAGTGATCGGTTTACCCCAAAATCCAACAATGATTTTCTTAGCTCATGTTACAGAGAATTTTTTTCTGAATCTAACGATGTGCTTCACTACTTTTGAAGTATGTTGATTCGTCTGCTTCAGCTCGCAAAAGGCCAATCACCTACGTCATTGTACGGTGAGGCGACGAATTTGTCAGGCTCTCCTGAAAACTTGAACTTTACGTTTAAAATGCTACTTCTTCCACAGTTTTGAAGGTGTGTGAATGACCAACATATCAACTGATAGGAATTGAAAATAGCTAAAAAGTCGTGCAGGTTTTTAAAAAATGCTTATTTTAAAAGGTATTACAGAAATAAGATGCCAAAACCAAAAATCACTTAAAAAATCTCAAAATTCAACGATTCGAGGTATCGAAATTATATTCACATGGTTCTTTAGATAATACATTTAGCTATCTAAAAAAAATTGCCGGTTCTATAACTTCGAAATTGTAGAATAAACAATTCCAAAAATCCATATTTTTCAGTTTTTTCGAAAAAAAAATTTTTCACTAAAATAACGAAACAACACACGAGTATAGAATATATTGTTGCATCATTTCATACCTATGGTGAAAATTTCAGGTACGTCCGTTTGAAAAAGACGACTTAGAATTTTTACCTAGCCCCCTTCCGGCCCCCCTAACGACGAAGCAGGTTCGAGCGTTCAGCTGGCGAGAGTTAGCCAAGCAGCTCAGGCGCGATATATGTACTTTGGTACGAAAAAAAAAAACTTGCCACACACAGTATACAAATTCTGGGTTCGGTTGAGCAGCAGACAACTCAGTGCACTGATTTGGTCAGGCTCTCCAGAAAACCTTAAGTTGTTGACGTTTGAAGTGTATCTTCGCCCAGCTTTGGAGGTACAGGAATTGCAAATATATCATTCGATAGGGTTTAAGAATAGGTAGAGAAATACACAAAATAGTTTTTGAAAATTTGATTCAGGTTAAAAGTTATACGAGACATAAAAAGGAAAAAACGAAAAAAGTCAATTATTTGGAAAAAATTCCTTGAATTTAACAAATCAAACTATTGAAAATCCACTTCCGTATTTCTCTAGATATGACATTTAGCTATCTAGAAAACATTATGCCGGATCTGTAACTTCAAAATTGAAGGAGATCCATTTGCCGTAGTACCCATCTTTTTCATTTTTTCGAAAAGAAATCAGTTTTTAATAAAATTACGACAAAAGTCTTAAATAATGTTGCATCAGTTTACATCTGCGGTAAGAATTTCGGGGAAATCCGTCGAAAAATGACGGATTTTTTTTGGTGCGACTGTCCCCTTAACACATATTTTCCTTCACTCATGAAAATATCATTAGCACATGTTTCAATGTTATTGTCCCGTTAATATTGACACTGATAGCGTCAGTATTTGTTGACGTTTCTATTGAGCAAATATTGCAATGACCTACCTATAACATTCTCCCCTAAAAATTTTGCGCTATTTCGTGCACAATTCACTAATGTTCGAAAAATTTTAATTGCAAATTGCACCATATGAAGTTATTGAGAACAGCAAAATGCCTGTTATTGAGGGATTACGAAAAATTAAATGGTAAACTTTAATAATTTCTTCCTTTACAATAAGTTACGCTTGTGAATATGACACAACAGTTAAAGTTTTGCGTCACATTTATAAAGATGCATTCACTTTTTGACAGACGGACTATACTGAAGGAACCTCATTATTGTAAAAAAGCTGCACTATAGATATCTTGTATTCTTCTTCACTCACCAATGGCGAGAAAAATATTTTGACTCCCAGGACACCAAATCATTTTAGGGTAACTATACGCAATAGCTACATCAATAATGATCTCACGAAAATATCGCCATTACATTTGAACACTTGAAAGAGTGATGACATTGTTCGGATCATTTTATCCGTGCTATGAAGAGGATCACGGGTGCACTTTTGAAACCAAACGCTGCGCATTCAGCGAGATCTGAAGCTCTGGGCTTTGTTATGACCTAAAACAAAAGACACTAACGAAGTCGCACTGCTTTGACGAAAATGTCATTGATGTCGAGGCTTCAGTTAGAATCAAGGACGCTTTTTCCCCAGAGTGAAACTCTGAACTGTGAAGAATTTGCCTTCTGCGCGTCGGTAGAGAGACCCTCGAATGAGGCTACAAAGAAAAACAAGGACTTTTTAGTGTTATTTCAACGTTAGTGAGAATACAGTCCAGATGCAGTTATTCATCGTAGATTGGCACTTGATATTTTGGAATTACTTGGAAGAGTACGACTCTCATTTTGAAACCTCCTGTTTTCAGGAATGCTGAGATAGCTTATATAGAGTTTCTGTTTCTGAAATTTAAGACGAGCTCTGCGTAATCACAGTTGGGGCAACACATATCAAAATTTGCTGGCAAGATAAAAATGTTGAATTTCAATAACTATTACGAACACAAAAAAACAATTTCAAGGATGCCACAAGTTGGGCTAACGCTCAAGAGTCCTCAAGGAACTGTCAGAGTTAGACCTGCAACAAGACCAATACTAAAACAAATGCCGGTGCGCTTAACTTAACGAGGAAATTGAGATTTATTTCAAGCTCAAGTCGTTGAAAAGCAGTGCTGAGAGATGAAAATTTAGACAAAACATGGGATATTCACATACGCAACTATCAGATGCGTGATCGCAACCTAGTAATAACGATCGTACCGATTGCTCCGACGCATATTATAGTAGATAAACATTACATCGTCTACGAGGGAAACTTTTCGGTGCCCCAGATCATCTCAGTATGTCCAGGTAAAGGAAACTGCATGAAAGAGAAAAACAACTTCGTAAAAGTAGGAATATTTGCTCAAACACTCCGCCGCACTAACACAGTAACTGCGGCAAAACATTTATTCATAGAATTGACTTATAATTCCCCTACAACCTTTCATCTTGAATTTTTTATACCCAGATCAATCTATTAAGTGAATTAAAAATATTCCTAGCTGTGCTTCTGCCTGATATGCACATTACACTATTAAGAGTACAAATTCTGCAGTGCTTGAGTTCATTTACATATTCAGATGAGGGCAATAAATATTTGTATACAGGAACATTTTTCATACTCAGGAGTATCAGCTGATCAAAACTTCCATACATTTTCTGTTCAAGAATACATACTTCTAACAAATGCAAAAAAATTGAACTTGGTTTTACAGAAATTGATTTCACAGAATTGTCATTTATTCATTTTAAAAGATGAGAAAGTTACGTACAGTACGTAAATATCATACTGTCTTCGTTTTACATTTTGTGGAAATTAACTTCAACAGTGACTAATATCTTCCTCTGGTTCCCGATTAAAAGATTGAAGTAACTTGTATGTATTTTATTCTATTCTTCCCGGCACACTCTCTTCCGATTCTTGCTATATTTGTTGGTGTTCTTTTTCGAAGTGAAATTTTCATTAGTATCCACAAGTTTTCAATTAAATTTAAATCCAGGCAATGACTTGGTCATTACACGATATCAATATTGTGTTCAGCAAATTACCTCTTCCTAGATTTTGCAGTGTGTTATGCATCATCATTCTGTTGGAAAATCTTATCAGTAGGTAGCTCGAGACTCTGAACAAAAGGCTGTACATTTTCTTTTTGGATTTTCATATACTGTTCGGGTTTCATTTTACCTCTCTGCCTACAGCTTTGGCATTAAACAGCCTCAAATCCGGATTCTACCACCGCCAATCTGGACAGTTGGTACGGTGCTCTTTGGTAAGAACACATCGCCATCTTCTCTCCACATATGATTCTGACAATTACGACCTAACAATTTAATTTTAATTTTGTCTGTTCATGATACGTTTTCCAAGTACAAATTTTCATTACCCTTATGTTTTTTAACGAATTTCAACCTCACATCTTTGCGTTGTATCCCTAGGAGTGGAGTTATCTTTGTGGTCTGGGACTTCAGACTGTTCTCGTGAATTTCATTACTCAATGTTCGTTTAGGGAAACTAATTCCTTACGGACACAAATCATCCTGCAGCTCCTGATGACTATTACTTAGATTTTGTTGAATATGGCATCCTCATTTCTTTATACTCTCGGATAAATTTTCTTTCGAGCCCTTGTTCTTGTTTGGTTTTGCAATTTTATAAACTTTACATTGATTGAACTAATTGTATGAACATTCAGCCTACTGGAGGTTTTCCAGCAATTCTGTTCATCTCTACAGAGTGTAATAACCAGTTTTTTGCGAACTAGTCAATTCTTCACCTCTTGTCATGAATGAAAACTTGTGTAATAAGCAATTATCAGGTTTTAATTTTTAAGTCGAATGTGAATACTGATGACAGCATTTGAATTTTCTTGAACAATTTGTAGAAAAATTTTGCAACAATCTAGAGTTTCTTAATTCAAAAATTTATTTTATATGAATACTTTTTTCACCCTTAGAAGCGAATAAATAACATTTATTTCCCTAAAATTAACATGGGTTTATTTTCTTTGCTTGTATCAGAGTCTGAATTTTTTTGCAGTTAATATATAAACATTTTAGTCAGGTTATACTCTTAAATACAAAAATAAAAATTTTTATGAGTGAGAGTATTTTTTCTCTAGCAACATGTATATGTAAATGCTGGGAGCAAAACACGTAGACTTTTCCAGTCAGCACGTGCCACAATATCGCTCTGATGTGATGTGTTCACTTGACACCCAAGTCAAGAAATGAACACCATCTCTTAACTAAAAAACGCATCACTTACTTAGCATTTTTTTCAACGCAAATGGACAAAGGGTGCTCTTTTTACTACCTTTAGTGTCGTGATGACTCCACGCGGAGAACTTGTTAAGTTAATCATTACCATGCAGGCTTTATAATGTTGAAGTGGCGCGTATGCAAAAGACCGCATCCGTTCCAGCAGCTTTCTCCGCGCGAGAAACTTCAATATAAAATGCTTCTCGACTGGCGAGGCATTCTTTAGAAGGGGAAACTTTGGCCACGAGGAAGTACACAACCCCGTCTTTACTGTGAACGTTTCATGCCCGATGGAGTGAAATGGCAGCACAGACTTTGGATGCGATTTTCAATGAACCTTGAATACTTGCCATAAATTTGCTAGTAGACGTTAAATACTAATGTGTATTTAAAGACTTTAGTTTTCTCTTCGACGTAAATGAGACAGGGGACAGGCTGAGGACTTTCCGAACGTTGGTGTACCGGCATTAAAATCTAAAATTGTGTCGAAACTACGCAGTCTCATGAAAAAACTGTGAGTACAATTATCTAGGGAAAGATTTCTTTTTTTTTGGATGATAACAAATCAATTTGTTTTCTGTTGAGCAAAATGCTCGGGATACGTAAAATTGTGATGTTAGTGAGCATAGCAAAACTATTTAGAATTTTTTATAATACCACGAGAAATTAGAAAAAAATTAACTTGTATTTCTGAAATCCGAAAATTCACGCCTCAACAGTCATTAAAACTTCTATAGGCCTCCAAGACTTTGCATACCAATAAATTAGATTAGATGTTAGTTTGAGCTTCCTTAACCATTAAAAAAAGCGTTCTGAAGAGAGGAAGGAGGAATTAAGAGATCATGCAGTGTGGAGGTAAGGGAATGCGGAATCTACGCTATAGAAACACTAAATTGAGAAAGAAGTTGACGAAAGAAGATATAAGGTGAAGAAGAAAAATAGGAGGTGCTGGAAAAACGACAGCAGTGAACTGTAAAAAGATTGTCCGAAACAAAACAAAAGCATATTCCCTTTTAAAAAAAGTAAGGCCTACCTAACCTTTAGTTCGAGCCCTCACAAATTCCCACTGGGAGCGCTAATTCCCATAGATACAATAGTTTTATCCTTCTGAGGGGGACAATCCCGTCAAGATAATCGTAAAAGGTTTTCTTAATATACTTTGAAACTTGATGATGAATTAGGCCCACCATTATTAAAAAGTAATTCCCCTAATGATTTTTTTCGAGATTATCGGGAAGATTCTTCTGAGCTCAACGCAAAACCCAAGTCTATCAAATTAAAGTAAACAAAAGAATATTACTAATTTCGTTGATTACCAGAGAATAAAATAAGTATTTAGAAAGAAAAGACACATTTCAGTACCCAACGGAAATAAATTCTATAATAATCCTCATCACGCAAAACACTACATCTTCGATCCACAACCAACCAACCGTGCAGAACGCGATGAAGGCACACATGTACACTGGTGACCGAAGACCGCAGCTTCGGCTCAACAAAAGCTGAAGCGTGAAAATTTACCGACCTTTAGACTGAAGAAGAGGTGCTAAAAGCGCCCCAAGCCTTCAGAAGTAAACTGGCCGGTGCCACTTTACGCCCACCTTCACGGCTGAGCTGCATAAATGTATTCCATGGAACGTCGCGAGTAATTTTCTTTGCTGCACAGGCGTTTAAAATAACTCGTGTTCTTGCATGCATTGAACGGCTCACTGACGGCGCTATTGGAATGGCACCAAGCTGTCTAGATGCGCTGTTAAAATATGCATGGTCACCTCGTGAATGATTAATTTATGAACATAAGTTCAATACAGGGTGCTTTAAAGATTGTACGCAATCTTTGAACTGTCATGGCAAATTTAGTTTCCAGCCAATAAGGTTAGGTGTTTGAAAAAGGAAACAATCGAGTCCGATTTGACCTTCAAGTATACTTTATGGTCATATGAAATGGTCGAAATGTTATAGTTTCGACATTCAAGCTGGTTATCTTCAGGATCGACGTATTTCTGGGTACGAGTCGCAACTGATTCCAAACTTCTCTTCAGAGTATTACATAGGATGTATGTTTTTCAAAATATGTAGACACAATTCGCACTCCCTTTTGAGAAATAAGTTTTCATCTACTCAGAGGAATTTGTGGACAAATTTAATGGTATATTTCTTTATCAGGTAACAGAACCGAATCGTCGATCGAGACGCACAAAATGGCTGACGTACGTTTGAGCCTTGAAAAGAGGAAATAAATGATTAACTGACACCAGACGTTCCAAAATATTGATGTTCAAAGAAGGGGGAGCTGAGCGCGGGCCAAGAGGCGTATGCAAGAATGCTACCGGACACCTCGGTGTTAGGTGGTGAATTTTTATGACTCGTACTTTGAAAATCGTCGATTGATGGCCACCAGTTTGAACATTTACTTCAACCCTCGGAGTATTTGGTTTAATAAAAATGTATACTTAGATGTTATACTGGATTTTAACTGTACTTCTCAAAAACATTTACTAGAAAGTAATTTTTTCCATAGTTCAAAGTTTGAAAGTATTTTCATGAAGCACATTGAATAAAAATGTTGTACAATGCATCTTACTGTCGTAACATGCTATTGCAGAAGAAAAATGTAGAAGAAATCTGTACAAGTAGTGCATTTATTGATCTGGAGGAATTCACCAAGCAGCAGAGTACTTTGCTTAGAGAGGGATAGACACAGTAGTCCAGCGCGTTTTTTTCTAACGTAAAACTTCACTTCTTTCCAAACCAGAGGTTTTAATGTTATATAGATTAGATTAGTCGTTAGTTTTAGCCTCCCTACGCGCAGCAACAAATGCGATCCAAAGAGAGGAAGGAAGAAGGCACCATTTAGTATGGAGTAAAGTGAACGCGGAACCTATGTGAAAAGGGCATAGAAACAGTAAGATGAGAAAGAAGTTCATGAAACAAGATCTTAGTTGAAGAAGAAAGTAGTAGGTGCTGAAAAAACAAGAGCAGTGAACCGAAAAAGACGGTCCGTAACAAAACAAACACCTATTGTATTTCAACAAAAAAGAAAGCCTACCAAACCTTTAGCTCGGGTCATCACATAGTCCCCTTGGGAGCGCCAATTCCCATAGATACAACAGCTGTATCCCCCTGAGGGGGCGTTATACTTTATTTTATAAGAACTACCCAGTCTAACTTTTTCGCCGGAGCATGCATGTTTTCGTCGTCGAAGCGATTTAATTACTTGGGCGGCGAAAAGCATACATGTAGGCGGCGAAAAAAATAGACTGCGCTAAACAGTGAAAGTGTCAATGAAATTCATCTTATGAAAATTTGTTCAACGTTGAAAACACCCATTGAGCGTTTACAAGCTATCAATTAACTTGTAGGATTAGTGAATTTCTAAAGTTAATCAGGCTCTAAGTGAGGAAGACCTTCTCAGAAAAAAATCGCACACTCATTAACAACACCAGTTCATGTCAAAAAATGTGTGCACATTGTAAAACAATCGTAAGAGTAGATGAAGACAAAATCAATGTAGTTTTAATCTTCTTGATAAACTCCATCTCTCTATACAATTGCGTTCCTTGATTAGGTGGTTCATCGAATCTTTCGCAGAATTCCTCATTCAGTGACAAAAAAGTTCGATTCATTTCGAATTTGGATTCTGGACTGCAGATTTTCCCTCAATAGATTTGCATTGATTGCACGAAACTTTCCAACAAATGGAGTAATTTCTGATATATGAGACGGATGATGCTACATTTCCCAGCCAAAATACGGCTTTGAGTCCCTAGCGCGGTATGTAAAACTTGCATTGTCTTGGATAATAGCTCCTGTACCATGGATTAAAGGTGCAAGTTTGTTGCTACTGTGAAGCTTAGCTGATGATAAAAGTGCAATTAAACCGTCGTTGTCGCGTGAGCGATTAAAAGCTACTCGTGAATGGTCATTGATCGTGAACATTTTGCACGCAGCACTTCTGTTAAACTTCAGGAACTACAGTACCATAACGATTATCCCTACTGACTCCCTGTACTTCGTAAAGTTCAACTACCGAAAATCAATTGAACATTGGCTAGAGATTTTCTCAACGAGACGAGAAATTGAGGAAGAATATAGTGAAAAAATTTATACTCGAGCTAAGGGTGGAGGGGGAGTTAGAAGGACCGTCAGCCTGCTCTACAAAATTGGGTTAAAGAAGACCAGAAAATCCGTCTAGGAATTCTTATCAGCTAAAACCATGCAGGTGTTCTCTTTTTTTAAATGTTTGATCTATACCGTATTTCTTGTCGAATTTACAGACACATGTGTTTCTTGAAGTTCACTGCCGAATTTTCATTCCTTTTTCATTCCTGTATAGGAGATGGCCTAATGTTTGTACAAGCCTGATAATGGCGGGTGTAATAACGGTAATGTGAGTAAAAATGTGGAAGTTATAGAGATGAATCAGCAACAGCCTCCTGCAACAAATGCTTTTGATTCTACAACTGTAAAGTTATTACTGAAGAGTACTTCTTCTCAACGGTCTAAATCAACGAGGACAGGCATTTTTATTCTACTTCTCCAAACGGAGATCCATAATCTTATCAGTCTTATAAAAAAGAATAAGTAACTAAGGTGCGTTTCAGGACTTTAGTTGAGCACTTCCTTCTGGGGATATGTAAAATAAAAATATTCGTGTTAGATCACAGTAGAAGCAGCTTAATCACAGCTTAGCTCGAACAGATATATAAAGCTTTAATTAGCCATCCCATGGCATGAATTTCTTGTTGTTAATTTTATAATAAGTCTTGAAATTAAACTATGTATCGAGAGCAAGCTAAATATGTAACAAAAAAGTACCACACCATTCAATTAAGAATCAGAATGAAAAACGATACTAAACCTTAAAATAGAGTTGGGAGCTATGTTTTTTCAGAACAATTATTTATCAAACCAAAATATAATATTTAAAGTCTTATGTTGGCCACCTTTTCGATGTTTCAGGTTACTCCTGTAAATTACCGATACACGTAAAAACAATCACAAATCATGTTTGCAAACTTTACGCTAGTCCCACAAACAGCATTACGGGTTCTCAGGTTTGCTACTGTAGAATTCAAACACACGAACAAGTATGCAAACACATGATGACGAACGCCTACCTCGCAAAACATACGCATCTCACCTAAAACAGTTCGGTCAATTTACGAACTGAAACAATAAAGATCCACCCCTACCCATTGTAGTTCCAAGATATTATAAAACATGGCGCAAAAATCGCACACATACACGTGCCCTGACGGCCAAAATCACTTTTAGTTTCACACAATGAGCAGAATGCAAGAATATAAAATGCATTACATACACAAAATCTTTCCCTCGCAGAGTGATTTTTTTCAGCGAACAAGTCACAGTCCATTCCCCTAAAACAATCTCGAACAAATTATTCCACTGTAAAAACTTCCATTCATTGTTCGAAATGCGTGATGTGGAAGCCTTGATGTAATTATTATAGTTTTAGAAACTTTCTTTTGCTAGCGCCTCAATTTATATATTTTTATTATATCTCTTGTTCTATTAGACATAACAGAACCCTTAACTGTTGGACATAACACTTGATTCCTTAATGATTTATATTCGTGTTTTGCCATAACCTATGCGGAAATGTATTCTGAGCATACGTACCTCATATATTGCATGTATATTATATAAAATGAAAAATGTTATGAATGAATAGGGGAATGATTATTAGTGGGTAGTTTTATAAAATTATGTACAAGGAACAAAATATTGAATAAAAAATTAGATTGTTATTCCCAATAATGTTTTTTGAAGTTGGTATGATTTCTTATTGATAAAGTGGATTTTAGAATCTTAAAATTCTACTTTAAATGTGTAATCTATTTTAAGCCTTATTGTTCTGTGAAATGTACTTTGAAAGCTGGAACTTCCACTCGGTTTTTATGGGGAGGATCTTGGAGGACTGTGAACTTCAGCGGAGGAGAAAGTGTGAATGCTTTCAGCTCGAAATTCATGCTCGGTCTCCTGATCTGATTTTTATATCTAGTGAAGCATTTGAGAATTTGATTATTTTAGTGGCAATAATACGTATTAAATTAAGCTAATTAGTTTAGTCGAAGAAAATTATCTAAACCTGAGAAATATTCATCTTGGAATTATTTAATTTCTGTAGCCTTGTGTGATGCAGACGAACTTCCACTTTGTTCTTGATATTAGTTCAGGTCAATCCTAATAATTTTATTGTACTTTTATGACAAATAAACAGACATAACTGTACGAGTTACGATGATGCCGATTCGAAATCCATTGACGTAAACGCTCGAGTTATGATTTGATTTATTTAAGAATGTATTTTTACCAAGGTAGAGTTTTTGAAGTGTCAATTGGAGGAAAGAGGAACACGGGAAGTTTGTGATTTATTTTGTTATGACCAGTTTAAAATTCGTTTAATGAACTTGTCGTTACCTTGGGAATAGAATGACACGACTTCTTGTATAATAAACATTGAATCGATTTTAAATAGTTACCATTCGTTATTACCTTTTTTCGTAGAGGATATGGTTTTCTTTAGGAAGCCAATAATAAACGTTGCAATAATAAATCGTCATTGTTCCAGTCATTGACCTTTCGTTACGAGGTTTTCGAGTATTTATGTAAGTAACACCAATTGAACGTATTTACAAATCGTTGACTTCAAGCCAATGTAAGCTGCTGAGCATGATCAGCGGAAACAACTTACGTCAGCAAGTGACGCAAGTTCCATTTTAAAGTTTCATGAAGTGAGATGTTAGTTGAAGTACAAGGGTTGACTAATGGAAGCCGTTATAGCATTCTATTGCTTTAGGTAAACTATTCTTTTACACAAATTTCAACAGTTTTCTACGATATATGACTTGTACTATATGGTATTTCAAAGTTCCAAAGAGCGATTGTTTTTTCTTGGCAATCGAGCAATTGTAGAATTTCATCTGTTTTGTCACGATTACTTGCATTTTCCACGGTTATTCGGCCAATAATTAATAAATATATTCATTTTACCACCGTTTTTTCACGGCAAATCAGAAGAAAATACTGGTTTCTGCCGTTTTCAATGCCCAGGTTTTACTGTTATTTTACGGCAATTTCGTATAAATAACAGTTTTTACCGGTTTTTATTTCCTGGTATTACCGTTTAAAGCACGGAAACTCCTTAGAAATCACGGTTTTTTACCGTTTTTTACTCCCAGGTAATACCGTTTTTTTCACGGTTTTTTGTTGGCAGCGAAGTTGGCAGACATTTTACCGTGAAATCACGGTGAAATTTTTTACAGTGAACAGCATAATTTAAAAAGCATCACATTCTGTTGTCGTCAACATGAAATCATTGCAAAACCACACGTCATTAACCAGACCAGCCACGTACACTGACAGCTTCAGCTTCATAATTACTCCTGTAGCACGACATAAAAAATGCAAAACCGTACTAGTTCAACGGTGGCTAAGACAATAGGTTAATCATTAGCATTCGTAAAACAATCATTAGCCAATCAATATCTCTCAATAACTACCATGAAGCACTGCGAAAGAACAAGACCACAATTTCCTTAACGAAATTACGCACTAGGCACTTCTCACTTTATATCTAGAGCATATTTACTCGTAATATATTTGGAGCTTTGATTAAGAGACCATGCGTTGCTTCGCTAAAGTAACTCGATTTTTGGACGAGTCTCGGTAAAAGCATGCAAAGCACACTCGGGGTAGCAACGGCACTGTTGCAAGTTGTTGTAACTACGGCACTTGTGTGCAAGATGCTTTAAAGATCGTGGCATCACTTAATGCTACAATGCTACAAACGTAGTTACTCAAGATAATAATACCTCAGGAAAATTTTGGAAAATATCCCTAGATTATAAAACTAAGGAGACTATAACGACCTTTACGATTATATTAGATGCTCTTTTAACCCGCGCACGGTCGCGCATCCCTCAGAAAAGTAGTCAATTTACCCGCGTTACTCTGCCGTTCCCTGTTCACTTACCGTAATAGGCAGAGATGTAAAAATATGAAGTAATGAGTAAAAAATGTTGCTTTACACTTTGATGTTGTCAGATTTTTGATAACTTGAACCGTTTCTTTGTAATATGGAGTCAAACTCCGTAGATTTTTGCACAACATTGCTTCAAAGAGATCAATGGCCATTTTTGTGTTTTGGGAACAATGTAATGTTTTTCACTGCTATTTTATGCAGAAAATCCTTCCAAACCTACTGATGTTTTTATTTTTCCTCTACAACAATTAGAAAAAAAGTTATGACCATTTATGTCTACTAGGTGTTATCCATTCTTCGTTTTAGTTCCTACATAAATGCATGTTTGCATGTCTGGTTATATTACTGTAAGTATAGTGTTTCGAAACTTGTAATTTTCACACAATATGAATAAAATACTGTTCTACACGCTACTGACTTCAGATTTGTCTTATTTGCCATTTTTACGAAATAAGGCAAAATAAGGCCCTGAGTAGTTTCGCTGGTAACTGAGGCTGCCACTGACTGTTCGCACGCACACCCTTTCACGGTCGCCTCATTTACCACACTGACTGTGCTTACCCCTCCCAACTTCCAAGTGGTTGGAGCTCTGCCTTAACCCCCACAATGTGGGGGTTTCTGGCTCCAGCTGTGTAGCACTCGCTGAGACGATCATTTTGGTGTATAACAACTTGGGGTTATGCCTTACGTCTGGCAACCAGTGAGCCTGGTAAATGAGGCGACCAGTTACCGTGCGCGGGTTAAACAACGCTAATCAAAACAAAGGTGTTTCCAATTGTGAAGGAGGAAGACACCGTCCAGTATTTGGTATCAAGAAAACGCGGAATTGTTCAAAGTGCGTCCTCCACTGTTGATACAGCAAGATTGAAAGACCTTTATGAAACAAGGTTAGAGTCGAAGAAGAAAGTCAAAAGTGTTGAAAAGAAGGAGAGCAATGAACCAATAAAAGATGGTTAATCAAACCAAATGGCCTTTCTATTACAATAAAAGGAAGGCTTTCATAACCATCGGCTCGGACCCTCATATCTTCATAATAAATCTTTCAAAACACTATTATGTAGAAATAACAATTAATCTGTGTATGAGAGACTCTCTCTGGTACTCTTCGATGAAAAGGAAAACTATATTAGCAATGTTTCACAAATTCACCCTAAACGTGAAAAGTAAATATCACAATACATTTTTAAGCTGCCTAAAAATCTTCTTCAGTTAACTCGACATGGTTTCCTCCGTTAGCAATTTTTAGAGGAGAACGTATGCGGTCGAACAATCACGGCAATTTTTGTTCAAAGTGCGGCACACGACGCAGATCGTTATCATCACTTCTCCTGCAAAACGAGACCGCGGCACGGCAGATCAAATGCAACGGAGTTGCAGCAGCGCGTAACCCAATCAGTGCGAAAAATGTTCTTGAGGCATAGCCTCAGAATGTAATAAATATCAGGTTGAGATCTAAAAAATTGCACTAGCCGATCTTAAACATTAATACTAAATTTTCGTAAAACTATGCCTAGATAAAATTATTATTATTATACATGAAAGTTTTAGCCTCCCTTAACCACGACAAAGATGTTCTAAGAGAGGAAGGAGGAAGGCACCATTTAGTATGGAGTTGAGAGAACGCGGAATCTATGCACAAGGTGCACAGAAACAGTAAGCTAAGAAAGAAGTTCATGAAACAAGAAAAAGTTGAAGAAGAAAGTAGTAGGTGCTGAAAAACAGGACAGCAGTGAACCGAAAAAGATGGTGGTCCGTAACAAAACAAAAATCTATTTTATTTCAACAAAAAGCAAGCCTACCTAACCTTTAGCTCGGGCCCTCACATATATAGTCCCCCTGGGAGCGCTTGGCTAGATAAAATGGCTTACGGTGTCAAAACCTATGCAAAGTCGTGTGAGAACATTTCTATAGCTCAAGACTGACTGTTGGTGCGAGTTGGGTAGAACGATGAAGCTTTTGGTAGTAAAATTATAAAAACAGGCTGAAAATACTATAAGAGATCTAGAAAAACATGACTAAAAACTTCTTTTCATAAAATGTTTTTCATAATAAGAACGCCTTTCAATTCAAAATTTATACTCAATGGAAACAATGGGCTAAAAGTAGTTTCATCTTTACTACGTGTTTACACATCATTTGGCGGTACATTTGAGCCACGAGTAAAATAATACGTGATATACCAATATTTGGACTTAACATGCCTACTAGATCGTGAAATATACGCGTGAGACTTGAAATTAGAAACTACCTCCCACACCTGGTGGACGCAAGCTCTCACTTATCAAAGACGCAGCTACTGACAGGTCGAGCCCCACAAATGGGAGGATATCAGATCTTGTTCAAGTGTTAGGTTAAAAAAAACAGAAAAAATAATATAACTGTCTGAAAACCCATTCCCATTTCACGGATCAAAAAACTCTACTGAACAAGAATATGAGCTAAAATTACAACTTGAAGCCTATTTGGAAGCACTATTTTATACTTTTCACGAGAAGAAAAATGTTAAAAACGTAGCTTGTGTAACCGACCGTTGTTGACCTCCTTAAAGAGACGCTTACAATTAGCCTAAAAAGTTAGGGAAAACTTGATAAATTGTCACATGAAAAGACCATTTGTCTTCAATTACGGCAGGAAGGAGCGCTTCGTCTGCGCCCACGGCGCTGTTACAATAAAAACAAAGAGGAAGAAGGCTCTTGCCCTGCTCGCGGATCCTGCAGTAAAAAGTAAGATCTTTTTTCTTCACCCGACCGACCCAGGACTGACCATTACGAAAATGGAGCTTTTCTCGCACCGCATCCTGTGGGGCTAACAAGAGAACACGGGCCGCCCTCGAGCTTGTTACCAACCTAATGAAACTCGGCCGAGAGAATAAGCGAGAATTAGCAGTGGCCAAATGAGAATTATAGAATAAGAAAAAGGATAATCACAGAAATCTCGCCAAAACAAACCAAATTACATTACCACTTTAAGTTCACTATCTTTCATTTGAGCGAGAGTATTTGAAGAGGAGTTAAATGCAACTTACTAAACATGATGAGTGAAAAGCCGTGACACAATAACAGGATTTCTCTCGGTATCAAAATACCGAGCAGGTACGCAAAAATGAAATAAGGAGTGATGATAAATAAATAATACTGTACTGTCCCTTATGGCAGGAATACAACAGACACAAGACAGAGCGAGGCATGCATGGTCAAGGTTCACAGCGCCTCATAAACGAGGTGCAGCCAAACCTCGAGTTGCCCATCATCTTACGGGGACCTCATCTCAGAGCAGTGGTCCTTAACTTTGTTCGAGGTACCGGACACCACAAGTTCCACACATTAATTCATCGTACACTTCGTAGTTGGGAAAATAAAATGTGTTTTTTTCATCACGTTCAAATCATATGTATATAACTATGTACTTTATTGGTGCACAAACTGCACCATGCCAAACCCAGGGGTTCGACTCACCGAATTCCCCTAGGGTTCGATTGAACCCAGGTTACGAACCACTGTCTCGCATAAAAAATCGGTCACAATTGTTCGTAACTGGAATGAAGTGTCATGTTACCTGAATAATTAGGTGCGACCAATTACTATTCGTTGAATTAAAGGCTTGCATTATATGCGGTATAAATCGAGGATGGACTGTGTGTAGTCACGTCCTCCTTTCCTAGAGAGTAAGACCTAGGGATACTCAGGGCAGAGAATGTATCTCCCGAAGCCCATCCGATGACCAGTTTGAAAATATGAATTGCTCTAACAAAAATAGTGACAATTTTTGAAGCGTGAAGAACGTTCGTTGTACACGAAATTGAAGAACTGATCGATGCGTTTTGTATGCCCTACTGATCGGTTGCATCATAACATAGTTTGCGCCTGCCAAGCCATAACAAAGGTGTACCAGAGAGAGAAAGCATGAAAATATCATTGGGTATATATTTAAAAGGGAGCGCGGAATCTATGCACAATGTGTATTCCCATGCAAGATCTCCGCATCTCTATGAATTTAGATAAAAGTTGAAGACAGAAGTATGAAGTACTGTAAAAGCAGTACAGTATTGAACCGAAAAGTCCATAGAAAAGGAAAACTCTTTCGGTTTCAACAACAAGAAAGCCTATCTAACAACTGTTTCGGACCACAGATTTTCCCCACGGGAGTGCCAATTCTCATAAAAACATTAGTTTTGTACCCTGGAGCGAGGACCTCGCCAGTCATAACAAGTATTCACTCTCTAACAAAGAAACTAAATTTTACAGCTAAAACGCTTACTCACTTTTTCTAAATCGGGAATTGCGATGTGACTTGAAACACCAAAACCCTGCCGCACAAAAGAAGAGCAAGAATGGTCGGCTTTAAGAGTTAGTCCAGCATTGATATCGGAGCAATGGAGGGCATAGAGCTGGAGCGGAGCAGTCACCGAAGCTCATCCGAGCCATGAAAAGCGTTAATGTCAGTCAGTTATTTGCAGGAGACGAGCCGGCCGTGCCGCGCTCAGGCCTGCGAGTGACAGTGACGCATTGTGCCTCGCAGCAGCCGCCAACTTTAACGTAGACGTGCCCCGACGGGGCGCCAAATATTAATGCAGGTCAGTTCCAATTCCCCAGCAATCCGTTCTTCCGATGTGGCTTGTTCCAAAGTTATTGAACTTTAGTCGGAACTAAACTTCGAGTTCTAATTGCAACAAATGCTATAAATTACTGAAATTATCCAACATATCTTTCGCATACTGATGCTTAAATGATGAAATGCGTTGGTCCCTGTATTATCCAATTTAGGCAATGTTTGCTGAACATAATCGTTAACGCTCTAGAGCAAATTTACGGAGGACGGAAGTAATTATTATTACCGGGGTCGTAACCCAGCATTCTTGCCTCTACCTCCAGCTGATAGTAGTCTCTTAGTAGATCCTGCAACGGGACTCAAAACCTTTTGATCGTTAACCTTTTTCACTTGAGATTCGAAATACTTCTCATTGTTGACAAATTATTAAAAAATTCTTCCAAACAGCTCACAATACTCGTGACGCGATCAAAGAGTATCTAGGGATCGACGGTGAGTTTACCGACAACAGCACAAAAAGATGATAAATCAGTATATGAGGCCTTAATTTCACCAGAAATAGAAGGCAAGAGAACACGCAGTTTCTTGCTTTCATAATAAGGCACCCCTTCAAAGCAGGCTATCGCACCGTCGGTACATTACACTACACTGTAAATTTGTGGAAAACTTAACGAAGGTGATAGCAGGCCATCCAGCTTCATAAATAATGCAAAAATGTGACGTATGATGCAAAAAATGACTAATAAATGAGGGATATATTGCTGACGGGAATCACTAAGGATCAAAAATGAAATACGTGATCGTCGAGGTAGAGCAAAAAGACAGGTTTATGTCGTGAACGTAGGGAACGAACTCTTTGCTATACATATTCACTCGGTATTTCTTGGAAACGGATCCCAATTTATTGGATCGCAGCACTTATTTATTTTAAAACTTATGAAGGAATTCTCAAGAGTCTGTTTGATGAATATAATTCCATAATTTTTGATCAAGTGCTTCTCAGGTAGTCGAGTAATATCAGAAAAGGACATGGCGACTTCTTCCACCAGTAAATCTCAATGACTGATAACATTACCTGGTCTAGTCAGAAAAGAAGTTGTTTTACATTAATAAACACCTCGAAGAAAATTATCTATGACGCCACAAACTTTGAATAAGGGAAGTAAGCAAGCACAGTAGCAACCATGCAAGCAGCATCAGAAAAAGTCGCGGTAATAGAGGATAAATAGAAAGTAATAGGGGAGGAGGGCAAGCACACAAATTTAAGGACAATGATAACAAACGAAGATCATGTGTTTTCGATGGCGTATGCTCCGAAATGAACTGTGCACCTCCAGAGTTACGCTTGAACAATATATTGCTTGTGTAAACTTTGCCTAAATTGAAGATGTTCGCTGCCCAATAACCTCCGTTTCAAATCACTCTACAAGAACAGGTGTTCTGATCCTCATGAAGCAATTTACTATACACACAATCAATTTCACTGAGACAGATCTAGAAAAGACTCCGCTGCAGACACGGAGCTAGACGTATGTGGTCTATTGACGACAAAAAAATTACGTTAGCGCCTCCAGTTGCGGGAAAAAAGGATGGTCAAGTAAACTAAAAGAGAAAAATAACAATAGAAACGATGAAATGTGAGAATGGGTGAATGAATGAGAGCGAAAGTTCAAATGAGCTTACATTCACTTAGAAGGTTCCCGAAGATTAACTAATCTTTCTCAAGTAATACAAAACTTGTATAAAAAACATTCAGTTTTCTTCCCATATACAGCAGAGAGCGTCCATACGATTAGTTTGACGTTAGAACCGCTGTTGGTAGAAGTCAATATGAAATAAGGCGTAGAAGGTTTTCAAGAAAAAATCTTCTTTTGTCTTTTGATTTTACCTCAACAGAGAAGAGACCAGCCTGGAGTCACATTTTCGTTCTTATATATTCTTAGCCAATGAAGAGACGTTTGAATTAATCAATCTTTCGACTACTCCAGAGCTGAATATCGGAACTGAATTATTTTTAAATTTCTGATGAAGCTTTGTTTATCCTGCATACCGCAGTTCATCAAAGTGTTGGTGGCACGAGCACCGCACCACGAAGGAGAGAAACTGAAGCTTCTCTGCAGCGTTGCATGATAAGGCTGATGTCTGCTGTAGCAGAGGGAAATATTGCAGCGTTGCATGATAAGGCTGATGTCTGCTGTAGCAGAGGGAAATATTGCAGCGTTGCATGATAAGGCTGATGTCTGCTGTAGCAGAGGGAAATATTGCAGCGTTGCATGATAAGGCTGATGTCTGCTGTAGCAGAGGGAAATATTGCAGCGTTGCATGATAAGGCTGATGTCTGCTGTAGCAGAGGGAAATATTGCAGCGTTGCATGATAAGGCTGATGTCTGCTGTAGCAGAGGGAAATATTGCAGCGTTGCATGATAAGGCTGATGTCTGCTGTAGCAGAGGGAAATATTGCAGCGTTGCATGATAAGGCTGATGTCTGCTGTAGCAGAGGGAAATATTGCAGCGTTGCATGATAAGGCTGATGTCTGCTGTAGCAGAGGGAAATATTGCAGCGTTGCATGATAAGGCTGATGTCTGCTGTAGCAGAGGGAAATATTGCAGCGTTGCATGATAAGGCTGATGTCTGCTGTAGCAGAGGGAAATATTGCAGCGTTGCATGATAAGGCTGATGTCTGCTGTAGCAGAGGGAAATATTGCAGCGTTGCATGATAAGGCTGATGTCTGCTGTAGCAGAGGGAAATATTGCAGCGTTGCATGATAAGGCTGATGTCTGCTGTAGCAGAGGGAAATATTGCAGCGTTGCATGATAAGGCTGATGTCTGCTGTAGCAGAGGGAAATATTGCAGCGTTGCATGATAAGGCTGATGTCTGCTGTAGCAGAGGGAAATATTGCAGCGTTGCATGATAAGGCTGATGTCTGCTGTAGCAGAGGGAAATATTGCAGCGTTGCATGATAAGGCTGATGTCTGCTGTAGTAGAGGGAAATATTGCAGCGTTGCATGATAAGGCTGATGTCTGCTGTAGCAGAGGGAAATATTGCAGCGTTGCATGATAAGGCTGATGTCTGCTGTAGCAGAGGGAAATATTGCAGCGTTGCATGATAAGGCTGATGTCTGCTGTAGCAGAGGGAAATATTGCAGCGTTGCATGATAAGCCTGATGTCTGCTGTAGCAGAGGGAAATATTGCAGCGTTGCATGATAAGGCTGATGTCTGCTGTAGCAGAGGGAAATATTGCAGCGTTGCATGATAAGGCTGATGTCTGCTGTAGCAGAGGGAAATATTGCAGCGTTGCATGATAAGGCTGATGTCTGCTGTAGCAGAGGGAAATATTGCAGCGTTGCATGATAAGGCTGATGTCTGCTGTAGCAGAGGGAAATATTGCAGCGTTGCATGATAAGGCTGATGTCTGCTGTAGCAGAGGGAAATATTGCAGCGTTGCATGATAAGGCTGATGTCTGCTGTAGCAGAGGGAAATATTGCAGCGTTGCATGATAAGGCTGATGTCTGCTGTAGCAGAGGGAAATATTGCAGCGTTGCATGATAAGGCTGATGTCTGCTGTAGCAGAGGGAAATATTGCAGCGTTGCATGATAAGGCTGATGTCTGCTGTAGCAGAGGGAAATATTGCAGCGTTGCATGATAAGGCTGATGTCTGCTGTAGCAGAGGGAAATATTGCAGCGTTGCATGATAAGGCTGATGTCTGCTGTAGCAGAGGGAAATATTGCAGCGTTGCATGATAAGGCTGATGTCTGCTGTAGCAGAGGGAAATATTGCAGCGTTGCATGATAAGGCTGATGTCTGCTGTAGCAGAGGGAAATATTGCAGCGTTGCATGATAAGGCTGATGTCTGCTGTAGCAGAGGGAAATATTGCAGCGTTGCATGATAAGGCTGATGTCTGCTGTAGCAGAGGGAAATATTGCAGCGTTGCATGATAAGGCTGATGTCTGCTGTAGCAGAGGGAAATATTGCAGCGTTGCATGATAAGGCTGATGTCTGCTGTAGCAGAGGGAAATATTGCAGCGTTGCATGATAAGGCTGATGTCTGCTGTAGCAGAGGGAAATATTGCAGCGTTGCATGATAAGGCTGATGTCTGCTGTAGCAGAGGGAAATATTGCAGCGTTGCATGATAAGGCTGATGTCTGCTGTAGCAGAGGGAAATATTGCAGCGTTGCATGATAAGGCTGATGTCTGCTGTAGCAGAGGGAAATATTGCAGCGTTGCATGATAAGGCTGATGTCTGCTGTAGCAGAGGGAAATATTGCAGCGTTGCATGATAAGGCTGATGTCTGCTGTAGCAGAGGGAAATATTGCAGCGTTGCATGATAAGGCTGATGTCTGCTGTAGCAGAGGGAAATATTATCACTTGCCTCATAAATGAATCTTCAATGCTAAGAAGAGCGGCCTTCGTATAACAATAATTCAGTACACACGATTCAAGCTTCAAAGGTTATCATCTCGCAGCAGGAATAGTAAGTTTGAAAAAAGTAATGATCATGAATTAAATTTTTAAAAATCCCGGAGAAAAGGCTTGTTAAAATTTTATTAAATTTCATTTTTCTCAAAAGATGGAAGCTTTTGAAAAAGACGACATAATTCCCTGGTCTAACGTGAAAGAAGTCAAGAAAGTAACTCAGTAAGCGTTGTTCTAGTGGATTGTTTTTGTCTTTTTTTTGCAGAATGAGCACGGCAACTCGATTACTTTCCGAGCAGGCTGTATTAATCAGCGCTCGCTGTATCGCTGTACTCGAAGTCCTCAGAGCTCCCACGCGTGGCGCTGCTGCAGCTGCTGCTGCTGCTGCTGCAGGAAAATCGCAAAAATAATGACGCCAAAACAACTCAGATATAATTGAATACGAGATTGAGCAGTCTATGAAATTTGGGAAATAGGATGCCGGTTTTAAAGCCGCAGTAAAATTTCAGGACTTTGATCAAGCCCTGCAAGGCCAGGGATAATTAATGACTGAGTTCGATGTCACGAGGTGGACGGACGGCCAATCAACCTTTTTATTGAGTGGCTCTACGAACGTCATGCTGCGAGTGACATACACTCGCTTCTGCGACGTACTCAGCAGGCAGAATGTTCCAATTTAAAATCAATTGTAAGCAAAGAATGGAAAACGTGATTCCAATGTAGTGAGTGTGCTCAAAACATTAATTCGCCTAATACCGCTCATGGACACCCAAAGCATAATTAGACTTACTTTCAGGGACCCTTAACGAGTTACTGAGCCGAGTGGCCGTACATACGAAGTTTACTTAGCGAAATTCAACCTGTACTCTTCTTTTTTTACACAATCGTTCAGAGATGCTGCCAAATAAGGAGCATGACCATAAGAGAACATGATGGTGAACGGTTATTAAGACGAATTTTATGCAGTAATGACTACAAACTACAAAATTCAGATTCGTAGTAGGTTTGAAAGACCTGAACGAAAAATTCAAACGATCATGTCGCAGGATGCTAACTCGACCAATGAAGTCTCTCTCTCTTCTGATAATATAATTAATCAATGTAGTAAAAATTCTAATCGGCTCAACTAAAGTAAGTTAACGATATAAGAATAATTATTGGTATTGTTCTTTTCAATGACAGCATGCTTAACATTAGCTGTGAAACCTTTTAGAAAATGCTATAATGAAATAATTTTGATCAACATTTCAGAATGGTCAGATCCATTCACAGAAGCCTCGGCAGTTTCGATTCAATGACTGCTAGCGAGGACGTTACCGAAATTCAATTACGACGTTCCTGAAGACAAAGCAGGAATTTCTGCTCGGCGAGACAATTACCCAGCGACCCACCTCGCCAATATTGCTCGTAGGTGTGCGTTTCCTCCAGTCCACCTGATTTTCGCCCATCTCACGAGCCTGATTAGTGACTGAAGCAACAGAAGCTTGCATTTATCACCGCGTCAAGAAAAATTAAATTGCAAGAAATTTTATTAAATTTTCAAGGTTTCAGGGGGCATTTTTGTAGTATGGAACGAGGTAAAATTAAAATGAAAGAAACACGATGCGAATGAATATTAATGGAAATTGATAGGCAATCATGTACTAGATTTTTATTCAACATTCAGAGGAGCAGTAGAAAAGCAGCAGTGAAAATCATTCCGGTGGACACAATTTCGCAGTGTCCGCTCAATAAACTAGAGCAGTATAAATGCACTGCTGGAGACCTGCAAGTCTGAGACACCATTCCCACACCCTGAATTGATTGAGAGGTAAATACACACTAAAAATTAAATTATTCTTTCAATTTTGTCAAGAACACTGCATCAACTATTGAATTATTGCTTAGTATGGTCTGTGTAATTTTTTCGAGCTATTTCATGAAGCTTAGACCGGCTTACGTCTTATAGGGCCGAAACATAAGTGACGTTTATCCCTATCCCTGTCCTATGAAGTTAAACTTAGGAGCTTCGAAGTCAAGGGCCTTCCCGGAATCACATTTGCCAACGCACTACTCGTAATATTAGTAAGTGTTTGAAAAAAAGTAAGATTTTAGGAATAAAGCTTTAGACCGTTGGTCGAGTCCTCGTCGTATTAGCAAATACAAAAGTGACGCAGGACATTTGATTCGTACCTTTTAATACTTTGTCACGCCGAACCTGCCAAGATAAAATGTCGTTGATAGAGGTACATATTTGCCCTTATCAAGTAATCTACTCATTTATGATTTTTAAGCGCTTAACTTCAAGAAAGAAACTTGCAAGGCTCTAAAAAACTTCAGAAAAATTTACCGCTACCGTAATGACAAAAATTTAAATGAAACTTCTATGCTTCGACTCTGTAACTCCTGTGACAGATTTGTTTTCATCACAGGTTCTTTGTCAACAGTTTCCGATCAAACAGTTTCCTTAATCTATTTAGAATATTAGGATCAATCAACTCGATACGAAGGCGTGCTCTACTCTAGAGGATGAAGACGTGGTCTACTCTAAATCACTACTCATCTACTGACAACAGAGCGCACATTTAACTCTACAACGACTAAGAGTTCAATTTGACCTGATCTATTAGCTTTTGTTTACGTATCTTACTAATTTACGTACTTGAGACTCATATTTCTGTGCCTGAATTACCATTAATGATTTTTAAACATAACAAAAACAATCAAGTGAACTAGAATATGTTTTAGTGACGGTGTATCTCACTTAAAACGGCAGACGGTTATTTAGACTGCACGGTCTTTCTTTCAGGTGTCGCCCCCGTTCTGACTTGCAGGCAGGGCGCACCGTTGGGAAACAGGTTCCAAGAGGTGAAGTCCGTATCCAGTCAACTGATGCGTCTCGGCAGCAGGCAGAGAAAACGCCCACTCACATGCATGTGATAAAAGATCGCAATTACTCCCCTCAATAACACCGGCAAACACAGTCAGCTACGAAATAGGTGGTATAAATAATGAGGAAGAAATCCTCATTGATAATGCTCCACCATCACTGTCCGATCCAGACAATGAAAAGACTAAAAGGAGAATTTCAAGTGCAAAAATTGTGCCATCTATGTAACCTATAGTTCTGACAAGGTTGAGTAGGATTTCACTTTAATTAATGGTAATTATGATATGCTGCAGTTATTGACTGTTTACAAATATCTTAGCAGCTCCATTTTTCAATTGCATGCAGAATTTGTTAATTGATGTACAATAAAAAGGTTTAAATGTTTTTTTTTTCAGAGTGCATGTAAAAATCACACATGTGAAAAATATTTCATTTCCTCCAGCTGAAAACGCAGAACCAAATATCAATGGAGCAAGCTACTGGAAAATATCAGAAAAAGGCAAAATCGAGAAAATAATGCAAATGATGAACCTCAACCCGTGCAGCTCAAGACGGGACGCAATGAACTGATGAAGGAAAAAAGTTATCATGGTAATGGAGAACGAGCTTTCACAATATTTTCGTGAAACTCGGAGACTCGCTTCGATTTCAAAAAGGTGAATTATTTGTTGATGAGAATCCTAAGACTACAATTAGTTTGATACCTTTTGTGTATTCAGAAACAGAAAAACCACATACTGAAAATGAATCTCAAATGCCATATGAACAAAAAACTTGGACCATTTAAGTTGATGAAATCAAGCCTTGAATGACATAGATTAGATTATGAGTTAGCTTAAGCCTGTCTAACCACAACAATGGTGCCCCAAAGAAAGGAAGGGTGAAGGGACCATTTCGTAAGGAGTTAGAATTACGCTGAATGTAGGTACACAAGATCTCCTACTCATAGAAACAGTTAGTTGTGAATGAAGGTCATGCAACAAAAGATCTGATAAAAAGTAATAGGTACTGAAAAATATAACAGCAGGGAACCGAAAAAAAATATTCTTATGAACACAAAACCAACTGTATTACAACAAATGAAGAGGCCTACCTAACAAATGAAGAGGCCTACCCTCACTTCTGAACCTCTTATTTCACCCTGTAAGACTAGATTAGATTTGATTATATGTTAGTTTAAGCCTACAAAACCTCTACAAAAAATGGTATCGAAGAGAGGAAAGAGGAAGGCATCATTTAGTGTGGAGAAATGGGAATGCGGAATCTATGCAAACGGGGGCACAGAAACACTAAGTTGATAAAGAAGTTCTTGAAGCAAGATCAAAGTTGAAGAAGAAAGTAGTAGGAGCGGAAAAAACAGGACAACAGTGAACCGAAGAAGATGGTTCTTAACATAAAAACTTTTTATTTCAACAAAATGAAGGCCTACCTAACTCGCAGATCGGGCCCTTACATCCCCCTGGAAGCGACAATTCCCATGAATACCTTGAGTGGCACACCGCTTGATCGAGGACATTGTGTAGATCATCTCTGATCAGAGAACAGGTCCTCAGTTTTCCGCACAACAGCAACACGCTCTCATTTCATAGAAATTATGTAATTTCGGCACAATGTGCTGTACAAATTGGTAAATTTCTTCCAGTGTCTGAAATTTGTTACATGTTTCATGGAAACTGGTGAGTCCTATCGATCCATTGAAGACATCGCTGTAGAAGAACCCAAACGAGTAAAGTAACAATTAAATTTTGGCTAGCGCTGATGTCAAGACGAAATTTCTTTTAAATGCGTTTCTGAAACTTGTTAAAAACGCATTTAATCCTCTGACACGATCGTCAGATGCGTGTGAAGTGTGATCATCAGATGTTGAGGCAAATTCGGTGAAGGAACAAAAAATAATGCTGAAAAAATTTTCACGCCAAATTTAGCTTAGAAACTGTATGTAAAAATAATAACCCTCGTAGGTAAAATCAAATTAATACGGAATTAAGTACCACTGTGCATGAAGAATAATAGCAAATAAAAACGTTTCCTGCCTTACGCGTTGAAAAACCAAGTGGCTTTAGCAAAGGAAATTGAAAAAGGAATAAAAAATTTTTGAAAATGCGGTATATTCAATAACACCTATGATAACGCTGATTTTGTTCTCCAAATAGGGAGGTGTTAACAAAAAAAAGCAAAACAACGACGATGGCAAATCCATATTCTTTCATGTTGAATGTAGCGTGTATCAACTCACATAAACTACAAAAACTCACGGCCACATCTCTCGTCTTGATTTCATGTTCCTACTACAACAATCATCCATAGTTAAAATCCAAAAGGAAGTTGAGAAAAACCGTAGTGATAGTGATATTAAGCTCGCTAACTCACTCAAAATAAAACAATGTCAAAGTATAATCTATAGAAAGCAATGAGAATTGCAAGCTTATAGCTTATAGAAAATGCACGAGGGAAACTTTGAGAAAGAAACATAAGTAAGAAATGTCTTTCCCTCCCTATCTAGCAAGCGAGGCTGATTTTCGAAAAGAATTTGAATTGTGTGAATAGAAATGTATTTATTCTTATCAGTTCTTATCTAAACTTCTTGGTGAAGTAAATTTTTTGTTCTTGTTTCACATACATGAAGGAAATCCAATAAATATTTAATGGCCTTTCACAATTTCTAGTTAGATCTAATTATGTTCAAACTAAATCAGTGACAAGTGCATGAAAACACTTCTCATGATAAATTACCCAGCTCCGATCGTTTTATTAAGCGTTACACACTTTGCCTTCTTATTAAATGCTACAGCATCGAAAATTTCAACGACAGAATAGCGATCAAAGTGTGATACTTAACGTGGATCTTTTATGTGAAAAAGGTCACTGAAAAGACGAGGCAGTTGAAATGAGTGACATTCTTAAGCGAGTACGAGAAGGCTCTCTAGAAAGTTATATAAGACTATGGGTTGGAGTCCCTCAAACCGGAAGAGAGTATTCCCAGTAAATGAACGAGAAAGGCACCATTTCGCATGAAATTACGAAACCTTGGAATCTATTTGCAAAGCGTGTTCCCATCACCCTTCGCGGAGAAACAGTAGGAATGAAAGACACCTACGAAATGAAATACAAATTAGAGAGGGGCTGAAAAGAAGGGCAGCAATGAACCCAAAAATGATGAGCAGTAATAAAACACAAACACTTATTTCACATCAAAATGAAGGCCTATTCAACTTTCAGGTCAGAGCTACACACCTGCCCTCTGAAAGTTCTAATTCCCATAGCTAAAATATGTCGTTCTATCCATCCGAGTTGAGACTCTGAAGAAAAAGTTTCCGAAGGTGAAAAGAGTAAAGCAAAAAAGGAAGCGAAGATTGGCGCTTATGTTTCAGAAAGGTGACTGAATACGGAGATTTTCTTAACGACTTGGATTGAACGATAGACAAACGGCTGAAGAGGCTGAAGATAGTAAAATCATGCGATTTTTAGGCTAGCTGAATGAGGGTGTGAATAATAAGGCATGAAGTTGGAGATGTAATGAAAAAAAAAATGCGGGAGACAGCTCAGTTCATTGATTGAGCTTTAGTTTCGTGCAGGTGGTGCTATACATGCCACTAAAGAAATCTTTACACCTTCAGCGCGAAAAAGACAAATGCGACTTCACGTGTACTCTTTGATATCGCTAGCGTCCTCGCTGTAGGAAAAGTGGCCCGGCTTGTGATAACGTAGTGTACGAGCCAGCTAACACTTATGTTCTCCAACGCCACACTTCAGAGAGCTGCGTGAATGCAGTTAAAAGGGTCTTTTATACGCCGCTCCTTACTGCTGTTTTTCCACGCTCCCACGAACTTTAAGGTTTTGATGAGCACCCCCTAATCAACAGAATGAGTCGTATCAAACATTTAATGTAAAAAAATCCAAATTTTCATTGTAGTATAACAGGGAACGTTAATGATACATTTGGCTGCAAACTTGCGAATGAAAAGGGTGGTCATTTACAGCCTGAAAAAGGAGTCACCCATTAATGTAACCATGAAAGGTAGCATTTATATTGTCTCCTTATGAAGAGTGCAAGAGGTCCTTCTTATTAGCCCATGGAAGTTGAACACTTTCTCTCTGAATAAAATTAAGCGTTTTGAGGTTGTCTGGCATTTTCACAGACTTGAAACTTGAGACTTGAGCCATGTTGTGTCGCAGACCTGAGAGACGCGATGTACAAGGTCTGGGTCACAAAGAACAGCCTCTCCTTCGACAGCTTGGTCTCTTCGATGCCGAGAAGAATTCGCATGGCGTTTACAAGGAAACACGTCCGCATGCTCAGTGTAACATGAACAGGAAAAAAATTATAAATATTTTTAGGTTTTATTTTCCAAAATTCATGTGTGGTATTATTTTGAGGCCCCTATGCATTTTCACCAATGTTTGTTGGTAAGCTACTTTGTTTACTACTAATTTATTTAATCAATGTTCAACCTCAGTTTCTGCCTAGTTGAGACACATTGCAAAAACATTCCATGAAGTTCAATTAACACAACACTTGAGTAACATTTAAGTGTCTCGGCTGTCATAGCTACCTAAGCCTATGTTGGAAAAAGGAGGCGCAAAGGTGAGGTGAGGTGAGGTGAGTGTCCGGGGAAAAGGTGAAAAGAGAATAAAGAGTAAAAGACGTAGATACTCGTGCAGAAAATCGGTCGCACGTTACGCTGGGCTTCACGAGAAATAGAATGGAAAGACATGGTCTTCTTGACCTCAAATTTGCCGATAAAAAATTCCGATGACTACTCTGTGGTGGGTCGCTCGATTTTCCCCTCAGAACGCACACCACACCGCAGTAGACTGGCGAGGACGGATATTACCGTCGTACTCTCCCGAACGCAGCTCAGCAGTTCTACATATATCTGCGAGCGCTATGGCGCTTCGTTCCCGAGGAAGGAATATCCCATTCAGAGCACAAATTCGAGGGATTAAGTAGATGAAACTACGAAAATATAGCTTCGAACAAAAATTTTAACGATTGATTAGCGTAGTCTGCCTTATCCCCCTGCGTGAGGTTCAAAATTAAAATTATGCGAGATGTTCAATATACATCGGTACCATTCCTTAGACATGAAATTACGCCAGTAACCGAGTTTTGATAAACCTCAGAAGTAATGTATTTTACACCGATTTGCCGGAAATTGACACAAGAAACAAAGAAGTTATATGGGATCAAAATCATGTTGTAAGTGAAAGTATCCAAAAGATCGCGGATAAATTGATTATGAGAAAAACATAGTGAAGATGCAAGGGTGGCAGTTGATTTCTGCCATGTTCCTCGTAATGTTGTGTCCCGAATACGAACCGTTAAGTTTTCGCCACAAAAAAGAGTAAAGGGCGGTTGGACGTGAGAGCTTACACCGAACTCTGCTATCAGGAAATTTCAAAGCTCAGCAGTATACAACGCGCCAGATGTCGATGAGTACCCAGCGAGGGCTCGACCGTTACAAAAAAGAGGCAACACCGGCTCCCAGGGGCAGCGTGGCAGTGTGGCAACAGCATGGCATCAGCATGGCAGCGTGTGGATGGCAACAGCAGCCCGGTCTCAGCAGGCTGGAGGCTGGGCCATAGCCACAACAAACAAGGGCGATCGGCGAGTGGCAGCAAGCGAGTGGCAGAGTGGCCGAGTGGCAATGAGTAGCCGCGACGAGACTGCGGGCGTCAACTTCAACGGCTATGATCAGCTGCGGTGACTCCTGCAGCACGACAGCTACTTAAAGGGTTCGACGAGGGTTAGGGCATCATCATTAGAGAGCGAAGCTCCATCACTAGAAGGTCTCGTCGTGCCACTTCACTTATTTTGTTTGCATACGGCCGGCACTCCGTATTAGTCCCTGACTCTGTGTTAACGTCACGTAATAATTTAACGTACAATTCGAGACCTTATTATAAAACTTCGTCACCGCTGCATACTCAAGTTGCGTGAGACCTAAGTAACAATTGTTCCTATATATTTGCTAGTCTCATCTACCCCATTGTCATATTTTGTGTACACCTTTCATCATAACAAGTAAAAATGACGTGGCCACGTTGAAAGAATCGTGTTTCCTTTCGGAAAAAAACTCCTTTGATTTTTAGACTTGAAAAGAAAGAAAATTTGAAAAATCATAAACTCGGATTCTATTAAGAAAAGAGAATACAACAAAATGGTGGGCAGCGAGTGTGGGATCATAACCCATTAAAACTTAACGTCTCCACAAGAGACCGCTGTTGCCACGCTACCTATTAAAAAAAAAAATTAGATGTTTAACGTAACTGGCCAAATAATTGTTCATTAGGAAGTTTATTCATCATTGTACCCATTCTATTCACATAATTTATGTCATTGTATTGATTTACTTGTGTATTTCCCATGTGATTTATTGTCATTATTTGCACCTTGTGTCAGTGTATTGATTTATTTCGTGTGAACTTGTACCATATTTACTATTTTGATGCTTTACCCATTTATTGTCTCATTCCCATTGCGTAATTTAACCCATTTACCTTTCTAATATGATTATTGTGCCTATTCAAAACCCCATTTTATCCCCATTATGACCCTATTTTCTATTACTGTTGTTGATGTTATTGACGATTCATTTATTTCTGTGCATTTGGAAACTTATTGTGCGAAAGATTCAATTATGTCTGTGTATTTGGAAACATATTGTACGAGATATTGCATTTAAACTTCTAATTTGAAACTCTAAAATTGCTATCAGTGTTCATTGTGAACCTATTTTACCTCGCCAATTTTGCCCTAAATAACTGTTGGAATCATGGCAGGGAACGATAATGAAGATAACCAAAATAACAACGGTGAGAATACTCAAAACAATTTTGTCACTTTAAATCATGCAATTGATCTGCCTAAATTTAACGGCGAAGGCTGTGTAACTTCATTTTTAAAACACTTTCAAACCAGAGTTGACATCTACACGAATGACATCGATTTGCAATGTCGTTATTTGAAAAATGCTCTTACCGGGAAGGCTTGGGATTCTTATGTCCTCAAGTCCGACCAATTGGTCACACTGGAAGATGTCAAGACTTGGCTTATTTCTGTGTACAAGGGGGCTGTAAATTATAGAAAATCCGTTCATAAAATCCTATTTAGTCTGCGTCAAGAGAATGATGAGAGTGTCAATGCATTTGCAACTCGCGTTCTTGCTAGCTGGAAAGACGTGTTCGGCCAAGAATGGCACTACGAGGATGCCAATGCACAAAAAATTCTAATCCCGACTATCATTAAAAATATGAACCCCAAGATCAGTGAAAAATTATCACATGATTTTGACCCTGAGAGTGTGACAAAACTCCTAGACAAAGCGAGGTCAATTGAGGAATCTTTGATCGAAGAAAGATCTTTGTTGAACCGCAAAAGGCGAGCCCATGAGAGTGATGTAGTGGTGGAGAAATGTCAATACAACTCACCACAAAAGCGAGCGTACCAGCCTAAGAACCCATTTAAATGGCAGAGTGCTTCACACCAAAAGGCACGCCCCTTTAATAATTATCAACGTAAATTCAACGGCCATCCGAGTCAGAATGGTGACATCGCCGCAGTAAAGTCAAAAAACTACTACAGCAACCGAAAAGCTTTTCCTCCGTAATTTTATTAAATGTTGAACAGAAAAAGTGCTCTACCTTCGTTGATTCAGGCTCTTCCGTGACTCTTGTGAAATCTTGTGTAATTAACAAATTATTCAAAACTCTTCCCCGAATTAAACGATGCACTAAAGTTCTTTGTTCTGTAAATGGAGATAATCTCCACACTCGAGGTACGATTGACCTGAAATTTAAACTAGGTGATGTTGAGTATTGCCATTCTGCTATAATTGTGGAAGATTCTTACTTCCCCGGAGCTGTCTTGATAGGCCGAGATTTCCTTAAGAGGTTCGGCGTTGAAATAAAATACAGTCAGAATGAGAAAGGTCACGTGAGAATTAACAATAAAGTTTACCCATTTCAATCAGTTGCTGCTTCTAATTCAGTGAATTTTGTGAAACAATCTGAGGATGCATCATTCAGTGTCGCAAGAATGTCACATGATCTGACTGTTGAAGGAGGCACGTTATGTCATTCCTTTTTGAGAGTTCCCAAGCACATGAATGGAAAAACAGTCGTCCTAAAACAGAGCGTTACGTGCAAAGGAATAGCAGTACCTCGCACGTTAGCCACTGTCCGTGATGGTACCGAGCCTGTAGTTTTTGTAAATTATAATGATAAGAATGTTCTTGTACCTAGAAATAAAATTTGTGCTACCCTAGATGTTGCTATTGAAGAGCCGGAGTCTGGCTCAGACGAAAGCGAAAGTGATGCTCGAGCTCAGGCACAGCGCAAGGCCTATGATGCGGTGGCAGCAGTAGTGCACAGGGACGGTGGGCAAGCGAGCGAGTCAGCTCGGTGCCAGACTGACCAGGATAGGCAGACCAAGGCTAGGAATAGCAGGCTCATACGTGACGCAGAGAGGCGTCGGGAGCCTGAATTCAATGAAATGATAGACGAGGTTGATTTGTCTCACTTGAATTTAGATCAGAGAACGACCCTGGTAAATTTGATTAATGAACACAGGAATGCGTTCGCGGTGAGAGACGAGATTGGTCATGCGCGAAATGCTGTGCATAGATTAGACGTTCAGGGACACTCCCCCATAAATACCCCTCAGTATCGAGTCCCCCACGCGACGAAGCAATTGATTGAAGAGCATGTCCAGGAGATGCTCAGGCAAAAGGTTATTGAACCAAGTTTTTCGCCTTGGTCTTCCCCAATCTTAGCCGTGCGTAAAAGTGATGGTTCACATCGGATCGTAGTGGACTTCCGACTTATCAATAAGATTTGTAGGAAGGATTCTTTTCCAATCCCGCATATGACTGACACCCTCGAAAGTCTAAAGGACTCAAATTTATTCACGACCCTTGATATGCGAAGCTCCTACCATCAGATTGAACTGTCTCCCGAGAGCAGGGACATCACCGCTTTCAGAACGCCTACAGGTAGTTACAGGTACTGCCGGTCACCCCAGGGTCTTATCACATCCGCAGCTGCACTTCAAAGAGCAGTTAATATGGCTTTTTCCCCATTCATTTCAAAATTTCTGTTCTGTTACGTTGACGACATCATCATCTATTCAAAAAATTTCGAGACTCATGTCGAACATTTGGATAAGGCGTTGCTTCAAACAGCTGCTTCAGGCTTCAAACTAAGCCTCAAAAAATGCAAATTTGCTGCGAGTAGCGTGACTTTCCTTGGTATCAAAGTCAGTTCAGAGGGACTAACTCCCAGACCTGACAAAGTGCGAGCTTTAGCGGATGCTTTGAGACCTAGGAGTGTTAAAGAGGTGAAGAGATTCTTAGGCTCTACCGGATTCTTTAGAAAGTTCATTAAAAATTATGCTCATATCGCGGCACCTCTAACCGAGCTTACAAAAAAGGCGAATGTATTTAAGTGGACTGACGTCCATCAGCGAGCTTTCGATGACTTGAAAGATAAACTTGTGTCTGCGCCTATACTTAAATTTCCTGACTTTCAGAGAGAGTTTGTGTTGCACACTGATGCCTCGGGCATTGCAATTGGAGGGGCATTACTTCAGATGCACGACGGCATTGAGTTGCCTGTGGCATATTATAGTCGTAAATTAAAAGGAAACGAACTTAAGTACTCTGCAACAGAACTCGAAGCTCTTGCTATTCATGATTCAATCAAACATTATGATGCGTACCTGTACTTAAATGAATTTGTCGTAGTAACAGATCACCGTCCCTTAACGTTCATTTTTGCTAGTAAAACAGGTAACCACCGTATTTCAAGATGGGCTCTGCTTCTCCAGGAATATAATTTCTCTGTTCGGTACAAGCCGGGAGCACAACACCATTTGCCCGACTATTTGTCTAGATCCGAAAGAATCGTCAACGCCATCGTTGACACTGCTGAATCCAACTGTAGTAATAAGAATGATCCTAAAATTAATGCTGATGTTCCTTCTAGAATTAAGCCTTGTTCTAATAATAATGCGACAGATGCTCCCGTCGACGACGTGTGCCCTCCACCCGTGTACAGTGAACGTGATAAGAGTGTTGCCGTCGAGGCAAAGCAATTGAGCCTGGATGATGTTGTTTCAGAACAAGAAAAGGACTCACTTTGGTCTGGTGTAAGAAACTTGTTAACTGGCAATGACTTGGGTGATACTAAGATTTCAAACATTGACGAATATTTTATTGATGAGAACAATGTCCTGTGTAGATTGTCGAGGAAGAAACGCAGAAACGGTAGAAGTAATGTACAAATAGTCATTCCTAAGTCTTTAGTTAAGGTAGCTTTAAAGTTGAGCCATGACAACGATTTGTCCGCTCATATGGGTTTCCTAAGAACTCTTGAACGTGCCAGAGATAAATTCTTCTGGATTAATCAAATTTGTGACGTCAAAGACTATGTAAAGAAATGTCTAGCTTGCCAACGAACAAAATGGCAGGGTCAATTTAAAGTTCCCTTGGGAAAATTCCCTGAAATTTCATATCCCCTTGAAAGAGTTGCAGTTGACCTTGTTGAGCTTCCTGTTAGTTACGCAGGCAACAAATACCTTCTAACGATAGTTGATCATTTTACTAGGTATGTTGATGCTTATCCCCTTACAGATAAGTCTGCGGATACTGTCACCAGAGCTTTTGTCCAATACGTCGGAAAATTCTCTGCCCCGAATACGATCGTCAGTGACAGAGGCAGCGAATTTACCAATAGGTTATTCCAGGACGTCTGCAAAAATCTCAAAGCGAGATCACAAACGACGACTGCTTACCACGCGATGGCGAACGGTTTCTGCGAGAGAATGAACGGTATCTTAAAGACTGCAATCTCTCACTTAGCGGCTGAAGATAAGTTCACTTGGGACGAGAGCGTTCCCTTTGCGACTCTCGCGGTGAATACTTCCTATCAGACTGCGATTAAGGACACGCCGTTCTTTCTGTTCTACGGCCGAGACGCAAACCTTCCCTTCCACGACATCTTCAAGGAGCAGCCTATAAACTACGCATGTGACAAAGAGTATTCAACTGAAGTCTCGCTCCGACTGTCCAAAGCATTTGCTGCTGTTAGAAAAAACTCTGAGGCGGCCAGGCAAGCTGCGGCGAAGATCTACAATCGAACGGCCAAAGAATGTGATGTCCAAGCTGGGGACCTTATTATGTTGAGGAATGAAGGAGGGTGTGTCGAGGACAGAGCCTTTCCATCGAGGTTCCGAGGCCCGTACAGAATTACCTCCAGACGTGGAAATAACATCACTATCAGAGGTCTATATTCAGACCGAAAGGAGCAGACCGTACACCTGAACCGTGTGAAACGTGCTTATCTTGACGACGCCATGGCCTTCCCTTTCAACAACGACGAAGAAAAGGACGAACTGCAAGGGGCAGAGACGAACGACATTCCTACAGTGCCGAGCACAAGCCAGAGGAATGAAGGAATGATTCCTAGGTACTCTCTGAGAAATCGGACGAGACGCCCAAACTATGTATGATTATTTGTGTCTCGCAAGGACGTCCCAAAAACTTCGATGATGATTGCTCCATTTCATTCTAAAGATGTACTATGTTTAATATTAATGTTTTCTAATCATTTCCCTTGTGTTTAACATTTCTTTCGTATTACAAATCTAGGATACGTGCCTTGACTTAGAATTAACTGATTTTCCCCGTCCCAAAACTTCAATAATGATTATCTCATTTCACTCCCAAATGTTCTATGTTTAATATTAAGGTTTTCTAATCATTTCCCTTGTGTTTAACATTTCTTTCATATTCCAATTTTAGGATAAGTGCTTCGAATTAAATTTAAATGATTTCTCCAGCAAAATGCAGATAGGATGTATTACATGATCAATGTCGATTTATAAATCAATTTATGTATTTACCTTGATGATGCTCATCAATCAGAAAAAATTTTACTCGATGTCAAATTTGTAACCCGTTCGTATGTCTTTTATAGCTCTTCCCCAGGAATGCGTGCTAATACGTAGGAACTTTCCTTTGCAGCCCACTAATTATCCGAGATATTGAATGTCATATTATGTATTTCTCATTAACTTCATTTACCGTGCATTTATTTCATTTTGTGTTCTCTAACGGATTTCTTTGAGCTTATTGCGTTAGATTACTTTGATCTCTCATCAATTTAATTTACCTTTCATTTATTTCATTTGTATTAGTTATAATGTTCTCTAAAGGATTTCTTTGAGCTTATTGCTTTAGATTACTTGATCTAGTTAAAACACAATCGAAGGGTGATACACCGGGCTGTAAATGGCATGGGGGAGATGTGATGAGTAGATGGACACAATTGATTACGATAAGTCAAAAGAAATCCGAGAGAAAATCTTGCCAAGCGCTGAAATTAATGTAGAACGGTTGTTACAGCACCTCAGTGTCAACTGAGGCAGGCAGACGAACGACCGACTACGGCACGCTGGGCAAGCGAGCGACAGGCGGAGGCCTGAACAGCACTCACACACCGCTCGCCAGTGCACCAGCGCAGCGGCCGAGAGGCAGAGTGTGAGAGCACTGTGTGCCATCGACGCCTGGGCTGCAGTACCGTGGTCTGCCCGCCGTCACAACACGCTTCTGCTGCGCGCCGACCACAGACGACCTTGCTATTAAAGGGCTCGCCTCAGCTGTCCTGGCACGCCTCGACCACAGCTGGACGTGGCGCAATAGGCGGACCCAGCTTCCCATCTGCAGCAACAGTACACCCACTCGTACAAAGGACTGGACTTTCCCCTGAACATCTATATTTTCGCCAGACACGGATTCAACAACGGCGAAGAAAAATAAAGAAGATACCGTTGGACAGCAATATGTCCGTAGTAACTACACGCAGGAGGTCGAGTATAGACTGATCGATTGCATATTCGATATTTTATTAGGATGGTTTTTACCCCTTTGAACGTCTTCAGAAGGCCTCTGATAGAACGTCATTAGCCAAGAGAGAAGGTCTTCGATAGTGAATTGGAATAGGACGTCCCGACGACCACAATAAGCTATCGCTTGTTCAAGATCTTCGATTCAGAAGTGCGTCAGAAGCACAAATCTCAAGGCTTGTCTAATTTCGCCCCTGCAATGAAGTACGAATCTCAGATGCGTGACTTCAGTAGACGGAAACTTCCATTTTACATCCAGGAGGATGTTGATTAATATAGGTTGGGGGGATTCTGTTGTGTCCCGAATACGAACCGTTAAGTTTTCGCCACAAAAAAGAGTAAAGGGCGGTTGGACGTGAGAGCTTACACCGAACTCTGCTATCAGGAAATTTCAAAGCTCAGCAGTATACAACGCGCCAGATGTCGATGAGTACCCAGCGAGGGCTCGACCGTTACAAAAAAGAGGCAACACCGGCTCCCAGGGGCAGCGTGGCAGTGTGGCAACAGCATGACATCAGCATGGCAGCGTGTGGATGGCAACAGCAGCCCGGTCTCAGCAGGCTGGAGGCTGGGCCATAGCCACAACAAACAAGGGCGATCGGCGAGTGGCAGCAAGCGAGTGGCAGAGTGGCCGAGTGGCAATGAGTAGCCGCGACGAGACTGCGGGCGTCAACTTCAACGGCTATGATCAGCTGCGGTGACTCCTGCAGCACGACAGCTACTTAAAGGGTTCGACGAGGGTTAGGGCATCATCATTAGAGAGCGAAGCTCCATCACTAGAAGGTCTCGTCGTGCCACTTCACTTATTTTGTTTGCATACGGCCGGCACTCCGTATTAGTCCCTGACTCTGTGTTAACGTCACGTAATAATTTAACGTACAATTCGAGACCTTATTATAAAACTTCGTCACCGCTGCATACTCAAGTTGCGTGAGACCTAAGTAACAATTGTTCCTATATATTTGCTAGTCTCATCTACCCCATTGTCATATTTTGTGTACACCTTTCATCATAACAAGTAAAAATGACGTGGCCACGTTGAAAGAATCGTGTTTCCTTTCGGAAAAAAACTCCTTTGATTTTTAGACTTGAAAAGAAAGAAAGTTTGAAAAATCATAAACTCGGATTCTATAAAGAAAAGAGAATACAACAGTAACTTCGAAGAAAAATTTCTATTAGTTGACAGGTAAGTATCCTAAATATCGCGACTGGACCTGGTTTCATTCTCGCAGTTTTTCTCGAAGCGCCAGACAATAAGGAAAAACAAGTGTAAATTTGTGCTAGCAGTCGAATTCAGCCTCTAGGTTTCTGTATCAAGAACTTCCTACTGAAATGAACTGATGTGTACAAATACTTCAGAAAGTTAACAGGTACTATTCGTGGTTGATCTCACGAGCTCCGTAAACGATTTGTAGAAAATAAGACCACTTTGAGCAAGTTTTGCGACCTAAAAATAATGCTACTTATTTTCATGAACACACTATAGAAAAAGTACAAATGGAGATGGCCACTTGCGAGGATTATATCATTGTGTGCTTCGTGACTGATACTTGTGATCAGCCCGTCAGACGGCGGCCCCGCGTACAAAGATGTTAGCATATAAGAAAGGTTTTCGTTTTGTCTGCCAGACATAGTGAGGCATTTGTGGTGACGGCAGAATAAGAAAATAAGCTGCGAAGAGAAAGGCCGGCCACAACTCTCAGGGTAAGGCCCTCGGATACACTATTATCAGCGATAACTTGCAGCGCCATTAGTCAGGACAACGCAAATTAGCTCCTCTTCACGGCAGAAAAGAAACTGCGCTCGCAGAGCAAATAAAATCTATGCAACATTCAGCAGGATCAACAGCGAACATCTGAATTTGCGACACACATCTCACGATTAGGTTGGTGCATTGATGTATGATCAAGTAGGAAAAGGTCGGGAATGGATTCTCCGATGACATAAAATTCTGAGGTGAATGTTTCGCACGCATAAAATGGATTCATGATGAAAATGTAGACGAAATTCTAAACGAATTACAGTATACGAATACGGATACGAAATCTGAACCGTAAGACACGCCAGCTTTAACACGACAAAGTTTCAAGAAAGTAGGAGCAACAAGCAGGCATAACCAGAGCATCATTTTCTCGTGTTACGCGTCTAGTAAGTTTGGCAACTGGAGACGGCTGAAGTTTGTAATTAATGTAGCTCACAGACACGATGCAAACGCTATACTGTTGACATAAGTCGGCTCTGTATCCATCACGCACCAGGGTTTGCCTAGTAATGCTATGCCAAGGTGCTCGGCCCACGAAATACAGCACAGATAATAACATTGCTCAGGCAATATTGAAGAGTCGAACTAATTACGTAAGCAATACTGAAATCCTTGAAATTCGTGCCGCTTTGACAGTGACAATAATTATGCATTGCAGTGATAATAATTATGAAAACGACATCGAAAAACAGGTACCGTCGCAAGGCTAAAATTAGGAGGCCGAGCACTTACGTCTGATCAACAAAATGAAAAAAATAATCATCTAAGCTCTTTGAAATTCGTATCAAAGCCTGGCAAATCTCACGCCTGCTCAGCGGATGAAAGGCTCCGTTCCACGCTCAACTTCGAGGGGGGACCCGCGCCCGTTTAGAAACTTCACAAATTAACATACTCCCAAGACACGGAAACCCAACGGATTAACTTGGATCGTCAAATTCCAAATGGCCCTAGAATGTTGCGAACTTGCTCAATACAATAGCATAAAGTTTTCGCCTGGGGATAATATTGAGAACCAAACGACTCCTATTGCTTTCATTGCTAACTATAGAAATGATATTTGATAACCAGAGATATTTGCTGCTAATTGTCAATTAAAGTGTGTAATACATGTATTAAAAATTGCATACAGTATATGGTTTTTTCTTTTCTCAAAAAAATTTCGGAAAACAAATAGATGGATCGAAGTATCTCTCACCATCACTGAAATAAATTTTTGTCTCTCTAAATGCCTCATTGCTGTTCAGGTGTCTCATATGTAGCCAGAACATCTCACAGAGAGAGCAGATGTCTCATCGGAAGCTGGTGCGACTCTTCGATGAGCGCTAAGTGTCTCAAAGTGCTGCCTATGTTTTATTTGGTAATGATAATGTAGTGGCTTAGTCACTCCTCAACTCAGACTCTAGTTATTCAAGTGTTCAGTAAATGTAAAATGTACTATTTTAATTTCTGTTATAAACTGTCCGACTAGTACTAAAAGTTTCACCCTTAGACATTAAAGCATAAGCTAATAATAGAACCCTATCGCACTACGCTTAATCGTTGCAGAGTTGTCTGTGAAACACCAGTTATAAATGCATCAAACTGAAGCCCAAGTGTCTTATCAATGAGACACTGAAGTATTTTCAATGAGACACTGGAACATCTCTAAATCGGGTTTGGAGACACTGGTATGCATCTTAATCTGGAGTGCTTCTTTGATGATGCATCTGCGTGTTTGGGTTTTCGGACAAACTCAGATGCACCTTGGTGTTTCAAAATATTATTAAAATATTATTTCTTTCATTGATCTTTTAGTCACAGCTCACATTTCCGGCGAGAGTATTGCACGACAAAGTGGTATAATTCGCAAACACAAAAAATGGGGTATTGTGTGGGTGCACAACAAAAAATAAGGTCGAATTGTTCTCAATAGACTGCATTGGGTTTTGTCGAGAATGAGATAAAAAAAGCATTAGTCTAGATTGCAGGGCGGTTTCCCTTAACCCTCGGCAGAACTGCTGCCAGTTCCAGGCATCTCGAGGAGACTCCTAGACTACACGGAAATGAGAGGATTCTAAGGCCGCGCAGGCAATTGCGGAGCAGTGCTTTATTCAATAGAAATCGCAGAAATTAGTGGTTTTCCTTTGTTTGCAAAGAAAAATAAGGGTATGCAGATTTGCAAGGAAAGCATTTCTTGCACTGAAATACAGTAGTTTGTGTCAAATTTAGTTATTAGAAACTGTCAAATGTGTTGTTTGATGCTGTCTTTATCAGGTGTGCTGTCTATTTAAGCAGTAATATTTCCTTAAATTAAAAAATTCTTGTAAATAAATCCACAGTTACGAGTGTTATGTTTTACTGCCAAACTGATGCGATTTCTTATATTTTCATATTGTTGTTATGAAGTAAACATGTAAAACTGCTTTTTTAACAACAACAATATGAAAATATAAGAAATCGCATCAATTTTGGCAGTAAAACAAAAAAAGCTATCGAAACTGCAATACATGAAGTCTCAAGTCACCATGGTGAGCAAGAATGTTGCCTACCTGCAGCCTAAACAGAATAAGCAAGCATTTAGGTAAGAGAGGTTGAAGCTAGGAAAAAAGGAGACCCCAATATAAACAGAAGATGGCAATAAGTGGAAAAATCAGTAACTTGCAAGGGACGAAAGTGAAAGAATCAATCCAGAACGGCTCAGAAATAGAATCTAGATCGAATTTTGTTAGTAAGTGTTTTTTTCCGTTTGCAGCCTGGGACATCGAAGAGAAGCGTTACCTGGTCAGAGTTACATATCTTCACATACATATGAACGATCGCTGACTGTATAAAGTGTGTCAGAACTTTGAAGTCAGAACTTTTTAATCTTCTCCATTCCCAGAATTAAGTGCTCAGTAGCGTCGCACAAATTAATACCCTATAGAAGATGACCCCCAGGAACTTATCTTCCCCTCATATGCAGGAGAGAGTAGAAATTAAACGAAATACTGTTGATAGGATTTAGGTCCAGGAGCTCATGTAAAAAGAACTTAATTAATATCAATACTAAAATCGACTTAATTCATTGCTCTCAATGAATAAATGAAAAAAAAATTTAAATTTTTTTACCAATTAAACACAAACAATAGTACCTATATATGACCATAAGGTTTCTCGAATAGAAAAGTAATAGAGGGCAGAACTCGGAGAAGAAACACTCATACGCATATCTTAACCAGCTAATTCGTAGGCGATGAAGTCTAAACTATTTTAATATGTTAAATACGACGTGCAGGTTTTCAAAAATGCCCTCTCCATCAGATCATACAAGAGAGTTCACTCTTCAATACACGGAGCTTATCCTGAAAGTTCTGGGCTGTTCGAAGTTCTTCAGGAGGTCGCCCAACCCCCAAATTAGCCAAACGCGCCACTATTTCACACCGTTTTCAGAGCGGGAGTGAGCACAAGCTCCCACTCGATTGATTTATGGATGTCGTAAATCGGACGTGGAAAGAAGTGTGTTAGCTGCAGTTAGCAGAAATATTCTCTATTAATCCTGGAAAACGAAAATCAGTTCTATCATGGGAACGAGACGCTAAATAAAATTGCAATTAGTATCAATTTCATTCAGAATATCCTGGCTGAAGTCTTTGTGTAAAATCTTTACATGACATCTCAGTCTCATGAGCCTAAATAGGACACATGTCTTAAATATACAAGTATATTTATATTTTGTTCGTAGGAGTTCTGAATAAGGAAAGCGTGTTTGTACAGGACAATGTTGTGATTATAAAAATCGTAAGCGCGCATATGCACGTGTATATGGAACTGAGAAAAAGTATATTTCCAAACTTTCACAACGTTGAGAACTATTGAATGCACATACTGCACACCCTCACCTAATGAAATAATTTTTTTTTAATTATAATCCTAACAACATGCAGAATTTTTTCAATAGCTCACAAAAGCTTCGACGATCTTTGAGAAGAAAAACTTAATTTCTCTTGGACAAGTGTTAGACGAAAACCAACGGGTGCTGGAAATGTTCCAGTTAAATTCTTCATCACCATTATTCCGAATTGATTCTAGAAATTATTTGTTCTATTGAAAACGACCTCTAACAAATCAGTCGCTTTTCTGCCATTGCATCGATCACAATTATAAAAAATTCTCGGTGCATTGAACAGGCAATTTAGTTGCAGTGGGGTTCAGTGAAGAACAAAGATGAACATTGTAGTGATTCACAAGCACCGCTGGGTCAATACTTCGGCCGAACGAATAGGAATCTCGCAATGAATTAAAATTTGTAATTTTTTACGCCTTAATATAGAAAAGAGTAAACGTAAAACGGCTAGTAATGTCATCACGGTCTTTTTTGCCTAGATCTTGTAGCAAATCAATGACCTCAAAAAATTATTCAGCACGATTTAGAGTTTACTCTCGAGATCAAGCAAAGCCTTAGATGATTAGAATAGAAGCTGGACAGACGATGCATGACCAAAAATTCTTTTACGTGTTTGTCTCACTGCGACGTCAACTTCACCTTACATGATATTCTCGTGTTCTCCATGTGATTTAAGTATGCCAAGAAAACATAGAGCGACGTTGTTGAAACGTACCCGAGGTGAAACTCAGACACTTGTCAAGTTGAGCTCGCCGGGTGAAAATGCTGTGACTAAGATACAAATCCAATACTGTTAATTAACGTCAAAATCTTATACTCGCTACGCTAGAAATTCATTTTCCTGCTAAGATTAATCACGATGAACAGAGCAAAAACTCGTTTCACAACTCAGGTATTTGAATGTCAGTGTGAAAACACGAACCGCGGTCTTAAATTTTGGGAAGATTCAAAGTGGAAAGCTGAGAACTTTTTAATACCCCTGCACTGCATCAGAGATTAGAAAACGTGTATGAATAAATTAGTTACAAGGTCAAAGGCCTTCATTTTTCCACAATCTTTCATATTGTTGAGCGGTCGGACAGAATTTTTGAATGGTCTGAGTATGTTAGGGCATGAAAGTATCCATCAACATGAAAAAGATTTTGAGCATGATGTAGAAGCAAGGCGAATGTATTGCAAATGAATTACAACGCAAATGACTGCCACATTCGACCTACCTGTCCTGGAGGGGGAGACGCGACCATGTCGAGCCCATCGCTGGCCGCAGCATCGGCGATGGCCGCCCTGTACGCGGCCGATTTCCTGGCGCGGTTGGAGCGCAGGCGCGACACCGACCACGGCAGGCGGCGCCACTTGAATAGCTCGAAGCTCGGCATTTGGGACGCTCGAGTGTGGACTTGTGGCACTCAATGGAGTCTCATCTCTTGACAGCGCACTCGCGAGGGCCCGTCCAGGACCCTATAGTCAAGTTCATCGTTGCTGAGCGCCCGCTTCAGGCAAGAATAGAGCTCAGCTGAGCATGGCTCACAAATGTTTGCTCAGGAGTCGGAGATCAGCGAATTTCACAGGTTCACTGAACACAGTTCACGAAGCACAGCAAAAAACACGTCCTTGCTTCAAAAATGCAAACAACCTCTAAACTATTTCCTTTTCCCACGTATACGTTTATTATTATTTTTGTGGAAACTTTAGAAAAATAGGATAATTGAACGCATGAGGCATTTTGCGGTCACACTCGTAACTCCATTTCGCTGACAAAGTGAATAACAGTCGTAGAATGATTTTAGTCAAGACTTTTGTTTTTAATTCGAGAAGTTCTTACTACACAAAATAGCACTTCAATACTTTTTCTACAACACTCGGCATCAAAAACGGGAGAAATTTTTCAAAATACTTTTTCAAATATTTGGATACGAATTTAAGAATGTAAGTAGAATAGGGACCACGCAGGCATATTATGTGTCAGCTTTATTTACATATGTACACATGATTTATCCTGCGAAGATATAGGTGTAAGCTTACGTACAAATACAAAAACACAAATAATTATATACAGCCTTTCCCGAAAAGAAATGTGTAAAGAGTTCATAGAAACTTGCGACAGGCGTCTTAAAACATGGCTCGTTTATTAAACTTAGCGACTCACGGACGATATATTAAAGAACTTCCTGTCACACTAAGTTCTGTGCGACCCAGTCTGACTAAGTTCATTTCAGATAAATTACCAACATTGATATTAACTTCATCCAAAACGTACTTTCGTTGAAGAAAGAGAAATTTTCAAGGATTATTGCCAAAGTCACGCGAAGTCCGGGAATTTTTCAGCACCAACAACAACGTCAGCTTAAAGTTAACGGAAAACGAGCTGAAAAGAATGGCAAGATACACAAACTGAACTCTGCAGCACAAGTGTGCCACAAGTTTCGTATCTCGGCGTGTTATGTCAGTTTGAAAATTTAGAAAGCTTCCCGCCACACTGTTTCATGCTATAGCATGGACGTAAATTCTACGGTAGTCAAATAGCTCACAATACGAGAGAAGCTCACAGGATCTTTCGAATTTGCTACAAATGATAATGACAGTCGCTTACAATAGAATGCGATAGTTGTTTATGTAGAGTAACCTAAATTGATTTTTAAAATGCTACAGTCACCGGAGGAGCTGGAGCAATTGGGTTCAAACATAAATCTAGAGTCAGTGTTTGTTTGAAGGCATTCTGAATAGACTGCGTGAGCATCATACAACCATTTATCAGTGAGGCAGACCCGTCCCGAGCAATTAAAGGGCAGGCGGAGAAGCTAAACCCTGCAACTCTGAGGTCTTCGTCATCTTGAAATCCTGGGTCAGGCTAGGCGATGTGGTCACTCTAGGGCACATGAAAGTCAGAGGCCACAGCCATCTGTTGGACCAGAAATTACTCCTCTGCACCAAAGGTCGACGAACATGTCCCTAAACAGCATGCCCAACGCACCGTGCCCTCGGGGTAAAATGTCGCAGAAGTCTTCCAAGGCAGCCGTGCTTTGGCTCCGTGTCGCCTTATGACGTAAAAAGCATGCCTGCAAAAACGTATAGATCGGGAGCTTCAGGTTCAGCGACGGCTTTCCAGACTACACAAAAGACAAATTTCAAGACGGATGGGCGATATTTCTAACATTAATGAAAAAGAGAGAAACTAGGAGGTTACGCACTAGAGGCTGAAATATAAAATTCAATTTTCTCTTCATTTTCATTTGGTGATGGTTAAATACTTTTTATCAAAATGATAAGAAGTTTATAATTTACCGTATTTTCGATGCATGCTGTACATGAGGAGATCTCTAAATTTCTCAGGAAAAGACTCTTTTGTCTGATACAAATAGAATGAAGAATTGAACATGAAGTATTTTATTATTACGTTGTAGAAACGTATAAAAATGTAACAAAAAAAAACATTTCTGAAATAAATTTTTCAATTGTTACACGCTATTTAATCAAACTTTCTATTTACCTTGAACAGGAAAGTTACTCGAAACTCCTATACGGAAACACGTTAAAAAAAAGTTTAACACCTTCAGGAGAAATGCTCAGCACAAACTCGTTTTTAGCACCATAAACATGGTTTCGCTCTATTGCTTACCGCGTTACTGCCCCCATCATGTTCCCTGACGGAACCCCATGGAAAATACTTCCCTGATTTCTACGCTGTAGTCAATTAGTTATCCCAACGAGCTTTCAATTTTTTAATAATGCCAAAGTTGCCAGACGCCCAGGTATGCCATTATTTTGCAGTGAGATTCGAAGCGTGAGAAGAATGCAATGCGCCCAGGTGGAATCTTTCTTACAGTGTTCTCTTCAGAGATCTATTCTAATTCTCTAAATTATTAATTAATTGTTTGGTAGTTGAAGATTGAACGAAGGAAATGAAAGAATTCACTTCATTCTCATTTCAACAAGTAAGTCAACAACAGCTGCTGAACACTAGTGTTATGACTAAGCTATACATTTAATGAATATGCACTTGATCAACTAATAGCCTAATGGAAGAGTTATTAACGTGCCAGCTGAAAGGAACCTCATTTGAAGCCAAATTATCCCGAGCTCACATTCCTGGTAGTGAGTTGCCACTGTGAAATGAACCGGGCAAATCATTTGAACAATTTCTAATCTAACTTGTGGAAACGAGAATCCAGCCGGATGATCGTAGCTTAATGGAACAATTCGGGAGAACACCTTGCTGCTCTGATTGGAATCGAACAGCTTCCTCACCGACAGATTGAACTGTCGCTAGGTTTACCTCCAAAAATAATTCTTTGTCGTGAACTGTTAAATATTGTACCAAAATTCAACGTTCATGTGTACCTATTATGCTAACCGAGAGAACAAGAATGGGCTTGTGAATGGAATTTGAAAATGATGACAATTCAGTCCAGCCAATTTATCACCCGATCCAAAGCAATTCAATTCTAGAGTAAAGAATGCAAGAAAAAAACCGTCACCGCCTGAAGGGACGAAGGACAATCAAACATGCCAACCAGACAACCTGAACAGTTATGAAAGTCAAAACCTTTGAAAAAATTGAATGGAGACCAGCAATTTAAGTACAAGGAGCCGGCAAGAATTCACCTTTCGTACCACAGCAGCAAAAATCGTGCGTGAGTACAAGGTGTGAGAAATCTATCGATTATAAATTATTTTTAGCCTCCCTTACCACTAAAAAGATGTTCAAAGAGAGAAGGCTGAAGGCACCATTTAGTATGGCGTTAAAGTGAAAGCGGAATCTATGCATTAGAGGTGCTCCCGTTCAGGATCCTCTGTGCATAGAAACATTAAGTCAAGAAGGAAGATTATGAAACAAGATAAAAGTTGATGAAAAAAGTCAGAGCATGTCAATATGGAACATTCAATGTGCTTTCATTACCCTGCGAAATGTACTAATAATTTATAAAAAAAACACTAATTTATGAATAAACAGTTTGGGAAGGGTTCTCACTCTAAATTGCATTGAAATCTTTAGCTTGATATGAATAATGAATATTGACCTGTTATCTTGTATTCCAGTTTTACTACACCATCGTTAAAAGTGGAACATTATTATTACGAATGTAAAGTCAAGACTTCCTAGCCACAACACACACAATCTCAAGGGAGCGATGAGAATGATACAATTAGGATGAATTTTAGAATTAGGGGATTCTATGCACAAGATATGTTCCCACAAAGGACCTCCGCGAACAAAAACAGCAACTTAGGAAGAGGCGAAATGCGGAAGAAGAAATAGTGGAGAAGAGATGCAAACTGAAAGAAAAATGGGCATGAAAGACTCCAGTCTCGAAGGCCTATTTATGGCTGAGATAATCTATAGCAGTATCCCCAGGGGCGCCAGTCGCCATGGCAGTAGTTTATACAAACCTTACTAATTATCCCATTGCCTATTCTATGTCCACTGAAGGGCGGCGTAGAATAGTCCCACGCTATAAAAACTTTAGGCCCTGCATACGCATGAAGAAATATTCACGGCACTCAATATAATTTAAAAATTTTCTGAAAGAAAGATGTTCTCAATTCTACTCGACTAAGCTTGTGAACGATGAGTACATTGACCGCCTCTCTTCTAGACGCGCGCGGCTCTCGCCAACTCGAACTGCAGTACTGAGGGCCAGAAGAGCGCACTTAGAAGCAGAATGATTTATGACCGAGACATAAACCAGTAACAGAGCCCCATAAAATCACCTCAATGTTAGGCAAATAAAAGAACCAGCGTTACAAATGGAACATTCAATGTCATATGCTTAGCATAATGAAAAATCTTTCATCAATAACGTAAAAATTACGAAGAAATGCAGAATTCAGCGGCTTAGTTTTTGCTCTTCGTTGACAATGCATGACTACCTTTTCATGTTCGAACTTTTTTCAATCACGTTTTTCCTCACTTCGTCGGTTCCTTTTCTTAGTTCATAGGCAGAGATCAACAAGAACCTAATCAAAGAGCATTTCATAGCCCACCCAATGATTAGCGAAATGTTTCACGATGTGTTTTTAGTTGTTTAAAAAAATCATACAAACTAACTCCCAACGATCCCTAACCTTACAATTTATGTTTTTTAACTGAAGCTCTTGAAACACTAGATCGAATTACATCACATGTTAATCTAAGCCTCCCTAACCACAACACAGATGTTCCAAAGAGGCAAAGAATGAGTATGGAGGATTAAGTACGGAGCTCAGGAAACGTGGATGAAATAATATGATGAAATATTTGTATGCCCCTCGTAAAGTTCATCACAGACACAATAAAATGTCATTCATTCCTTCCAAGCGAAAAAGCAACCCAAGGCAGTGACGCCATTTGTCAACGAAAAAGTTGTGTATCAACGAAAGCATGGCAGCAATACAACTCCAAAATAAAAAACATGACTGGTTATTATACATAGTAGCCATCTTGGTTCATACCAAAACGATGTACAAATGAGCCAAAATTTTGCTACAGTGAACCAGCTCTCAACAGCGACTCTGGTGGCTTTCCCCAATTGACACGGCTCCAATTTCGGAATAAAAGAGATTTCTGTCATTCAGTTGTCTTTTTTCCACGAAGCTAATTAATTTTTCACTATTCCTAGAATTTACTGACACTACCGCATCGTGCACCATACATGGTGCTCGCATAACTGTCCCGACTTGTATCACGTTCTGTGATTGGTTAATGCTAGGATGTTCGCCAATGATGTGAAAAGTAAAACTGTGCACACTGTGCGGAACTGCGAACAAAGATTGTGAATAACGGTTATGATTGAGAGCAATGCTCCAAAAAACACTCCACTAATTACGCCACATTAGGAACCAGTTCCTGTAGAAAGAGAGTCTGTTATCAATTTAACATGCACGATTATATGACTTTAATTTTCTTTATCAGAAATGTGGTTAAAATTTTAGGTGATAAACTAGAATACTTACCCCTAAAAGCTTCTGCAATTTCCAGTTTAGTATGATTATTATTATTATTATTATTATTATTATATAAGAAATTTTTAGCCTCCCTTAACCACGACAAAGATGTTCCAAGAGAGGAAAGAGGAAGGCACCATTTAGTATGGAGTTGAGGGAACGCGGAATCTATGCACAAGGTGCACAGTAACAGTAAGATAGGAAAGAAGTTCATGAAACGAGAAAAAAGTTGAAGAAGAAAGTAGTAGGTGCTGAAAAACAGGACAGCAGTGAACCGAAAAAAGATGGTCCGTAACAAGACAAAAACCTATTTTATTAAAACAAAAAGGAAGCCTACCTAACCTTTAGCTCAGGCCCTCACATAGTCCCTCTGGGAGCGCCAATCCCATAGATACTATAGTTGTATCCCCCTGAGGGGTCCAGTTTAGTATGATACAGATAAAAAGTAGAAGAAGCAACTCAAGTAGTTTTCGTTGTAGAAATTTATACTGTAAAAACTGCTACGCGCGCAAATGTCTAATTAAATTTATTTAATACACAATTTAAAGCGCATCATTCGCAAAAAAGTGTGAAGCGTAGTTCTACTCAGAAAGGTTCGTAATTGACTGTGCGTTGTTTTCACCTTCGAATCGATATAATTCGTACTTGCATGTTGAATAATTGCTCTTATTCTGACGAGTTCAAACTGGAGGCGCTATTTTCGAGGTCCAGATCTGTAACTAATTTCCATAATGTGTTCATAGATCATTCTGGCAGAGTTCACGGGTATTTCAGCGATGCTTCCATTGTCAGCTCAACTATTATCGCTAATTATGAATTACTAAGCTTTTGTTGCGTTCATGGCGATGCTATTAAACGGTCAATTCATCAACATTTTCTTCCCCAATCCTCGCTTATAATTCTAAATCAACGTGCAAAATCAATAGTTTAGTGGAGTAAAATTCATAGTTGCAGCAATTTCCCACAAGTCTGAAGCCTTTAGAAGTACAAGGACCCCTGAAAATCTTTGGGGCATTCATCCACTAGGTTGATAGCCCTTCACATGAGCTTCCGCAATGCACTTGTTAGTAAATAAGCCTCCTCTTTTCATGTCACAGCGTCTGTTACAATGGCGTCTGACGGTGGACTGCATTTAAATGCTTCCCTATTACGTATGGATCCATATTTTTTTTCTCGATGCATGGAATTATTTAGTTTCAATTTTATTATATATGATCCGCATTTTAGAATACCGTTAAACTTAGTACAGGTTACGTGAAAGAATTGATGTTTCCATTATTAGAGAGGAGTATATTTCTTCATCAAATGCTTTGTAACTAACTTCCGTACATCTATCCACGCGGCTGGAATGATCTCCTGTATAAACTTTTCTTTAACTACCAATTTATTCATTTTGGCATTTATCATTTTTGAGAACGGTAGTTGAAGAGGAAGCGCGGTGTTTGCGTTTGAAATAGCGAGGACACTTGGACTAGCCAGTTACTTCCATTTATCTTGCGCATTCTGGAAACATTGGGACAAGTTAATGATGTGACGTTTTCATTCAGTTTAAAACATGTTGTTGCCTTTTGCCGATTTCATGTAAAAAATTTTTAAGTTAAACGATGCAAAATCTGTGTTGTTTCAACTTTGTTTTAAATCCGATTTGGTGGAACTCACATTTCTTTGTCATTTCTAAGCTTCAAACGGAAAATGAAATTTTTCTGAAATGAGACACACTTGGTTGTAAACAACTCTCTGGGTAGCCTGCACTTACAGAGTACCGTTGCAAAGCAAATTTGTAAATTGAATAAAAATCGCGAGTTATTAGTATATCCACGAATACATGGTGTAAAACAAGAGGGTCTCCAAAAGTGCGGCGCTTCAATGTGTGGGATTCTTAGCGTGCGGCATTTTTTAAGGCACGGGTTTCCCAAAGTGTTGTTTTGATTCATTATGAAAACTTGTAAAAAGCAAATAGTAATTATAGTTCAAGGATTCCTCTCCAACATTGGTGAGAAATGATTCAACAAAATAATTCATTCATTTACAGTTTCACAGTGCCGCAACCTATACAGTACAATAGATTTACAGAGGTAATGAAAATATTAGCAATTAAAATGAAAATTAAGACGTATTGCTTACCAGTAAAAGAAAACTTTCAATCTAAAAATCGTTTCTAAACTTTGGTTTAGTGGCTGACGAGTACTTGAATCAACTTCTAACAAAAAAAGAAAGAACTTTTGACGATGCAAAAAAAGCCACTGTAGCGCTGTAGAAACTTGGAATGCAATGCACATCCAAATGATTTCTATAAATACCTAGGGTCTCAAGCTCTCTGATCTCTTTCATTTTTTCCCTTCACAACTTTGGTCAAGTGATAAAGACCTCAAACAATTAGTATCCTCTTAAACTGGCTATCAAAGTCATTTAACTAAAAACCAAAATAAATTCACACACCGTCCTAAAATAAAAACAAAAAACTCTCGACGCCGTTTCAATTTCTTTTGAATTAAGGCTTTGAACTCGATGTTCTCTAACACCCGTGAGAAAATATTTAACGAGTGTAGAAAGAGTCTAGGATACCATTTCAAATCTAGGTATAGTTGAGTAGGAGTAATAGTTGCATGATCAAAATAGGGACGAGATAATTGAAAATGACTGGCCAAGTTTTCAAATATGAAACTAGTCATAAATCTACTCTAGAATATGTAGTTCTTGTTTGAATCATCAACAAACCATTGAACGTAACAACTAATCTATGAGGGAAGGCTGAACTCAGGAAAAATGATGATACTAACTTGATAGAATCCGTCAGATTTGAAGCTGAATAAATTAGTCGAGCATTTTTATGTAGCACACAATTGAAAATATCAGACTCATACGTGAAGTTCATCGAGTGTTGAACATATCCCTACGCTTTACGAGGGCCGTGCCGACAAAATTAAAACTGACAATCGTCGTATGAAAAGAAAGCTCGAGCCCTCCCTGGTACGTGCCAGATGCATAAAGCTTGCAGTGAAAACGAAATGCTTACATATTTAGTCACGATAGCGTAAAATATGCGCTTGCGATTGAAATAGATTGACAAAAACTGAGCGAAGACTCTTCGTACGTATCTGCATAACTGAAGATGCTCTTTCTGATCGAAATGGGATCAAAGTAATAAATAAAGTAATACGAATGAAGATGGAGTTGTTTACGCAATAATTGCGTGCAGTATACGTAAAGACAACACCCGTCATAGTTAACCATCATGCTCTGATGTGCGTCGTAATATGTTCGAAGCCTTTTACGGAATCTCTTTTACAATAACAACGTGTTCTTCATTTAATAGTTCATCAATCGATTTTTTCGCATGTTATCGTTTGCTCATTTTCTACTTAAGAATGAGTAACATTCGCCTTATCTTATTCATTCATCTAACATGCACCAACTCGTTATAGGTCATTTAAATATTTTACCATAAACTAAATTATATGTTTTCATAAGCTCCAGTTGTTCTGCAGATTTTTGAGGTGAATTTTCATTGCTAACGAATATTGTTTTGAAAAGTATCTCTTTCCATGGGAGTCAGTTCTATTTAGTTTTTACTGAACCATCGGCAAAGAAAGAAATGATCCATATTACACGACAGTCCTCAGTCTACAAAATGCTTAATGGCTACACTATCTATATAATATTTTTGTGAATACACATATTGTTTGTGAACTATTTATAAGAAGAAAGAAGACTACCGAGGTTTGCAGACAATGGTTGATAACATTATTATTAGTCGTGAACGACGGAATAAACCTCTCTCTCTGCTGCAGTGAAAACAGGTTTCTCAGATGCATTAAAAGTGATGAGAGAAAAAGTTTTGTAAAACGAAAATTATCCCAAAATAATACATACATGATGTTTACTTAGGTCTTATTGATGCTCTTGATCGGTAAGGTAATAATTATCTTGGATTAGAGGAGATAGCTTACGATCCTCTAGCCCCAACAATTTTTAATTAAAGGTGTTCCAAAGACACGAAGGAAGAAGCCACCATTAAGTATGGAATTTAGAGAGTGGAGGATGTATGCACAATGTGTGTTCTCACACGAAAACATCTACGCGTATAATCTGAACAAAGAAAAATGTTCATAAATTACAAAAACCTATTGAAGAAGAAAGTCAGAGATGCTGAAAAATGACAGCAGTGAACCGAGAAAAATGGCCCGTAACAAAAGAAAAAATTATTATATTTCAGTACAAGGAACATCTGCCTAACTTACAGCTCAGGACTTCACATCATCCCTCTTGAAGCGCTATTTCCTACAGACTCAATCGTTATATCTCCGTGTGGGGACGGCATTATTTTATCCTAAGCTCACAGCAAAGTTCACGGGCATGCATGAGCAACGTAGTCAAGGAGGGATTTTCTTGTAAAAAAATACGTTCATTCCCCGTTGGAAGACGCAATGTTGTTGCAATAACGATGTGATTTGACAGCTGTCAACACTTTCCATGTCTAGGATGCTGACTTCAGTAAGATTCTGCAATTGATCACATACTTATACCTGCTCGCCCCTCCGTCCATGGGCAGAAGTCTGCTATTGCAAATCTTCCTCGAATGAGATTATCAAATTTTCATATCTGTGTCTGAAAAACGTTAGATCGTGTAAAATTACGAGCAGTAGAATTTTCATTTCTGCATAATGACAAACGCTTCATGAAATAACATTCTGTTTCTCTAAATACAATTATTTTGAATGTCAAGTCATGCATCCTGGAAACAAAATGATCTAAAATAACACCATCATTGACGCCTCAGCTTGAAAATAAAAAACAAAGCGAAAATCGCTACACGTAGTCATTTTTATTGAAAATGATAAAATAAAACTGAACAAACGTTTCGGACTAACTTTCCATCTTCAGCAAGAAATATTTCTGTAAAACGAAACCAAATATGAGAAATTAAAGCACTAAAGTAGCATATATACAAAATCTAAACTTTGAAAAAACACAAACAACGGTAAAAAAATATGTAAAAGAAAAAGGAAAAACTGAATTACGTATTGGCAACATGAGGCGGGAAAGCACTTGGGGTGTCATTGGGAGCAGGTTTCATTTTGGAAATATACAAAGATTCGAGAAAGCGCAGATCTGTTATGTAAGAGGTACCGGCCAAGATTTTAAAATCATTAAAGGGAGACCGGAACATTGCACTCCTCCGCATGAGATCTAACAGAGGACAGTGGGGGGGGGGGGGGGACCCAAGAGGGAGACCAGTTCTGCAACTACGCCCAGCATGCTCGAAAACTCTAGTCTTCAGGGTACGGCAGGTAGAACCAACGTACCGCGATTCACAACGTGAACAACTGTATTGGTACACCAGAGACGAGCACAGTGAGGGTGGCAGTTTGTCTTTGAAACGAAAAAGAGAACCAATTGTAAAATTATTCACGAGGATCATTTGAACTTTGAGTTGCGGGAAAAACTCTTAATAAGGGATTTAACATCCTCGCTTAGTTTCAATGACTGATCTCCAAAATACGGAAATTTAACATAGAAAGCTTGTTGTGCACAAGATTGAACAGATTGAGAGTTATCATAAATTTTTGACAGAAATCTATTGATATTCCGGTCAAAAACAGAAGAAGGAAAGCCGTTTTTGTCAAAATATCGTCGCAAAAAATTGAACTCTTTGTGTAAGTATTGAAAGTTAGAACACACATTAAACGCTCTGTTTTCCCAAAAAACTTTTTCTGGGCTCGGGACTAGCTTTTTCAGCTTTTGTTCATACAATTTTATGGTTTGCGGCATTCTTACTCTCATCCATAGAGCGTTTAATGTGTGTTCTACCTTTCAATACTTACACAAAGAGTTCAATTTTTTGCGACGATATTTTGACAAAAACGGCTTTCCTTCTTCTGTTGTTGACCGGAATATCAATAGATTTCTGTCAAAAATTTATGATAACTCTCTATCTTTTCAATCTTGTGCACAACAAGCTTTCTATGTTAAATTTCCGTATTTTGGAGATCAGTCATTGAAACTAAGCGATGATGTTAAATCCCTTATTAAGAGTTTTTCCCGCAACTCAAAGTTCAAATGATCCTCGTGAATAATTTTACAATTGGTTCTCTTTTTCGTTTCAAAGACAAACTGCCACCCTCACTGTGCTCGCCTCTGGTGTACCAATACAGTTGTTCACGTTGTGAATCGTGGTACGTTGGTTCTACCTGCCGCACCCTGAAGACTAGAGTTTTCGAGCACGCTGGCCGTAGTTGCAGAACTGGTCTCCCTCTTGGGTCCCCCCACTGTCCTCTGTTAGATCTCATGCGGAGGAGTGCAATGTTCCGGTCTCCCTAAATGATTTTAAAATCTTGGCCGGTACCTCTTACATAACAGATCTGCGCTTTCTCGAATCTTTGTATGTTTACAAAATGAAACCTGCTCTCAATGACACCCAAAGTGCTTTCCCGCTTCATGTTGCCAATACGTAATTCAGTTCTTCCTTTATCTTTTACACATTTTTTTTACCGTTGTTTGTGTTTCTTCAAAGTTTAGATTTTGTAAATATACTACTTTAGTGATTCAATTTCTCTTATTTGGTTTCGTTTTGCAGAAATATTTCTTGCTGAAGATGGACAGTTAGTCCGAAACGTTCGTTCAGTTTTATTTGATCATTTTTAATAAAAATGACTTTGCGTGTAGCGGTTTTCGCTTTGCTTTTTAAACAAAATGATTCTCGAAAAAAATCTTCTAGTACCAAGAAAATGAACGTAATGTATGATATCACGAATATGACTCAGTGAGGACACATTATTAAATAGAGACATAAATGCTGCTCCATGAGGTAACTGCTTGGTATGGGTGCTCATAAGAAAATATCTTCTACATATCGAACGGGCGGCAAAACATCGACTCTGTCACCAAACACTGAACGGGCTCGGGGAGCTCCGTAATTGTTGGGCCGAGGCGAGAGGTGTCCTAGGGCGGTGGCTCTCACGGCCAGTCGCCGAGGGCTGAAGAAATGTCTGTATTACTAACTCAAGCTATCGGGCTGGGCCATTATAATAAATCATAAATTGAAAAGAAAAATAAGGTGGATAATATGTATTTATAATAATATATGATGCTACAGGAGAATTTTGCCGAAAAAATATAAGTACCTTCGAAAAACTCTTTCTTATTGCACTACTTTTGACAGAATATGGATATCATTGGCGTCCTTAGGTAGGATGAGCGATCATGAGCTTGAGAAAAATTTCAAGAATAATGACAGTTTTAGCTCGACCATCAGAAATAATGGTTTGCGCAATGCTACTCGTAAGCGTATGAAAAAGATCGATCTCGATCATAACAGTAAAATCTTGAACACAAAGAAGTTACTTTAAAAGAGACTTACTTTGGTAGAAAGGTATATGAAAAGTGATGTTCAGTAACCGCACTCGATCCGTTGAAAGTAAAAGCATCGTTCACCTTTTAATATAAATATTGAAATTTGTTAATTGAGTTCAATCATTGTTTCCCAGATCGTTTTCTCAAAGAGAAAGAATTCTGAATAATCTAAATTAGTTGGATAAAGTCAAGACGTGGAATGGGTTTGGTTGAGTTCGAAGGAATGAAGACCCATCCATTTTGGAGTTCGTAAGTCAATTTTAGAACGAATTTTGGTGAGTAAGCGAAACATTTTACCTTTCAACAGGTTATTGCAGAGTATATTGATGTTAACGTTCCATCATATTTCACGCTTATGCAATTCACAATATCATTTGTATCTCGGGTGGAGCTTTGACTTTAATCCAGACCGAGATACCCTTGTTGGTGCAAGTTATATAGCAGGAGCGAGCACATCTCGTGGCATGCAAATAAACAATGTAAGAACAGGCGAGGTCTTACTGACATAGCGATGCATCACAATTATACATGTTGGCAACGCTGTACATCACATCTAGGTAGCGTTATTCAGCTCGATGTTTTCCTAAGTTAGAATGTATCACGTTTACTAAAGTAAAGAATAATAAGAGAGATGTTCAGAGCGCAATGCGCTCGCTGCACGCAGGTGGCCCGTCACAAAACTTCGACGCGAATACAGGGAGACAAATTTTGAAGAAGCGAAGCGTTCAGTTTAGAAGACCGTGAATCTTTTCTAACGAGAGAAAATTGATGAGGTAGAAAGGGCGAGGGCGATGAGTTGTGACCGCATATTTTGCCCTATAAATTTCAATGGAAGAAATACGGAACTGTATGACTCTTAAATCATCTGCGGCAATGATGCACGCATGCTGCTTCCAAACCTTTTTTCCATCTACAGGCAGATCTATGCTGAAAAAAATCCGGTTTGCTCTGTATTTTCACAACAAAAGAACAAAAGAAAAAAAATTATCGTTTTAACAAAGTATGTATGTCATCATCGTTACACCTAGAAGACGTAGAAAAATACTTCAGAAGGTAAGCTGAGTTTTCTCGCGATATCTTAAATGAATAGGAGCGTTTTATGCATACAAATCATGGTCTGAGTAAGTAATGGCCGCCCAGAGAAAGGCCTCCGTCTACAGACGTTAGTGAGGAGAGGGCCAATTTATGAAGATCGGAACAGTTTCCAGCCGGCGCTCTCGATTGCCCCTGTAAATCCCGGACGCCGTAGATTTGCATCCAGCCCTCCCAGGACCTGCACATCGGGAAATGCCCTCAAGTGAATTTTCACCTTCTGCTCGTGAGCAGCCTGCTTTATTCCTGCGCATAAAATTTTTTCACTCATTCACGAGCAAGAAGCAATTTTAGATCTTTCATGGTCGAACTCATCAGTAGAAACTCTAAGCGACTGCACTCCGAGTGAGAAATTTATTAGGTCGGTGGAAACGCGGCAAGCATTTTAAAAAGCTTCAGTTCCCTCGAACACACGGTAAAATATTAACACTCGCATGACCTCCATCGATCAAGATGCACTCTGTATTAATCTTTCACACGAAAAGGTAACTAAAAACTGCATAAAAATCCATCACCGTGAACGAAAATTACTTCACAAAGAGCAATGAAAAAAATGTATGGGGCAAATTAGATAACCTAATGAAAAGCACCTCCTGTTTACACGCTTCCTGAATGAAAAACACCTCGAAGGAGAAAGTAATATGCTGTGAAAGACAGGACAGCAGATGGTCGGTTACAAAAAAGATAGTCGGTTGCAAAACAAAAAACTTGTTCTATTTTAGCAAAAGGAAAACCTACTTAACCTTCATTCTAAATGAAAGGAAGGCCTGCCTAACTTTTTACTCGGAACCTCACTTATTCCACCTGGGAAAAGACCAATTTAATTTGAAATTACAGAAACAAGGCATCAATGCATCAATGAAATCAATGTGTGCCCTCCTTTCCATCCCTCCGAGTATAGAAGCAGCAAAATCGAAAAAAGATTCAGAAGGAAGAAGAAAGTTGAATAAGAAAGCAATGTGCTAAAAACGGACGCAAGTGAATCTAAAAAGTGGTCAGTAACAAAACATAAAAATGTTATTTTATTTCAAAAAAGGAAGGCCCGGTTAACCTTCAGTACGGGACCTCACATCTTCTCCCTGGGAGCTCTAATTCCTTCAGATACAACAGTTTCATCCCCATAAGGGGATAATGAAAAGGTTTGAAAGCCAACAATGCAGGTATAGAAATGAAGTGTTCATCAAGAGTGATTGTAGATATTTTAAGCAAAACATATGGTTTTTCAACAATGGTTTTAAACTTTTTCCAACAGCAATTCACATGAATAAAATCGGAAGTTTTTGATCTGCTAGAAAACTGCTATAAATAACACGGCAGAAAATTACACGAATACAAGTAGCTGTCAAAATCTGTATACTTAGATAAAACGACAAGATAATTTCGCTAATGAATAAATTAAAATCGACTTTCGATACAAATTGGAACTAATTATGCTCGCAAAAGACGTACCTTTTGTGAAAGAGATTGAATTAACGAACAGGCAATAACCATCAGCAAATATTATCCATAGCTAATCAATACTGACACGTGGTTGGAAGAGATCAACTGCTCACGATGCTGGTTTTGTTGCTAAAATTGCTTAAATTTCATTCACCAATAGGTCTTAAATTCATTGGATCTTAGAAGAGGCATTGTTACTGGACTTCCACATCATATTCCCACGATCAGAGGGCTGTCCTGACAGATCAACACGCACATGCGCGTCATTCATTCTTCTGTATTCAGTGATGTGTAATTTTTTTTCGAAAGGCACGATCTATTTATTTGCTTTTTTTGCAAATTGATTGCTAAAATTGACACTAATTTCAGTTAAATATTGAACTACTGTTAAACCCACTGCAGTTAACGCGTTTACAAGAAATCGAACTTCAGCCAAGGCTTCCAAAGACAGCAACAGAAACTAAGTCCACGCAACTTTCATTCGAGGCAGCGTAGGGAAAGCTCAAAGTTCGTTCGAAGTCAAGCCCTAATTTCTAGAAGAAAAGCGAGCGGAACAGCACTCAAAACACACACCAAGCGCCAACTTAAACTGAACTCCATTGCCCCGAAGTTTGCTACAATTTTAGGTGAAGTAAACGGGAGCACAGGCTCCCATGACGGATGTAGGACTTGTCCGTGTTTGAGTCTCACACGGCATCGGCTGGAAATGGCATGAATTTCTAAAATCGATTCAAATTACTTAAGCAATATCTGAAAGAGTTTTTGACGAAACATGGAACTTCAGCAGCACAAATGGGGTAGTTCCCGAAATTGAATCTTCAAGGACGTATCAGCGCAACTAATGTTATAAATTTCAATATAAAAGCAAGAATATGACGCCTTCTCGCAGTAATTGAAAGAAAACGGAAGGGAATCTAAAACTCACGAGTGCTAGAAACTGATAACGAACGGCACCTGCTAAATCAAACGTATCAGCAATTAACACGTTCGCAAGATACCTAGACATGCGCAAGATACCTAGAGCTATAGCCAGCTACGAGCTGGGCTGTGTACTCCAGTTGCCGGTACAATTTAACCTCCAACAAAGCAATTACACGAACATGACTTTTGACTTTGGTAAAGTAACTAACGTGAAAATTTGATACGCAAGAGTCGCGCTGTAGAACAAGGATAGTTATTCATGACCATGAATTACGTAAACAAGTTCCACCTTTCGTGTATTAATATTCATGTTGAGCACCAGCATCGCCCCGGAAAATGAGTTGCAGCACGTCGCATTCCAGCGCACTTGAACCAATGAAAAGCGTTTTTTCATTTTATAGTAGAAGGTTAGAATACATAAACTTACTGTACCCTACAGCTTTTGCATTTTAAGGTTGTGTTTACTCAGTAAAGGCAAAAACAGCGTTTCTTCAGAACATTATCACTGACGAATTTCCTCTCCCCCCACACACGCCCACAAACACACAGCATATCCATCACAAAAAACGTTAGCTCCCTGAACACTTCATTAACAAATAAAAATCCATGAAGTGATTAAAGAAAGAAGCGACGAAATCAACTTTTGTTTCTCAAATTCTCTCAGCAGCTACATTATATTGTGTCGTATAATTAAAAATTTAGAATCGAACCAGTGCACTGAACTTCAAAATTACGCAGACTCTCGCATCTTATTGTCTTCCGAGTTCTCAATTCTTGACTTGCGAAAAGATCCTGAAACAATAACCAGGATAATATGCAAGAAGGATAAAATGAATACACGAGTTAATTAAGAGAAAGAGGCTCATATCGGCCGAATGCTAACTTGCAACGTTTACAAAATTACATTTTCACTTATTTTACGTTGTAAAGACTATGAAACTCTCAATAAAAAATAACGTCTGTAAATCATGTCTATTAAAGTACAAAATAATTAAGGCCCTCTCAGAAGAGCGAATAGCCAGAGGCTCTATTTGACTTGACACGCTGGAAGGTCCAGGGACCTATAACGAACCCCCGTAGGTGTGAGGCAGCTGCTGAAAGTAGCTACTGGCTCCCGGCGAGAAGAAAGACTCAGCAGGACAAATCACGAGGCGATGTTCCGAAACATTAAAAAATTACTCCATTCGACAGGTAGCGAGAAATGTATTCGGTCCATCCTGTTCTTCGAATGTTCGATGAATGTAGTGTAAGATAAAGAGAGAGATCCGTAAAATTGAGGAGACCTTAACAAGTTGACTATGAAGGGTTTAATTGCAGGTTATTATTATTCAACTCAAAGTTAAGTCAATTGTACTGAGCAATTTTGAAAACAGCAAACATTAGCTGGATCGTGCATTTATTTAGCTTTCAATATGTATTTATAAAAATTGAATTCGTAACTACTAGTCGGTTAGCAGCATTATGAAAATTTCCACCCGTGTACACCGGCGGCTGGGCTGACGTCTCTGTCAAGTCATATACAAGAAGGCTACTGACCAGATATATTGGAGCATTATTCTAAGATGCCGGATCAACCCGTGTAATAATTATTCATAGTAGGTGCGAAGATCATTTGAAATAACGACTACCGAACACAAAGGCGGATTCCAAACACTCCACGGATGAGAACTCCCGAGACGGGTTTGAGTAACATGGTGCGGTGAACGGAGACGAAAAGGAATTAAGTAGGGCCGGTTTTTTACTCCTTTCACTATATTTTTCAATGCTTATACTGTTTCATAAGTTTCATTCCTAACGTGCTGTTTGTATTCGCAGGTGATGAGTTAGAAAAACTACCTTTAGCCGAAGAGAGGGCAGAAAACTTTAACACTGGCTTTTAACATCCATGCCATCCCGCCTTAGTCTGTTTTCTTTCAAGTCGACTAGAGAAAATGCTTTGCGGCATTGATAATTTTAAAATCTTCCACAAACACAACGAAAGGAAATGAATAGGAATAAAATCTAGGGCACATCGATGAATGGGATGCACAAATGATGTTGACAGTGTTCAGCAATATTAGTCGTCCACATGATGAGATCTATGTTAATGTTAAACTAGACAGAAATTGGAGACATCGAAAAATGGAACAGGATTTAAGTTTTCTAAAATGATACGCAACGATTTACCCAAGAATTTGATGAGCGGGAATATTTCCAAATGAAATTAGAAACTTGTGCATTATTTCTCACGATTATGCGAAGAACACACAACAAACCACAAACACGTCAAATAATTTTCAAATCTTTCAAGCCCAACAAAGCAATGAAACTCCGATGAAATAGCTCTCAGTGTTTCACGCACTGCACTGGGCAAGTAAGCATACAATCATTTCCAGCATTTATCCTGCAGAACCAATATTTGCGCCGACCGATCGATCACACACACACACACAACCAAGGCGAGTGTTGCAAGGTAGCCTGGAGCACTTCTGGCACCACGCGTGGCACGACATGCACGCACAGAAAGTTCTCAGTCTGAACCAGTGAAAACAGCAATAACTTAATTTCAAAGAGTAACAGATTATAAAATTGTTGCCTCGTTGGTGTTTAAATTCGTCATTATTTAGTGGTTTATATAACATGAAATAGTACACTGAAATGAGAGCTGAAATCCGCCGTAACCTGCTGGGATAGCGTGTGGAAAACTGTTAGCAGTTATCACGAGCTGCAATAGTGTAGTGGAGGCCGTTATAACCTGCCTTAATAGCGCACTGGAGGCCGTCATAAGGTGCCTTAATAGCGTACTGGAGGCCGTCATAACCTGCCTTAATAGCGCACTGGAGGCCGTCATAACCTGCCTTAATAGCGCACTGGAGGCCGGCCGTCATAACGTGCCTGAATGGTGCACTGGAGGCCGCCACAACGCGCCTGAATAACATGCTAGAGGTCGCAATAACGAGCTGGTTATAGCGATGAAAGTATCGAGCGTCAGCTCACACACACACACACGCCGCTCAGCAGAAGCAGTCGTAACCAAGCTGTAATCAGTCGCAAAAATTAACTTAAAATTGAATTCGGACAAAACAGAAAAGAAAAAGATCACCAAACACTTTTAAATATTATTATTATATAAGAAAGTTTTAGCCTCATTTAATTGCACGACAAAGATGTTCTAAGAGAGGAAGGAGGAAGGCACCATTTAGTATGGAGTTGAGGGAACGCGGAATCTATGCACAAGGTCCACAGAAACAGTAAGCTAGGAAAGAAGTTCATGAAACAAGAAAAAAGTTGAAGAAGAAAGTAGTAGGTGCTGAAAAACAGGATAGCAGTGAACCGAAAAAAAAGGTCCGTAACAAAACAAAAACCTATTTTATTACAACAAAAATGAAGCCTACCTAACCTTTAGCTCGGGCCCTCACATGATTCCCCTGGGAGCGCTAATTCCCATAGATACAATAGTTGTATCCCCTTGAGGGGACACTTTTAAATAACTGAAAGAACAAAACTGTTCGTTTACCAATAAAACGATTGAAAAAAGAAGAATAATTGAAAATTGTTGAACCCAATCGGATTTTTTCACGCGTTCGATCTTCGTTAGTAATAATGCCAAGTTAAATAACTCGTTAGAAAGGCACTACAAGATGGTAGTAATACCAAACTCACACCAATTGAAGCGATGATGCTTAATGTTGCAGGAATCTTTGATGCTAAAAAGAAGATAAATAAATTTGAGCTAAAAAGATGACGCCAAAACGTGGTGTAGGTTCATGTCTGGAATTGAGTTTGTAAAATTATACTGACTCTTTATTTAAAATGAAGTAAACATCGGTACCAGGTGTAATAATTCAACTTACTACGTATGCCTGACTCTGATGATGTCATGCTTAATAGTTCTAAGATAAGGATTCCAAGTATTTACTACATTGCTGGATCGACGCTACGGTACACAGCGGCACTTTCTACTGCGTCTACTATATGACATACGTAAACCAAACTAATGCGTAAAGGCACTTTCACTCACTTAGTTCACTTCGAACAAACTCACAACTTGCTGTGTTCGCAAAAATAGCTGTTTGTAGCTTCACGATCGCTCTCATAAAAATAGTCAAAATTAAGCAAGGTAATGAAGTCATTCGAATAGCAAGTCTCTCAGTAAACATAACTCTCAATGAAACGCTCGAGTGGCTGGCCAATGAGACACAGCTCTACTCACTACGATTTTCTCTTTCTGCGAAGAAGATTGTTGATGAAGTACGGACTGAGAAATCGTTCAATATTGAAGAGGCTGATCAATCGTAAAAACATTCAAGCAGAATTAAAAACATTTCGATGATTCACGCCGAACACTTAATTTTTACCCATTCTCGAAAATGTTTACTCAATGATAAAATAACGAGAAAATGTTTGCAGGTCATTAATAACTTATTAAATGATAAACTCGGCAGGTATTACGATTGATCATGGACTACGGCCAGATCGATTATTGTTCATCAGATACACGTTGACACGAGTCACCAGTCAGTATTGCGACTGTAATGTAAAGTCACACTATTTTTCTTTAGTATTTCTTCGAGCTTTCAAAGGAGAATTGTTTTCATCACAAAAGTGTGAAAATTTCAATCCCCATACTCTATCACGATTATGTGAGCGTGTGACTTGAGCCAAAGTTAAATTGCTATGTCGATAGATTTCGCTCTTTGGACGTGCGGTGCATTTTTAACATTAACTACAATGATTTAAAAACAATACCTACTCTAGGTATGTCGATAGTTCGTTTTACTGTCCTGTCATTTTGAACCGTAGTGGCTTAAAACACGAATCTTTTCAAAATACTATTTCAAAATATCACGTCCTTATAACCTTCATGTTTCAGCACTTACTACTTTCTTCTTCAACTTTGGTCTTGTTTCATAATCTTCTTTCACAACTTACTGTTTCTATGCCCTTTCTGCATAGATTCCGCGTTTCCTTAACTCCATACTAAATGGTGCCTTCCTCCTTCCTCTCTTTGGATCGCATTTGTTGCTGGGTAGGGAGGCTAAAACGACTAATCTAATCTAATCTAATCTATAACCTTCATGTATCATTAGACATTACGCTAATGAACACTATAGTACAATATTTCTACTGTAGCAAGAAGTGAAACTTCAAGCTAAAACACAAACTAATTTTGATGATTCTGTTCCATCAGAGACGAAAGACTCACTTCATAGGAATACCTACAATGAAATCCAGGCAACACGCAGGTGAAACGAATCCCTTTCTTGTACTGCACGAACCTGTCTTTGTGTAGCTGAAGACTACGTGAGTGTAACAAGAGACCACCTTCATGTAGGCGAAGACAACAAGCGTGTTACATGAAACAACCTATGTGCAGCTGTAGACAGTATGCGAGTGACACGAGACCACCTTCATACAGCTGAAGACTATGCGCACAACACGAGACTCGTGCCCAGCTGCGGACGACGCTGAAGCAAGCAGGCACAACCTCTGCCGAAGCTGCGGTGCAGGGACCCCAAACGACACTACAAACGGTCCCTGAGAGCGCTCGGCCGCGTCTCTGCGAGATAGACCCTTCTTGAAGCCAATTTATTGCCATCGCTGCAACTGGTGTATCGACTCAAGCCTCTTATTTATCACCCGCTAAGGAAGCGAATCCGAATAGAGATAATGCAACTCAACTGCAAATCATCGGATTCATAAAATATTTTTCCTGCGTTCTCACCCTAGATATAGCCCAGTAGCGGCCCCCTACGGAATCAAAACAGTTTCCATGTACTGTTTGAGCTTAGAAAAGGGTAGCTATGCCAAGTAATACATATTCATCATTTCAAGGATACTCTTTCTATTCTGGAGCAAGATGGTCGCTATGTGCAAGAGCACCCACATTTGCATCGAGTGACTGGACGTAAAATTTTCTGGTCATTTTTAACACGCATTTAGTGCATTTATTAGCTGGTATCTTTGACTCGTTAAAATGCATAACATACGTGTACTATGCATTGAAAGACTTTATGCTTGATTCATTTCAAATTATTCATTTGCACTTACGTACAGAATATGATTGTTCAAACGCGTGATAAGTGCTAAATATTTCGTGCCTAAGAAGGACTCCCCCAAAAAAAAGAGTGATTAACAATTCTCTCTTGCCTCCTGACTTTTGAAAAAGCTTTTAGAATTACAAATACTCCTGGCAGTTTTACGGAAACTGCTAGGATTTGACGAGGAATAAATAGGAAGCAACTAAATTCAACCTGTGGAAGTTGTCACAAAACATCGATGCTCCGTTAGGAAGTGCCAAAAAACATAAATTCTGCATGAGGAAGTACTACAAAACATCTTTGCTGCGTAAGGGGGTCTATGGAAACATATATAGGCCGCGTGATGAGGCCTGTCCCAAAACGTCTGTTCTGCGCGCAGAAGTGCCACAAGAGATCGATTCTGAGTGAGGAAGTGTTTCGAAACATCAGTGCTGTGTGAGGGAGTTAACGAAACACTCCACTGGAGATCGTAGTAGAACTCTACTCCTATAATGCAGGATACGCAGGCAAGCCCGAAAACTCTGCGTGAAAGATGATCAATCATCATAGAGGTATATTTAGAACGTTCAGGGATTCATTACGCTCAGCAATTACACAACTGAAGGGAAAATTCACTACATGTGAAAGTAATTTTGGTGGAGCATCTTTTCATGTTTAATATTCATTAAATTATGCAACTACACTTTCACAAAGCACGATAAAAATATGTAGCTATTGTCGTACATAAAGTTTTGTCTAACTAGCATAAAATTTCAAGAACAAAGCTTATAAGCTTTTCTCGGTATTTGATATCACACACACTCACTATACACAAAAATCAGATCGGATATTAGGTTATGAGTTATTTTAAGTCTCCCTAACCACAAAAGTGTATTCCAAAGAGAGGAAAGAAAGCGGCATCGATTTATATGTAATTAAGGGACAAGATGTGTTTCCGCAAGATGTCTTCCCACAAGATGTGTTCTGTGCACTAGATGTGTTCCCACACAGGAATCACCCATAAAAACCACAAGATTAGAAGTTTATGAAAAAAGATAAAAGTTGAAGATGAAAGTTAGAGGTTTTGAAAAAAGGAGAGAAGTGAATCGAAAGACGATGATCCGCAACAAAAGAAGAAAACAAAACATTTTGATTTAACAAAAAAAAGACCGCTGCAACATTCAACGCTGTACCACTAATTTTTCCCGTGAAAGTGCTAATTCACGTTGATACATTAATTGTATCTTCCTAAGTGAGGAAATCGGCCAAAGCTACTCAAATTACTCTCAAAATCCGATACAAGCAAAATAAAACCAGATTAAATTCGTTGAATTATCAAGCATTGGGGATTGCTTCGGAATGTACATTATGAAAACAGTTTACTGGTACTAAAACTGTCTGGCAGCGATACGCGCCACTGTATGGTCGAATTAATTTGAACTAGTTCCATGATTGGCTACTTGTTTGTGTCACCTGCAACGATGTTGGAAAAATTTCATCTACCGAAAGTCCATCCCCTCTGATTGAATTGACCAGACTGATTGCAACTCGGAAATTTGCTTGCCATGTTCATTCGTAGCACTTGTCTATATTTAAATGAACCATTAGGTTTATTTAACGGATTCTTAACGTACAGTAGAAACTTTCTCGTTGGATAATTAATGAATGACTTTCATGATTTAATAGCAATTTATACACGGCACAGTAAATTGTATTAACTTGATCAAGCGGCACATCAAACTTTTAACGAATCGTGACTATTCTTTGTGTTAAATGAAATTCCGAACGCACGAGTACTAACACTTGCTCATTTTTAAGGACATGGAAGCCATTTGTTGATGGCAATGCATGCAAACTCGTACGAAACACAGCAAGCCCTTAAAAATTACAAACTAGAATCCAAAGTAGGCAATTGCAGAAAAATGAACCATACTATCTATTTATCTAGAATTCCATACAAAAAACGTATCGAATATTCAAGAAATTGTTACAAATTGGGAAGTTGAAAACTACAATTTCCCCACAGCAGCGCTTTTTACCAAAGGACTGGCCACCTACGGAAACAAAATTGAGATACTGTGTATGCGGTAACCCATTCATAAACAAATATATTTTATGCCAAGGCAAAGTTAGACGTCCATCTTATCTATTGCGAATTCCACTGCCCCCAAGTTCGTCTGCTTCTCCAAAAGCGGCTTCCAAAGTCTTACACGAAGTTTTCTTGAAGGATTATAATTGATAGCCAAACGACACTCGTGTAAGACTACGAAATCTATCAAAAGTTTGAAGAGCATCATAGATCTGCTTAGCCAACTCTTCGAACTCGGTATAACTTCGAAAAAAATGCGAGATTCTAAACCTAAACTTTGCAGCCTACGAGGGAGTGTCTGCAAAAGAGCTCAGAACACAAATCTTGTTTTCTCGATAAATAGCGTCAACCTGAAAAAAATGCAGTAAAGCACTGAAAAAGATGTGTTCAATAATTATAAGGTAAAGAGAAAACCTAAAATGGTGCGTAAGTTGTTCATACGAACAATAATAAAATCAATTTTCAAAGAGGTCGTCGTAAAATAACAAAGGGACAGTCCCCCTCCAATACAGTAAAATGAAACACTCGACTTGCAACATTAGCCAAAATTACTTCTATGGAATGAGAAATTACTTGTAAACTATACACAGCGTGTCAAATTATGAATGAGATAATATCTCGGTTACATCAAAATCTAAGGGGTTAATTTATACGAAATGCCCACGAAACGTTGGCATTTTTGAGGATCGCATGCTGGTAAAAAATGCAAACATCCGCTCTGTAAGCAAACTGATATCTGTTCAAATCTTCGCATGCCACCTGTAGCAAATTGACAATAAATTGCTGTAATTGGTTTTTGGCGCAGGTCGTTATTTTAGCATGACCAATTCTAAAATAGGTATTATTATACCTCTGATTCAGTAAAAGGTGTAACATCTCTGTAAATAGCTGAAATGCTATGGTACACTCTCTTAACTGTGAAGAACTTAACCAGTGATCTTACGAAGGTAAGTCACTATAAGGGAATAGTTTATTCAAGAGTTGTTACACGCCGTCGTTTGCTACGAATTGAAGGTGAATGTAGGATGACTCCTGAATGCATAACTGGATGAATTTTCAACTGCGTTAGGTTGACAATTGTGCCAAAAATACTCAATGTCACCATCTGAAAGATATTGCTAAGTTAGTAAAATCAGTGTCAAAGCTTCCATTGACAAAAAAGTTTCTTGTAAAATCGACTGAAATGGGCAGAGGGCAATCTCAAGATCATCTTTTTGGAAATTTTTCTACACCGACGAAATGCGGGCTACTACTGATGTGATGGCTCTGATGGTTTGGGTAAAAGTTGAATGAAAACGGACAGAATCGCCTTCATTGGTTGAAGTGCTAATTGAGGTGGCAGAGGGATTGTGGTTGGGACTGGTTTTATCGGAGAAACTTCAGTTGGCCCATGTAACGTATAAGATGACCTCGAAATGACTTCAAATGTACAGTTTTCTTACAGGAGCACCGTGAAGCGGGGTTGAACAGACAGAGACGAGTAGCATTCAGATAAACATTTTCGTGCAAAACGATGCCTCCGCTCGGAGAGCTTATGAACTCCGGAGTATCTCCAAAACCTGGGGTTCTGTTCGCTTCGTAAGATGAACTGACCCGCAAATTCTCCTATTTAACCTCAGAAGAAAACCAAAGGAACATTCTGTTATGACTTTACGCGAGTGGATGTCAACTCAGAAACAAGACTTGACACATCGCACGAAGTTGATTCACTGGAGCAACTAAAATTAAATTCCATGGATCAACAACATGATTCAAGCCAGTTCGGTGAAAGGAATGCGCATTTAACATTAAATCTTGCTGTTCAATGAAGTTACCATTGATGTTCATTTATCAATTTTCCTGAACTATTCGACGTTCATTGTTCAACAACAAAAATATATGATATCAAGGGATCATATTTTGTGCTCAATGACTCTTAATAATCGTGGATAAATATTTGGTACTCTAAGATCTCCAGCTACTCGGAATGAATGCTACTATTCATTACCAGATACGCATTTGAATTCATTTTTTTCGGATCATGCTCAAATTGTCTTCAAATAAAATCCACCTTATTTGAAACTTCTATGCAAATTCATTGCTTATTCATTGCTATTCATTGCTATTCATCGCTAACATAATTGAGAAAATATCATCGCATTAATTATGTGATACGCAGTATATATAGGTTTCGTATCCGACGCTATTTCTCATAATGTATGATATCCTCCACTTCTCCAGTTTGTTAAAGCTAAAGTGAATCGTCTGTTGTTCATGAAGATGCCTTCGAAAATTATTGACACCGGAAATTACAAGGTATTAAACGACAGAAAATAAACCAAATTACCGTTTTCAATACCTACCGGTTGAACTTCACTTTCATAAATTTCAGCAGTTCGAATAAATTTCCAAACACTTTCAACACTAATCAACGCGTCATAATTTATCCTGCGAGTGCAGCCGAAAAAGAGCACGGTTGCGATGATAGGGAGAGTGCGGTGGGGCGACAGCCGCGGCATGTCCGCAGGAATGCTCCTCGCGGCATTTTTGTTGGCCAGGCGAGTCTGTGACAAGCAATAACGCGGCGGCTTTTGAGCGACCTCGGCAACATTTAGCCAGACGTCGGTCAGGAGGCGAGGGCTCGGGCACGACACAAGGAGAGCAGTGCGCTGCTCTGCCCATCATATGACCGATATTGTCAAGCTGACCAGTGAAGCACTCAACGCAGAAACGAAACTATTTGGATTATCGATACTAGTGTTTACATTCAACATTCGTTGTCAAAAGCAAACATACCTTTAAGAGATGTAAGAGGCCTTTAAGGGACTACTTGAACGTTGCTTTGTCCACTATGAGGAGTCTATTTTCCCGCTGGTCAGAGGAGCAAGCACACACAATTAAAACAGATCTATAGTTGTATCGATACTAGTGTTTTCATTTAATAGTTGCTGTCTTTGGCTCGTTTAAACCATCAGTAAACGGCCTTATATATAGTGCAATCGGCTGCTGTGTTACATGTTGGAGTTGGCAAGCGAACATGCGTGTGAATAGAATTTGTTTATTGAATTCAAAATAGGTAAAACGTCTTCATTCGAATTTGAACGTAGGAACTGTCAGGATGACACGCAAACATCTAGTTCTGGACTCAATATAAAAATTGTTATGCAAAAGTTAGAGCTTAACGAGGTACAAAAAATTATATTACGTTGAAGTGTACAAATTTCCTGGCGATAGCAACATGTCGACCGGTTCTCCTTGTGGCGAAATTGCAGCATAAACACAGAATATCAGCTTAGTGAGGCAAATTGGCCATCATGAATCGCATGACGACTGCAAATGTTCGATATAAAGTCGAGGGAGCAAACAAGACTCACACTTTCTGCCGAAGAGATGTGACGTCTGTATTTACATGCATTGGAGACCAGCTTCAAGAGTGAAAAACAATGTTAGCTCTTACTCAATTCCACTTTTTTCTGCCAACGTCCGCTGACAAAAACTAGAATGAAATCAAGTTACTTAGAAACATGCAAAGACTGCGCGCTATACCTTGAACATCAACTCCCGGTAACTCTTCACTGCCGAGCTGCTCGGACGCAACGAATACGAAACAAAAAAAAAGACTAAACATTCATGAAAATTCTAAGCGGCAGTAAGAATACTAGAAAGAGCTTTGCAAAAACGTATCTCAGCAGAGTAGACGGTCGCCTTCGTTGCAAAGACCAGGGACCAGCAGCGCGCACGTGCGCATGCAGATCAAATTAATAAAGATAAATACATGCAACGAATATCTGATGTACTGTTTGATGAGACCAAGGTAAAACGTATTTCAAATAAATATTTGCACATTGCAGTATATTGGCGAGTCTAATATATTTTGATAGCAATGTATTTGATATTGCAATGTATTAGTGAGTCGAATATATTTTAATATAAAAAATTTAATGCATAAGAACATTTTGTTAATAAAAAGGCCAATAATGGGGATTGGCGTTCAGCTCCCACCGGAATTTCCGATGTACAGCCCGGCCAAAAATATTTGTCTACTCAAAAGTACGACAATCGGAGAGGCTCAGGACAGCACACTTGGTGATAATAAGGCTACTAGAGTGTGAGAACTGAGAAGTTTTCTTCTGTTAGTAATTCTCAACTATCGCGATTTTCCTTTGTAAAGAATTGTGTCAGAAACGCACTTGTCATGAACGTATTGTCGATTACGCATTAGGAAGGTTTCAAGACATATCCAATTTAATGAAGAAAACATAAAATGAACATTTCCAAGCATCTACAATGAGAGCATGCAAATGACAATTAGAAAATACATTTAATGCGAGTTAAGAGTCCGACGGGATTTCGAGCATTTTTTTCATAGCGTCAAGTCATCAGTGAAGAGCATAACGTTTCATTCTGTAATTTAAATTTTCTGAAATCTCAAAATTTTCCGAATGCACCACAGCGACTAAGCTACTGTTTAATTATAAAGAAAACAAAGTACTTAGAAAGACAAAATTTAACAACGAAGAAAATATTACAAAGGTCCTAATGTAAAGTCTAACTTCTTTCTGAGCACCTCTCTGTAAGTCATCTTCAAATAAATAAATGAATTGTCATGAGCTAAAAAAAACTTTGACTGATTCAATTCAATTAAAAAAAATACGACTGAATGCATGAGGAAAAAATATTTTTATCTGTACAATAATGCAAGAAAACCGTACAAAAAAATCGCAATATCAGAGAAAACTGCTCCTAAACATCAAGAAATGTTTTCTTCCCTTGAGAAATGTTCCTCCATGATGTACAACGGGATATTTTCACAGGATCATTTGAAGGAAGATCTACATAGTCCTTCACATAATAGGTTTAAATGAGAGAGGGCGGGAGTTGGTAGAGAGGGAGGGGAGTGCTGATCGCCTTCACAGAGACGGTGGTAGCGAGTGGTCGACAAACACTACGTATTCCAAAAGCGAGGTTTGGCTGAGACCGCCAGTACGTAATGCTCGAGATTGCTTTCATTAACGGGCACGAGCACGTTCGGGATGACTCTAGACACATTGGCTGGTACCAATGCATACGAAATGGATATCGACTACGTCCTTAAACCTATTCTATCGTTTATCAGAACAATGATCAGGGAAACGAAATTCCTCCATCTTCATAGACGATTAAGGGAAGTTAAGTTCAGACGTTAGACCCTATTTCTAATACTCCCTACAACATGAGCATAATCAATATTTCAGAAAAGAGATGCTAAAAGCCTTGCTGCTCCGAAAACTGTTCGCTACGTTAAGCTCAATAAAGTTCACAATGCGCTCCCCTGCAAAAATTAATGCAATTGAATACCTTGAAGTTCGTGAGGTGCTTTTCATTCTTTCATTTAGCCAAATTCCATTTGGTAACCGCTTTCGGCTATGCTTAAAAACTGAATCAACTCAATAATTGGTGTTCGGGAGCATACTATGAATCATTGAAGCTTTCTTAAATAATCGGGGCTTTAAAAAAATTCCTTTCTCTTACGATCTCATTTATAACTCAGCATGTTCATTTAAAAAACCATTTATGTTCCTCAATATATGAAAGCATGTTCCACTACGGCAAATAGAAGGTCCAGCAACGCACAGGATGCGTAGTTCACATTCTGAGTGTCTCAGATTAATGACAATGCTACACAAATGCGACCTTATGAAAAGCCTGAGAAATGTCAAGCGATATCTAAATGCAGAGATATTAGATATTCATGTAGATATGCAGAGATTTTTGTAGATATTAAAGGCGACTCAAGGCCTCCCAATCTGGTAACCATCCAACCAGTCGCGTTGTTAAAGTTTCGCTCCATACGTATAGTAATGATCGAATCCCTGGAGCGTTTTAATCTATTAACAGATTTCAACGTGATAAATCAACAGAGACTCGTAAGGAAACACTTCTGTGATTTAAAGATGAGATTGGTTTAAGAACTCAGCGCTTACTGTATCATCTAACCTGTAATAATACCCGTCGTGTGATTATATATCTGTTCGGTGTCCCCTTCTTAAGAAACATAGGATGCCTGAGTGTGCAGTATCATGGATACCGAACTCCTCAGTGTAACATTGAAGGATGGCCTTACATGCATGGATATGTTTCACATTTTATTAGGATAGGTTCTCTTAGGATAAGAAAGGTTAGGATAGCTGAGGTTAGCATAGGGTAAGTGATATTGACGGATTTTTTTCACGAGTCCACCCTGCTTAACGATGACATTGTCCGTGGAAATTCCACGGGTCCTGCTACTACCTAACAACATCCTTGGTTTATTTGTTTGAAGTCCGCTTCTTCCATTTTTCTGTCATGGCTCATAAAGATAGCCATCTAAACCGTATCTGTGATACGAGTTTCACCACTGCGCAAGTACAATAATATTTCGATCACGGATCCTGTTAGGAATTAAGGATGGATATATTTGTTAGTCATCTACGTCTGGAAATTTGTTCAAAAGAGGTATTGAATCCCGTCATTCTTGTCGGGCCGTGCACACTAGTTTACTCATAATCTCTGAACTGGCAGAGTGGCATGCAGAAATGATGCATTTGAATATCAGTGATCCGTAGAAATAAAGAGAGCAATATTCTCTCACATTTAAAATATTCTCGGCATTAGATTGTGGACAGTTTTCAAGCTGATTATTATTGAACAGAGACTATTTTGGGGAAACGTGAGGCAAGCGATTCTCTCGACACAATACTGTGGAGCTTTAGACCTCTTTGCTAAGTATTCACTGATTTGAAATTGTTTTCAATCAAGAGTAATAATTTATCACACCCACGCTGAGTCAAGTAATCCAATTTCGGCCTCCGTTTCACAGATTCAAGTTTCATTACATAGGTGAGACTACCAATGCTTGCCATCAACCTTTGTCACTTTTGATAACAATTATTCCCTTCGACACACAGAGTAATTCGTTATGAATTATTAATGTCTTCTTCTCCTAAATTATTTTACATATTTGTCAGGGTCAATATATATGTTTATTGAGAAAAGCAAACCCCTCCAGTCTCTCAAGTTTTTACCGTTTTAAGCAGCTATAAGTAACTGACAAGAACGCATGGTCAAACACTAATTCTTTCATACACTTGGAAACAACCAGAGAAAGATGATTTTAAGATGAGAAATCCATGATGTTCTTCATTGATCTACCGTTGCTTGTAACTTTTCCAATACTATCAATGGACCGAATTGAGTACTCCCCTTTTTCAAGAAAGAGTTGCTATACTTGCAGGCGTCATTTGTGAATACAAATTTACTCGAAGAAACAAACGAGAAGAAAATAAAGCAAATACAAACCAATGTGTTTACAATAACACGAGACTAAGAAATGTGATGAGAAATACGTAATATTTTCTTCGTGGCTAAAGAAGTGAACGAGAGAGTGTTTTCAATAGTTTTAAAGTATCAATAAGCTTGATCATGACACATCAAAGGTGTCCATTAAAGCAATTCTATATCAGCTCCGACGAGATAACAGGGTACCATCATAGTTAAATTGAACAATTTTAAAAGACTTCACATAAGTGTGGCTGTAGCGTTCAGCCAATGTAGGGAAGGCAATTCTTCAAGAAGACAATAAGCGCCTTTAAATGAGTCGAAGATCCAGGCTATTACCAAAGCAATACAGCTCCAGCCCTCTTGATTCTGCGGATATTTCTGTAACTTACTTTCATCTTTTCCACATTCTTGACACTATTGGCCTGAACGCGGGAGAATGCAAACTTGCCATAGACTCAAAATAATATGGGAAGGGGCGAAGTAAGTGAATTACTTACACGAGTAATATTCAGCTTACACGTGTAAATAAAATTTTCTTAATTAGTGAAAAACAGACTTTCTGGTCAGTATATGATGTGAAGATGTTTTAAAGACACTCATGCTTTATAACAATACAATTAAATAGTTAAGAACAGCGATGGCTGCCGATGAAATTAACGTTAAACTAACTGAATCTTTAAGACATAGAAGTTTTAAGATTGGATTGGATGTTAATTTAAAGGCCCAAACTGCAACAAAGGATTTCCGAAGAGAGGTATGAGGAAGACACCGTTGAGGGAACGAGGAATCTGTACACAAGGTGCATAAAAACATTGGGTTGAGAAAGAGGTTTATGAAACAAGATCGAAGTTGATGAAGAAAAGGATATTGAAAAACAGGACAGCAGTAAACCGAGAAAAAATGGTCTTTTACAAAATAAAAATAAACCTATTCTATTTCAACAAAGGGAAGGCCCACTGAACCTTTAGCTGGGGACCTCACATATTCCCTCTGGGATTTATTAATTCTCACAGATCCTAGAGTTTTATCCCCCTGAGGAGCCATCGAAATTTTAAATACAAGCTTATCAAGTGTAGTTAGCCATTTTCAGACACTAATGAAGCGGAGTGTAAGTAACTTCGTGGCATGAATGCTTTCCTCGCATTTTCGACCATAGAAGACTCACGTTTGCATCTTGAAAGTTGAGCATTTCCCATAATATGCATTTGCCTTCTTTTTCTTTTCAAATTATTTCGTACGTCCACATTGAAATAAAGCTGATCTACGCATAAAAAATTCGTAAAAACTCTAGAGGGTTACTGAATTTCTAGGACTCAATCACACTTAATAGGCCTTCAAGCTTATAAGAAAAGCGGGTCAACTTGTCTGTACTGCAGACACCGAATTAGCCAAATACGGAAGAGATGAAACCTGGTAACAAATCGGAGTCGCTCTGCACGACTGCATATCTCAAAATCTAGTCAAAGACACCAGGATTTATTTCACTGACGCAACACTTCGTCTTGTGGAGACAGGCGGAAGTTTTTCTAAAAAAATAAAAGAAGGGCTCCGAGAGCAGGGTTTTTATAGGCCTCTTAAGGCTCTCCCAGACGACCGATCATAGCAGCAGCCATGACAGAAGAACAAGGCAGACTTTGAGCCGGCGACAAGGAACACGTACAACTGCTACCACAGCTAGGCCATGGCTGAACTTTCATGAGGAGAGGACATTGCGCTTTTAACAAAAAGCTAACTCAGGAGAGAGAGAAGGACGTTGCCCTTGAATTATCCACAAGATGGTTCGGAAGATGAGCATGAGAAGCGCATTCAAAACTGCACGAACTTCACATCACAAGAAGCACTGAGCAGCCAACGGGTATTGCGAGTTCGAACGCGGCCGTTAAAAGCCTAAGCTGGCAGAGTTTGCTCTCAGTAAACGGGCTTTAGTGCAAGCGAGTGTGAAGGCAGTTCAACGTGTGTTTTTTCTAGACGGTAGAGTGTTGTGCTTCCTAACAAGATTAGTGAAGAATTTTCTAGCGGCGAGAAATGCTGCTAGCTCCGGGGCAGCCAGCCTTCCTCCCTGGAGTGGGTGATGGATGCGCTGCTCCAGCGCTACTTCAACCGGGTGTAACATGTTGCTCTGCGCTCCAAACGAATATATATTATACCTATATATACGCACACATATACGTACATAAATAATGTATACATATATACATGTATACATACACGTGTGTGTATATATACATATAGATCATGGTAGTTGTGCTTCTAATTTTTCTATGAGGTTGGGCTTGAGAATTACTTTTATGTATCAAGAACAGAATTACTTTACGGCGACAAACCAAAAAGCGAAAAAGTATATATTTTAGCATCAACACTTGCATGAACATAGGACGCAAAAACTTTGGAGAAAATACGTCGAAGAAACCATGCAACAAATCCTTGAGTAAAAATTGAGCGTGCTCAAATCAGCATGGTGTGTGGCTGAAACATCGTAAAAAATATTAAATCCAGGTCGAGCGAGATGTCAGCCGCCATCTAGGAGCCGAGATGTCGTTTGAGGCTCGCTGCGGACCCGTCCAGCTAACGAGTTGCACAACTCGCGCCGCACCTTAAAAAGACACGTGAAAAACACAGCAAGGATAATTTAAGCAAAAAAATGCATTGATGACTGGGCAAAAATTCAGCGAAATGCACGGAGTTGGCGAAGAAACTAATCTCAAGTCAATGAAGCAGGAGCTCTAATTTAATAAATTAGAGGCGAGAGGCTAGATGGCCTGAGAAGGAGGCTTTGGAAGCACTTGCAATGCCAACAGAATTTCAATGAGATGCAAAATAGGCAGATTTTCCGCCGCCTGGCACTTCAGCATCACAATGAGAGGAGGACGGGCTCAAATTCAGGCCAGCTGACCAACAATAAATTGGCTCCTGCCCTCTTTCTGGCACCCGTGGGCATGATGAGTCGGTAGAATTTGAAAACAATGAAATGTGAAGTATCACAAAAATTCTACAGAAAATTGGAAGCGATAAATAATCAGCTTCGGATTCATTTCACATTTGTTTCAGATCGTTCAAAAGAGCCAAGACGCAAGAAACCATTTAAATTAAATGTACCAAATACGAATAATTTACAGCATTTATTCCTGGTAATCCAAACTTTGGGCATAAAAGTAAAAATGAAAGAACCATAGATTAAGCTGGAATTAAAATTTCATCTCATTGAATGGTTCCTGGAGCGTTTTGCATGAGGCCGGAACAAGGTAAGGCGAGTGCATTAGGCGCAGCACGGCGCGCTAATTAAGGCAGCGCAGGCAATGACGGCGCCGCTAAGCGCCCTCAATTATTGCGTGTAGCGGCCTCGCACGGACGGCACGCTGGCGGCGCAGGTTGAGCTTGCCTGAAGGTATAATTGATGTCACCAATCGGTACCTGCCCTCAGCGTGACTCCAGAGGAAGTGCAATCAATTTCCATTCAATTTTGGATTGGGTTAAATTCGAAAAAAGTAAATTTGATTAGATTAACCAGTTTAAGCCTTCCTAAAACACAGTAAAAGTGTCCTGCAGAGAGAAAGGAGGAAGGTATCATTTAGCATAGAGTTAGGGAACGAGGAACATGGGTACAAGGTATATTCCCACGCAAGATTCTCTCTGCGCAGAGAACCAATAAGTTAAGGAAGTGGGACTGTGAAACAGAACATAAGTTAAATAAGAAAGTCGAATGTGCTGAAAAACAGGGCAGCAGTGATCCGAAAAAAGTGGTCGTTGATAAGACAAAAATCTAACTTAATTCAACAAAAGGAAGCCGACCTAACCAATATGCCTGGACCTTACATTTTCCCCCGGTGCGAGCATTCAACTTTGAAAACGCCTTCTAGAGTTCAATAATATATTATTGAAGGGGATTTGTTTGGCCACGAAGCGGTTGGTGTGGGGACGAACGAGTGCTGAGTTGCTGCTCTAGTGGCGTGTTCATGGATGATCTCAAGTCCTGATTCGCGTCTGATAAAAGCGCAAAGGCTCAACACTTGAGCTACAACTGCTTGTGTGTTGCCATCTGAAAATTTTCCAGTAATGTAGCACGCTAACTTCACTTTGAGACGAACAGTTCACAGTTCACACACTATAACTCGTAAAATCACATTTTCACTTACTGTAGTTCTTACTAATGACATTCATCCGAAGTTGCAGCGATGAAGCCCACTACTTGAAAACCTTGTACAGCTTGTAAAGAAATAAAATTTATTTATGACTTGCATGCCATTCGGTCGTCAAACTGACCGCAAGATTGAGCGAAGGAAACAATGAGACAACAATGTGTCCGTTTTCATGACGGTCATTCTACCTTCTCACCACCAAACAATTCTCCTATTTTAACAATCTTCAGTTACATTCGTGATTAACTGCAATACAATGCCGTAAATAAATTCTATCAATTAAATTAATAAGAATGATGTACAAGAACCTAACAGTTTCAACTGTTCCCTTTCCAAAATCGCAAACATAGACGTCTTTCTTATGATTTTAAAATTACGACTGGCCCGCAATACTTAAACATGAAATAAAAATGATTGTAAAGACAGCTTATTAAAAAATTGTTTTAATTAGTGAACGTTTCGGCTTCAAGCTCAAACCATTATCAACACCTTTAAAAGATAATTGACATACAGAAAATCAGACACGGCCAAAAGACAAAAGAATACAACTTAAAATAGTGCAAAAAAAACAATCAAGAGATTATATTGTAATTAATTATTGAAAATCAGGCTTTTTCTAACTGGAATGATGACATCATTGAATTTAGAGCTGGTTTCAACTGTTTAATGTAAAGAGATTCTAGTATATGTAGGGCGTTTCTATTTGAACAGAAACTTAAAATTGAAAAATCAGATTTGCTTACTATTACACTACACTGCTCAGCGTGATCCCTAATGGCTGAAAAGGATGGCTTAGCTAAAACTCTACCTGTTCTGGAGCTCCTACCAACGTGCTCGAAAAATCTAGTTCTAAAACTACGCTGGGTGCAACCCACATAGCTAGGCCCGCACAGCAGGCAACAATACTTATAGATTATGCGAGAGCACAGTTCAGTAGGAAGACGGTCTTTAAATCTAAAAAAACGAACCTATAGTACACTTGTTCGTCGATATTGGAATAAAATCTAAGCAATTGTAAAATTTCTCCCCCAGCTTTGAAACGTCACTGGCTAGCTTCTCGGACTGGGCACCATAAAAAAGGAAGTTACAATAGAATTTCTTTTTCTTTACAGTTGTCTAGGAGTAGGTCTGTATATATTTTTTGTCTAAAAATAGCCTTATAATTTTAGAGATAAGGTTATTTGGAAAACCATTGTGGCTGAAAAAAGTTTGTAGAAAATTAAATTCATCATGCCATCATGTTTCAATCATGTTTCAAAAATCTTTCAAATTCATCATGTTCCAATCTACCTTAAAACATGAAAACGTGTTTCAAGGTAGATTTTGTCGGCAAACAGAAGGTTTAGGAATGGGATTGCCATTAGGACCAACTTTCGCAAATATCTTTATGTGTCATCATGAAGTGAACTGGTTGTCTGAGAGTCCGCTAGACTTTAAGCCAATCTTTTACCGGAGGTATGTTGACGACACTTTTGTTATATTCCGTGAGGAGTGTCATGCAAGGAAATTCTTAGACTACATCAATTCCAAGCACGCTAATTTGAAATTTACGATGGAAAGTGAGACTAATCATAAGCTTGCCTTTCTAGACTGTTCAGTAGAAAAACAAAATTAATGATTCAAAACTTCTGTTCATAGGAAAAATACCTTTACGGGCTTAGGCACTAGCTTCTTTTGTTTTCGTAAATTTAGATCGAAACTCAACAGCATTATAACATTGTTGCATCACGCATTTCATATAAGTTAAACCTATCGCAATATGCATGATGAATTTAATTTTCTACAAACTTTTTTCAGCCCCAATGGTTTTCCAAATAACCTTATCTCTAAAATTATAAGGCTATTTTTAGACAAAAAATATACACTGACCTAATCCGAAACAACTGCAAAGAAAACGAAATTCTATTGTAACTTGCTCTTTTATGGTGCCCAGTCCGAGAAGCTAGCCAGTGACGTTTCAAAGCTGATGGAAAAATTTTACAGTTGCTTAGATTTTATTCCAATATCGACGAACAAGTGTACTATAGGATCGTTTTTTAGATTTCAAGACCGTTTGCCTACTGAACTCTGCTCACGCATAATCTATAAGTATTGTTGCCCGCTGTGCGGGTCTAGCTATGTGGGTTGCACCCAGCGTAGTTTTAGAACTAGATTTTTCGAGCTCGTTGGTAGGAGTTCCAGAACATGTAGAGTTTTAGCTAAGCCATCCTTTTCAGCCATTAGGGATCACGCTGAGCAGTGTAGTGTAATAGTAAGCAAATCTGATTTTTCAATTTTAAGTTTCTGTTCAAATAGAAACGCCCTACAAATACTAGAATCTCTTTACATTAAACAGTTGAAACCAGCTCTAAATTCAATGATGTCATCATTCCAGTTAGAAAAAGCCTGATTTTCAATAATTAATTACAATATAATCTCTTGATTGTTTTTTTGTACTATTTTAAGTTCTATTCTTTTGTCTTTTGGCCGTGTCTTATTTTCTGTATGTCAATTATCTTTTACAGGTGTTGATAATGGCTTGAGCTTGAAGCCGAAACGTTCACTAATTAAAATGATTTTTAAATCAGTTTTCTTTACAATCGTTTTTATTTTAAAATTGGCAAGAGTGCTCCAACCTAATTTAATGAAACTTAAACTTCCTTTAAGCGGCCATTTTTAGCACATAGTAAGACGTAGCACAAATACGGGCTGTTGTGTTCGGCAACTGCCAGTTTGCAAAGCAACTCCGCCGGCAAATATCAATAACTTACGTCTGTTGAACTAAATTCCTCCATGGTGTGCAGCAACAGGCGATTGCGTAACGTCGTTTGAGTGCATAGAGTAGCGAATGGCCGCTACAGACATCGTACTTACGACACATTACCTGGAAATGTTCTTCTTAGATGACTAGTTTCAGGATCATGCTTCCCTTACGACTTTCGCTTACTGGCAATCACTTCGGGAAATGAGAATTACTCTAACAACATTTGCTGCTCGATTTTCATTCCATATTTTACAAATAAAAAGAGACTCCGCGAAGTGGATGAGCTTTATTTCGAGCTTCAGGAGCGATCAGCTAGCTCTATGTCAAGATCAATTTTTAACAGGAAAGAACCATCACTTTTTCCAAACCATATAACGCATTCCCATAAAAATTCTTATAGTTCACACGCGCGCTTAATTGCTGTCATTGGGAAATTCACAATTTTTTTTTTAATTAGCGCATAACTGACGAGAACATTGAAAGTTACGCCAGCGTGCTGCGGATATGAAAAATCGCAGCGGAAAAGTTGGAAATTTGAAGCCTAATGGAAGGACTACCAGAGGTCTAGCATGTGTTAGTATAAGTATCTGTGTTCTAAAGAACGATTATGATGATGACTAAAATGACTAATGACTAAAATGATTATGAAAAACAATACGATAAGTTATTTGTGGCACAATGAAATACTTTTTTCCTTTTGCCCGAGAGCAAGTGAAAATAGGTCCATAAGACGCAAGACAATTAAGGCCTGGTAAAAAACTGCACGTCATTACGAACTCGAGCGCCAAACCTTGCGTGTGTCACGTCAAACCCGTGTGCTCAGTCGCTGGTAAAGTTGTGCATGAAATTTAAATGTCGTCGAATGTTCACATTTTACTTGGAAGAAATATTGAAATATTATTTCCATATGTTTTATCTGTACGCAAATGAGCTTTCAACAAAATTTAAATTCAAAACATCAGCTGAAAACTTACCGTTGGTAAGTGCAAAATAGTTTTAGTTACAACGAACGCTCAGTGAACCGAGCAAAAGTATGAAAAATTAGACCGCCTAAATAATGCAAAAATCATTTGAGAGACCTAGTTCGTAAAGAAAAAAACCTGCGTACGCGAGCAACATGAATGGAGTGTACGTTCATTTATTACAAAAGTTTGTGGTCAGCTGAACAGCTTCATGTCTTGAACCGTACAAAAATGGTGATTTTAATTTCGCTCAGCGAAATATAATGTATAATATACACATAACCTGCAAGCTCACAACAATTTTAAAATTTGCTTACACAATGAGACTACTGAATGCGGAAACACAGAAATCTGATTTGCACTCTGAGATTCCGAAACAAAAGCGTGAATAAGTCACGCACTGCACTTTCTGATACGGGAATGAAACAAATCAACGGTACAAAAATAAACTATCGTTTCGGAACAAGTGACAGCATGACGTAGTGAGCTGCGTCAAAATATAAAAATGAAACCGAATAAGAAAGCTCCTCCGCTTTTCACGTGAGGCAGTCGAGACGATGGGTCGGCTTAACAAAAGTGAGTCGTAAACTGCTCATTGTTTTAACTCTACAGCCTTACGAAACAAAAGTAGGTGCGCAACTATGACCTAGGTGTCTGTCTCCTGATCTAGCACTTGACTTTGTCAACTAGGCTCTACGCTTTCGTATGCTTTCCAGGAAAGAAGTTTCCGGTTGGTCTAGAAGCAACTTTAGCCCATGTTGAAATCATCTTACCTAAGCTCGCTGTGGAAGAGTTGGGGGCAGAACCATCACCAAGATTTCAGGAAAGCTGCAACGTCATGCATCAGCTGTGCGGTAACTCCTGTTCGTCACATCACGCTAGCTTGTTGAATGTTGTCGCGCATGGTCGAGGTTATCGGAATGTTAACTCTTTTGTGTTATGCTTGTCCGGCAACTTACGCGCTTCTCGATCCGCAAGAAAAAAACATGTTCACGAGATAGAACGATATCTACCCCTTCAGATGAAGTCTCATCTAATCTACAACATCTTTGACCCTTTCCAATTTCAACAATTCGAGTTCGCTGTTCCTATATTGAGCAAACTGTTTTCGATGGAGATATGTTTGCATGTGAGGTTGAGTACTGGCTGGAAACTGTCGTGATCATTACGTAACTAGTCACACAAGACCACGAACGTACCAACTATCACTAAAATTAATGTCAGTCAAACAACATTAAAGGCACGTTATGACATAAACGCAAATCATCTTTGACTCATTTTCTTAAATCTTTAATTAGTGTGCAGAATTAAGACTAAGACTATGTTTATAAAAATTAAAAGCCAAGATAATGCTAAAAAAACAGTTCTTTTACTAAAAGAAATAAAATTTCAAAAACGTTTCGGAGACCAGCTTAGACATCAGTTCTGGAAAATATTGAAGATAAATACTATGTAAAAGGTAAGCCCTGATCGATAATAAATTCCAGACTTTGTACGTGCGAAAATAAAATTAAAAAAAATAGAAAACAAAGACAACTATATGCTCTAAATATCTGAAAGGGAGTTCTTCTTCCATTCATTTTCATCTTTAAAATTATATTTTGTCACTAATTTTACTCTTTCAACTCATCAGGGAACCTGCGATGTCAGTTCAAAAGGGATGAGATAATTTTCTCCTTCGGAAAGGGTTAGCCTTCAAGAGTAAGGTAGCAAAATATTTTTTACACAGTATTTTAGTAAGTTTAAGGATCCATTTCCATCGAAAAAATGCTCTTATAGAGGATGGAGAAGGAACCTGTTTATAACGGAATGAGAAAAACTTAAAATCTAGAGGTGTTTTCCCTGTAAGGATAACGTGCACATAGAACAAGCTAGTTAAGAAAGAAAGGGATACAAAACTGAAGAAGAGATAGCAAAGAATGCATGACAACTGAAATGAAAAGTGAGCACGAGAGACGAAGTTCTGAAGGCAACCTATTTCTGAGGTTACGTACCATATGCAGTATTCCCCTGGGGGCGGCAGCCCCTGTAGAGTAGGGACTAGCGTTGCCTGCGCTGTGCATGCTGCCTGCCGGCAATTTTTTTTTTTGAGGAGGATGAACCAAGTGCGAGCTACGGTAAACCTAGCGGGCATAATTGCTACTCAGCCATGAATGCGTGACGCAAATGAACAAGTTCCAGAGAATTTTGCGCAGTTTTAGGAGAACCAACTGCATCAGTTATCAAGAACTTCCGAACAAGTGTTACAGTCTGTACCTTCTGCAGGTTTCAAGGATCCTGCACTCGCAAGCGAGCGACCTCCACACTTATGCAATTGATAAAAAGACCAAACATAAAAAAATTCCCCACTGGTCCTTCCTCAACTGAGAGGCAATGGTGACAGGTGAAAAATCGTGGAGGCATTGTCCAGCCTAATTAGTCTGCTGCGTGCGAAATGTGTGAATTAATTTGATCGTGAATTAAGTGAACCATGAGAGCAAAATCCGTGCTCACCACAGACGCAATTAACTATATATTATTCTTGAAAACATCAGCGCTCAGTAAACGGATATGAAATCAGCTTGGCTAGAAGAACTTAATTTCCAATAAACTCATCATTCCTGTAAAAATTATTTAAAATCATTCTCTCACGATCGCTATTGTAGGATAAAACTATTTTCCGAAAAAAAACATTGATTTTAGTAGTCACCTATATTGAAAACTAACATCAACTGCAATTTTATTAAAATACCAATAATCGTCACTGGTAGTAAGACCCGTAACGGACACCAATGCTCATGGTACGAAGAGGCGTTCTTTTGAATAATTCGAGTGGGCATCTCTAACTCCACTCCCAGGGCACATCTTACGTACATATATTGTACGACTAGCAACTAGCTTAAAAGATTATTAATATTTATCGGTTACCAAAAAGTTAGAAGCAAGACCAATAACAGAAATCGTATAACTTTAAGCAGGCAGTGACGCTATGGCTGCAATGATTTTAATTATTATTTCAGAGGGATTTTGTACACACGAGAAATAAACCATAAAAACCTCAATGGAGAAACGCCCCTCGCAAACTTCACAAAAAATGAACATAGGAGAAAAAATAAAAAAGAGATCATTATAAACTACGGCTAAGGTTAGCTGACAGTGATCTTCTGCGCGCATTTGCAGCTTTGTTGTGCCGATATCGACACGGAAGATATAGAAGCAGAACGCTAGTACATATTCGTTCATTAAGCTGGTTTAATATTTTTATAATCTTGAGCAAAGTGATTTTTCCTGTTGTCGACTAGAATACCTTTTAACTTTTCGCACAATATTTCCTGGTCTACTATGTGCAAAAGAGTAGTAATTTGAATTAGAGTTAAAGTTTATAAACGTTGTCTGAATTATTAAAATTCGCCAAAATGTACAAAATTATAGCGTTAAATAAAGCCAAAATTGTACCAGGTAAGTCAAGCTCGCAGACGGGAAAAAGTGGCTTGTCTAAAACCTGGATTCTCAAGTGAAGTCCAAAATGCGAGTAGCCTTGGAGAATTTTGCATTGTGTTCGCCTCAAAATCAAGGGAAAATAGGAACTAGAAAGAACGCAGCACAAGGCGGCGTAACATCTTTTTTTGTGAGTGGAAGCTTTGAAGTGTCGGGTGTTTGGATGGCTTCAGAAGAAGTTCTTACGCAAAAAACTTCAGGATAAAATGCACCCGATGGACAAAAGACGTCAGAAGACCGTGACAACCAGCACCAGACAAGCCACTCGGACGTTAAAAGACCAGGAATAGGATGAAAGGAACGTGCGCTGTACTGCAGACACACTCGCATGGTCCCGGCAAACATGATAAGCCACGGAGACGATGCCCAAAGCCCAGCGACCGAATAGTGTTTCTGGGCTAAGAGCACAAGCCGACATCACCGGTATGCTGAAAATGCAGACCAAAATAACACTGTCGAGATGATAGCAATTCTTAAGCTATACCTTCACGGAAATGCTATTAATTGCGAAGAAGATTACGCTGGAACGCTCACAATCCAGAGGCTCGTTAGGTGCGACGGACCACAAAGCCGCGCTCAGCCGCCCTGGCAAAGTGTAAAGGTCAAGCCGGCAAGGAGCAAGAGCCCTGAACACTGCCCTTAAGCGGGCATCTTAGCTAACCTTCGCCCAGCCCCAGTGTTAGGTTGCACAAATGGTAGCTATTCACATTTTAAGAATTTTCCCAAGCCTAAGAGAGAGCTAACAACTAATTTCACCATGGGCAAAATAATTTATAATCATCTACGTTATCGATAACGTTTCTGCTGCTCTCAAAAAAAACAACAACACGAAATTCAGCTAAATATTCACGGAATGTGCTCAAAAATGTCCAAAGGCTGTCAATGTTCTATAAAATTTTGAAGACGAGCTCATGGAGGTATGATCAACTTTTCTATACTTATCAATGCATGGAATAGCGAACTAGTGGATTCCTTAAAAAATTTACGATGTCCTCAAGGAGAAATTTTTCGTTAATGAAATAGACATGACGAACATATTATTCGCTACAGCAACCCCTGTTTCGCTGCTTATATTGAGTTGGAGAGGATCACGCGAAGAAACTTTCAGATCAAATGATCAAGATAAACTAACTCAATTGAGATTGCAGAGTCGAAGTTACCAATTCTGACACTTGACTTCAGGCAAAGTTGAACATCCAAGATAGACGTGCCCGCACGGAATGTTAAAACTTTACGGCTTCCCCCCGGCAGCAGTCACCTCATGCAGTCACCTCCCCCAGCAGCAGTCACCTCATGCAGTCACCTCCCCCAGCAGCAGTCACCTCATGCAGTCATCTCCCCCAGCAGCAGTCACCTCATGCAGTCATCTCCCCCAGCAGCAGTCACCTCATGCAGTCACCTCCCCCAGCAGCAGTCACCTCCCTCAGCAGCAGTTACCTCAAGCAGTCACCTCCCCCAGCAGCAGTCACCTCCCTCAGCAGCAGTTACCTCATGCAGTCACCTCCCCCAGCAGCAGTCAACTCCCCCAGCAGGAGTCACCTCATGCAGTCACCTCCCCCCAGCAGCAGTCACCTCCCCCCAGCAGCAGTCACCTCATGCAGTCACCTCCCTCAGCAGCAGTCACCTCATGCAGTCACCTCCCTCAGCAGCAGTCACCTCATGCAGTCACCTCCTCCAGCAGCAGTCACCTCATGCAGTCATCTCCCCCAGCACCAGTCACCTCCCCAGCAGCAGTCACCTCTCCCAGCAGCAGTCACCTCTCCCAGCAGCAGTCACCTCATGCAGTCACCTCCCCAGCAGCAGTCACCTCATGCAGTCACCTCCCCCAGCAGCAGTCACCTCATGCAGTCACCTCCTCCAGCTGCAGTCACCTCCCCAGCAGCAGTCACCTCCCCAGCAGCAGTCACCTCTCCCAGCAGCAGTCACCTCATGCAGTCACCTCATGCAGTCACCTCCCCCAGCAGCAGTCACCTCATGCAGTCACCTCCCCCGGCTGCAGTCACCTCATGCAGTCACCTCCCCAGCAGCAGTCACCTCATGCAGCCACCTCCCTCAGCAGCAGTCACCTCCCCAGCAGCAGTCACCTCCCCCAGCAGCAGTCACCTCATGCAGTCACCTCCCCCAGCAGCAGTCACCTCATGCAGTCACCTCCCCCAGCTGCAGTCACCTCATGCAGTCACCTCCCCAGCAGCAGTCACCTCATGCAGTCACCTCCCCCAGCAGCAGTCACCTCCCCAGCAGCAGTCACCTCTCCCAGCAGCAGTCACCTCATGCAGTCACCTCCCCCTGCAGCAGTCACCTCATGCAGTCACCTCCCCCAGCTGCAGTCACCTCATGCAGTCACCTCCCCAGCAGCAGTCACCTCATGCAGCCACCTCCCTCTGCAGCAGTCACCTCCCCAGCAGCAGTCACCTTTCCAAGCAGCAGTCACCTCATGCAGTCACCTCCCCCAGCAGCAGTCACCTCATGCAGTCACCTCCCCCAGCTGCAGTCACCTCATGCAGTCACCTCCCAAGCAGCAGTCACCTCATGCAGTCACCTCCCCCAGCAGCAGTCACCTCCCCAGCAGCAGTCACCTCCCCAGCAGCAGTCACCTCTCCCAGCAGCAGTCACCTCATGCAGTCACCTCCCCCAGCAGCAGTCACCTCATGCAGTCACCTCCCCCAGCTGCAATCACCTCATGCAGTCACCTCCCCAGCAGCAATCACCTCATGCAGCCACCTCCCCCAGCAGCAGTCACCTCCCCAGCAGCAGTCACCTCCCCCAGCAGCAGTCACCTCATGCAGTCACCTCCCCCAGCAGCAGTCACCTCTATGCAGTTACCTCCCCCAGCAGCAGTCACCTCACGCTGAAGTGGCGGCTCCACAGAGTCCGAGCTTCATATTCCACGGACTATTCCGAACGCGCGTATTTGAACAGCAGAAGTGATAACCTCTTGCGATGAAAATATTGTAGAGGGGGTTTAAAAAAAAATTATATATCACTTTTAAAGGATATGCAATTCGAAATAGAGAACCAATTTTAACATGCTTGGTCTTATTGGATGCAGAATTTAATTCTCCATCATACAATTGTAAAACTTTTCCAAACGACGGAAAAGTTTCATCTCAAGAAGCAATAATATTTCTTATTCAGTAAGTGTTGTAATTGGATTTCGTAACTAGATTTTGTAGTTCAAACCTTTTCGAAGGAATTGACTGATGGTTGGAAAGGACGTATTTAAGTTATTTCTTCTATACAAAAATCTTTGATTTTCTTGAATTATCGCGGAAATCTGATCATTATTTTCTTGAATTCTTGCAGTTCTTTTTCTTCCCCTTTTAGCCTTGTTCAAGTTGAGTATAGTGCGTTCATTATAAATTTGGGCACATTGGGAGACATAGTTTGGTTGGAGATGATCTGCCTGGAAAAGCTTCTATAAATAACTGGAGCACTTGCTTGTAACTTCTTGATGAATGCACCAATTTACAATAAAAATTAGCTACTCAAATGTTAGTTGTATCTTGAAGGGATTGAATTAATTTTTCTATAAATTCGAGAGCATATTACTATGTATTTCACAAGATAAGTGAATCGTGTTTACAGCTAAGGATATGATAATAATTGACTTCTGCATTCTATAAGATCAAGTATGTTAAAATCGTTTTACTTATCTCAATTTTATTAGCATTTAAATGTGAGTTATAATTTTGTTAAACTCCCTGTATAATCAGTAAAGGAAGGAATGATAAATTCAAAATTGCCTGCTAGAACACTTTTGCTATTTTTAGTAGTCGCAATAATTGTAGTTCTTTTTCAGCTATCAAGTGATAAAAAATAAAAAATGAAAAGCCCAATTCTCCCTTACTTAGATTAGAAGAAATGAGTTAGGGTAAACCTCAATCAAGAAGACTGTCTACCCTAAACACATCAGTAACAAAAAAAAGTAACATTATGTACGGAATTAAGGGAGCCCGAATTCTACGCACAAGGTGTGTTCCCACACAAAATCCCCTGCGCATAGAAACAAGTTAGGAAAGAAGTTTGTGTAACAAGATGAAATTTGAACAAGAAAGATTTACGAGCTGAAAAACAAGACAATAGTGAACCGCAAAAAGAAAGTCCTTAGCAAATCAAAACACTTGTTCTATTTCAAATACAGGGAGACCTCCATAACCTCCGCCTCGGGGCCTAGCATCTTCACTCTTGGAGCGCTATCTATATAATTCCCACAAATATGGTGCGTCTCCCTGACGGAGTCCACACTGTGTTGATCGGAGATTACCCTTACCAGTTTCATCGCTGCATGTATGGCTATGCTGCCAGTCACAATGTTATAATTTTATGTATTGATGAAATTCAAGCGATGGAAGTTCCGTGCACTAATGTTTCATGATCGATCATGATAATCTCATTTCTGACATCCCTTTCACAATACGTAGTCATATCATTTAAGTTTTTAGGTGTTTAGGCAAGCGCATACGCTGCTTTGTCGAGCGAGTTGAGTTACGAATTTTAACTTTTTCCCCAATTTACGATGTCTATCAGCACTCAAATCATGTCAGTAAAAAGAAAAATTAAGTTTGGTTGAAAGAAAATAGCGAACATGTTTACATAACCGGATTTTTACAGGGATGTACGTATTTATGTTAGGGACTTTGATAACGACCTAATTATATCATTATTTCCTGATTATTTTTCGAAAATGAACTTGGGCTCAAAGAGTCCATTGAAAGTTTTTAATATGTTTTTTTGTAATCGCTTTTTTGTTGACTTTTCTTCGAAAGAAAGACTTTCGCTGACATGTGCTTATGAACATCCAATTTTTATGAGTTATGCAGGTTCACTAACTGGAGCAACGATGCCTGCTGACCCTTCCAAAGACTCAATATTTAAGTAAAAGAATATTACCACCAAAGGCATGCTTTATGATTGTTCTTACCACCATTTTGAAAGAGTAAAGAAGCGAGTGCGTGTTGCTGCAAAATCAATGATGAGGCGCTCACGAGTTATCCATTGTTTATTGAAGTCACAACGGTACGCGAAAACCTGACCCGAGGGGAAGTTATCATGAACTGCTGATGTAACTGGTCGAGTTGCCGACGGCCATTGCCAGCTGTTATTTTGCGTCTCATGACTACTGTTACCTGACATACGGCATACAACAATTTTTCAATTTAATTTCAGTAAAGTAATATCCCCTCCATCACTGAATAAGAACTGCTTCACTGGCTGGTATTATTTGGGGACTTGCATCAGATCTACTAACATCTGCCGAATGGAAGGCAGTTATCCACACTTACACCTCCGACCAGAATTAAATTCTCACGGCTTCTGCTCAGAATCCAGCCCAGCGAAGACCAGCACGCAGCACAGCGGGGGTCCAAGCACTCCTGCTAGGTCGATGTGTTGTACCTCTGCTACGCTTCGGAGGGGGAATTACGAGCTCATATAAGACGATTGTCGCCAGGCGCAGAGCAATTCAATGACTCGTAAAAATACAGACCAGGACACGCAGGACGCGGCACTTTTATCACTTTTAGTAGAATTTGCACGCTCCATTTTTAACGCGCAAATGAAAATGAAGGTAAGGAAGCTAAAAATATTCTTAGTGTATAAATAACTAGAAAATGAATGCGCAAATACGGCAACTAATGAATGTTAACGTGCCCTAAACTAGTGACAGAAACTGGAAATTACTGTTTGTCCAGAAGCCAGACGAGTTCCCTGAAAATATTTTCAGAAGCTGCATATTTAGTCATCCTCATGTCTTGTAATCAAAATCATTTGCTTTATAAGATTAAACATAAAAAAGATCATTTATATTTTTAAGAAAACTAGAGCTCAGCGTAAATTTTACGCTATTACCACTAAAGGGCGTCATGACAATGGAGTAAATGAGAACCGCCTTTCACGTAAAAAATATTTTTTCGCCTCAAAGAAACGAACCATTAACGAGAAGAGAGTTGAAATATTTAGAAACACGACAAGGGAAACTCATAGAATTATAAATTGCGTGCCATTTCAGACCCATCTTCTTTAGAAATAAACAAGAATCATGTATCCAAAAATCTACGTCAGAACACTCACGAATCGTGGGAGACACGATACATTTCACACGCACACATTCAGCTTATCACTATGTGAAAATCGCACGAATTCTAACAGTCAGTGACGCGTCTGCCTTATCGTTCGAACCGTGTGTTGGCTATAACTGTTTTGCGTAACTATACAAATAAAGAATAAATTCGTTTCAGTATAATTTGCGTAACTTTTGAAATGAAAAGGACGTGCGTTAGCTTACTTGGGTGAAGATATTCAGTTTTGTTACCCAAAATAAAAATAATTACTCGAAAAGAAATTTTCTTACCGTGGTTCACAGTAGAATTTTGCGACACGCATGTCGTGTCCCAATACACTCGACCTAAAATACTGCTGGAAAATAGTGACCTTTTCCCGTTCCTGAAACTGTACATTAAAAAGCAGTCATTAGATTAATACCCAATTAATATCAATACTGAAAAAAATATCTCTTAAATGTGTAAGTAATTAGTGAGAACTAAAAAGGGGCAAAAACAGATTATGTCACCTCAAAGATTAGGCAGATTTGTCGAAAGAAATTGATCCTCGACTCAAAAAAAAAAAGCTTTACGCTAACTGAAATTGCAAGGCTGGCGGCATTCACACGTTACCCAGAACTTGTGCGCGACGTTGCAGTAAGCAGTGATATTAATACCGCTACTGTTACGCGACTCGTGGTAAACTGGCCACCTACAAATTCTCCTGACAACAAAATACCTAAGGCCAACTTGAGCTTTTGCTTTTCTCTTGCAGAACACGAGGCCACCCCACAGCGTCACCCAACAGAGCCCACCTGACTGTGCGGCGGAGGCTATTGGGCGTGGCGCGCGGACCGGAGGACGAGCAGAAGCGAGCGGGTCATGTGATCAAGTAGCAAATGAAGAAATGCTTCTGAGTTCTTATGAACTAAAGAAATGAAGCCTAATTTTACTTAGCACTGAATAAATTATTTTTCCGTATTTGAACTGCCCCAAAACAAAATTTTACTGACGACAAACCGGCAGAAAACATTACCTCACCTGATTTCTGAACTTGGCTGTTCAACATTTCCGACGCGGGACAACAGACCGTCAAGAGTAGATTTTAACAATAATTTACAGGAAACATTTTCTTCTGCTATTTATTGAAGCACATTCGCTGCCGCCTCAACTCCGTTAAACTCGAACTCAAGACTCGCGTTCTTGATGTCTGGGACAGTCTTACTGCTGTGGTAACGCACGCTTAGTTTTGGGGCTCATTGACCTCGTTGAACAGGCAAGCAGTACGAGCGCTGGAATCCTCCTACCTCAGTGAGACCCAACCACTCCCATGAAAATTAATCGTCTAATCTAAACGGAATATTTGGCTCATCATATATGAGATTATAGTTGATTTATCGGTTTACACACGCAAGAAATAAGAAAGGAAAAAGTCGGAATCTCAAATTGAAAACATAAACGAAATCCTAACGACCATATCTACGATGGAAAAATTTAAAAGCGGCATCTCCTAGAAAGAGCCGTCCAAAGGTAAACTGAAAGTAATGGGCAGGCATCAACAGCTTACTTCTTTCGAGCCAGCTAAGTTTCGAGAAGTTGGCCTAAACTACATCACCTGGGGAACAAAATGACCTTCTCATACGCACCTTCAAATTTGGCCGAAGAAAGATGAGTTCTTCACTAAAACGTTAAGGCAATTGCACTCATGCGTGAAGCCACGCATAGTACGACTTCACGACTGGAAGAAGTTCGACTTAATTTCAAGCGAGGCTTTTTTTGGACCATATTCTTCTGGAACGTTTCATCTAAATTTACTCCTTGAGCATGACTTGAGAAGATCTCTGTCTTTGAGTTTTCAACAGATACGAAAGCAACTCAGTACTAATAGCTTCATGAGAAAATTGGTAACCTGTTCATTCTACCATGTGAATTTACCAAGTTTGAACCAAACACAGATCAAAAGCAAAACTGATTCCGACCACTAATGATTAACATCAACAATAGAAATAGGAAGTCATCCTAAATTTCCTTATATCATTCAATGCGAGAAGTGGACATTTTCTTTATACCAAATGAGAAGCTTAGTATGAGCAGCACACAAAAATAGCCGCAGAAATTGTCAAACAAATTTTCGACTTCACTGGAGCAGCCTCGTAACGCCTTTATTTGAACGGTTATTAGCAGGTGTCGGAATTCATTCGGTCGGTTAATGTAAACATTAATTCAATGAGCTACTCCACCAAAAAAGATGTTCAGGACAGTTTCAATTATATTTCCATTTTATTCGTCATTCCACGTATAATTTCGGTACGTGCGCGAGGGCAGAAGAAATACTGGACTCGAATCACAAGCGCTGGAATCTGGACTTTGCTTGTTACTTCAAAGTAAAGTGTCACCTACGGTAAAATCTCTCTTCCAATTTCAACAAAGCTCTACTTTCGCTGGCACACCAGTCTCACCCAGTCCAATTCTCGGAGAATGAGCCTATGGGGAGAAATACTGCTTCGGAAGCTCACAGAATTTTTACACTCGTCAACTCTATTTGGAACCATTTTTTCTGTTGACAAAGTTCCTTTTACATAAGCGCAGCGTTTGCATTTTGTTTTAATCTCGCATTAGTGGCAGGAAATTTGAAGCTTTGAAAATAAGTCTCAAAAAAATATTAGGCAATGAAGTCCTATAGTACGAGTATTACATTTTTTTCATCGTCAAAGAAAACAAAGTTTTCTTCCAAACATTTTTCTAGCTTTACGGCATACACCAGACAATATTGAGCAAAAGCTATAAGCTGCTTCGAACATTATAGCTCAAGAAACGCTCAAGAAAGTGCTTTTAAGTTGACATCACAGCGACGAGAGATAAGCCGCGCTGTGATGGAATCACAGCGCATTAGGCATCACCATGACACAGAGTGAGCAACCAAGACTCGCGCTTCCACTTTATGCAAATTCGAAGAAGCGAGCATTGAAACATTCCTGCACGGAATGCTCGCGTCGCCGTGAACGGGCAAAGATTTGTCGTTCCAGCCGAGAAATACAGCGAAGCGAGCAAACTCGCAACAGATATAAGGTAAAGTGGCATCATTGAAGAAAATGCTGGCGTTGAATAACATGAAAATACTTCGTTTCCCTCACAATCGCATGTGAATGCATTAACGTACAATATTTCAGTTATATAACAACAAATCACACTATTTCGCTACTGTGCGTTCATTGGCAATTTCGAGCGAAACTGAGCTCGAGAACCCCCCTGCGAGCTGCGGGAAAGCGACGCTCTGACAAAATAATTAGGGCGGCGAGGCTGCGGGTGCCCCCCAACCCGCGCAAGATTAATTAGCGCAGAGCGGTCATTAAGGCACCAGTAATTCAGTTTTTCCTCCACGGTTTCTCGCTGCGTCGCATTGTAACATTGCACCACACTGCACTACTTCCTTCTGTAGCAGTAACTCTCGATTGAGGTTTGAGGGAATTTCGGCTCTTTCCATTTTGAAGAAAATCTTCCGGGTAAATAGAATTCATTTTCAGTCATATTATATACTGTGGGCCCATGTAATTTCCATTCGTATTGAACGGTCCTGCGAAAAAACGCGAAATCATAACCCTTACTGCCCCTGGGTGGGCATGTACGCACGAATGGTGTCATGCGAGACACAAGACATTAATGTCTTCGGACCTTCTCATGATAATTCCTGTTCTAATTATTGTGATACATCGTGCTAGGCAAGTTTTATAACAATGGTAAAGAATTTTTTATATTCTCTGCATTTTATCGTCGATAACTTAAATAAGGTGCTAGCTAAAATGGATTCACACACAGCTCTTGGAAGGCGAAGCGCTCAAACATAATATCTAGGGGATACGGGTAGTCAACATGAAATGAAATTTAATAAAGATCAGATTTAGGAAAAATAGAACTTGTAAAAATTTAAACATACTGATGTGTTGAGTCCAGAAATAAATTATGATCACATCTTTGTTCATTTTATAACTTTATTCAATTTTATATCAGAACTTAAACTAATAGAACAATCAGGTCAACCCACAAAACAAAGTAACATGGGAGAAGCAATCAAATTTGCTAGTCGGTGACTTCACGTGTTTCAAGAGCGACTTAATTCACGTGTTTCATTAGTGTAAACTTGAACTATAAAATTGACCATAGAATAAATCCTCGAATCCACAGCTACTGGACCAGCGAAGAAGACGAACAGAGTTTAAAAAAGATTTTTATCTGTAAACAAAGCATGACATTTTAGTCGAAGCAGATATTACCACGATCATCAACGTTTCAACTAACTCGGTTCTGATAGCGCCGTGATAATTAGCGCAATTTCTATTGTAATGCATAAAAAACATTGTGTTACTAGGGTAATTCATCAAATATCGAACTGAACTGATTATCGAACAACTTTGGAAATATGCGCGTAATAAATTTAGTAAGCATCCAAACTTGCTCAGTGCCAGTGATCTTACATCTAAAACTCCTATTTTAGTGATAAAAACTCATTTCTGTGAGCTGCCAACTGCTACCAGCGGTTGCGAACGCATTTTCTGTACGACCCTTACAACTTGGTCGAATTTTTTCACTCGAAAAATCTTACGCACCTCGGGAAAATTGCGACGGTTTAATTGTTGTTGGGTCACCGTCAACCTTCCGTCATAACTAGAGAGTAGTGTTGTCATATGATGTTCTGTTGCTGTATTTTTTTCTTTTCTGCCAAAAACTTGATAATTATTCCATGTTCGACATCCAGTTCCTTTTTCATGTCAGTATTAAATACTGAACAAAGGTGTTCGAATCAAAATTCCTTAAAAATCATGAATTTATGCCTCGAACAAGGCTTTTCGATTCTTAATTCTTTTAAATAACTGAATCGATCTATTGGACGCCTGTTTTATTTCATTAAAATATTGTGTTAACGCTTGATAATAACATTGAATAGTTGAAGATGGGAATTCTGGTGAGGGGCTATCAATCAGCTGCTGGTGTTAAGATCATCAATGATTCGTCTGGCTACATTTACTGATGATCAATCCCTTGCCAAGAAAATTGATGCAAACATCAATAATAATTCATTGACGAGTGCTTTACACTCTACTCCAAAAAAGGTCACACAGGTTGATGATCACAATGATGGTTCAACAAACACTGCAAATGAAACATCGACATCATATTCAAATTTTGATAACTCTCCATTCAAATGCATCTTGAAAATAAGTAATGAGACAGTTATTTCAAACAAACAAACAAAACAAACATCGGCATCATTGGGATGCTTTATTTCCAATCAAGCCTGATACAAATGATCTTAAGCATTGGTTTTTCAAATGTCTTATAACTAACACTATATATAGGACACCATGACGGTTCCTCCGTAAAGCCGGTACCCATTTCCGACACCTGGGTCGAGTGGGGTATTGTGCTTGAGCTTTCCCTTATACCCAACGGGGAAAATCGCAGCGCCAGCGCCGGGATACGAACCCGCGACTCCAACATACAAGTCCGATCCCTTAACCGCTGTGCCACCGCGAGCATTTCCAAGAAAAGCCAGTGCACCAAAGAAAAAAAAGAATGAAAGAAAAACGTTTATTTTCCAAGTGGCCACATTAGAAACATGTCAACATATTGGGTTTTAAAAAGTTTCTTAATCTAGGACGTCCTAAAACAAAAGTTCCATACGAGGAGTACTAATTGACAAACCATCAGAGGTGTACAAATAGAAAAGCCATATGAGGCAAAATAATTGACAAACTATACGAGGTGTACTAATTGACAAACTATCAGAGGTGTACAAATAGATAGACCATACGAGGCATATTAATGGACAAAATATACGAGGCGTACTAATAGACAAACCATACGTGGCGTGCTAATAGTCTAACAAATGTTCCATACGAGGAGAACTAATTGACAAACCATCCTGTTCGAATCAAAATTCTTGTTCGATTCATGTTCGATATTGATGAAATTATGTTATTAAAGAATTCGATTTTTAGAACAATAAATAAATTCCAACAATCTACGTTGTCTTTAAAGCGACATCACAGAACAAGAAAGCAACTGTTCAAGAATAATCTTGAGGCCCGCAACAGTTATTCAGAGCAAAAGTTACCGATTTATGAAGGTTGTTTCTAGACACACGTGGTTTCTGTTCGATATTTGATGAATTACCCTACTCGTATTTCTGTTGAACAATACATGCGTACTGAAATGAAGCGACTCAATCAATCAATCAATTAGCTCGCTCCGCACGACGCAAGTCTAGCAAGAAGGCTGGGTTCATCAAGGAACTGGACTGCAGCAGTGAGGCACACGGTGCTGCGATTCGTGGAGAAAAATCCCCGAGTGCAAATAAAATTCTACTCTGATGAAGGTTTTAGCATGAAACTTAACGTTCAATGTAGACCACAACTGTACGTTTATCTGTACTAAAATGACCGTGTGGAGTGCATTCGGCAGTTTAAATTCCGTGTTTTCTTAGTGCGTTTGCTCCAAAGATGGTTTTTGCACCAGTGGAGCCTCGAGATCAAGTTTATAGCTTAGCTGAATGCAGGTTTCTGCTCACACCGCAAAATCTGCGCGTTTGTGCGCGATCAAATAAAGGAGGTAAAATTAAATAAAAAACACAATTTCGAGCGAAATCATCAATCAATATTGCGACCCACCATCGCTTGGAAAAAAAAATCATGTCCTCGAGCATTCATTTGAGTGCTATCGGATCAGTATGCAAACTTTGAACATTTCGTGAAAATTCAAGCGATTGTAATTGTTCTTTTGAGGGGTCAAGTAAAGGCCAAATATTGAGTATTTTTGCCTCCTCTCTCCGTGTTCCGACGCATGAAAGGGGCTGGCTCTTGACCATCATAGCGCGCGCGTATGATGTTGAATGATAATTTTCATTTTTCAATTTCTTCTGAAACATAAAACTTTGTGTTTCGCAGAGATTTTAGGCAGAGCAACTCGAAATTGTAGGGACCAATTGGGAAGAGCGATCCATTAATTTAATTCTAGTTTTTGGAGCTTATCAGAGCGCACAGAAATCTTTTTAGTGCCCAAAAATTTTTCTTTCTTGCTCGCTGGGCTTCTCAGCTTAAGTAGCAAATGATCATTTGTAGCCGTGTTTCTGCGACCACACACGTACCACTGATATTCCGTGCTTTAACATCGCAATAGTTCGACTGTTTTCTAGCTTTGAAAGTTTGATAGATACCATTTTTGCTTCTGAAAAGCAGGTCAATGAAAGAGTGAAAACCGGGCTGCTGAGGAGCGGCGCATCAGAAACATCACCTCAACGAGCCTAGGGAGCTCACTGAAGTATAGTGTGCCCTAATGCAATCTATCATCACTAGCGATCACAAATTTCCTCATAGAAAGGAAACGTAAGCAAAACCCAGTAAAATCACATGCATATAATTTGGTCACGGTTGCAGAGTTGGAGGGATAAATATGCAACTCCGACTCCACCTTTTTTGTATTTTGTGACTCCGACTAAGACTCCACCAATTCGCAATTTTGCTACTCCATCTTCACTTATTCACAATTTTTACGATGAATATTTTAGTTCATAATGTTCGCAGCCCTGGCAACCTGAATAAATTTTTACATTCTTTATTTATAATTGATATTTGAATGGGAAACAGTATTTATTTATCAACCCGGTGATTAAATTTTCGAGCAGTCACGTCATTTTCGCTCCTATAGAATGTCTGACACTCTACGCTCACAAGAGGCGCATCGTAAGGACTCTGAGCTTGGTATGATGTAAATTTTAGACCTGAGTCCTCTTCAACCTTCCATATTTCCAGTCCTGTTCCCTTTGAAATTTTTATGGTAGGTCCGTGAGAGGATCGAGCTCCTACATTAATGAGATAAAAAACACAGACGAAGCTTTACATGCTCGAGAAAAATCTCGCTCCCGCCACGCGTTCAGAAGGAAATACATCACGAATGGGAGAACAGATATGAGCAATCTGTTGAATTGATATTTTATAAACAATGGAGAAATAAAACAAATTACGGCAATTTTTTATGAACTATGGCATGAACCTCCGTGAAAAATTCCCCCAATAAAAGACCATACATTTGAAGAAAAAATAGTTGTTCGACTGTACAATAGTTTAATAAAGGCAAAAATGTCCTCGCAAATTGAGTTTCTCATTTCGATATCAGACAGTTGAAAGAAGCAATCGAATTTGTACTTTAGTTTATTGTCATGACGTACGTACGTTTTCTTTCCATTCTTAACAATATCACAAGCATAATTATATACAATTTTCCGCATGTCTTAAGTGAATCAATTAGATTAGATAAATTAGCTGAGCCCCCTATTCACAACAAACGTTTTCCAAAGAAAGGAAGAAGAGAGGCACCATTTTGTATGGATTTAAAGAACGTGGAACATATGCACAAGGAATCCCACACAAAATTACCCGAGCATAGAGACAATAAGCTTGTAAATAAGTTTAAAAGCTGAAGAAAAAAGTACTAGGAACTGAAAAAAACGTAGTAGTGAGCCGAAAAAAGATGGTCCTTAGCAAAATTAGGAATCTTTTCTATTTCAACAAAAAAAAAGGTCTCCAGAACTACTTGAATCTTGCGACCTCACATTTTCCTCTTGGGTACGCTAATGGCTACAACAACATAAGTTCCATATTACTGAGGGGAACTGAGAAAAACGGACCCAATATTTGAGTGTTAAGTGAACCTGTCGAGAATAAATTAACAAAGATGAATTCCGTTATCCGGTTTAACCTCAATTTTCAAACAAGGATTCAGAAACCTAGAAACAGATTTGGCTTTTACGACAACAAGACGCTCAAAGAAATGTGAGACTACGCATAACTGTGAACGACAGTTGCCGATATTTAGGTACAAAACAGCCTCGATTAAAGCTACGAAAACTTTCCCACAAATGACATTCGACGCGTAATTTAATTCCTGGAGCCACTGCCATGAGTAACATGATATTTTCGTTCATTCCAAAACTCGAATGCAACATTTGACCTTCTTATTCCCATGTGTAATGATTTGAACAAGACTGGTTTAGATAAGCCCGAGCAGCCACTAACCCGCGATGCCTGCAGACTGGCAGCAGAGGCGGCGCAGCGCCTGCGCTGGCGGCGACTGCCGTGATGCGAGGCCCATCACTTGCTTTAGTTGCTCCTGACGGCGCAAACGCACGCAGGAAATTGAGCCTCGTCAAATTAAACCAAACCATTCGCCACCAGAAAATATTCCAGATAAATCGGTCAGAAGGAGCGCCTCCGAGGATGCACGAGGCCAATTCATCAAGAGAGATAAGTTTAAGGGTTTATTGCCGCGAGTTAACCAGTGATTGAGGCCTTGACCTTCAAGTTAACAGCATAGATTGAATAAAAGCGTGAAAATAACGAATGAAACACTGAGTAACAGCAGGCCATAATACATTAGATATTGTTTTAAAAGTTTCGATTAGATGTACGGTTGAAAAAAAAAATTAATTTCATCTCCACGTTGTTTCACCACATGATATTTGAGAGTTCAAAGCATAATACGAAAATAAGAGTGAGAAAATACAATATCCATGACACGTAGGCAAATAGTAGCTGGGTAATGCATCAAATACCCCAAACAGAATAAAAAACTCTACAAACAGAACGTACGCTCCGAACCCACTTCGAACTCTACGAACCACAGTTATACTGACTGCGTTCGGGCGAGCCTCTAGTAAGGCTGATGATTAACATAACTTCACGAAAAGAAAATTAATTGGAAGTGAGGCTCCTCATGGAATTGATCGGAGTTATTTACGAAAATGGGGCTCAGGATAGGAAACGATTAAAAGTTTAGACCATTCTGAGAGCGTCCTAATGAGTAAAATGCAACGAGCAAGGAAGCTAAGGGCAGTTCAACCAAGTTTCGACAACACAGCCGGAGCCAACTGTTGCGATTCGGGAAATAGTTGCTCTAATTGCTGGACCAAAGGCAACTACCTGGGATTCCTGGTGAACGGAGGCAGCGAAGAAAGGCGCCATCTTAAATGAACTGGAGAGGTAGACCGTGGTTAAGATAATGTCATGTGAACAGATGATAAGGAAAAGTTATCAAAATATTATGTTCTCAAGCACAGAAGTGGAAAAATGAAGTTTCTAAGAAAATAAAATCACTTACAATGACAAGAAGTATTCAGTAAAAGGCTTGAAAAACCCTAGATTTTAAATTAAATTACCTTTTCACTCAAAGAACCAGATACCTAGGCTTCCATGCAGTGATGAGACGACTAATCGGAATCATTTTGGAAGCGTCCATAAGTCGAAGATTTTCCGAAGACGAGTAGAAGTGAAGGTAATGTAGGAATCATACAATAAGTTAGATCCTCCAATACTCATGCCTGGGATTATTTTGGGACAACGGAAAATTTGTACGCGATATAATAACCTAGCCCATTTTCCGTACAAGTCATGAAAAAAAATTTCTGAACAGACAAATATAGAGTGCTTGCTCTGAAAACGATTGGTCATGTATTACTCGCACAATCGTCCATATGCAACAGCATTTGACAGCATTGACAAAGAACAACGTCTATAGCAACACGATGGAACAGCGTTAGTAACCTTCCCAGGGTTCACCTGTAAATAAACTTGCAGATGCAGGAGAGTTCCAGACAACAGGACTCATACATGCCCGGATGTCAAGTTATTCCGATGTCAAGTCGTCCGCATGAATATAGGAAAATTAAAGATTCATTGAAACGTATATTCCTTTATTGCATATAAAGTTTGTAGGAACATTACAAACATAGGAACGTTTGCGAGAATTGCAAGTTCACATTGAAAAACGAAACATCATGTTTGTGGTTAGACTAAGCCAAAGAATAACACTTGATAAATTAATGTTTCCACGATAGTAAAAAATATGAGCTCTATTTTACTATAAGTAATGTTACTGGTTTACACTTTACTGTAAGTAATGTAATTGAAAACGATTTTAATGAAATCATGGTAAACAATGCTAATAATATTCATTGCATGTCCGGTTGTCTTGTGAGTCTGATTGTCAGGCGTCACGGTTGTCACGTGTCCCGGTTGTTAGGCGTCCCGGTTGTTAGGCGTCCCGGTTGTTAGGCGTCCCGGTTGTCACGCGTCCCGGTTGTCACGCGTCCCGGTTGTCACGCGTCCCGGTTGTCACGCGTCCCGGTCGTCACGCGTCCCGGTCGTCACGCGTCCCGGTTGTCACGTGTCCCGGTTGTTAGGCGTCCCGGTTGTTAGGCGTCCCGGTTGTTAGGCGTCCCGGTTGTTAGGCGTCCCGGTTGTTAGGCGTCCCGGTTGTTAGGCGTCCCGGTTGTCACGCGTCCCGGTTGTCACGCGTCCCGGTTGTCACGCGTCCCGGTTGTCACGCGTCCCGGTTGTCACGCGTCCCGGTTGTCACGCGTCCCGGTTGTCACGCGTCCCGGTTGTCACGCGTCCCGGTTGTCACGCGTCCCGGTTGTCACGCGTCCCGGTTGTCACGTGTCCCGGTTGTCACGTGTCCCGGTTGTCACGTGTCCCGGTTGTCACGTGTCCCGGTTGTCACTTGTTCCGGTTGTCACGCGTCCCGGTTGTCACGTGTCCCGGTTGTCACGTGCTCTGGTTGTCACGTGTCCCGGTTGTCAGGTGTCCCGGTTGTCAGGTGTCCTGGTTGTCAGGAACTCTAGTGTACATCCAAAACTGCATAATCAACAGTGTGCGTAATACAAAATTTTTTAATTGCAATAGTCTCATCTAAAAATGAGCCTCATCAACGCATGCAACTCACTGTTAAATACTCGTATGAATGAAAATGAATACACTCATTGATTTATTGAAGCGATAGATCTTCCTCACCTTCGTCTGTTTTAGGTTTTACATAATTCAAATGTCCTCGCTTCCCCTACTTGTTATGAAGCACTCGTTTTAATTTAATTAGAAGTGGGGTGTGGGAGATTGTTGCCTCTGCATCATTTTTCTAGACTGCATCTTTAGAGCAAGTGAAAAAAAGGAAAAAGAAATTTAAAATGTCTGGTTTTTCAAATCAAATTTTCACGAAACTGCGCTGAACGCCAATCCCAATTTGTTTTGACGTAACAAAATCAGGGCTGTGTTTGTAGTATTACAGAGATCTTCAAATAAGTCATCACCAGCCACAGCTTTGAATTGTTGAACTTCTTTTCAAAACACCCCGGCAGTTTTGATTAGCGAGTCAGGAAAGTTTACTTTTGTTAGTCGATATTCAGCTTGAGGAAGTGTGTCGAGCGCAGCTCTCAAGTAGTTCATTAGAACGCACAATAAGCTAATATTTTTTACCTTGAAATATACAGAAAAAAGGCCTTTTTCTTATACTTGCAGGACTTCTACTTCAGCGGGTACGAGAAAATGATGAAGAAGTTTGTTAACTGGAATAGCTTTTTGGCCTTTTGTGTAATAGTATGCTCAGATTACAGTTTATTGATTCAAGTATCACATCTGAGGAGGAATACATGGGCTCGGAAGTAGATATCCAACAGTGTTGCAATTGCGAGCATCCTCATATCTGGTTACAAAATTTGCATTTCTCATGGAGTTCATCAGAAGCCTTTAATTGCGTCATTTTTTGCCTCAAACATTTGATTCAGTCACTGAAAATCAAAGACAACACTTCGCATGAACAGAACTCAAGCAAAATAACTTTTACTGAATTAGGTAGCTAAATATTTCACCACGCGAAAAAAAGACGTAAAAGAAGCAGTTATCGGACACATTCGAGAACGAGTATACTTGGATAGAACCGGAATCCTGTAGGAATCGTTACGGAGTTTCACATCGTCCTGTCACTGCTTCCAAGGAGCCCTACGAACAGAGCAGTCTCGTCTGAATTAGAAGTCATCGCAGCGTATTGACGCCCTTCAAGCGTATCATATCTCTTTCTCAGGTCTTAATAAATTGCGTAGACTAATTACGTCGCAGTGAGCTTTCTTAACACACGAAAGGGATATTTAGTAAATTTTATAAGCATCAAAGCTCAACTTACAACCTTTTCAACCAGCAATTGTTAAAATTTTTATTTTCAATCTTAAGCAAGAAACAAGATTTCAATTCAAGGAGGCTCATTTAAAAAAAAACACATTCGTTCCAATGACAATATTACATCAACAGAAAACTGTACATGAAAATTCAAGGGGTAAAAGTTGAACTTATTACTGGCTTCGTTTACAGATGCCGTTTATTTCGAACTTACGAGTGTGTGTTGCAGCCGTGAATACTGGCATTCTAGTCGTTAATTACACGGCAGCACATTGCGCGTTCAGCGCATCCCGCGAGAGTTCCCATTGCGCAACGGCTCTCTATTTTTTCGAGCACTCTCGCACTTTAAACTCTGTAGGTAGAAGAGGACTGGAGGACATCGTGGCCACCATAAAGAGGTATTTCCGAGAGTGGTATGGTGTTTGTATTGAAGACGTTCCACAAAAACCGTCCACATATCTTGGTATGACTAGAGGCTAAATAGAGATACAGTTCGTACGTGAGTAGAATTACAGAAGTGAGTGCAGCACAGAGGCGGTCAGTGCAGCACAGAGGCGGTCAGTGCAGCACAGAGGCGGTCAGTGCAGCACAGAGGCGGTCAGTGCAGCACAGAGGCGGTCAGTGCAGCACAGAGGCGGTCAGTGCAGCACAGAGGCGGTCAGTGCAGCACAGAGGCGGTCAGTGCAGCACAGAGGCGGTCAGTGAGGCACAAAGGCGGTCAGTGCAGCACAGAGGCGGTCAGTGCAGCACAGAGGCGGTCAGTGCAGCACAGAGGCGGTCAGTGCAGCACAGAGGCGGTCAGTGCAGCACAGAGGCGGTCAGTGAGGCACAAAGGCGGTCAGTGAGGCACAGAGGCGGTCAGTGAGGCACAGATGCGGTCAGTGCAGCACAGAGGCGGTCAGTGCAGCACAGAGGCGGTCAGTGCAGCACAGAGGCGGTCAGTGAGGCACAAAGGCGGTCAGTGCAGCACAGAGGCGGTCAGTGAGGCACAGAGGCGGTCAGTGCAGCACAGAGACGGTCAGTGAGGCACAAAGGCGGTCAGTGAGGCACAGAGGCGGTCAGTGAGGCACGGATGCGGTCAGTGCAGCACAGAGGCGGTCAGTGCAGCACAGAGGCGGTCAGTGAGGCACAAAGGCGGTCAGTGAGGCACAGAGGCGGTCAGTGAGGCACAGATGCGGTCAGTGCAGCACAGAGGCGGTCAGTGCAGCACAGAGGCGGTCAGTGAGGCACAGATGCGGTCAGTGCAGCACAGAGGCGGTCAGTGCGGACAGAGGCGGTCAGTGAGGCACAGAGGCGGTCAGTGCAGCACAGAGACGGTCAGTGAGGGACAAAGGCGGTCAGTGAGGCACAGAGGCGGTCAGTGAGGCACAGAGGCGGTCAGTGAGGCACAGAGGCGGTCAGTGAGGCACAAAGGCGGTCAGTGAGGCACAAAGGCGGTCAGTGAGGCACAGAGGCGGTCAGTGAGGCACAAAGGCGGTCAGTGAGGCACAGAGGCGGTCAGTGAGGCACGGATGCGGTCAGTGCAGCACAGAGGCGGTCAGTGCAGCACAGAGGCGGTCAGTGAGGCACAAAGGCGGTCAGTGAGGCACAGATGCGGTCAGTGCAGCACAGAGGCGGTCAGTGCAGCACAGAGGCGGTCAGTGAGGCACAGATGCGGTCAGTGCAGCACAGAGGCGGTCAGTGCAGCACAGAGGCGGTCAGTGCAGCACAGAGGCGGTCAGTGCAGCACAGAGGCGGTCAGTGAGGCACAGATGCGGTCAGTGCAGCACAGAGGCGGTCAGTGCAGCACAGAGGCGGTCAGTGCAGCACAGAGGCGGTCAGTGAGGCACAGATGCGGTCAGTGCAGCACAGAGGCGGTCAGTGCAGCACAGAGGCGGTCAGTGCAGCACAGAGGCGGTCAGTGCAGCACAGAGGCGGTCAGTGCAGCACAGAGGCGGTCAGTGCAGCACAGAGGCGGTCAGTGCAGCACAGAGGCGGTCAGTGCAGCACAGAGGCGGTCAGTGAGGCACAGATGCGGTCAGTGCAGCACAGAGGCGGTCAGTGCAGCACAGAGGCGGTCAGTGAGGCACAGATGCGGTCAGTGCAGCACAGAGGCGGTCAGTGCAGCACAGAGGCGGTCAGTGAGGCACAGATGCGGTCAGTGCAGCACAGAGGCGGTCAGTGCAGCACAGAGGCGGTCAGTGCAGCACAGAGGCGGTCAGTGCAGCACAGAGGCGGTCAGTGCAGCACAGAGGCGGTCAGTGAGGCACAGATGCGGTCAGTGCAGCACAGAGGCGGTCAGTGCAGCACAGAGGCGGTCAGTGCAGCACAGAGGCGGTCAGTGCAGCACAGAGGCGGTCAGTGCAGCACAGAGGCGGTCAGTGCAGCACAGAGGCGGTCAGTGCAGCACAGAGGCGGTCAGTGCAGCACAGAGGCGGTCAGTGCAGCACAGAGGCGGTCAGTGCAGCACAGAGGCGGTCAGTGCAGCACAGAGGCGGTCAGTGCAGCACAGAGGCGGTCAGTGCAGCACAGAGGCGGTCAGTGCAGCACAGAGGCGGTCAGTGCAGCACAGAGGCGGTCAGTGCAGCACAGAGGCGGTCAGTGCAGCACAGAGGCGGTCAGTGCAGCACAGAGGCGGTCAGTGCAGCACAGAGGCGGTCAGTGCAGCACAGAGGCGGTCAGTGCAGCATAGAGGCGGTCAGTGCAGCACAGAGGCGGTCAGTGCAGCACAGAGGCGGTCAGTGCAGCACAGAGGCGGTCAGTGCAGCACAGAGGCGGTCAGTGCAGCATAGAGGCGGTCAGTGCAGCACAGAGGCGGTCAGTGCAGCACAGAGGCGGTCAGTGCAGCACAGAGGCGGTCAGTGCAGCACAGAGGCGGTCAGTGCAGCACAGAGGCGGTCAGTGCAGCACAGAGGCGGTCAGTGCAGCACAGAGGCGGTGTTATATCCTACTTTTCAAGATCGTTCGATGTGATTAAATTTTCTCTTTTAGGATAAATCGTTCGAGTGAAATAAATCTCTTTTCTCAATCTCAGTGAAATCTCATGATTGGCTTTCCAAATAAGGCGCAATTATAGTAGGCATTGAAACACACGTTATATGTGGCCACACAATTTACTGTTATAAACGGATATCACCAATATGCCGGGGATTTGTTAAAACCCGCCAACGTATTTAGCTACAAAGAGGTAATCTTACGCACACTCGTGTGAAGCGCTGGTGCAGGTTTCGTTGGATTCGAAGTAGCCTCGTTTACTTTATTTGATTAACCAGTTGATTTAAACGTGAAGTCACAAGTGGAAATTTATACAATTGCAATGTCCAGTACGCCGAGCTGGACTCTATTTCAAAGACTCGAACAAAGACGGCGAATACGAGGACCTTCAGCTACAATGACGCGTGCTAGAATGATCCCTCCTGACCCTAAGTAGACTCTTAAATAGAAGCAGTTACCGCCGCTCATGCATGAACGTTAGGCAGCAGCTAACGGTTACGAAGGTGGCGGTTTTGAGCAGACGCCGTCCCCTCTTTGCTGATCTGGCTTTCTACAGCTTTTCTGCTGAATTGCAAACGGTCTTTCAGGGCACAGAGTACGAGGCTCTTCCTCGCTGATGCAACCGTCGTTCGTGTATGGCGCGCCGTTACATAGAGGGTACATAACAGCGGTCAGTGCAGCACAGAGGCGGTCAGTGAGGCACAGAGGCGGTCAGTGCAGCACAGAGGCGGTCAGTGCAGCACAGAGGCGGTCAGTGCAGCACAGAGGCGGTCAGTGAGGCACAAAGGCGGTCAGTGAGGCACAGAGGCGGTCAGTGAGGCACAGATGCGGTCAGTGAGGCTCAGAGGCGGTCAGTGAGGCACAGAGGCGTTCAGTGAGGCCCAGAGGCGGTCAGTGCAGCACAGAGGCGGTCAGTGCAGCACAGAGGCGGTCAGTGCAGCACAGAGGCGGTCAGTGCAGCACAGAGGCGGTCAGTGCAGCACAGAGGCGGTCAGTGAGGCACAGAGGCGGTCAGTGAGGCACAGAGGCGGTCAGTGAGGCACAGATGCGGTCAGTGAGGCACAGATGCGGTCAGTGAGGCTCAGAGGCGGTGAGTGAGGCACAGAGGCGGTCAGTGAGGCACAGAGGCGGTCAGTGAAGACAGAGGCGGTCAGTGAGGCACAGGGGCGGTCAGTGAGGCACAGGGGCGGTCAGTGAGGCACAGGGGCGGTCAGTGAGGCACAGAGGCGGTCAGTGAGGCACAGAGGCGGTCAGTGAGGCACAGAGGCGGTCAGTGCAGCATAGAGGCGATCAGTGAGGCACAGAGGCGGTCAGTGCAGCATAGAGGCGGTCAGTGCAGCACAGAGGCGGTCAGTGCAGCATAGAGGCGATCAGTGCAGCACAGAGGCGGTCAGTGAGGCACAGAGGCGGTCAGTGCAGCATAGAGGCGATCAGTGCAGCACAGAGGCGGTCAGTGAGGCACAGAGGCGGTCAGTGCAGCATAGAGGCGATCAGTGCAGCACAGAGGCGGTCAGTGAGGCACAGAGGCGGTCAGTGCAGCATAGAGGCGGTCAGTGAGGCACAGAGGCGGTCAGTGCAGCACAGAGGCGGTCAGTGAGGCACAGAGGCGGTCAGTGCAGCATAGAGGCGATCAGTGAGGCACAGAGGCGGTCAGTGCAGCATAGAGGTGGTCAGTGAGGCACAGAGGCGGTCAGTGAGGCACAGAGGCGATCAGTGAGGCACAGAGGCGGTCAGTGCAGCACAGAGGCGGTCAGTGAGGCACAGAGGCGGTCAGTGCAGCATAGAGGCGATCAGTGAGGCACAGAGGCGGTCAGTGAGGCACAGAGGCGGTCAGTGAGGCACAGAGGCGGTCAGTGCAGCATAGAGGCGATCAGTGCAGCACAGAGGCGGTCAGTGAGGCACAGAGGCGGTCAGTGCAGCATAGAGGCGATCAGTGCAGCACAGAGGCGGTCAGTGAGGCACAGAGGCGGTCAGTGCAGCATAGAGGCGATCAGTGCAGCACAGAGGCGGTCAGTGAGGCACAGAGGCGGTCAGTGCAGCATAGAGGCGATCAGTGCAGCACAGAGGCGGTCAGTGCAGCATAGAGGCGGTCAGTGCAGCACAGAGGCGGTCAGTGAGGCACAGAGGCGGTCAGTGAGGCACAGAGGCGGTCAGTGAGGCACAGAGGCGGTCAGTGCAGCACAGAGGCGGTCAGTGCAGCACAGAGGCGGTCAGTGCAGCACAGAGGCGGTCAGTGCAGCACAGAGGCGGTCAGTGCAGCACAGAGGCGGTCAGTGCAGCACAGAGGCGGTCAGTGCAGCACAGAGGCGGTCAGTGCAGCACAGAGGCGGTCAGTGCAGCACAGAGGCGGTCAGTGCAGCACAGAGGCGGTCAGTGCAGCACAGAGGCGGTCAGTGCAGCACAGAGGCGGTCAGTGCAGCACAGAGGCGGTCAGTGAGGCACAGAGGCGGTCAGTGAGGCACAGAGGCGGTCAGTGCAGCACAGAGGCGGTCAGTGCAGCACAGAGGCGGTCAGTGCAGCACAGAGGCGGTCGGTGCAGCACAGAGGCGGTCGGTGCAGCACAGAGGCGGTCAGTGCAGCACAGAGGCGGTCAGTGCAGCACAGAGGCGGTCAGTGCAGCACAGAGGCGGTCGGTGCAGCACAGAGGCGGTCAGTGCAGCATAGAGGCGGTCAGTGAGGCACAGAGGCGGTCAGTGCAGCATAGAGGCGATCAGTGCAGCACAGAGGCGGTCAGTGCAGCATAGAGGTGGTCAGTGAGGCACAGAGGCGGTCAGTGAGGCACAGAGGCGATCAGTGAGGCACAGAGGCGGTCAGTGCAGCACAGAGGCGGTCAGTGAGGCACAGAGGCGGTCAGTGCAGCATAGAGGCGATCAGTGAGGCACAGAGGCGGTCAGTGAGGCACAGAGGCGGTCAGTGCAGCATAGAGGTGGTCAGTGAGGCACAGAGGCGGTCAGTGAGGCACAGAGGCGATCAGTGCAGCACAGAGGCGGTCAGTGCAGCATAGAGGTGGTCAGTGAGGCACAGAGGCGGTCAGTGAGGCACAGAGGCGATCAGTGAGGCACAGAGGCGGTCAGTGCAGCACAGAGGCGGTCAGTGAGGCACAGAGGCGGTCAGTGCAGCACAGAGGCGGTCAGTGAGGCACAGAGGCGGTCAGTGCAGCACAGAGGCGGTCAGTGCAGCACAGAGGCGGTCAGTGCAGCACAGAGGCGGTCAGTGCAGCACAGAGGCGGTCAGTGCAGCATAGAGGCGGTCAGTGCAGCACAGAGGCGGTCAGTGAGGCACAGAGGCGGTCAGTGCAGCATAGAGGCGATCAGTGCAGCACAGAGGCGGTCAGTGAGGCACAGAGGCGGTCAGTGCAGCATAGAGGCGATCAGTGCAGCACAGAGGCGGTCAGTGAGGCACAGAGGCGGTCAGTGCAGCATAGAGGCGATCAGTGCAGCACAGAGGCGGTCAGTGCAGCATAGAGGCGGTCAGTGCAGCACAGAGGCGGTCAGTGAGGCACAGAGGCGGTCAGTGAGGCACAGAGGCGGTCAGTGAGGCACAGAGGCGGTCAGTGCAGCACAGAGGCGGTCAGTGCAGCACAGAGGCGGTCAGTGCAGCACAGAGGCGGTCAGTGCAGCACAGAGGCGGTCAGTGCAGCACAGAGGCGGTCAGTGCAGCACAGAGGCGGTCAGTGCAGCACAGAGGCGGTCAGTGCAGCACAGAGGCGGTCAGTGCAGCACAGAGGCGGTCAGTGCAGCACAGAGGCGGTCAGTGCAGCACAGAGGCGGTCAGTGCAGCACAGAGGCGGTCAGTGCAGCACAGAGGCGGTCAGTGCAGCACAGAGGCGGTCAGTGCAGCACAGAGGCGGTCAGTGCAGCACAGAGGTGGTCAGTGCAGCACAGAGGCGGTCAGTGCAGCACAGAGGCGGTCAGTGCAGCACAAAGGCGGTCGGTGCAGCACAGAGGCGGTCGGTGCAGCACAGAGGCGGTCAGTGAAGCACAGAGGCGGTCAGTGCAGCACAGAGGCGGTCAGTGAGGCACAGAGGCGGTCAGTGCACCACAGAGGCGGTCAGTGCAGCACAGAGGCGGTCAGTGAGGCACAGATGCGGTCAGTACAGCACAAAGGCGGTCAGTGCAGCACAGAGGCAGTCAGTGAGGCACAGAGGCGGTCAGTGAGGCACAGAGGCGGTCAGTGAGGCACAGAGGCGGTCAGTGAGGCACAGAGGCGGTCAGTGAGGCACAGTGGCGGTCAGTGAGGCACAGAGGCGGTCAGTGAGGCACAGAGGCGGTCAGTGAGGCACAGAGGCGGTCAGTGCAGCACAGAGGCGGTCAGTGAGGCACAGAGGCGGTCAGTGAGGCACAGAGGCGGTCAGTGAGGCACAGAGGCGGTCAGTGCAGCACAGAGGCGGTCAGTGCAGCACAGAGGCGGTCAGTGAGGCACAGAGGCGGTCAGTGAGGCACAGAGGCGGTCAGTGAGGCACAGAGGCGGTCAGTGAGGCACAGAGGCGGTCAGTGCAACTCAGAGGCGGTCAGTGCAGCACAGAGGCGGTCAGTGAGGCACAGAGGCGATCAGTGAGGCACAGAGGCGGTCAGTGAGGCACAGAGGCGGTCAGTGAGGCACAGAGGCGGTCAGTGAGGCACAGAGGTGGTCAGTGAGGCACAAAGGCGGTCAGTGAGGCACAGAGGCGGTCAGTGCAGCACAGAGGCGGTCAGTGCAGCACAGAGGCGATCAGTGAGGCACAGAGGCGGTCAGTGCAGTACAGAGGCGGTCAGTGAGGCACAGAGGCGGTCAGTGAGGCACAGAGGCGGTCAGTGAGGCACAGAGGCGGTCAGTGAGGCACAGAGGCGGTCAGTGCAGCACAGAGGCGGTCAGTGCAGCACAGAGGCGGTCAGTGCAGCACAGAGGCGGTCAGTGCAGCACAGAGGCGGTCAGTGCAGCACAGAGGCGGTCAGTGAGGCACAGAGGCGGTCAGTGAGGCACAGAGGCGGTCAGTGCAGCACAGAGGCGGTCAGTGAGGCACAGCTAGAAGCGGTCAGTGAGGCACAGCTAGAAGCGGTCAGTGAGGCACAGAGGCGGTCAGTGCAGCACAAAGGCGGTCAGTGAGGCACAGAGGCGGTCAGTGAGGCACAGAAGCGGTCAGTGAGGCACAGAGGCGGTCAGTGAGGCACAGAGGCGGTCAGTGCGGCACAGAGGCGGTCAGTGATGCACAGAGGCGGTCAGTGATGCACAGAGGCGGTCAGTGATGCACAGAGGTGGTCAGTGAAGCACAGAGGCGGTCAGTGAAGCACAGAGGCGGTCAGTGCAGCACAGAGCCGGTCAGTGCAGCACAGAGGCGGTCATGTGCAGCACAGGTGCGGTCAGTGAGGCACAGAGGCGGTCAGTGCAGCACAGAGGCGGTCAGTGCAGCACAGAGGCGGTCAGTGCAGCACAGAGGCGGTCAGTGCAGCACAGAGGCGGTCAGTGAGGCACAGAGGCGGTCAGTGCAGCACAGAGGCGGTCAGTGAGGCACAGAGGCGGTCAGTGCAGCACAGAGGCGGTCAGTGAGGCACAGAGGCGGTCAGCGCAGCACAGAGGCGGTCAGTGCAGCACAGAGGCGGTCAGTGAGGCACAGAGGCGGTCAGTGCAGCACAGAGCCGGTCAGTGCAGCACAGAGGCGGTCAGTGAGGCACAGAGGCAGTCAGTGCAGCACAGAGGCGGTCAGTGCAGCACAGAGGCGGTCAGTGCAGCACAGAGGCGGTCAGTGCAGCACAGAGGCGGTCAATGCAGCACAGAGGTGGTCAGTGAGGCACAGAGGCGGTCAGTGAGGCACAAAGGCGGTCAGTGCAGCACAGAGGCGGTCAGTGAGGCACACACACACACACACACACACACACACACACACACACGGACGCAATCTCCAGCCCCACAGATCTACCGACCATCAGCTGCTCAACAAACAGCAACAACTCGGCCTTCGAGCTTCGTTTGACAGTCCATCAGTAATGCAAATAGGGAGCCGCTGCGGCCTCAAGCACACTGCGGCTCCGGAGCAAGCAGTTCCTCGTCATCTCCTTTTCCAGACGCTTATATAAGCCTGTGACTCCTGCTTAAAATAGGATGAGATTATTGCGTCGCGAAGCAATTATCCATTGGCACACATACTCGTGGGCATTGGTGGGAGAGGCTCTTACTTATAGCATGATTATAGATACAACTTCGCTGTTACTCGTCACGATGCTGAAATTTGTAGTTTGTGGTAGCATACTCAAAGCAGTGTAAGAGCAAATTGAATGTAACCTTTAGGAAGCTACTAGATCAGAAAATAAAACGATGAACAACGAGAACCCAATTGTCAGTACACATCTGTACTGTCATTTGTAGAGCTACTGTACTGTGAAATTTGAACTCGGCAGAATAGTTTTGCTTCACACAAACTGACATCCAAGGTTCATGTGTGTTTTACCAAATTTTTTCCTATAAACTCTGTTAAATAGTTTTATAAAATTATCGTTCAATAACGATGTATAACGTATATCTTTATGTCCGCAAACACGCAATTTCAGCGCCGCAAGGGCTAGAAGTGTATCACACGTTGTCGAGTATCATGCATCGGTGAGATGGTGGTCACGCAGATCTCCCGCGACTTGACATGCTTCTATTGAGCTGAGCTTGCGAACGGCAGATGATTTATTTTCTTTACGGAGGCATCGGCCAAATGACCAAGATGTCGAGCTCGGAGTCCGTGCTCTTCGTACAAATGATTGGCTCGAAGAAATTCGACATGCGCAGGTCCGACATCAGTAGAATCGTAATTCATTGTAAGTTCATCCTATGAGACTGCTGGACGATTTATTGTTGGCTTTCAAAATCTGTCACTGCACTGCTGTACCTAATTTTGGGTACTTGGCCAAGTACGAGGAAAAAATCCTTTAGGAACTAAAAATAACCAACAAATTGAGGCCAAACCCCATGGTTAGCCATCTTAAATGTCGGCCCCATCTGTTTGAATTTAATGTGTGGCTAAATTTCAACAGTTAGGTTCAGGGCATCAGGTCTGGTGGGGTTAATATTGCCAACGCTGATTTTGAGTGGCTGCAATGTTCTATTCAAAGATCAAAAATGATGGTAAGCTAAAGATCACCAACGGTCCGCTGACGACAGTTAATCTAACTTCAGCTATTTATTGAACTATTTCCAAGTTTGAACCTCCATGGAGAGAAATCAGGTCGTCTCGCGGTACTGTGCGAGCAATAATGAGTACATTCTGTGAGAGTGCACTATTCAATAACTCGTAACGCCTGAAATTGTATTCAAAATATTTTCAAACTCGACAATTTGTCGTTCACGTTGCGAATTAATATTCCAATCAACATATTTAAATACGGCTATAATTTTCAGTAATTGTTTAAAATGCATGCAGAATGCGCGGGAAAAGCAAAATACGGGATAGATGATACAAATCAACTTGAGTCGCGAAGGAAGTAAAAAAGCACAAATGAAGTTGAAGAAGAGCAATCATCTGAAGAATGTATGGAATAAGAATGCATAATGGGAAAATGCACACAAGAATTATTATCAGTACATTTGCTTCTGGAATGCTTCAAGAAAACACCTCCTGATGAGGAAACCAGTATTGATGAGGAAAATAGTAAGACTGAAACCTGATTAGGAAATCAGTAAGGCTGAATAGTTAGAATATAAACCAGTATATATTGATGCGCAACAACCCTAAGGTACATTTCCCATACATCTTAAGCTCATGCATTCCATGCCTACATTCACAGAAAAATTCGTCAGTTCCCTGGCTGCGTGGCAACTTACACATCCTTGAAAAAGGAAATTGATCCACCTCCTCATGTGAACCTGCAGTATGTAGAGCAATTTGTAAGCTCCACTCGCGCTCGTCGGTCTTGACTCATTCGCATGTCAGAGAAGTAATTGAAATAAAAAACTGTTTACTTCCCCATTGAATCACCAACAATACAATATAAATAAAAATTTAAATGCAAATAATATAACTTATTTGAGAATCAGAATATTTTGCTCTGGCTCATGAGAGTGACAAAATTCGTGGAAACACTTTTTTCAAAACTTTTCAAAAACGCTACAATTCGAACTTTACAGTGAACGAGAATATATGAAAGAACATTCTTAACAAAAATTCAATCTTTCGTAAAAACCTCACTTTCAGGGCCGAGTCGCACCCAGACATCTCGGTACCCAAGACAATCAAAGCCGAAACAAATACGTTTGCCACAGCCGCAGATTACATTCAATAACACTTTTCAGCCAGCCCGTACACACATTGACTGAAGCACAGAATAGCACAAAATTCAGGTACAGAAATTGAAGCACCATGGCGGCCGAGAAGCCCGTCCATGTAAGGGAGGGGGATCACAGGACAGTGGGGCCATGTGGTGGTGTGGGGCCATGTGATGGTGTGGGGCCGTGTGGTGGTGTGGGGCCGTGTGGTGGTGTGGGGCCGTGTGGTGGTGCAGTGACTATGTGAGGTCTCGGCGTGTAGTGGTGCAGTGACTATGTGAGGTCTCGGCATGTGGTGGTGCAGTGACTATGTGAGGTCTCGGCGTGTGGTGGTGCAGTGACTATGTGAGGTCTTGGCGTGTGGTGGTGCAGTGACTATGTGAGGTCTTGGCGTGTGGTGGTGCAGTGACTATGTGAGGTCTCGGCGTGTGGTGGTGCAGTGACTATGTGAGGTCTCGGCGTGTGGTGGTGCAGTGACTATGTGAGGTCTCGGCGTGTGGTGGTGCAGTGACTATGTGAGGTCTCGGCGTGTGGTGGTGCAGTGACTATGTGAGGTCTCGGCGTGTGGTGGTGCAGTGACTATGTGAGGTCTCGGCGTGTGGTGGTGCAGTGACTATGTGAGGTCTCGGCGTGTGGTGGTGCAGTGACTATGTGAGGTCTTGGCGTGTGGTGGTGCAGTGACTATGTGAGGTCTCGGCGTGTGGTGGTGCAGTGACTATGTGAGGTCTCGGCGTGTAGTGGTGCAGTGACTATGTGAGGTCTCGGCGTGTGGTGGTGCAGTGACTATGTGAGGTCTTGGCGTGTGGTGGTGCAGTGACTATGTGAGGTCTCGGCGTGTGGTGGTGCAGTGACTATGTGAGGTCTCGGCGTGTGGTGGTGCAGTGACTATGTGAGGTCTTGGCGTGTGGTGGTGTAGTGACTATGTGAGGTCTCGGCGTGTGGTGGTGCAGTGACTATGTGAGGTCTCGGCGTGTAGTGGTGCAGTGACTATGTGAGGTCTCGGCATGTGGTGGTGCAGTGACTATGTGAGGTCTCGGCGTGTGGTGGTGCAGTGACTATGTGAGGTCTTGGCGTGTGGTGGTGCAGTGACTATGTGAGGTCTCAGCGTGTGGTGGTGCAGTGACTATGTGAGGTCTCGGCGTGTGGTGGTGCAGTGAAGTAGACACGATGTAGAGCTTGGCGACGTAATCAGCAAGTTTAAGTTCACTCTACGAGCACCAACACACAACATCGATCAGGTAGCATCCGTGATTGTTTCTGTCTTCGGGAGATTTTTATTCTTCGTGAAAAAAATTATCTTATACCTCCAGACATTGATCAACTTTATGATAATAAAATTATGCATGTTGAGCCATTAACACCATGATCCAAATCCCGGATTTTCACGTAAGCCAGACAGTGAACACAATTCAGAGCGCAAAATAATTACCATTGCGAGAGAGATGAGACAATCAAGTAATGCTAATTAATTCCAGGAAGTTCACGTCGTCAACGCTTGGAATAACACTCGTACGTAACTAGCGAGATTGCATCACGCATGCACGTTTACTTTCTCCCGGAACCGGAACCTGGGATGTGGTGCGGGGACAGGCCGGAGACGCACCCCGACGCAGGACGGCCTTGTGCGTCTCGGTGGGTGAGTCGCGCATCGACGTCGGTAGGTGCGTGAACTCTGCTGTGCTGCCGAGCCCCTATTGTGTTCGGAATTTCAATTAATGCTATGTTACTAGAATTAATTTCGTTTACTACAACCGAATAATTGCAGGCTCAAATGAGGGCAGGCTCCTGAGCACAACTGTTGTCTCGCCTGCAATGCAGGTGCATGCTAACATAACTGGAAATAACATAGCCGCAATAACTACAAATTGCTCAGCTTAATTAAGCTCATAGACTGTAGGATTCAGAAAGGTTAAGGCAATGAACAATTCTGTTCGTAGTGAATCTATATTTGTTTTCCCAAGATTAGCATTACAGTGTGTTTAGCAACAAATTCCAAAGTGAACTTCATCAACCGATACAAAAATAACTAGCAGCGAATAATAAACAAATAGCTATAAGACAGTGAAAATGGGATTACGATGAAAGCAGGAGCAATCAGCCGTCTTCAGATTGAGCCGAATTTCATCAGGAGATAAGAACTCGACTCGAGTTTCTGCAGTTCATCACCCCTAAATTAAATTTTTCAAAGCTCTTCGACAGCGTGTGAAAAATGCGTTGGGAAGTATCGTCAAAGGTCGGTTGAGTGAATGATATTGAAATAAATTAATAAATTTCCGTAAATAAAGGCCGTCGATGAGAATTGAAAGGAAAATTCGGTGTCTATTTATGACAAAACAAGTACCGGTACATCACAGCTGGAGCGCGGTAGTCTGAGCTTATACTGTGCATGCAACTGTCAATACAAAACATTAATTCACGCTAAACGATATTTCCAAGGCCATTGTGAAGGTTATTTCTCCTGAAAAAAATTGCAGGATTAATAATTTTCCAAAATTTCTCAAAAAGACCTTGATCCCATATCACAAAATGTCAAGGTAATGCTAAGCGATATTACGAATCCGTTCATCAATTGTTTTGGCGATGAGTGAATTCAAAACCTGCTTCCCATTCTCTGCTCCCACACTCCTTATGATCCTTCGAGCATATGTATGTAGATCCGACACATGTACCGGGCAGGCGCGAGGGAAGATACTCCCTGGCATTCCCATGTAGACTAAACGAAGGCCAGTCTCCAGTGACAGGGCGAGTGCGCACATTATAGTCATGGTGTATGGCTCAGTTGGCAAGCAACTACCGGTTATTGTGAGACAGCCGTCAGTATCATGGGACAAAATTTCTCACTCATCTGGTAACCCAAAAGTGTAATAAACTAAACAGAATAACCCATGATTAGTCCAACTCCACACAGAACCACCTCTGGAGCTTTTAGAATTAGCTGCGCAGGAGTTAGGCGCCTTCAGTTACTCACTACATGTGATCCCGAACTCGTGTAGTAAGCGCAAGGAACGAGGGCATGACTTTTATAACCACAAGTACATCGTTCTTTAAGTATCTCTTTGCTAATATTTTTCATCTTCACTCTAGTTCTTATGCAATTTTCATAAACATTTCGAGTTTTTTTGATTGGGAAGACATTCAACTAGCTTCTTGAAGCTTTCATCGTGCCGTCCGTGTAGCAGTAGCGTCTGCACAATATTTCACAAGCAATGAGTAATGCGAGGTGGTCCATTGCTAGAGTACCATTTTGAAAAATAAAGCAAAAAAGCAATTAAAAGGCTTTGAAAAATTTGATGAAAGTTATTTTGTGAAGCGAATCACAGGCACTGACAATCATTAAATAATCTCAAAGGTGATTAACCTTCCATTCAGGGTGGGGAATAACGTAAACGAAACGTGAGTATATAACAAGAAATTCACTTTCATTCAATTTTTCAACGAATACAGTACAGAGGAGCTATAGCTATAGTTTAACGACGCATGAAATCCTTCGTGGAAGTGCATGTGCGGCTGTTGGAAATGAAAAGCACCTGCACAACAGCAGACGGGCTAATTGCTGGGGCAGGCCGCAGATTGTTCGAACTGATGCAGCGGTGCTGCATGTAAGATTAGAATAGATAGTAATTTAATTTAATCTACTCCCTCCATGACTATGAGGACACTGGTGTTATCTTTCAAAAACAACCTTAACATATTTTATTCATGTCGAATTTGTAACCATAATTATTTTTCGAAATTCACTGGCGAGTCGTAGTTCTTTTTTCATTCTGATGTTGGTGTTCAGCTGATGCCAGTGTCAGTCTAGTGATGGTGGATTGCAGTAACGTTAGCACGCGTAGAAAAATTCCGATGTTGAAGGGTTTTCACTTCAACTTCTTCGGAGAAGAAGGAGGGAACCACCGTTTAGCGTAGAAATTTAACAAAATGGAGAAATATATGTACAAAGTATGTCTATACACCCTGCGCATAGAAACAGCATTATCGAATTATATAGACAAGTTGTTTTAATTCCCTAACCTCAGTAAAGGCGTTTCAAAGGGAGGAAGGATGAAGGCCGTATTTGCAGTAGTATAAAGTTAAGGGAACGCAGAATTTACGCACAAGATGCATTTCCTCGCAAAATCCCCGCGCATAAAAACTGCAAATTATAAAGGCTATGAAACAAATGAAGTTGAAAAGCTGAAGATGAAAGTCAGAGTTGTTAAGAAAATGTCAGCACTGAACCGAAAAGAATAGTCTTTAACAAAGATATTATTAGATTAGATGTTAGTTTAGGCCTCGAAAACCGTTAAAAAACACGTTCCGAAGAGAGGACTTGAGGAGGAAGGCACCATTTAGTATGGATATAAGAGAATACCAAATTATAGAATACTTCTGCATTATTATACTATAATGCAGAAGGGGCATAGAAACAGTAAGTTGAGAAAGAAGTTCATGAAACAAGATAAAAGTTGAAAAAGAAAGTAGTAGATACTGAAAAACAGGACAGCAATGAACCGGAAGAAGATGGCCCTTGAGATAACAAAAACATTTTATTACAACAAAAAGAAAGCCTACTTAACTGTAAGGTCGGGCCCTCACACATTTTTCCCCTGGGAGTGTTAATTCCTATAGATACAATATAATTGAATCTCCCTGAGGGGAGGGTCCTTAACAAAACGAAGGACAAATTTTATTCCTTCAAAAAAAATGCCTACCTAACTCTCAGCCCGTGATCTTATACAGGCTGTTCCAATAGCTTGGACCGATTTAAATGGGAATTATGTTTAAGTTTCAAATGATTTTTTTCTGTTTCTTTCAGATTTAACATCTTCAGTCTTTGGCAATTTCACCCATGGAAAGATTAACCATCGAACAACGTGCTAAAGTGATTGAAGCCAATTACGTTCAAACTAAAATGCACTTCTCGATTTTTTTGGTCATCGTAACATACCAACCGAGAAAATTTTTATAGCCCGAACTGGGAAACTTTCTAAGGCCCGAATTGAATGCTATGGATGTTGAAGATATGGGGTTCCAACCGGACGGCGATATCGGAATCACGGCCAATGCAACTACGGCTTTACTGAATGAGAAGTTCCCCGGTCGCGTCATCTCTCGAAACAGCGAAGTCAATTGCCCATTACGACCGTGCAACTTGACGCCCCTTGAGACTTCTTCCTTTGGGGTCATCTCGAAAGTGAGGTCTATGTCAACAAGCCAACAGCTCATGCTGTTACAAGCTTATGATTAAATCATAAGGCATACTGATGAGATCCGGGTCCAACTATGCAGAGACGTCATCAAACATTTTGACCACCGAGTGGAGGTGTGCCGCCGAAGCCTTGGCCGACATTGGGCGATATTATCTTTCACACACAATTGCTATGAATCACATATGATCCAGAGAAATCAACTAATTTTCACCAATTTTATCTGTTTTATCTTATATCTGTAAAATCTGTTTTATTTATTGCTAGCTTAGATCCGTTTTAATGAAACACCCTTTATTTCCGTCCGTATAGAACCAATTATCACATGTACAATTATTGTATCCCCCCGAGTGACTGCTTTATTGAAAAAAAAACTTATAAACCATGATAAAAGTTAAACAAAATAATTGATGATAAAATAATAAACAGCAAAAAACTGAAAGGAAGGTCAGTAATAGAACAAAAAAATTATTCATTTCAACAAAATAAAGGTCTACTGAATTTTCGACCAACGACCTCATATCTTCCCCCTTGGAAACACTAGTTCTCCTAGATACCACACTTGTGCTCCTTGGGAGGTTACAACACGTTCAAGTAATTCAAAAGTTTCATCCCACGGATAACCAAAACCGGGGAGATTTTCCTGCGGCCTGACTAGCAGATAATGAAAGCTCGTATCGAATTTGATCGCGATTGATGAAGCTCATTTTCCTCTCAATGGATACGTCAATAAGCAAAATTAAAGATCCTGAGCCCCCTGAAGTCTGGGAGAAATACATGTACGTCCAGATAAGACAGCGAAAGCAGTAGTTGTGTGGTACAGCAGCGTCACGTTTTCAAAAATCATTGGACTATACTGAATTTTTTTTGGAACAGCTGATGATTGTGCTGTAACTGTTAATGGAAATCGCAAGAGACAGAAGATTCAAGAATCAAAATTCTCTGAACTGGCTACATGAAGAACATATTTTCGCTATATTATGTCAGGCGTCGGTGACTAAGCAGGAGAGCTGACAACACGTGAAAGGGAAATTTTCTCACTCCCATGAATGTCTCGTCTAGGTTTCAATCTCCGAATTCACTGTTTTCCTGCTGGTACGTTGAATATAACAAATCACATTGAACTTTTTGAACGTCCACTGGATATTTTTACGAGCACACTGTCGTATCGCCAGTAATTGTCCCCTGACAACATCCACCTCTAAGCTAAAACATCAAATTCAACCTTTGATATAACGGGAAAAGAATAAAGCGTTTAAATGATCCCTTTCGCTCAAAATTAGCCTGATGTTTTTAATGTTTGTATTTTTCGCGTTTTAAAAGCTAAATTTTAATTAGGAGATCTTTATTAATAATTCACCATGAATATTTTCCGATTTAAAGCCTACTGAACGGTAACTCACCCTGATGTTTCATCAAGGGCACCTATAATGTTTTATCATTATAATTATAATTCATCTCCAACGATGTTTCATCGCCATAGTTTCACACATTACCATTATTACAGTGACGTGATAAATTAATTACTTCAAGTTTTGCTTTAAATGCCCTTTCTAGACGAACATCAACTATTCATCTTTTTGAGTAATCATTGTGGGGATACATTTTGTCACTGAATAATGAAAATGCAATAAAATAAATCAAATTAATTTAAATAACATAAAAATAACCCATTAAATAAGCGCCGTATACCTTTATCGTCAATTATACCAACATTTTACACTGGTAAAACTTAATAACCCCTAGCCCGTCTACCAGAGAGTATATTGACCTGGTCACACATATGTCTACCAGACACATCGGATTTGTTGAATAAATGAACTCGTGTTTCAACCAATTGAATTGACTTTGTAATACTCGCGGAAAATCAGATTATATCAAGAATTAGGTAATGCAGGTAAAATCCCTGCTTCCTAGAGCAGTCTGAGAAGAACGAGATAAACTTTTAAAAAAATGACCTCACGTTAAAAAGGACTAGCTACAAAATTTTCCATGCTTTTGCAGGGTAAAGTTAAGGAATAGCCGTCGTAAATTCTAACGAAATTTTTTGCGATGCTTAGTCCCCGAGTCAATGACCAAGTTCTCTGATTTCACTCTTCACAGAACACACGAGTAGGACAGGTTATTTGGATGGATCCCAGACATGTTCTAGTGAAACAGCTTCTGTGTGATCGAAGAATAAGGTTCATCATCTGAACACTTTACCTCAAGAAGCAAATCGAGTAGCATGGCTCTTTTATTTAACATGCTGAAAAGTAGGATAAACGAATCCAGACACGGAAAAATGGAACAGAAGTGTTCAGGAAAGTGGCTGGAATCATTCAAACCGTTGCCGAATATGAATTCGTAAAAATGCAATTGCAGTAGCTTGTGCTAAACACGATAATCTTCACGAAAAAAATTAGCATTTAGCTATAGGAACTGCACATGTAACGAAGGAAATAACAAAGAAATGATACTAAAATTGTGGAAAATCACAACAAAATGCAGCTACCCAATCACCCAGAAGCAATGCTTCGAACCAAAAAACATGAGCCAATCAATCTTCTGCAACATTGTCTAATCTTTCAATTAAAAGCGCGTCCGTTCGTCACAACAGGAGAAGAGTAAAAAGAAGTCGAACCCCGAATCGTTGCGTCAGTGACGACACCTCCAAGATTATAACAAAATATGAAAGCATTCTCTTTACATTAATTAAGGCATCCTCGTAGCATGCGCTCCTTTTACTTCTCCTCAGAAGCCCCAAGTTCATGCAATTTGACATTTCATCTAATGTTAAGTAACAATGAATCATTTTCTTTTTATTTGTGCATGTGCATCATCATTTAAGCTGTTTCACGTTTTATTCCGATGGTAGTTGGTATTTTCCTTGGAGAATTAAAAACTATAAAATACAGTCACTATGAAAATTAAGAACAGTTGCTTACATGACGAACAAAGCAAAAGATTCCGTTGTGGGAAAAGTCTTGAATCTATTAAGCAGCATGCATTGAATTGGAGCTTTTGGAAGATTTATCCCACACGTCATGAGGGTAGCGTCTGTCCTTGGCTACTTGGGCTTCTGATTGGGCAAGTTAGCTTACGTTTATCTTACCAGAGCAGAGGTGTTGCAAAGAGAGGAAAAAAGCAGGCATTATTTAGCACGGAGTCGAGGGAACGGGGAATCTATGCACAAGGTACTACCGGTGGACAAAGTATGGACGATACGATAAGTTTAGGAAAAATTAATGAAAGAAGATTGAAGTTGACGAAGAAATTCAGGTGATGAAAAACAGGAAAAACAGAAACCGAAAAAAGTGGTTCGTAACAAAGCAAAAAAATTTATTTCAACAAAAAGAAGGCCTACATCTAGTTCAGGACTTCCCAGCTACCCCTTGGAAATCGTACATCCCAAAAATGCAATAGTTGTATCCCCAAATACGGGCTCGTGTCTCACAACTAGCGCAGCAGCCTTTATGGAACCACAGGCAAGACGGAAGCTTATTTGAGAGTACCATCGCACAGCTGCGTTTCATTTCGTGATCACAACGAATTTTGAACCCTTAAGTAAGGAAAAAAAATTAATCATTTAAATTTACGGCGTTCTGCTGTTGAAACACAAGCAACGGGCCGGGCCCATCAGTCGTGAAGCAAGCAATTGGAGGGCAAATATGCAGAGTTTCCTAACCTACAAAACACAGAATTTTTGGACACTCAAGTTAGAGGTGTGGTGTTCATCGCAGGGTTGTCAAACTGACTTGTCCTAGCCAAGTTACTAACTAGGAACTGAACTAGAAACTATGCCACTCTGCCTGAAAGACATCTATGCCGCACGCGATGTGAGGTTAAATTATCACTTTACCCACTCCATATTTGCTCTCCAGTTGTACAGCCCTTTGTGAACCCGCAACAACTTTTCTCGTAAATAACGATATCAAAAGTCTCCAATGAAATTAGGATTACGATTTCAATCAATTACAAAAAAATCGTTGCAGAATGGCAATTTGTAGAATCAAGGAAGTCAGTGCTTTTATACGAAAGCAGTGAGTTTCTGAAGCGATTTGAAATTGGTTTTGGTCAACTGTGTTTGAAAATGCGTTCTAACGCTGCAACATAAAATCTCTCAACTGCTGCATCTTGTTCATTAATTGTACTCAGCCTCTGCACTCAGCGTACTGCTATCCTGACCATAGAATAAGTACAGAGCAGCATTCTTATTCAATGCTTAACTTTGTTGACTAAGTATCTCACAGCTTTTATTTTGTACTACAGCAGTCAAATTCCTCTAGAGATTAGTGCGCGCATTATATGCTAATATTTGAACATGACATTTTCATGACCAATTACGGTATAATTTCGCTAGCGGCATCCGATTAACGGGCGTAGAAGTTTCTAAAATCCATTCTGGTTGCGAGGGGAAGATAGAGATGAGCCATGAAGCTCGCAACAATAAAACGAGTAAAGCCTTCCGCTCCATAAAGTGGCTGGCAATGTCGTTACAAGGAGAAAACTCTAACATACTGCCGAATGGGCCCGGCGCCGGTGCTGCGCCAAGAGTTGTGTCTTGCCAAATGTTAACTTCCACTAAATTGGGCAGGGCAGTATCTTATATCAGCAAAATTTGGCTGGACATGTTAACTTGTTGGGAAAAACGATAACGCCGACATTAGAGCGAGGGTGACGAAGTGCCCGCAATAATGTTCAAGTGAGCAATTGTGGTGGACGATACTTTTTGGCCTTGATATTGACGGGACAGCGCGACGCTGGACCGCAGTAAACAAACAGCTGCTCCGCTCGACCTGTTAATAACGCTACAGTCAACAAATTTTCGAATGGTCCAAGTAAAATGGCGGTATTTCAGAGCGAGCTACAAACAACCAGGCTTTGTGGCTCAGTGGGCGAGAGAGGAGGGATGAGCGGCAGCGACCCCGGCCTCTCCTGAGGGACTGTGCGAGCTTTGTGTTGGCAAAATAATTTTTCTAAGGACGATATTAATATGATGGGTGACCTCCGAAATTTTACGAAGACGTTGACCACTGGATGACTTTAAAAAGTCGTTACTGATGAAACGTCAAATCATTATCACTTTCGTTACTTCATGACTCCCAAGCCGCAAAGAAAGCCATCACGAGAGAGCTAAGAAAATAGGCCATTGAAACGAAGAATCTAATCAGGTGTGGTCCCATATACGATACTGTGTGCATGGAAACAGCATGTTAGGAAGGAAGATGAACAAAAAACAGGAGGAAATAGTGAAAAAGGCGTGTAAACTGACAGAAGAAAAGAAGGCACCAAAAACATAATCACCGTGGCCCGTACATGGCTGCGGTAACCCAACAGTATTTCCCAGGGGCCGCAGGTCCCCATAGCACGGGATGGCCAAACTTTAACCTAAGCCTATTGCTTTCCCTCCCCTAGAGGAGATGAAACGGTCGTAGCTTGTCGCTAATACCTTTCTGCAAAATACCAAAAAATCGAAGGATAATAAATAAGAGAGGTTTTAACTAAGTCAACAGAATGAGAACGCTGCATGAAGAAGGAATGTTTTGATAGTTGTACTCTCAAATTATTTCATGAGGTTGAATGCTCGTACCGAAAAATTGTGACTACTATTTTTTCCAGTGCACCCAGATTATTACACTCTGAAGTTTGAGGTAATTAACCTTTGCTCTTTGACAACTTGAAATAAAGTTGCTGAAAACGGCATGTTTAGCAGTCAAAGTTAGTTTTTAACATAGAAAATGCACCCTTTTCAACATCAACTTACCTTGGCGTATCATAACCTGGCCTATCTTGAACAATTGTAACCAAACCCTTAATCCCTTATTCTTACCTCATCAAACCATAGGTTCATTTTTTCATGCATTAAGATAGTTGACTAGATAGCAACTTGATAGTTGAATTGTCTATTTTCTGGCCATTATCCTAAAATTAGAAAAATAATGAACGAAACGCAAGCGTTATAAAAATGTCTCACTATCGGCTGCATAAAGTACAATATTATAACTCCTAAAATATTCACCCGGAAAAAGCTTTGCTGGCGCTGCTGTGAGTTTTTCGATGAGCGTTAGGAACTGAAAAATCAAAGAATCTTCACAAGTACGTAAGTGATGGCTTGTTTTCAATTTTTCAAAAAAATTTCAACCTAAACTGGCATTGAGTAGAACGGCACGCATCAAAGAGATGGAGTACGCAAGTACAGCATATCTCACAAGATGATCATAATGAACAATATTAACACTATAGTATCTTATTAACTAGTTTGAGACTCCCTACCCACTACAAAGTCTATCTCAAGAGAGCGAAGGGAAGACATCATTTGGGATGGACAGCATATAGTTGAAAATTAAGGCGCAAGGTGTGTTCCCCACATGATACTCTGCTCATAGGAACAATACGTTGAGAAAGAGGAGGAAGAAAAGGCAGAAGAGATAGCAAAGAAGGCATGAAAGAAAAAGTGAAGTGACCAGGAAAGATCGAAGTCCTGAAAGCTTATCTAGCTGAGGTAACCTGGCAGTATCTTCTCTGGAGGCGCCACCCCAGTACCCATAGCACATGTAGGATAGCCAAGCCTGACTACCCTAAACCTAACGCCTGTCCTGTGCCCGCTGAGGTAACACAACGAATAATAGCAACGCAACAGTATATTTAATGACACCTAAATCGCTACTTATTGATTGATTATAAGTTAGTTTCAGCCTCCCTTATCAAAACAATGAAGTTCAAGGAGAGGAATGTTGAAGGCACCATTTAGAATTGAGTTATGGGACGCGGAATCAATGCAAAAAATGAATTTCTACGCAGTATCCCGTGCGCATAGAAAAAGTTGAGATGGAAGATTATGAAACAAAATCAAAATTTGAAGAAGAAAGTCAGAGTTACTGAAAAACAGGACAACAGTGAGCCGAAAAAAAGATGGTTTTTAACAAAAAATGTACTTCAACAAAAATAACGCCTTTCCAACTGTCAGCTCGGGATCTCACGTTTTCCGCTGGGAGTGCTAATTCTCATTGATACAATAGTTGTATTTCACTGAGGTTAAATTATTATAAATGAGAAGCAAATTTAACAGAGGCATATATTACAGAGGTCGAACAGAACTCGAAGAGCGGTTCTGACATGCAGTCATGTGTGTAAAATGTCCTGCCGGCAGACGACGCCGCGTACTGACAATATTGCCGTTGACTGTGATGAATATTTAGGTAAATCAAAAGTAAGCGAGCGCCAAAAAAACTCAGAGGGAAAAAAACATTTGCAAAAATCATAGCATATTTCAAAATAAATGGTAAAACAAAATGGAATGTCAGTGTTTGGAGTTAACACTTTCTCTTACGAATGAATTAACCTGAGTAGTGAAAAAATCTGTCTTCTTTACAACCAATAGTTAGTCAAAATATTACTTAAATATATCTTTTAATACTCAACTTTTTTGGTTGCTGAGAAACTTAATTTTCTCTAAATAAAATTATGTGTATGACCTATCATTCAATGTTACCGATCAGGAACCAATAAAAAATTTTTGCGTGGTCTTTTTGAGACTCACTTTAATCTGAAATCAATTTGTTACCACAAAGTACATGACAATCCATGAATGCTGATCATACATTTCACAGCTACAGAGTCCATATAAAGACTCTGTTCCTGATAATAGAAAGAAGGACCTTTCAGATCCACACATACACAAACCATGACACTATTACACATGTGGTAACGAACTTCATTTCGTTAATGGGAAAATTTTACGATGTTTTGGGAACGCCTCTCTTCAAGATTCAAAACAGAACCAACGCACGAACAAGAACAGGGTTCTTGAAATCTTATTAGGCAGTTCAGTAAAGCGCCTAAAGAAAGCAGATGCAAGGCCCACTTCACGTTACAGTGACTATCGATAGCCTGCCACTTGCGGCGTCTAGTGACGGATTTTTGCGACTACAAAACCCAGCTGGATACATGCAAATGAAGTATTATCTATAGGATGAGCGTGGCTATCCAAAGAAGCTTTGCGAAATCAACTGGATGCGCCCCAACGAACAATCTACTTGTGGTGTAGAAGTAAATGAATCAACTACTAATCGTCCAACACGTGTTTTGCAGGGATGAAACGGTCTCATCCGGACGCTCACAGATCAAGTTAACATACACAGAAAATGAATTTATAACTATAAATTCATAAATATAAATGCCACACAACCCGTGGTCGGGTATAATATGTTATTCATATTGATAATATATAGAATTTAATAACGCATCTCTGATGCACTCTTTCTGATATAAGAATCAGTAAGGAACTAATTTAACTAGTTGCTGATTTATTTTCATTAAGGATCAGAGTTTAGGTTTCCGATGGCCAGCCTGCAAATGACTTCTATAGCGGAACTAGTTGTTTCATTGGCAGCAAAGATCTCATTCTAGGCGTTTATAACATTCCATTGCTACAAAACATGAAAATATCAATATTATTGGAAATAACTTGAAAAAAAATTAGGCATCTATTGAGTGCTAACAAGAACATGATAGAATTGAGCAAATCGCCATTATTTGTATTTTTCAACAATGTTGGAGAGAGTTATGCGAATCTTATAACTAGGGGGTCAAAAATAATTTGATTCAAGTGTCGATCAGTAGCCGTTCATTAATCCAGAAGTGAACATTTTTATTACAGATTTTCCGTAGCTAAGGCGCATATAGACTCTGGTAGATTACCTCTGGGAGTAAAATTCGCTTCCAGACTACATTACTTCGTAAGAAACCTGCTGCGCTGAACTTGATGAACGAAATGAGTTCTGTTATGCCAGAGATGAAAATCGAATTTGTTGGCGAAGTAATAAGGTCCGTGCGTGAAGGAAGAAAGGAAGGAGCGCCGCTCACACCGGCGCCCGGCGCTCATGAATAGGAAGCAGAGAGGGGAGCTGGCAGCGCACCTACTCCAGCGAGAGCATCGTTCCCGCCCCGCCACTGTTTTCATTAACATCCTGCCAGCAAATAAAAGTTGCAGGAAACTTTCCTTCGCCTAAGTTTTTACAGAAGAAACAGGTAATCTACTGGAACGTACGTGTAACCATTATATTTGTTATATTATAATTGTACGTGTAACCATTATATTTGTTATATTATAATTGTACGTGTAACCATTATATTTGTTATATTATTATTGTACGTGTAACCATGGTCCTTTTATTTGTTCTCAATGGATAAAAATTTCTCTTTCTCCTTAATTGTAATGAGGAATTAAACGTTTTAAGAAGAGTTCGCTAGCACACGAAGCACAAACGCAAAAATTGTGATTGAAAAAGAAAACGGCCTGCGAAAGAAATTTTCAAGTTGAATTTTAAAAAATATTTTTTACGTTTCAAGACGTTTTCTGATAGAGGAGGCGTCAAAATTATCCTTTATGTTACCAAGCGAATCTCCAATCATGGCTAGTAAGCTGTCAAAAAAGTTTACGAACAATCAAGCAAGTAATTCAATACCAGTAATTTTAAAACAAGAATATTTGAAGTAATTAAAAACTAGAAAATGTTTTGTAAAGTTATTTCAAAACAATGAAATGCGTTGAACAAACTTCAGCTCGCGGAGAAATTACACTGCGTGTAATGCACAGAGTGCATCCTACCCTATGAAAAAAATGAAGTATCGAACAAGCCTGCTTACGATGCGAGTCCACGCCACAATTTCTCTGTTCATGTGCATTTCCTCCACTTAATGTCAGGAAGGTATCAGTGAAGTCACTCATAAATAGTTTTAAAACAATCTTTACCATTCCATCAAATTAAACACCATTTTAAGTACACCATAATATATGCTAAATATTAAAAATATTAGTTTATGAGCACTTATAAAGTATTTTCACTGCATCGTAAAAAATGTGGTATTTATACTTGACATTATTATTCGCTATAATGAAGTGAGGCCACAGAGTTCACGCAGCCTTTCATGAAATCTTTGCAAGGCACCGAACATGATAGCAAACCAATAAAAACTGGTAACAAAGCCAAATTATTTGGGTAAATTAAAAAAATCTTTTTTCATTTTAACCAAAATTCAAAGTCTTCTAACTTAGGCCTCAATGGTGAAAAATTTCGCTTGGAAATACCGGGGTCAATACATAGCAACTAATTACCGTTCTACGAATTCTCATTCGCTAGTAATCTCTACAATATAAGTTATTTGCAGCTGTTGTTACGTTACTGCGAAATATAATTTTAGGTACGGAACATCACCTTTAGGAGGAACTGTAGGATCAGCAGGAATTATGAGTAAAAACCGATTGTGGCTTTATTACTCGTGTTATCTGGCTACAGCGAACGCAAGGTTAGATTAGATATAAGTTTAGACACGACTGTAACGCAATTGTTACTCAGTAAAGCCTTAATTTTTATTTTATCGTTGAATGCTTTGCTGTTGTACTATTGATCTAAGATAAAATTTGTAATTATGACGAGACTAAAGGCGAGCGACTTCATAATGAGAGGTTTTATTTCCGAACAAAATTGACGAAGTTTAAATAAAAGAAATTAGAATCACGACGAGTCGAGAAGCAACCTGAGGTTCCAAAGAGGTTCAGTCTGGTGCCATTGCAACCCGTCCTGCGAAAATGTTCTAACAATCTTTCGGAACGGTCAGTCAGTATTGAAAAACTCAAGTAGAGGATACAAATTTCGTGAAGCAATTATTTTTAACGCATGCAATGCGTACAAGCTTTCAGAAACGACTCGAAGCGATGATGAAGAAACGGAGTTTGACTCATTCTCTCTATTAAGATCGTTAAAGTTACTAAAGTAACAAAGATGGGGTATCAAGATCATCGTTCACATCTGAAAATTACACCAGGCTTACATTTCACTTCATATTATTTAATTTCTCTTGACAACAATGAAACTCGGTAGCCTAATAGCTCAGAAAAGATCATCTTTAATGACACAAGAGCAATAATTATTGTACGCCGATCTGGGGGTTCGTTCATAATAAATGAGCACAATTATGCGTATCTGTGTAGCGTGAATGTTGGTGTAGCATCTCAGCCCAGGGTTTTCTATCCCGGTGGTCGCAAGCGTCACGACGGCCGATTTCATCCTCGCTCCAACCTGGCTTATTCCAACGCATTTAGAAGTTCACGTTCACGCCAAACGGTGGAATTCTGTTTTAGTCATCCAAAAGAATGATAGTTTCTTGTACAATTTCAAATCATCCTACAGCTTGATCGTGACCTAAATCTTTCGGGGTAAACAACAGTCCCAATCGTATTTAAAACTCATTTCTATTTAGATCAGACTTAACACTTATAGTGGGGACAAAATAATACAACACGTTCATTAAGTTGCCAGATTCTACTTTCTAAACGACACACAATTATGAAAATGGGACTATATATATAAAAAATAGTAATAAAGGTTAATAATATCTCGAAAATCCACAAATATTCATTAGGTACAATACATAGGAAAATGCGTAATAAATGCGTAAACAAAGGTTAACAATGCCCGACTTTTCTATTGTTATTATGACTAAAACTATTGTTAGATTATTCCAGAATGTTCTAATACATTCTACGATTTGGCAACTAAACTTTCGTCAGCATTCATCTCCTATAACGTGTCATTGGCACAGCAGCTCTCGTTCTCAACGGTCGTGAGGGGAGGTCGGAATAAGGACATCAGCCAAGACCTTCTCGAAAATATCCTGGAGCTCCATAATGAAGGTTTGTGATATCGGGAAGCATGCGCACAATTATGTACACAACTATGCATGCAGCAAACAGGGTTGTGCGAGACAGTAGCGTACATATTAGCGCACGTCTCCGTTCCCGCTGCTATATAGCAAGCACTAGTCTCCCGCCCCTTCAGGCGGTCGTCTCAAAAGCTCTTTATGCCATTGCAGCAGCAGTAGCTTTCATCGCAGCATGGCAGAGTCAAGGGATGTTCCAGATGTATTTGTAGCTTACTGGTGATATAAAAGAAGATATATTCGTAGAAAGGCGCGGGTGATTCTTGCCTGCCAGCGGTACGATGACTGTGGTTGCAGTAAAGCAACAGTCAACTGTTTTACTTTTATTGTATTAGTATTTAGATATTTACGGATATTCACTTATACTTTCCACAAATACATTTTATGTACAAAGATAAGATAAATCAATCGTCCATCTTTGTGTACACATATCTTTAATGACTTGTCTTAGTACTTTTAATTCATTCATACATTTGCGCATAACCATTGCGATAACAAATTTTGTATACAGATACTAAATTTAAGGTATTTAACAAAAATCTATACTAATAGCATCATACATAGCATAGGCTTCACAATCCGTTGTATAGGAGAAAAATGTGATTAGCGGCATTTTCACCTCGCATGCTGGATGCTGGACAGAACGTGCAAGCTCAGTGTGAAGGCAACGGCTCGTAACAGTGCTATTCCTACCTACCAGTCTCGCAGACCATCGCTAGACAGCTCATGGGAGCTTGCTAGATGCTGCCTTGCTAGCTCAGTGGGAAATAGGCCTTAGTAACTAAGGAAGGAACTAATAGAATTATAATATGATGTTCCTATATATTTTTCTATCAATATTTGTGGGTTTTAGCTGTATTATTTACCTTTTGATATTGTTTGTGTAAAGTCTATTTTTCGTAATTGTACGTGGTCTAGAAATTTAGAATCTGTCGATTTCATCAATGAGTTGTATCATTTTGCCCTTCACTGTATGTGCAAATTTTCACTTTTTTTGAACTATGTTCATTTTTCAACCATCCTAAATTTTTCCAGATCATGGCTTCATGAAAGTGATAACAAAGTTGAGCGAAGTATTTTTACTGTTACCTGGAATCCCTGGGCAATTGTACCAAAAGGATAATAACAACTCACTCTTATTTCAATGCCTTATTTTAACCGCAGCTGTGCCAGAGAAAAACAGCGACTCTCCTAATACAGGGAGAAAAACGTTAAATATGTTTTGATAGTTGCATGATCGCTTCCTCATGGGCACGATTGGGAGTTACGTGGAGGTCGTGAGACGCCCGAGTTGCGTGGCCTCGTCACGTGTTAAAGGGAGGCTAATCGTTCTTCACCAAGTGACTTTACGGCGCGAACACGAAGCTTTTATAGGCCATAGCGGTCATTCTTGTAGAATGAATGTGCAATCGAGACCTTATCTAAAAACTTCATGAACAACTCACTGAATAATTGTGTCTAGAAGCACCTGTCGCACTGCGGCATAGAAAAAAAACTTACCTTCTTTTAAGCCGACAGGAAAACTTCAGGTGTTCTTGACATAGATTACGAAAAGCAATTTTCTTCGACGCCGAGTAGAGTCAAAGGAGCAATTTATGGCATATTAACCTTGATAAGGACGGAGAAAAAGGTCGCGCATTTCGTATGAAAAAATACATGTTTAGTGAATTCCCTATGCAACATTCAACAGCATAAAATTCTGCATTTTAAAACGTAAAAGTAGAAAAAATAGAATTCAACACTGAAATCAGTTCTGAGTTGATAAATCATGACCAACACGCAGACGTGAACCGTCAACCAAGTACACTAAAAACTGAGACACGAAGTGGTGACTGACGGCAGTGCGGACAGCCAGCGATGAAAAAGAGAACACGTTCCGAGCCGCTGAGTTATTGAGTAACTTGGAGCGCGTGACGAACACTCGAGAAAGATGTGACTGGCAGCGCCAAATATCCGCCTCGCGAACTGACGCCACCACATCAACAAAATGTTCACGTAAAGAGCAGCGCTAATTGGTGATCAAGAAGTTTTGAAAATGAACGATGAGGGCTGATGAAGAAAAGTTATAATAGAACCGATCTTAAAAAAATATTAGTTTCGCTGCTTATAAAGAATTATAAGTAGAAAATAAGCATGAATAACGACAGTGTGCAGGAAACGAACTGAATAACACTATAGCTGATGAAAAAAAAAACGTTGCAATTAATAAAGAAAACACAAAAAGTGACAAAAACACAAAAAGTTACAATAACACAAAGCTTGATAGCTGAACATGTAAACTTTCGACGTGCGTTTTGAGACAGTAAAATAAAGCAAGTCATCGTTTCAATCGGCTTGGTAATACGCCAACACTTGAAGGTATCTCCGCCATTGTATTCTTTTGCTACAATATTGATTGATATACACATCGAAGGATGAAGTTATTTTATCATTTTTTTCACATGGCGAACGCGTCAGTTTCACAATAATTAGTACATCAGAAACACCATTACCCCTAATTAATATTTTGAAGTAGATTTGCTACACAAATTTCCTGTGCGTGAAAACACTTTCTCAGTTTAAAAAAAATTAAACGTTCACTTGTGGATTCTTTTCTAACATTTTTCTCTCGGAGTATTTTTGTCTCTGTGAAATGCTTTAATAGTGGTTGAATGATATAGAATTAAAATAAATTACTTGGGCTTTTTGAAACAAACGATATTTGAAATGTCACTAACTCTTGAGCTCATTTCTTTCGCCGTCAAACGTAATTTTCACATTTAATGCAGACGCAGCAAGGATCTCAATTTTTGAAAACTCGTTAACACTGACATTCAATCATCCTCCGTAAGACAGAGTAATCTGTTTTTGTTCGTTCACGGTGACGGCGTATTTTAAAATTCGGTAGAGTTGATCGAGAACAAACTCAGCGAAAGGCAAAGAATCCCACCACCACAACCACATCCATTCAGGAGCCACGAGGGGTAGACGCTCGTCAACCACATTGAGGTGAGGGGAGAGTATAGCTTGAGATTTACTCGATCATTGAGTGATGTGAAACTCTGCCAACCTAGCGTTCAGCCGTCATGTCACAACAGCGAGCGGGCAAGATTGATGAAGAGATGAGCACGAGTTGTGCAATTTAGGAGTTACAGCGAGTCAGAGATGGTAGGCGTACTGATGTGGAAGCAGAAAACTAGAACTAGGTACTCCGTGTCACTATTGCGGTGATAAGGCGGGCACTGAACTCTTCTTCCTGCTGCTGCTGCTGGGCTGAGCAAATAAAATGCGCCGAGCAAAAGCTACAATAAAGTCAATTACTCGCAGCCAGGCCATTAACTACGAGCCTGGAGCTCAATTCTATCTGTGAAATACCAGCCTCTTCCCTCGTCTGGAGCCACTGAAGGGAAAATAGTTTGTGGATGCAAGCCACTTGCTTCAGTGGAGGTTACAAGCACCGGAAATTGAAAATTGAATGAAATATCAAGTCGTAAATGCATTGTTCTTTCTCTCCAATTTGAAAATGTGTTCCAATGCGTGTCGACGAAAATTGTCAACGGTAATTTGAAAGCACGTCGTCTAAGCTTTTCTTGAACTCAAAGTCCACTGCTAATACAATAGTAATTTATTTGCTGTGAGATGAGAAAAAATCTAACACTTTTATGCTTGGTGAACTCAAAGTTCATCAAACTTAAATATATTAAAGTTCTCTATAACCGTTGCTTTAGAGGAAAAAAATAAATTGTGTAATTGTATAAACATGAAATAGGCCGGGTTTGTCCCCCTTCGATCAGCAGAAACCGCATTTCCACGAATTGTAATAAACACAGTTGCTCCTATACTTTGAAAAACAATTTTAAATGCTTGAGGATCCGAATATCATGGAATCAGAATGTAAAGGAATTATTTTATTGAAAATGCCTTAAATAAAAAACCTCAATGCAGAGTGCATAGTTTGTTATCATAACCCCTCAAGTCGCAAAAAAAAGCTCACACACCAAAAATTTCAAATACTCTGCACCATTTTACGGTATTTTATTTCAAAGCATTGCTCTTAGTGTGGAACACACTAAGTGTGGAACGAAAATGACAGAAATTATTGTAAAACATTAGCTTCTGGCACCAGAAGTTTTCTAAAAAACTAATTCATTAAATCCTTAGGTGTCGAGCAAAATAGGAAATGTAATTAGTTAGGAGGAATCACTCATCTCCGAGATAGGTTGAGCTCAAAAATTCCAAAATTAGACGTCTTATTTGTCTATGTTCTACTCGTTCATAAAAAATTACGTATATCACTGACGTAAACGGTACTTATAGTACTAAAATAAACTGCAAAGCAATGATTAACTCGAAGACTGCAGAAACAGAAGATAGCAAACGCAGGTCTAAGTTCCGGAATAGACACGCTGTAGGACAAGATAAGAGAGTAGAGTTTCATCAATTTCCCCCTACGAGATCTAGTTTTCCAGTTGCGTGTTAGAGCAACATGCCTCGACAATTCGACGCGAACAGGCAGATAAGAAGCAGCCGGACGGATAAAGAGCGAGAGCAAACATCCGATCTTCTTGACTCGACAAATACCGCTCCTCGGACCACTCAATCGACAGAAACTTAATAGCGCCTGGGAATCGTGCTGGGAGGATATCGGTGCAGGAAAAGAGTTCGCATTTTTCAATGCAAAATTTCAACAGATGCAACAAGCATTGTGAAGTAGAAACACTAGGTATCGGTATCAAAAGATATGCAACCTGCTACTTGCGATTCTCCGTAAAATATTACTTTTGGAACAATGATTAAAAATACGAACTGTGAGCAAGATTCTTGTCCAATCCCTCAGATCTGCGACTCTCGAGCAGCTTTGGCCTCAGAGAATTTCCTTACTTGAAGTTATGCATGAATTAAGCGTTTGTGGGGCAATCTGCTTCAGATGGATGGTGCACTGCATCCTGTGCGTCAGTGCTTTGAATTACTTCTAAGAAAATGAACAAGGCATTCACTTTCAGTCCCGTTCATAATTTTAAATTTAGAATACCTTTTCACTATAGGGGTATTTAATATATACGGAAACTCTCCTCTTTGCTCTCATAGTCGAAAAGAAATAGGATCATTTTAGTAAAGAGAAACGCGTGCTCAACGCACACTGTGAATGTTCATCACGACATTTCATAAACTTGTTCATAAATTCTTTATTGAACAAGTTATAAAACCAGGAATAAACGAAAAAAAATCAAGTTATTTTTTGAATGAATTTTTTAAATAAAAATTGTATCTGGTAAACTCACTTGCAGTAAACAAATTAATACTATGAGGCTGACTTCTTAATTATAAGTTAACACAATGTTATTGCCAAGCTCTAAAATACTTCATAGGAATGAAAACTTGACTGAGCTAAGAGGAATATCTATTATACAACAGACGAACATCACGTTATTAATCAGTGTTCACGGTAAGTAAAGTAATATTGCCCAATATGGTTTAAACGTTCTTTACATTTTTTTGTAAAAGTGATGTTTAGTAAATCGAGGAGTTTACAGTCACTTTGTCCTGGTGAAAATACATCTAAACATTAAAATTCAAAAAATCTCGACAAAATATTAATTTTGTCGCTTATAACCGAGAATGAGCTTAGTTGAAAATGATAGAAATTTTGGATACATTTCGTAAAGTCTCTAATACACCGACCTAGAAACTTAACCATTACACATCATCCACGTTTTAAGAGCAATAATAGGGTGAGATCCACAAAAATAAAAATCCACTTCTGCTACCTGTGTTTCTACACAATTCATCTGACTATTATAATAGTACACTTGTTCATCGAACATATTATGTTAATTCTTAGTAAGTTGAGGAATTTCCAAAGAAAACAACGATAATTGCCTATAAAATGCAACGACCATAACATTCCATTTTGGAACTCGTGAACTGAACTCACACTGAGTTCAGATAAGATTATAAATTATAAGTTGAGGCCTTCCTAACCATAACAAAGGAGATTGGCACCAAAAGAGGAAAGAGGACAACGAATTTAGTAAAAGGAGAATCTAAGCACCTAGGTGCGTCCCCACGCCCTACGCAGAAACAGCTAAGGTAGAAGAAGTTGATGAAACAGGATAAAAGTTGAGAAGAAAGTTATACGTGGTGCAAAACAAGACAGTGGTAAACCGCCAAACGATGGTCTGCAACAAAACAAAAAATATTGCTATTTGAACAAAAACAAGCTCGGGTCCACACATTCTAGTCGCCAGCTCAAGATCTCGTATATATCTTCCCACGGGAACGCATATTCTTAGAGATGCAATGGTTACATCCCTCTCAGGAGCACATTGAATGCAAATCTATTTATTTCCCGTTGAGGCATTTGAGTTTTTCTCAAGAAAATCGCGGCCCAAAACTCAAGGCGATTTATTAATTTTAACGAAGCTTTGAGCTACTATTTACGAAAGTAGAAATAGCTGAAGAAGATTCACGTCATGAATGGAAATCTTTTTTGCCAATCTTCTATTCAACCATTAATTAAAATGGTTGGCGAAGCTAGGCAAACGAGATTGGAAATAGAAGATGTACCTCGTGAACTATTTTATCTATCATTGGTAAGCCTGCTGATGAACTTGTATAACACTTTCTTGATCCAAAAGATGTACGAGTTTCTTCCAGAAAGTGAGCTTTCTTTATGGCTAGCTGATAGCACACCATGTGCTTGGAATTTCAAATGTTTTGTATGCTGATGCATTCTAATCTCATCTCTTGTGCCTGGCAAGATTCGGTCTTCTTTAAGGCGCAAAGCATGAGATCAAAACTTACTATCAATTTTTCTATGTGCATGAGCATAGCAAGTTGAATGCGCACCGCTTGGGTAGCGCATTCTCGGCAGGTTTGCGGAGTCAGAGTCGGGAGTCGGAGTCGCCGGTTTTTGGGTGGAGTCGGAGTCGCTTTTCTGAATGTGGTGGATTCGGAGTCGTTCATTCGGATGAGGTGGAGTCGAGGTCGGACTCGCTGTTTTTTGGTGCCTCCGACCCTAATTTTTGCGAAAATTTATTTATAATTGTTTAAAACCAAATGTAAACAAAACAGAGTTGAAATATTCCACCAAAAAAGCTAAAAAATGTGTTATGTTTTTGTTGATCATTTTATTCAAAATACGAAACAACGTTTCTATACCTATTACCGTCATTGATATCTAGTCATCGTGGGTTCGCATACATATACGAGTATGTGATACATATGAGTTCATATATATTTATCATACAGAAGTGATAACGCATATTTTCCAGATAAAAAGCAGGAATTAGTCATTGAAAGCATCACAAATCCATTATTTTTTAATTTTGTCTCGTTTATTTTCTCATCAATAAATATACAGGAAGTAGAAACTAGTAATACATGCGTTGCAAGTGATTTGCAGAACAGCTCAGCTGATGCAATACATTTTTCTCATGTACGGAGTGGCAACTGTGTACGCTCTTAATGCGTCTATAATCTATACCAGTGGTTCTCTACAGCGATCTTTTCTAGTCTTTGGGTTATTATGTATTGTTAATGACTAGTCTTTACCACAACCTAAAGCTATGCTTTGATACCTAAAAACTTCCAGTATTCTAGTTAGGTTGTCATTATTGATAATGTAAATTGAATTAGCTTATTCTAATGTCAATATGTGGAATATTTGTCGATTTTTTTAGCTACACGGAACACTTATACACTTTATATTGATCTCTTTTTTCGTTTATATCCTCGTCTCTAAGTCATGTTAAGATGCATTAATAAAGGAAATTTCTGCGCATTTCCAACGCTATACCTTGGAAATTGTTTGGTTCTTTCAGAGGTGTAATGTTTTTTCCTATATCATCATGCTTTATTTTATCTTTTGATCACTCAATTCTTAGTTTTCAAGTAAACTTTATCAGATCTTCTGTCGATGTTTCTAAAGTAATGAAAATTCTTGACGACTTTACTACATGGGGAAATACGTTGTATACGTTAAAATTTTGTATGTAAACATACGCTGTTATGAATATTTTTATGATTATATGTTTATAATTTTAAAAACTGAAATAGCAACTGCTTTTCGACATTATTTAATCAATAACTTCATAATAAAGAAGATTTTGAAACATTTTAAGACAATCTGTATCGATGTTGGGACATTTGAAAAATTAAAATGCACTGTAAACGAGAAGCAGTGAAAATGATAACACATCACTTGCAAAAACTTCACTTAGTTACACACATGTTGTAGCTGAGAGCCTCCGCTGACATGGTTGTTGGATTTTATGCGACAGTGCGAAATTCCTCGCTGAAAGCGTTCCAAATTGCACCAAAAATACATAGTAGAAATAAAATGGGCTGTTAGTGAAATAAGAAGGTGTCAAATGCATGGTAAAAAGATAGGAGGTAATAAAAAATGGTACCATAATACATACAAAAAAGCTAAAAGTAACTTTTATGCGTAAACCAAAACATACCAGAAACGTGAGGCCCTAGACATATATATCTGAGACGAAAGCAGAACGGAATTTCCCTAGTATAGCCGTTATATAAAATTATTGAGGGATGATATGGCACTTGTATTACATTGCTACTCTGCATAGGCTATATAGATACGGAGAATAGAAGGCAGTGCAAATCGTGCCTTCCTTAGCTACAAAGATATCAAAATGTTTGGTTTTTTGAGCACAGTAATTAGATCAACTATTATAAATTCAGTGAATTTGTTGAATACTTTGATGCTTTATCAAAGAAAGAAGTTTTTGATGCTGATCTGTACATCTCAGGTTAGGCACACCCTACCTCGCCTATTCATAGGGAACGTGTCTGTGATAGATGTATAAAATAATTGATTTTTACATCCTTTTACCAACATAAATGTCATTTGTAAATAGAGAATACAAAAACATATACTCAGGTTCTAATACCTGCAACCATAAAGAATAAAAATTTTCATCTTAAAAATTGTGAATAAATGGAGTCGGAGTCGGCAAGTTTTTAAAAGGTGGAGTCGGAGTCGCAAATTCATTCCTCCGACTCCGCAACCCTGATTCTCATCAGGTGGACAAAATGTGCGTGGCGTAGCGCACAGAAGGCGGCCATCCCTCGCCACGGCGTCTTGTGGCGCAAGTGCAGCAGTGCAGTGTGGAGGCCGTCGTGTCACGATTTGGGAACTCGGAAGCCATTTCCCCTGTAGCCTTACTTAGTGGGTCAGAATTATTATTATTATATAAGAAATTTTTAGCCTCCCTTAACAGCACGACAAAGATGTTCTAAGAGAGGAAGGAGGAAGGCACCATTTAGTATGGAGTTGAGGGAACGCGGAATCTATGCACAAGGTGCAACAGAAACAGGAAGCTAAGAAAGAAGTTCATGAAACAAGAAAAAGTTGAAGAAGAAAGTAGTAGGCGCTGAAAAACAGGACAGCAGTGAACCGAAAAAAAAAGGTCCGTAACGATACAAAAACCTATTCTATTTCAACAAAAAGGAAGCCCACCTAACCTTTAGCTCAGGCCCTCACATGGTCCCCCTGGGAGCGCTAATTCCCATAGATACAATAGTTGTATCCCCCTGAGGGGTAGTGGGTCAGAATTATGTGTATCATAATGACTCAGAGTTGCAGGTGGCTCTCACACTGGTACCTGTTCTTCGCAGCGTACTTTTTTGACGTTGGGATAGAAATGTTGAAATCGATCCCAAATAGGACAAATGTCCTAATTCTGCTGCTGGTTATGTGAAAATATATTGGGTTGTCCGTAAATTTTGTGACAATTCTCAAAGGAAAAAAAGTCAATGATTAAAAGCCCTTACATTTTCATGAATCAAATATGAACTATTTTCTTGTGCAATGCATCTCCACATTTTCTTGTGCAATGCATCTCCACCTTTCCTTTAACTTGAAAATACCATCTTCCCAAAACTGCGGTGCTTTCATGGCACAAAATTCTTCAAGGTGTCTTTTTAAGTCATCCAAGGAATTGAAATTGTTACCATTAAGATTAATCTGATCTAATAGTTATTAGATTTTGGGAGCTAAATACAAGTGACTCAGCCACTCACTACTACAGCCTAAAGTTCGAATGAGTTTCGACCATTTCTGTTTTACCAACCAGGTTATGCGAGCAGATATTTTTCTACCAAACTGTTATTTTCTCCCATCCAGTGATTAAGGTATTTTATAGATTCAGCTCATATATTCTCAAATCATGATACCTACTAATATATTAGTATTAGACTGCCTAGTCCAAACAAAAGCGATCTCAAGAGAACAAAAAGGAGGGACTATTTAGTATTGAATCTACAAAACAAGGAGTCCAAGCATGAAGTGTGCTGCTGCACAGAATGACCTGCGCGCAGAAGCAGTAAGTAAGGAAGAAGAAGAAGAAAAAATGACGAAGGGGAGATAAGGGAAAAGCATGAATACTAAAGCAAAAAGTGAGCACGAAAGATAGAAGTTCTTAAAGCCTATCTATGGCTGAGTAACTAACGCGAACTAATAGTATCTCCCCATAGCATAGGACTAACAAACCTAACCAAATACTTTTGCCGATTCGACGACTCCCGAAGTGACATATTCTCAAGTCGTAGAGTGAGAGTTGATACATCTGGAATAAATTTATTTTTTTATGATTTTTTACAAATTCTCATTATGGTGGACCGACACGAAAGAAACTGCGCAAATGATTATGTCAAGAGCTTTTGAGACATGGGAAATTATTTGCGCTACAATAACGAAGTCATGCCTTGCCATATTCTAAAATTACTATAAGCATGTTCGCCCTGTCATAAACGAAGACCCTAGATAAAGTTCAATGAAGCGTATTTTTGCATTGTACAGCGTTCACTACTTCCCAAATGTATTTTCATTATGCGTTAGGTACGGAAATCGAACATGAATACGTGAAAATATTTCGCCCCTATTTAGACATAATTACACGCGTCAGGTAGTGAAGCGTGGACCAGAGATGCGCTCATCGCACGTGTCGCGTTTTCCAGACGAACGATTGATGGTTACAGATAAAAATATTGTACTTATCAATATTATATAATAAAACGCCATCTCTCTCCTTAAATTTACAAATAAATAAATTTATAAATAAATTTATAAGTTTTTGTGCGTAATTTCTCGTATGTTATTACAGTGGGAATCTTATTGAACACATTAAATTGGTTGGCCCGTCTTGGTGGTTAGTCCGTCTCTCTGTCACACTCTCGACACTTTACCGTCAAAGTGGATTTCAAAATCCACTTTCATAAACAGCTTCAATGTATTTTATTCCGTGCGAAATTTGTGCCATAATTTGTTCTTTGAAGTTCATTGTCGAGTGGCAGTCACTTCCACGTTGTAATGTCGGTGACTACATGATGCCGATTCCAGCATAATGGTGGATGTGATAACGGTAATATGAGTCCTGAATGTGGACGTTAAAGAGTGCCTAATGACCGTATCTGCGATACGAGTTTCACCTGTGAACAAATACAATAATATTTTAATTGCAGATAATATTAGGATAGATGCATCTGTTTGTCATTCACATTTGGAAGAATTCTAAAGAAAATATCAAATCGTCATTTTTGACGGGTATTGTACACTACATAGTACGCAATAAAACTATACTTATACGTTCACAAAGAATGGCGTTCACGAAGAATGTGTCCACGGATATCAAGCTATATGATATCAAGTTATACACGGATTTACTACTAAATTACCTGATTATGCTTATTGAGCTGCAATTTGATAAGATGAGGCTAAAGAAATATATTGGAATAAAACTGTTGTACGGTATGGTTGACATCCAATATCATCGATAAACAATTGAAATCAGCAGATACATTATTAACTTTTTCAATACAAGGGAGAAACTATTTGATAGAATTATCGCAACCTCATGTTCTTCATCAAATTTTGAGACACAATCATGATCAACAAATTTTTACGAGTGACGCGTTAGAAAATTTGGTGTCAATCCAATATTAATGCCAGGTTGAACTCCCCTCTCTTTCTTGAATAACATAACAGTTCGAATGAAGGATCAGCAACCTGATATGGTATTATTAAGCTTGGCATGAAGCCTGCAGACGCTATGACTCATTGGTCACAATCGACCCTGATTGCATCTATAATACTGTGGAGATAACAAATTAGTAGTACTCGATTCCATTCAGACAGCAGCATCCTATGTTTAACAGATGAACATGATTAGTTTAGAAGTTAGTTGACGTCATTTGGCTGCAACATAGATTTTCCAATGAGATATAGGACGGAAGCACAATTTAGTATGGAATTATGGAATTGAATGAAGTAATGCACAAGGTGTGTTCCCACACCCTGCGCATTGAAACAGTAAAATTGAAAGAATTAAATGAAATATTATAAATTTTGAAGAAAGAATAACAAATACTGAAAAAACGACAGAGTGAACCGAAAAAAAATTTGCACGCGACGAGTCACTACATGCGCCCGAAATAAGCTTAAAAAACTTTATGAAACTCGACGATAGTCTAACTAGAAATTAACTGGTTCTGAAAAGAAATGCTACAGTGAACAGAAAACAGTTGATCCATGACGAAACCAAAATCTTTTCAATCTCAACAGAAGACTTTCTCAAATTTTAGCTCGCGATCTAACATATTTTCCTGAGATGTAGGAAACAGTAAAACAATTTGTACTTTGTTGGACCTAATTTTCGAAAAGAGTTCACAAATCATTCGTTCACTCAGCCAAACTCGAATGGCTGTTTCTTTGCGATCGTTTCTTGTGTTCGTCTATGAATCATTCATTTTCTTCCCTTATGTCAGAATATACGCAATAGTAAAAGTTTCAAGAGTAAATAATATTTCTCCACCAGACCAAAATCCGCTGCGCACGCAAAAAACTAGTATGTCATCAACGAAGTAGTTCAACCATTCAACTTATGCAATTTCAAAGCGTCTTTGAAATAGGAGTGGTCTTGATGAGCAAAAACAGACAACGACGCATGTCTGAACATTTAGTCGAGCGCCTGTCTCGATCAAATGCAAGGCTAACAGCAGTAAACATGAAACCTTTCAGTGATGACGGAAAAAAATTGTCAGTACGCACAGAAAATATACACGTGAGGGAATACTGTTTGGAAAAAGACTCGTGGAAATTGGTCTCTCATAAGAAGTGACGTTTTGGGTTACAATTAGCAGGAGAAAAAAATTCGCTGTTCGACCACGGCATAGTGAGGTGCCAAGTATAGTGATGGGACGACTTGTCAGAATCGTATCTGAATAATGGGAATAAATAAATAAATAAATAATACTCGTAGGTATCAAACTCGCCCTCGGAGCTCCTAAATTTACAGCAGACTCTGATCTCTCACACGATTATACCTGTATTATACAGGGTTACCATGAGTTGAATTGGGTATTAGCTGAAACAATTGTACTTTACATACTCGTATTTTGAAGCAAAAAGGCATGTAATGATGTGAGAGTGTAATGACACGAGAGAGTAATGAAATACGAGCGTAACCCGAAGATAATGCTGCTTCCGTCCATGCACTCTTCTAACCTGACTTTGAAGTTCGCTAACACTCTTTCCAATGTTTACGAATCAGTTAGCTGGACAACACGACGAGTCATTTCAGTCCCTCCTAAGTACGGGGCTTATTTAGGTAAACACGAGTTTTTACTTCACCCCAGAAAAAGAAATCGCATGCACTGAGGCCAGGTAAACGCAAAGGCAGAGGTTCATCTCCAAGCCGAAAAATGATGAGCGTGGGGAAAGAATGCCATAGATATTAGTACAACATAGGCTGCTAACTCATTTTGTTTGAGCCAAATTTTGCTAGTTTTGATGCTCATCGTACGCACGCAAGTGAAAGTTTTTGTTTATTTCAGAGTACCGTTCAGCATTCACTGTTTATTCGTTCATCATTTTCAAAAACGTAGAGACTTGATAGTCACGAGAGATAGCTCACACCTCCTCGACTCGTTGTGAGAGCTTTGAGTGGTTTTGGAGCTGTTTAGAACTCGTTGCGACCCAGTACGAACATTTTGGCTCGTCAACTTCCCCCATTCATATGCAAGTGGCGTCATCGGAAGTGAAAATTAGCCCATCAATTTCCCTTCGAAGAGTTGTTCTCACAGCCAGCTCTTCATGCTTTTCATTCTCTATTTCCCTGAATTGTTGCGAAAAATTTATTTTCCATTGTCAAAAGTATTAGAAATTTTTAAAATTTTATGACTGATTCTCTCACACGCAGAGCAGTCTACTGCCGTCGCGCAGGTAGACCCGGACTTGTTTTCCCCATTTTTTCAACATCTTTACAGTCCACACAAACCCAAGTGATTTTCTTTCCTTCAAGATCCTCTCCTACTGAAGTTGGAGACCCACCTCAATCATTTTTAGTTAGGGACGTCACCGTGGCCTTCAATGTGGAAATGAAAAAGACGTCGAGTAGCTACCATTGACACACACGTGTGTTTCGCAAAACTGTCTCACGCCAACACGCAGTGTTGCTGCGCCTAATACCACATAGTCACTATGCAGTAATAGGCGAAACAACAGTTAAGTTAATTAATACAACTACGCTAGTTACTGCAAACTTATACAGAACCTAAAAATTCTTCGAGAGTGATTATTGATAGTAACGAGTAAAGCCAAAGAATCTAATACCTCATATTAATGAGGTCCCACATGAATACTCCACGGTCAGTGCATCACCCAGAATGTTGAAATAAGTAATCGTGACACATCTATATATTATGAAACAAAAGGACATTATAACTACAAGGCTACATTAAGATAACACACATGACTATTAAATTTATTTTTATCAAACAGATTTATTCAAATCTCTAAAAATTAGTCACACATTGTACAAACTCAGAACAAAAACATTTGTAGACGTCGAATTTGACATTACTGGGAGTATAACCCATAAAGTCAAACAAAAGATCAGCCAATACAATGCCGCTATATTTAAATACCTTTCATATACTTGAGCTGCATTCTCATCATGGTATGACCAGCTACGCAAATTAGCAGGTCGATGACGGTATCGACCAAATCACCGCTGTAGACGTGATACGATAGTAGAGAGAAGCTCGAGCAGCCGATGTGTCGCGTGACAGGGCCCTGTCGCGGCAGCGGCGCACGACATCTTCTGGTGATGAGCAAAAAGTGGCGCTTCGCCGTAATGCAATGTACTTCCTGCCCTGCATTCTCAGTTGATGAAAGTCACAATGGATGCACCAAGTAATACTTTTTTACTCGGTTTTGCTTTCAGCAGACTTGTGAAACACATGCTTGTTTTGCAGAGTGAGAAATGAAAAAGGCGCATAGCAAACGACTTACAGTGAAATACTACAGTACACACAAATTAAGGCTGAAATAATTCTTTTTTCGTAAAATTCAGTTCCTATCAAATTTGAGTATGAGAAGTTATGTAGAGAAGTTGAATAGGTTCAGTCGAATAGAGTAACAACTAAACATCAATAAATTGTCAACGTTCTTTAGACTACCAATTCAACAAGCATCCGCTACATCATAAATGGTTTCACGCTGTCATTGTCATTTAACGCAGATCAAGAGCGGAAAATTTCCATTTTCCTGCAGAAAATTTCAAGCGTTAGACCCCATTCAATGCGCCGTGCACTGCTCAAGTGCTCATCTCCTACAGCTCCAGCGACCACACGTACAGGTGTCCCACGATAACACGAGGTGTTCTCTCAGGAGCCGTGGTGAGATATTTCGATCCTGCTAAATGTATACTCTTCTGAAAATACTCAAGTATTATAATTTTCTCCCGTGACATTACAGACAAGATCCATATCTACTTGACTGCCACGAATCTTACTCGGATTCCAATGCAATGTGCCATCATTTCGCTAGATGAGCTGCAGGTGTAACGTACGTAGAGTGCGAAGCATCAGTTCAAAACGATATTTCTGGGCTTCTTCGTTTGAGAACGCCTTCAGATGCGGTTATCCTTGAGCAAATAACGTCCACACGTCGCATCAGGATGTCACACCACCTTCATGAAAGAATGCTAAGATAAAGAAAGAATTCCCACACAGGGTAAAAATGAACATTGCCTTTTTTGGGGCAAACCAACGCTTCGTGGAAACCATAGGCGGTAGAGGCGTGCAGTATCTTCAAGGCATACAGCATTCGATGTTCATGGTATCTGCTTGGCTTGCAGAACAAAGGCGAGTGGATGATAAGTGCAGCACAAACGCAGCACCACGTACCCATCATGGCTTGCAGCACAATGGAAATATTCATTCTGAACCAAGGCCATCAGGATCAATACCATTAAGAAATCAAATATGAGTGAAGTATCACAAAAATATAGTACGCTCTTCATCCCAATAGTACAATAGAAGTAATAACGACGAACGCTCGTATCAATCAAGTCAACAGCAAGAAATTACTTTGAATAATAGAACCGGTGGAATTTGTTGTCAAACAAAAGACCATTCCATCTATAAAATACTGGTTCAGTTAATTCGTAAGCATGGGTCACTTTCGGATTTGAGCTGTACTAGATAAAGTCATCAAATTCAAGTGCAGCCAATAAGCGAAGCAACAAAAGCATCGCGCCTCCCCCCACACACATTTTCATCCTGACGACGAGCTGGCGCTGGCTATAGGAGCGCGCTTGCTGCACACCTTTCACCACCGCAGCCACGTCTTAACTGACCTCACAATTCCGTAATAACCGTCAAACCGAGTAATCCGAGTACAGCAAGGGCTATCCCCATCCAGGGCGCGGGTCTTGTAGAGAAATGAGGCACAGGAGCAGGCTTTCTTGTGTGAGACGAGGCGACAGTGCAGCCTGGCCTCAGTAAGAAGTGAATTGTGGAAATGATTTAAAAAGAAGAAACTCTTCATTCTATCATCAATCATACTGATACATGACACAAACAGTGAAGTGAACATCAACAGCTGGACATAGCAACAGGAATGATGGCAGAATGTGAAATGACAGAAGTAAAGAACAGAACAAGAGAAGAGCAACAAGTAGTAGAGGATGACCTTTGCAGCACAGAGCTCTCCAACAGCGGAGGGAGACGTGTAGTCCTGCCTCAGCGTTTGCTTCTTCCAATTGAAACGTTAATCTCGGAATCCTATCTATTGTTCCGTTTTGCGTACTCGGTCACTGTTGGATGATGTGCATAACAGTGCAAGTATTTTTCGTGTGTGACAAGTTTCCATGGAAAGAAACAACATGCACAAAACCAAACACGAGGGAAATTTCTCGAAAATATCGTGGCTGTACATAAACCAGAGCACCAGATTCGATGCTAAAATTACGCGGTAGTGACATTTAGTAACAATAGCGGCCTTGGTTGCGTGTCAACCGAGACACAACAATTGGATGGCATTTCTGTCGGCTGCAGTTATATCGCTGTCGTTCTGATCCCTGCTTGATAATATCAGCAGCAATTTCAGGCATCATATTATATTTGTAAGAGTAGATTTGGATTACAAGTTCAATAGCAAAGTTCAACTCGCTAAGCTTTACAGAGTAATAAATAAGCTGGAAAAATAGCTCATTTTATCGCTAAACAGATTCGTGTAAGCTGCGTTACACCCATCCTGTACAGACATGATGTAGTGTACACTCTGACTTGCAGACGTTGCTTAGATGTTGTGCACATTCCTGCGCTAGGAAGCAGATCAAGACCACGAGTTTTCAACTAGTGCTAATTTCTCCAAGGAAGTGAGGATAATCAAGCCATACTCACAGATCGCTACCCTTGGGCGCATTTTCCGTTCACGCTTCTGCGGGGGTGTTTTTTAACCCTTTAACGTCCGAATTTTTGTACTCATATTACCGTTAACACAACCACCGTCACTAAACTGGCGCTGGCATCTGGCAGTCACCGATATCAGGATGGGATAACAACTGCCACTCGGCAGAGAACTTCAAAGAACACATTAGGGAACTAATTGAATAAGAAATAAAATATATTGAAGGGGAATTTTGAAAGAGGACACTGGTGTCCTCTGGGGCGTTAAAGGGTTAAAACTGGGGCTGCAACATTACTTGCGTTCAATTCTTCACTCCTCACTGATGCGAGGTCTGTTTCTTGACAGAACATAGAAGAAAACGGAAACACCAACTTACAAATAACATTCTAAATTACTGATAAGTCCCTAGGCATTGGGTAGTTCACTAAATAGTGAAAATTAGAGCAGATGTAAGTTTAACACTTTGACCGCAACGTGCGCCACCGGTGGCCACGGAGGGACTTTCATAATACTGCTGCCCGAACAGTAGTCACAAACACAATTTTCATAAATACTTAATTGAAGCTAAATGAAGGCATGGTCCACTCGATGTTTGCTATTCTCAAAATTGGTTACTAAAATTGACTTAGAAGTTGAGTTGAATATTGAACCTCAGTTTAACCAATAGCGGTCACGTGTTGCGCAGCCCTAACCGCAACTAAGACGTTTCGAAGAGAGAAAAGAGGAAGGCACTATTTAGTATGAAGTTGAGGGAACGAATAATTTATGCACAAAGTGCATAGAAACAATAAGTTGAGAAAGAAATTCATGAAACAAGATCAAAGTCGAAGGAGAAAGTTGTAGGTGCTGAAAAACAGGACAGCAGTGAACTGAAAAAAGATGGTTCTTAATATAACCATAAACATTTTACCGTTACACAAAGAAGGCCTACCTTCCCCCTAGGAGTGCAAATTCCCACAGCTACAATACAATAGTTCTATCCTTTTTAGGGAGACTAATTAGTGCGAGTTTTTTTAAGTTCCCTAGTATAATTTTTACTAAGGAACCTACCAGATCCCTCTCAAAATCTGATAGAAATACTGGCTGCGAGCGGGATTTCAGAAGAAATTTTTCAAGCCTGTATAAAAGTCATTTTCGCAAAAGAAAGTGCTTTTATTTCTGAAATTCATTCGGGCATTCCGACAGCTATGCGATCCATCCAGTGCCCCCAAGCCCCTTGAAAAACATTGGAGCATGAAGGCGCAGTTGAAATTGCATTTAATTGTTTTTTGACATACTGCGTAATTCCTCTAGTACCAAATAAGGAAAAATGTCATACATAGGAAGAAATTGGAAGTATCTGAAAACTAACCTGAAAATAAACACTAACGTGTCAATATTAAGATATAGATAAAAACTCTTGCATAGTTGCAACTGGAAATATTTCTAAGAAACTGAAACAAATATTAACGTACAGACAACTTCACTTTCAAATTTTGATCTCGTTCAACAGTAGATTATAGATTAGATTATAAGTTAGTTTAAGCTTCCCTAACCGCTGCAAAAATAGAGCGTATCGAAGAGAGGAAGGAGGAAGGCACCTTTTAGTATGGAGATAAGAAAATGAGGAATCTATGCAGAGAGGGCATAGAAACAGTAAGATGGGAAAGAAGTTCATGAAATAAGATAAAAGTTGAAGAAGAAACTCAAAGGTGCCGAGAAACAGGACAGTAGTGAACCGAAAAAAGGTGGTCCTTAACATAACAAAAAACATGTTATTTCAACAAAAAAGGCCGACCCAACTCTAAGCTCGATCCCGTTCAACAGTAGAAGGTTAGTCAGTAGCTGACTATAGGAAAGTACAACAATGAGATTCAAAACCACGAATCATATAGAAGTGCGCACTGGAAATCCGAAATTGACCACAGCACATATACATCAGGTTTAAAAGGTTTATCTATAGCAGAGGTCACCCTTACAGAATACCCCTGGGGAAGCCAGTCTTCGTAGCATGGGACAGACAAACCTAATTTACCCAAGCCAATTCCCTACCCTTTGCCTCGAGAGGAGGCATCACTTCGTTTTTCATTTCAACGTTCTATTCTCCGTTGAAGTTTATTTAAATGATCAGCTGACCCCAATTAAACGAACTCGTATGCCATTCGTGCTGGCAAGAAGCGATAATTGGAAAGTTTTCATGAAAAAATTATAAATTTGGCAATAATCCATATAAATTTTCATTTAACCTAAAGTTCTCTGTGTTTGACTCATTACAGCAGGAACTGTGCTCTTCCTTGGGTGGAATTGAAATATGCTATTCCAACCGTACATGTAGCGCACAAGTAGACGAGCTAAAAACCACTTTTACGTTAAACTAAATAATAAAAAGGTTGGCTGTATAGCCCCTGAGAATACTCATTTATCTATGAATATACACAGGGTGGGTCAGAAGTAACTGACCCTTTTAATTTGCTAATAAAAAGAAAACTATGAACTCTAGGGGGGAAAGCTGATACTTGTTTTATTTGAAAGAAAAGCATATTTAAGGTTTATGTACACTATGTTTTGAATATAATGTCGTTTGAATGACTGCCACGTCTGTTTTGACAAATTCGGGCTCTTAATTCACGATTTGGTAACATCCCTTGTCCTCCTCGTTCTCCAATTTGTTCCCAAACGACTTTTTCTCGTGGAAAACCTTAAGCCTTAAATCATGAGTTGATGTAACAAATCCAACAAATTAACAAGAACTTAAAAACAAGATTTATTTTGAAATAACTGAACTCTCGCCTGCGTTATGGAAACGACAAATAAAAGTCCTAATAAGTCAAAACAACCGTGGCAGTCATTTAAACGACATTCTATTCAAAACTTAGTGTTGATAAACCATATAAAATGTTATTCTTTCAATTAAACCAATTTATAAGTTTCAACTTCCTAGGGTTCATAGTTTTCTTTTATTAACAAACTAAAAGGATCAGTAACTGTTAATTCTGGTCCACCCTGTATATAGTATAACGTTAGGAATTTAAGAACGAAGAATGCACCACATATTGAAATAATGTTTAATTAAGATTTCACACGAACTATAAATTTAACACTAAGTCAGTTCTATAAAACGTTTCGGAGACCAGCTCCATCTTCAGTTAACAGTCTGCAAAGATAAAATAAAGAATAAAATCAGTCTTTCTATACAAAATACATGGGCATATAAAATCTACGAGTAAATTTGCAATGGATAAGAACTATTTGCGCTATTGAGCTCTGCCTTTTCTTTAGAGATAAAAAGAGATTCTAAAATACGTAAATCTAAATTATTTGATGCTGTGCTTAAAATCGAAACATTTTTTTCTGCTATTCGGTCACAACACTGCTCGCTGTGAAGGCGGATAGATGAATGAAGCGTGGAGTCAGCTACCGTAGCGGAAGACCTCTGACCCAACCGCCTAATTCATCTATCCGCCTTCACAGCGAGCAGTGTTGTGACCGAATAGCAGAAGAAAATGTTTCGATTTTACGCACAGCATCAAATAATTTAGATTTACGTATTTTAGAATCTCTTTTTATCTCTAAAGAAAAGGCAGAGCTCAATAGCGCAAATAGTTCTTATCCATTGCAAATTTACTCGTAGATTTTATACGCCCATGTATTTTGTATAGAAAGACTGATTTTATTCTTTATTTTATCTTTGCAGACTGTTAACTGAAGATGGAGCAGGTCTCCGAAACGTTTTATAGAACTGACTTAGTGTTAAATTTATAGTTCGTGTGAAATCTTAATTAAACATGATTTCAATACGTGGTGCATTCTTCGTTTTTAAATTCCTAATGATCATTCGCCTTAAGAAAAGTAACTTTCCTGACTGATAGTATAACGTACGTTGCACTAAACAGGCTGCGCATCAATGCGGGAACGTGTAGTACCATGGCATAGCAGAAACGGTTTTCCATGAATCAGAAACATGCATGCCAGACTGCTGTGTCACACACGGATTTCACGCTACTCCCATGCTGAACCTCGTCCGACACGCAGCGCGCTGACCAGCAGCGAACGTTGCAATCGAGCCTTCTAATTTTCTAGCAGCTGTCACGCACAGACGCATCATTAGGCTTCCCTGTCGGGTTTCGATATAAAGAAGTGTATTTTCCGCCTCGTCCTTCCACCGCAGCAAAACCGATCTATCCCTCTTCGTTCGTACGAAAAAATGAGCTTTGATATATTTAAGCAGAAATTTTTCACTAAATTCACCCTTGAAATCGATTCGATGGGAAGAAAAATAATATCCTCGCAAATAATGGGTTGGGCTTCTCTTTCAATTTTGCTCAATGACTTGCAATTACGCTCATCATTTACGAAGGTGGAAAAGTTAAGAAACTTGTGGAACTATAACGTTTCGACAACTAAGATGAAAAATCCAAATTAATACGCATTATTCTACACCTATTGGATCAGCAGAGTCGTTACAGAATGAGTTTATTCCTAAAAGAAAATAAGGCTTCTCAGCCACCTCGTTACGTGCCAACAATTGAACATTCTACCGAACTACAACGAATTACACTACGTGGTTTCCATCAACAATGTTGTTTTTGTGCAGAGAAACACCATTACGGCAGAAACTAGTATCAGGTTGTATCATATGAAATCTTGCATTTGAAAATGAACGTTAATGTATGCCGTAAAATTTTTTTAATTCAAAAAGTTTTTCTTCCTTCACTATGACCATCTCCCAACGTTTTTATAATCTAATATAATCTATACTCAAAAATCTAGTAGTTTTTTCAAAAACAAACTATTCAAATGGTTCATCTACTCTTTCTTCATTCAAGAATCTTTTATCATCAATAAAAAGTTCGAAATGCTTGAACGAGTGCTAATTTATGGGAGAGATATCAGGAGAATGGATAGAATGTGGCAAAATGTTAGAATTCAGACTTGGCAGCTTGTCGACTTGCTTTAGGGGTGTGGGGTCCTGGGGACCGTAGCTCAAGCGGTGTGGGGTCCTGGGGACCGTAGCTCTAGCGGTGTGGGGTCCTGGGGACCGTAGCTCTAGCGGTGTGGGGTCCTGGGGACCGTAGCTCTAGCGGTGTGGGGTCCTGGGGACCGTAGCTCTAGCGGTGTGGGGTCCTGGGGACCGTAGCTCTAGCGGTGTGGGGTCCTGGGGACCGTAGCTCTAGCGGTGTGGGGTCTTGGGGACCGTAGCTCTAGCGGTGTGGGGTCCTGGGGACCGTAGCTCTAGCGGTGTGGGGTCTTGGGGACCGTAGTTCTAGCGGTGTGGGGTCCTGGGGACCGTAGCTCTAGCGGTGTGGGGTCCGGGGGACCGTAACTCTAGCGTTGTGGGGTCCTGGGAATTGTAGCTCTAGCGGTGTGGGGTTTCCTGTACGAAATATATGAAACCATCTCTGAACAGTTCTGGAATCAACATTGTTATGAAAATCTCGTGTGATGTTTCTCAAGGCTTCGGCGGCCCAGCTTGTGCGTTATTCATGCAAGAACATGACACGATGTCGTTCGGTTGTCAATATGTGTATAAAGATTAGGAGTAAGGATTTAAAAAAAATCTTGCTTGGAATAAAAGATACTTAAGATTAACCATAGGCATACAAATAATCAGGCTTATATATAGTATAATGAAAACTTCTCTCAATACAACTTATCATATGTTACAACCTGATGCAAATGGAAAATACTTTTATCGCAATTTGCGAAATCAATTGAAAAAATAGTGATTAAGTGAAGTTTTGCCGTCTTAAAACCTCAAAAGGAAGCTTAGCTGTTAGAAAATACTAGTAATCCTCCTTGAAGATAACAAAGAAAGCAAAGTGAAATACAGGCCGGAAGAAAGGAAAAAATTTAAAATTCTCTACAGCTGATTAGGCTGAGGGCACACCACGGTAGAAGAAACAACGTAGGGTCGAACAAGTCTTGTTTCGTCGATCGTGTAGCTATGCTGACGTCACGGCAACGAACCAATTGAGGAGCTTATATTACATCTGGCACATCTGCAAGCCCGAAATCTGTCACCACTATTGGCCTAACGACGCGTAATGGAGACGTTATCCAGTTAGTTTGAAATGAAGCCTTTCTATACTGGCTAGCCGAACAAGAGGTGTATTTTTCCCCATAGAAATGTAGATAGAAGGTAGAGTCCCTTCTTTCCTCTACCGTGGTGCATACGCCCGTCAAAAATGTATAATAATATTCGACAAATCACATAACACATGTTCCTATTTCCTAACACCGAAAATTATTGTGGAGTTGATGAAACCTGTATCACTGATAGGCTCATCACACACTTTCTGGTGGTAGGTGTGACGGACAGACGGATGGACGGACGGACGGACGGACGGATGGACAGACGCGGCTCCTATTATAGTGTAGATTAGAACAATAAAACGCAGAATTCGGTAACGAATACGCAATCGGAGGTAAAAGATGCAGAGGCAGAGTTTGATGGTCTGATGGCTGACCTTCCCACTAAAAGGAAAAAAATAGACGCTTGCACTCTTGATTCGGGAGTGAGTACCAGCTTGGGCCTACATACGAAGACGGATTTTATGCTCACATCTTACAGAGATAAGTTTAACAATCCTAAATAAGCGAAGTACCAAATACCTGTAGGGCGTTACAATGAGCAATCCCCTCTTATGAAGCAGACCTGATATAGAGGCAGATGACAACGACAGGGAACGAGGGAGAATTGATAGGTGCGAATAAGCTGAGTTGAGCAAAAGAGAGGAGATAGTACATCGAGACGGATAAAGATAGTGAAAAGGTATTCAATAGCAGCTAAATTAAACACCTTAACATGGAATTTACTGTATTACGTAAAAATGTTCTTAGGTAATGAAGTCCCTTGTCGAGTTGGCTTAAAATGCCCTAGACCAAACCAACGAAACTTGTGGCTTATTTAGGTTCGTCAACAAACCTGATGTGCCGCCGAAGTGAGATTCGATGGATATTTTTGCGCTTCATATTGCCAGTCGCTGTATAAAACGATTGCGAGTGTTCTAAAATTACTAAAAATTCTCTCGAAATGTCTACAGTATCGAAATTTTCTTGCTATTAGAAACAGCGAATTCGAGTTTTTTAATATTCACTAATAATAATTTTAATATTCGTCCCACTGACATCCAATATCCACAATGTTTGATAAATGTTAGATCTTCCTCAACAGAATTCTGCTAAATCAGAAGTTAATAAACGGCCAACTGAACCTCGATAAATTTCACCGAGCGAAACTGTCACCATCCGGTTGGTTAGCTATCAACACGTCACCTGTTTATACTACCGCATCGTTCAGCCTGCAAAGGCTGGAAAAATTACATCAAAAATCCAGGCTGACATTAAAGAGCAATGTTTTCCTTGATGTGCCGGAGGGCAAATAACGAACTGCTGTGAAAATCGAAGGTAGCAGCCGGGCAATAATTTTTCTCTTTTAATTAAACTTAGCCTCGGCGGTGAGTTACTGTATGTTTAAGACAAGGCTTCGTTCAAGAGACGTTTATGCCACAGTTTGACTGCAAATGTAAGGAAAATTCCCTATGCCATTTTCAGCCAAGGGAACAAAGTTGTGGGAAACTACTGAGGATACAACGTTGAATTTTCTTGGGGTGTCGATTGATGAAAATAATTCTGCCGAATTAATGGTGTTCAGTGTGTACTTTCCGCAATTTTCTAGCCTGTTATTCCGCCTCTAGTGAAAACCTATAAGCTTGGTTATTCTTTAGCGGATCAACCTTTGTTTAGAGATTTTACTTATTCCATATTACTGCTTAATATGGGGTTTCCTATAATCTGGGATTTCATGGTAAACATTTCTTTTTACTGTATCAATACTATTAAACTTGTTTCTATACTTTCATGAAACTATTGATCTTCAGTTAAATCATTGTTAATAATCCTACCGATGCAAATGAAAATTAAATTTTAAGGCCCTGCTATCGGATGATTAGGCGTAATGACGCCTCGAAAAAGTTCCGTTCGTGCTCGTCATTGAAGGAGAGCATCCCCCTTATGAATTCATGCTTATGAGATTTCTTGAGGAACTGGGATTTTTGCTGCTATAAGAAGTGTAAGAGGTCAGGTACATCCTGTGAAAAAATGAGACTCGTACGTTCACTCGTTCGCCCCGCCACGGGGGTTTAAAGAATGGGGGGGGAGGGGAAGGGGAAGTAGTATTTTATCATGTTACACCTCCCCCATGGCATTTTCTTCACGGCGCAAAGTTGCTATGTCATCTCCTAGGGCTCTGGATTACTCTATAATGATTTCAGGGGTTTAACTTGCACCAAAAATTTTACAAAATTTTTTATTTGAATTGTTTGTTTCTTTGTTTTGCTTATAATGTAAACAATGGTTTTTGCGGTTTCAAAATACTTCTCCTCCTACAGTATTTGAGCTACAGTGATGATTTTGGTATCATTGGATGCGGAAAGACACGGGCTTTTATGGAAACTAAAATTCGTTTCCTCAAATTTTGATTTCCAACATGAAAAAGTGTAAAAATAGGTGGAAAATGTACTTTTTCAAAAATGTGCAATTATATGACGTCATAACTTGTGAGCAATAAATAATTTTGGAATGAATTTTAATTTCCACAAAAGCCCGTGTCTTTCCGCATCCAATGATACCAAAATCATCACTTTAGCTCAAAAACTGTAGGAGAAGAAGATTTTTGAAAACCCCCCTTAAAATTTCGTTTTCTTCGATTTCCCATTTTCTTTTCAAGAAAATTGAACTTTTGCTTTAAGAAAAAACGATTACAAATTCGATTTCCTATCAGTACACCAAATTTCATTGTTCTAGGTTCAATAATAAAGAAAAAAGTCTGTATGGGGGACGCTGTCCTTCATGAAGCGTCCTCAGAATAGAGTACACGATTTTTACATTTTCAATGCTTCTAAATTTAGTATTATATTATTCTAAATATAGTATGATATATCTAAATGTAGTATGATATATCTAAATGTAGTATGATATATCTAAATGCAGTATTATATTATTGTCTTTTTATGATAAAGGTAATGCAAAGGAGAAACGCGCGAGGAGAATCACTGACGTTGAGAGAGAGGCGTATGAAGCTCGCATGAGCAAATAGCGGAGAAGGTCGCCAGAGAAGACCTCTAGCATCACAGGTCAGCGTCAAGCACGTACGAACAATGAAGGAAGCTATTAATCAATTAGCCAAAAAATAATGAGGTTAACTTTGCATGCCCGAAGTCTTAACAAGTATTTAAATTTCGCTAATTTTATAAATCTGAATTAGAAGTGACGTTGAATGAAACGATGCAAATCAGATTTCTATTGGCTGTACGAAGATGAAGCATCGTGTGAGCAGCCAGTCTCACATGAATAACAAGCTAATTGTTAGTGAATTATAGCGCTGAACACTTGGTGATAGTAAGCGCTCATCACAATAATGAAAATATTTTGCTAATTTTAGCGACAGAGGATTATAACATTGCGCTGCTTGACCGTGGTGCTGGGATGTTTGTGCACAGGGAGCCAACCGAGTGGGCGCTAGCCTCAGTTATTCTTGCGCTATGTGAAGCCCCCACAGATAACTCTTAATTAAAAAGGCAATTATGACAGAAGCCCATGCCTTTGAACGCAATAAAGCACATCTGTTGATGCGTCGTGGCACGAGTGTGGTAGGTGACAGAGTAGTGGGTTATAAAAGCCGAAGTCATCCGATTTTCGGCATAAGCGTGATTAGGGAGTAAGTCAGATAAGATTACTGTGAACGTTTGATCTTCCCTTCTGTGATTATTGGTACTTCAGAACATGCATGAGATACGAAATAATGATGCCATAGTGACAATCGAACCAACTGCTTGTGACAATTGTCATATGGAAACTTACAAGAAAATTTCGGATTTTTAGATAATTTGATTACAACGCCCACATCGTGAGAAGCAAGGAAAAACTGCTAAAATATAGAGCACTCGATTTGGTTTAAAAATCATTGGTCCTAAGTTATTGACTGAACTTTAGTTTCCCATGCTTTTCAATTTTAGAGTAAAATTTCAACTGATAGAAATTAGGAAGTTTTCGACTAAAAGTTCTAATGATCAGCTAGGGCGTAGGCAATGTCGTCCAGCTAAGAAATCTCAATGCCATCCTGGCTCTAAATTAAATTTTTCACTCCGTCCTGGCCGTATGTTTTTTCAGTGTAGTTGATAACTTATTCTGCGGGTTTGAAACTCAGAAAAACGATAAATAAAAACGCCACGGTGGCAATGCTAATGTCAAAGAGTAGAAAATCTAACGGTTAAATGCCAAAAGTAAACGTTTCAGAACATTGCTCCTCGTTAGTACAATAATATTATTGAAAAATAATACCCATTTATAGACTAACGAAAACTATTAGGTGTCAATTACCTACTGTGATACAAAATATAAAATACACTTTGTTACAAAAAAGAAAGTACAATAAACAAAGAGAACAGCAAGTCACTTACTCGGCCCCTCACATAGAAATCAATTACAAATTAACAAGATGTAATGGATACTCACTAAATTTATCGTTAACACAGGCTTCAATTGGGGGAGCTATATACGGATTCTAAAATTGTAACGTCTGGCTCATTACTAACAGTATATAATATTTCTTAAGTTCTGAAGCGCTTTGGGAGCACTGCACTTCTTAGTGTGAGAACGCATCAAAGGGGATATAGAATTGATTAAAATGATTGAAAGATTGAAATTTCATTGAGTTTAATATGATAAGTGTCGTCACCATGAGGCTTTTATACATCATTCAAATGAAATGTAATACGATCAAACTCACTTTTGAAAAATCAGTACCGAGTTTTGATGATACATGGCTCAATGGCAATATAATTGAAAAGACAAGATATTATTCAGATGCTAAAAGCTGGTGAAGTAAGAGCATTTCTCAAATAATCTTTCAACATTATGTCAAAATCTTCCCTCACTTGCGTTCCGACCAGTCAGCATGGCTGGTGCACAAGTCTGAGGGCATGTGCCACGAAGTTCAAGTTTAAAGACGAGAGGCGGTCGTTTGGAAGTCGTTTCAGTACGATCCATAAATTTCTGTAATTAAATTACACTGAGTTCATTTGAGCTGCATCTAATGAAAATTTGAAATTAGCGTCTGAAACCCTCATCGCTGGAAAGAAAAGTTTAACATGTCAACGCTCTATATCGGTTACCTATATTGTCGTTGTAAAAAGAACGGGCGTTCCGCAACCCCATAAATGTTTCAACTCAGAGCAAGTCGTGTGTTTCACCGTAACCTAGACCAGCACTTTGTGATTATTAGATTAAATTATTAGTTAGTTTAAGCCTCCCTATCCGCCAAAAAGGCGATCCAAAGAAAGGAAGGAGGAAAGCACCATTTAGTATGGAGTAAAGGGAACGCGGAATATATGCATAAAGGACATAGAAACAGCAAGTTGAGAAAGAAAATTATGAAATAAAATTAAAGTTGCCGAAGAAAGTAGTACGTGCTGAAAAACAGGACAGCAGTGAATCGAAAAAAAAGATGGTCCTTAACATAATAAAAACATTTTTTTCAACGAAAAGAAGGCCTACCTAACTCTCAGCTCGAGCCGTCACATTTTTCCCCTTGGAATGCTAATTCCCATAGATTCAATAATTTTATCCCCCTGAGGGGACCAGCAGTTCCAGTGATAATTACTCACGATATGGGTAGCTTCACTCAAATTATGATTATCCGAAACTTGAATAATCATGATAATCCTCCCATTTGATATTGAATGAGTGAATATTCGTACTATACTCTCCAGCATGAGTAAAAATGTACTCATACGGAAGAAACTGGGGAGGGAGCAAAAAATAACTGCTAAGTAAGAAGATCAATGGCACGCGAGATAATTTGCTACGGGCGCTTTATCCATGAGTAAAATTCCCATAGAGTAAATGTAAGCCCGTCTCCTCGTTTGTCATCATTCAACTGCACCAATAATCAATGTTAGGTCCAGTACGACTGATGTAAAAACTTCAAAAAAAGCGAAGAACTTTGCCAAATTGAGCCTTTAAGAACGAGCAATTGCGTGCTATGCTGTCAGGGGAATCAATACTAAAGCTGAGAACCAAATGATAACAATGAATATATCGGTGGAGATTCCCCTCATAACAGCGAATGTTTTTCGAGGGTATTATTACCTTGATTTTCATAATGTGAACGTACCAATGAAAAGCCCAATGATGAGAACATCGACAGTGGTATCGAACAGTACATAGAATAGGCTTGATGCCGTACATCAATTGCATTTAGTTAAATACGAATGTATAAGACCGCATCAACATCTAAGAACACAATGAAGGATTCCAGAAATGGGAGAAAAGTCTCGAGGTATAAAGATTTACTTCCCGCATTGCCATGACGCGGCCGAAGACGCATCATGTCTCTCGTATAACATCAGGTTTCTGGCGCAGCTTCTCGTAATGGATCTTAGTGTCGCAGACATCGGTCCTCTTCTGGGTCACAAAGTAACATGACAAATAAGAATCTAGGTCTCTCGCTGGTTTACCTCATTTTTATCCTGTTCCCAGCTTGCCCTTTACAACTCATGAAACATGAGGCTTTGGCGGGGAAAATGTTTCATTATTATTGCAATAACAAGGTCGCACACTGGTGAATATCATCAGTTGTACAATTAGCAACGAAATTATTCGTATAAACCTCGTCCTTCAAAACTTTCTAGGATTACTCAAAAACTATTGTGGCCACAGGCATAAGATTTTCACATGGTGTGAAGCACACACTAGTGACCATGATACGAAGCTTCTAGAGCAAGGTATTATATTTGAAAGATTTAATAAGCTGAACTTCAGAAACACCATAAGACAAATTATTCATACAATTAAGAACATTTCATTTCATTGAGAAGTATTTACCGTTATACTTGATTTATTTCAAAAAAATCTGTATATAAAATGTTTTTGACTATTCTAGATGCGAGATCATTCTAGAAAATTGTGCCAGAGCTAACGGGGAGCCAGAGGAGTAGAGCTTTGTCATTCGTACACTAGCCTCACGTAGGGAAAAACTGAGGAACTCGGTGTGGACCTCAGACATAAGATTATTGCCTGACACAAAGCTGGAAATAGTTATGGCGACATATCTAAGCTTTTGAGCATCCCAAGATCTACAGTACAATCTGTTATAAAATTTTTTGCCAAGTTTGATACTGTAGAAATGTTGTCTGGACGTGGTCGTAAACAAAAACTGTCGGTGAGAACTTTTCGAAAATTGTGTAGTGAGGTCAATGCTAATCCACGAGTAATGCTAGACGACACTGCCGAGAGATTGAACGCTCAGGGAACTATCCTAAGCAATCGCCATTTTTATTTTGGACGAAAACCTGAAGGTATCAGCTAATAGTTTGGGACTTGAAAGGCGGTGGGTATTTCAGCAAGACAATGACCCAAAGCACACGGCCAAGTCTACAACTAGCTGGCTCCCAAGAAATATGATAAATGTGCTGCCATGGCCATCGATGAGTCCTGATCACAATCCCATTGAAAAATTGTGACAGGAATTAAAAGTCAACATCAACAAGAGAGCTCCAAAAAATTTTTAGGAATTGAAACGCCTCGGCGTTGAAGAATGGATCAATATTTCATCTGAAACTGAGGAAAAGCTTGTCATAAACTATAATAAAAGGCTTAAATGTTGTGAAAATGGACGGTCACGTTATTGATTATTAAAAATGTACTCAAATGGTAAATTCACCTCAATAAAGTAATACTACTCACTGTATGAATAATTCGTCTTATCGTGTTTCTGAAGTTCAGCTTGTTAAATCTTTCAAAAATGGTATTTTGTTCTAGAAACTTAGTATTATTGTCGCTAACATGTGCTTCACGCCCTGTAAAAATCTTATGTCTGTGGCAACAATAGTTTTTGAGTAATTCTAGAGAGTTTTGAAAGACGAGGGGTGAACGAATAATTTCGTCGCCAACTGTATATGAGTCATACGAGCACCATCACACAACAAAGAGGTAGACCTCTGTAAGTGAATGTTATCTTCCTAGCGTGTTTGGAGTAGCAAAAGAAAGATGTAGGAGCAGTGAGTAGACAGTCAACCTATGAAGAAGCTATAATTGACAATAATAACGAGGCTTTTGAAATATTACTGGAGCACGAAATGATCGAGAAAGTTTTTGTTTGATCATAAACTAAGGTTAACAGCTCATAAAATGTGCGATAACTGACGAGACAGTCTAACTGATAAGAAAATACTGCAGACCAGTATTGCAGATCGAATAACCAACACCTCGCCCGATCATAAATAACTGTTTCTTTTAATCATTGCCATTTTCATGGCAGCGCATTACTTGTGTTAGTGGATAATAAGTTATTCTTATTGTTTAGGCCTCCTAAACAATATGACTTGTTTCAAGACGAGGAAACAGGAAGTCTCCATCAAATGTGGAAAGAAGGAATTGAGAATTTGAGCTCAAGTGGGTTCCCAGACAAGATTCCTATACTACACATAGAAACATAAGATTAAAAAAAGTTTAATGATTACAACATAAGTTGTTTAAAGTAAACTAAGTTTATGATTCAAGATGAAAGTTTAATGAAAATGTTGAAGGTTTGAAATGATACATCGAGTGGCAAATGAGCCTTCTATTTATCAAAAACTATTCTCAACTTGAAAACCGGTTTAAAATTTCAAACCGCTCTCGTTTTAAAACCTACAGCTCTAGCCATTTTCATCTTTTATTTCATTTTATTTTGATATTTCTTTAATTTTCATTCTGACAACAAAATTTCAGGACAGATATGCGTAGCACATTGCGAGATGATATGCAACTCATTAATTTTGCAAAAAATGAAAATTTCGAGGAAAGTGTAAACAAAGAGAGCAAGTCGAATTAAGCTCCACACTCGGCACCACGCAAACAGAGCCACCAGTAACGGCGAAGTTAGCGAGGGCGGGCGGGAGAGAGCGCCCATACTCGCACATTATGAGCAAAGTTGGGCGTGAAGCGCGGCGCCTAGCGAGCGCGAGGGTATCGTCAGCCCCGCACGGCAGCTCATTCTCCGCAGCCTCCAAGGCAAGTTACGTGCCGCATCGGGCGGCGGACAGCCAATGAATGCAAGGCAGGTGCGCTCCTAACGAATGGGCTGGCCGCCCCAACTACCAACCAACGGCAATCATCTGCCACGCGCCTCGGCTTTTATCTCGTGTTCTGCAGTAAACGAGAGCTAGGGGAAGTAAGAGCACCAAACTGACGATTATGCGAACAAAAACTGTATCGTTCTACAACTTTACCTCAGCTAATGTTACAGTAGTTAGGCGAGTTATAAAAGAATTACTGTTTGTATTGAAAATTTGGTTGTAAACGTCTTTGAACTGTATTACCTAACTTTTGGTAAACTACTTATTGGAAAAAAATGCACAGCCTATTTTTTTCTCAGGGAGGGAAGGGATCCCTGGTGAATGATGTGACAAATGAGGTTATGTTAGATTATTAAATGAAGTACACTGTTATAAACAATCTAAATATTTTTCGTTAAAACTGTAGGACTACAACGAAAAGAACCACGTGAGGAGGGTTTATTTCAGCTAGGATAAGGCAAGCACACGCACTTGTGCGAGAGGTCGTTTGCACCCTCGACCCTCAGTGTTCCCACGTCCCTTTAAGCTGTCCTCCTAGGTAATTGAAATCTCATAAATTGGGGGAAGTAAAATAAGAAGAAAATACCGGTTGGCCCAGCGAAGTGTGGACAAATATAGGTTAGTTTTTTCAGTTATATGAAGGCCAATCAAAACAACTCATGCATCAAATAAAAGAGAAATGTATTGTCTTTAATAACATCCAAAAATATATTGAACATATCCTCCTTTCTCCTTGATAACCTGGCGGAGATGAGGATCACCTGATCACATGCGGCACGCTCAGTTTCGGCGTCAATTTGGCCAGTATTTGCTTCAGAACCTTCACACTTGAAAGGGATACAGCGCAGGATTTCTGCTCCTAGATAGACCATATCCTTAAGTCCATTGAATTTAAATCAGGAGAAGATGAAGGCCGTAGGTCCTTGGGCCAAAACGACTTGGAATGGTCTTTACGCCACTCCTGGACCAATCTGGGTGTGTGAGAGGCTGCTCCATCTTGCTGAAGTGCAATTTCTTAATTTCAATGACTTTCCTCACCCAAGGAAAAACTTCATCAGATAAACATGTTGGTTGATTTTGACACCAGCCTCGACGAAAATCAAAGGTATTTTGAGACCTGTGGACGTAACCCTGCCCACACCATTACCGAAGCTGATTTTTGCCTCCTGGATGAAGTTCGACGTTCAACAGGCACTGAATCTTGGAGCAGAAGTTGTATTCCACTCAAGTGTAGAGGTTCTGAAGCAAAAACTGACCAAATCTTGGGCAGAAATCAACGCCGAAACTGTGCGTGCCACGTGTGATCAGGTGATCCCTCGTCTCGGCTAGGTTATGATGGAGAAAGGAGGGTATGTTGAATAATTCTTGGATGTTATTAAAGACAATACATTTCTCTTTTTTTTGATGCATGAGTTGTCTTGATTGGCCTCCATATAACTTAAAAAAGCTAACTTTTATTTGTTCCCACATTGCTGAGCCACTCGGTAGGCCTCTTCCTCAATAGTCATTTGTGCACGAGTAGGAGATAACTTGGCAATGAAGAGAAAGGGCCTATGGAAAACGCTTGGTTATTGGACTTTTCTTTATCCGCAAAGAAAATCAAAATTTAACAAAGAATGTTTCTAAGAGTGTAGTGAAGTTTAAAGACCTCTTTAAAGATTGCTCGAGCATAGACATATGAACAACAATGAAATTATCGTCGCGCGGAAGTGTGTTGCAATAAAAATTACTACTACAGTAGCAACAACGTCGTTTTTGTGTTTCCGTATCGCTTTTGAGCGCGGATTTACATAAATATTTACTTCATCTTTCTCTTTTTCTTTAGCGAGGTTTCAACTTGCGTAAATATTTTCATAGCGCAAAAAATTTCAAGTGATTCAATGTAATCGAGATGAGCGTCGTTCAAACAATTACCATGTTTGCTTAGTCCATATTTTAAAATTAATTTCGAAGAGCAGCAATGAAAAAAAACATTTATCAATTTATCTTCCAGTAGTTATATCGAAAAGTGATGGAGAAAAAAAAAACAGAACGAACGTCTAAACGAGGCATTATAAGGTTGAAAAGAGTGGGTATAGGATGCAATCATCCTAAGCTTTGTTATCTAAATATGTTTGTCTTTTCTAACAACTTATGCTGCTTGTGCATACGGTCCTCTAGTTCCATATTTAGACAGCTAATGCTAGAAATTGTCAGAGTAAACTGCCTTGTAAATTTAGGGGTTTCAGAGGTGTTGTTAATGTAAATGAATTTCCAATCGCGTGTTCTCTTCATTACGATTGTGCAATAAAATACAATTTGCGTGAGTTGTTTCCTAAAGTTATTCGAACGAGTCAAGTCCCAAATGTAAATTACCGAAAAGGTCCTGACATAAGAACACAGAAAAACTCATCACAAAATTGATTTTAGATTGGTAAGTCAGTTGATACCGTAAACTAGCGAGTACACGAAATTTTTATTTCACATTCCAGTTTATATTATACTCGGGTAAATGGCACTATCAGTCACATGTTTGAGTGGAGGTGTACCCTATAATCCAAGATTCTCTTGTTCATGCGAATTAGCGAAGAACACACACCTCTCGGGATAAATATCACCAGCCTCCTTCACTTATTATATCGAAAAGCATTCATAATACAGTCGTATGCTGACGCCCGCGAGAGGGGGTGCAGTGAGGTGGGATAGACTTGCAGAGCCAGACGTCCCGAGCTCCACTCAAAATCTGCGTCCTTGAGCTGGTACCTCTTATGAGCGCACAAAACATATCATTTAACGTTTTGTTCACTAACATTCAGAACGCCTGCATCATACTGGCTTCCAGTGCTCAACGTGAAAAGTTTTCTGTCTCCAAACTGTAGGTCAAAATGATGCAGAGAGTTCATGAAGGTGTCTGGGTGATTACTGTTGATACTCATGAAGCCAGACAATGCCTGTCTAGCTCAAAAATTTAAGCGAATGCATTACGAGATGGCAGAGACGTACAGGATTTCTAGAACCATAAGGTGAGTCTGTTTCTATCGCTGCACGCTGCTGATTTTGTAACAGCTAATGCTTGGAAATATGCGTTCCCATAAATCCAATTTATACGCTCATAAAAATATAATATTAATACGATACGCTCAAAGATTAGATTATAAGTTAGTTTGAGCCTCCCTAACCGCTACAAAAAAAGAGCGTATCGAAGAGAGTAAGGAGGAAGGCACCATTTAGTATGGAGATGAGAGAATGGGGAATCTATGCAGAAAGGTCATAGAAACAGTAAGATGAGAAAGAAGTTCATGAAACATGAAAAAGTTGAAGAAGAAAGTAGTAGGTGCTGAAAAAAAGGACAGCAGTGAACCGAAGAAAAATGGTCCGTAACAAAACAAAAACCTATGCTATTTCAACAAAAAAAAAGAAAGCCTACCTAACTTTTAGCTCAGGCCCTCACATTGTCCCCCTGGGAGCGCTAATTCCCATAGACACAATAATTGTATCCCCCTGAGGGGACGATACGTTCAAAGAAAATCTAAGTTAGAATACCATAAAAAAATATTTCATTTCATTTTTCCACCGCAATAATGAAATTGACGTAAATGTGGGTATTGAATAATACGGTCACTAAAGTTGTTTTCATCATACGTTACGACATAATTAAAAGAGTATTTAAAGTTAGAGTATTTTGAACAGAATTGATGTAAATCAATTTACAATGTGGACAAAAAGAACACGAGTGCAAAAAACGATAAAATAACAAAGAATGCTCGCGGAGATTTTAGCCCGACGAGAAAGCAGTCTGAACAAATATTTCCCTAAGCACTCACTCGATGTTTCAAGAATGGCTTTAAATACTATTAAACTTTTCATGCAGGATAAGTGAGATTTCCTCCCTCTAATTCAGCTCGCACTGGAGGTGCCCACACAAAAAGCTCACTAAAATAGAACAAGGAAGCCAAATTTCCGAGCATCATGCATATTCAGAGGCTGACTGGCGCTCCTAAAACTCCGGCACTTCAACAATGAATCTTTACGAGCCAACATCGCCAGTACAAGAGTCAGATATAACTCCCCTCCGCCACATACTAACATTGGCTCCGTAATCCAGATCAGAGTATACGACACAGTTTCATTTTCGATGATGTTGTATTTTTCGAACTTAATCGTATGTAGAACAACGTACCTTCGGTTTTTGTTCGAAAACCCTATGCCGCCTACTTTTTGGATAATATATTTTGCACGAGGATTAACAGTCCAGCCCTTTCGTTTTAGCTGTGCTGGTCAAACCGAAAGATATTTTGATAAATTAGATCATACAGACATCCCGTGGAAAAAAAACCTAGAAGAAATAAAACTGTTATATGAGTAGTATCTTTGGAAACTAGCGCCCTAATTATTATTATTATTATTATTATATAAGAAAGTTTTAGCCTCCCTTAATTGCACGAAAAAGATGTTCTAAGAGAGGAAGAAGGAAGGCACCATTTAGTATGGAGTTGAGGGAACGTGGAATCTATGCAGAAAGGGCACAGAAACAGTAAGATGAGAAAGAAGTTCATGAAACAAGATCAAAGTTGAAGAAGAAAGTAGTAGGTGCTGAAAAACAGGACAGCAGTGAACCGAAAAAAGATGGTCCGTAACAAAATAAAAACCTATTCTATTTCAACATAAATAAAGCCTACCTAACCTTTAGCTCAGGCCCTTACATAGTCCTCTTGGGAGCGCTAATTCCCATAGATACAATAGTTGTATCCCCCTGAGGGGACTAGCGCCCTAAAGAAAGAGGCAAAGGTCCAAAGTGAAATTTATTTTTTGACATATATATATGATATATAGAATAAGACTTTTTTGTCGTTTAGGGATACCTTTTTCCCGTGCACACCTTTTTTTCAGCCCTCTTTACTTTTTTCTTCAACTGTTATGCTATTAAGCAAATCTTCATTTTTCTACGCGCAGTGTATGATCACACACCTTGTATGTGGATTCCCCATTCCTTAAATTCCTTATTCCATACCTCATGGTACCATTCTCTATTTTCTCCTGTGAACACCTTGGTTGTGTTTAGGGAAGCTCAAATTGACTGTCAATCTAATCCATACGAATCTTGTATTTTGTCAATATCAGGACAGAGATTGGCATGTTACACATATTAACAAATTCACAGGAAACGCAGCGAAGTTTCTCCTTTTGAAACAGCAAGGATTTAGCTATGAAAGCACATTAAATACCAGCTAACTACCAACATCGCTAACGTACAACTGTAGTTATCATCGAAAGCCAAAGCACTACAGAAAATTGAACTGAAACCACGTAAACAGTTTCGAAGCTAATCCATTCTAACTTCAGCGTAATTTCGGGTTTCAACTTAGTTCTAGCAATATAGCTAGAAAGAAGTTTACAAATAATGGCGAATAAATTTATAACTCAAATATAACTTATAACCACTAAAAATATAAAAGAACAACTGTTTCATACCAAAAGTAGAGCAAACCATGAAGTATCACCGAAGAATGCAAGCCCCGTGAGCTTTATGAAAAATTAAATTCAAGTAGTTATTCAAATCTCGACGCATGAACTGACCACCGACTATAAAGTATACATGCGTGCAGCAAACGTTGACTAGTAAATGAACTGTTGACAGTTGCTAAAGGGAAAAGGTTAATTTAACATTTAAATTCCCTCTACTGGAGGTTTCATGCGACAAACACAGTTGAGAAATTTTCCGGAAATGAAATATTTATGAAAAATATCGAAATCATTTAGCTGATGACACATGCGAAGCTCTTAGCCTCATGACAGGATGAGAAAATTTTCTTTCTCACATAAACAGAAACAAAGACTCATTTACAGCCAGTATTTATGCCCACCGGGAGAGAAATTTGTCTCAATAACATGGAAAAACCGTTAAAAATTATTTAAACAGAGGGGGTATCGCAGAATTTGTTCAGTAGTTTGATACACAGTACGTCAGCTTCAATCCCTAGGACAAACTTCGAATGGAAAATATAAAAGCTAACGTAATTAAAGATAGATCGAACTATAGGCACTTTAATAAAGCCGGCATTTTATATAGGCACTTTATAGGCATTATAAAGCCACTAAAATTAAGCGTTTAATTCTCACTGGTATCCTAATAATGGCAGTCACTGTTCCCAATGAGACGGCAAACTAAATTAGACATGGTGCATATAGTTAAAGTCACTCACACACACGCTTATGTCACAGGGAGGCCTCACGAAATGCTTGCCCCTCATTTGAAAGAACAGCAAAATAGAAACAGGAAACCACAGATTTTAATAAATAAAAATATACATATAAGCTTTTGCACAAATATATCCTGCTGTTTGGTATATATTGGTATTTAAAAACGACAATTACTTAAGTGACTGAACAGTTGAGGGCAAGCATTTTTTTCGCGACCCAATCGCAGAGCCAACCCAATATAAGCCCGAAAAGACCGATTCCCCGAACCTTCAGAGCAATTAGCTCAATCTGCTTGCATTATGTTTGTTTCACGAAGCAAAAGCAAAGTATAGAACGCACTCACTCACCGGTACCCAAAGTTATAAGTTTTCCAAAGAAGACTGATACCATGTTATAGTGTTGCATTCTTCCTTTTATTTCAAAAGTTGAGTCCCCAATCCCCATCATTATATATACTCGTGATCCTTATATAACGTTTTCAAATACAGATCTTATCGATTGGGGTTATTTAAACGTGTAGTTTTCTCTTTTTCACTCCTTAATGTCATGCGGGCGGAAGATTTTACACCCGCAATAAACCATGGCATAAAAACCCACGGCGCGTCCAGCTGCGCCTCATTAAAGACTCGCGTAAAAATACTTAACTAGAGGGAGCTTCACATTTACATTACGTGAACACACAGGCATAGCTTCGTATGGGTTATTCGTATTTTCGACATTCCGCACATTAAGCATCCGGACAGTCGGAAAATTTCCCTCTGAAAACAAATTTATAACCGCCAATTAATTCCCGTTAAGAGAAGGTCTAGCTTTCACACTAAGACATTTTCGTAAGGGACGGGATTAGCTGTTAAAAATAGCTCCTCAGCTTGCTTCTAGTATCAGACTCCTGGAATTTTAGTTCTATGATTTATGTCTGCCTCCGGGGGTGAGTGCGCTACCTCGTTTCTCTTGCTCACGCAAATATATTCGGCCTCAATTTAAAATATTTAATGTATCTTATGCGTTTCTCTGATCAGTAACTTTGTACCTGGAAATGATAGTAAGGCATTTTGGGTTCACTCTTGCTTAGTTAGAATTAGTTGATGTTCTCGACAAAGCCAGCATTTGGTAACCCAGCAACGAAATTGTGGACAGCAAGCAGCAACGAAATTGCGTATTTTTTGTTCATGTTTACTTATTGACATTCTGTATTATGATTTGTATTGAATTGAAGATTTTGTTGCAACATTCAATACCAATAAGTTATCTAGTATTCGTTGTTATTTATAAAATTTCGAAGAGGTTTTTTCCAGAAGTAATATTGGACACTCTTTGAGATGCAGTGTGCACACTTCGATGGGACTCTCTAAGTTTCATCCTCGCGTGTTCTTTCAAATCCCAGGATTCTCTGCTTGACTAAGCAGCACTTAATGCTACTTCCTAGAATAATTGTCGACGGAGTTTACATGGTTGCTCTCAGTGACACCCTGTTACTGCCAGAGATGCTTGCTTTTCTGCTACCATGCAGTAGGGCTGGCCCTGTTGCTTCCAGTGATATTCACCCAGTTGCTATCAGTGGTATTTGCTCTGAAAGCTACGTCGTATCCTAAGACCTGCGTACCGGACACTTTAGCCCGGTGAACATGCTACGGATTATGATTTGGATTATAAGAAAGGTTTAGCCTCCCTTTACCACAACAAAGATGTTCAAAGAGAGGAATAATGAAGGCACCATTTAGTATAGAGTTCAGATAACGCGGAATCTGCGCCCAAGGTGCATAGAAACAGTGGGCTAAAAAATAAGTTCATGAAACAGGATAAAAGTTGAATAAGAAAGTAGTAGCAGCTGTAAACAGGATAGCAGTGGTCGAAAAAAAGATGATCCGTAACAAAACAAAAAACCTATTCTATTTCAACAACAAAAAAGGACTATACCTAACCTTTAGCTAGGGACCTGACATAATCCCACCATGCTACGGACCATTTGCTGCTTTTCGCCCTCTTTGAGAGACGGTTAGACCTTCCCAGAGCTCGAGGGTTTCTCTCCTCTCGAGGTCATTCCTCGAACCTGAGGATTTAATGTCGGATATTCATACAGCCTCAATTCACTCGTGGAAATCTACGGGCATGTATTTCTTACGCTACTCTTCAGCTATGTCATCCTTAAGTTATTTTATTTTCGTTTAACAAATTGTTTTGATTTTGAATAATCATTTATCTACCGAATAATTATTATTTTTATCTAGCTAAATTACGTATTTATCCACGTGAAGTCAAGGATATAGGGTTCTAAAACTCTCCATATTCTCACTACTCTCGAAAGCAACCGGAATAAGGTTCGACGCAGTATTTCTATCCAGAGGCTCTCCGGTTGCTGGGGAAAATTTTCCCGAACTTGCATGAGGGTCGAGTTGCCATCTAAATAAAGCGCACCATTCTATGCCTCCACAGCGTCATCTCAAATTTGATTGTTGGTTTATGCTTCTTTAAGAATGCCAATGGTGTTCGCAAGGTGAGTTCCTACAAGAGACCTGCCTATAGAAACGGTACGTTTATTTTAAAAAAGTTCATGAAACATGGTAAAAGCCGAAGGAGAAAGCCAGAAGTGGATAAGAACAGCACAGCATTGAACCAAAAAGGTAGTCACATAAGGAACAAAATTCTTTCTTCACATGAGAGGAAGAAGAACATCACTGCGTATGTTGTAATTTAAGAGAACCGGGAATCTAGGCCAAATATATGCGCCCACACCACGTCCTTGAAAAATGCAAGGTTAAATGATTGAATGCAGTGAAAGTTGAAGAAAAAATTAATAGGTGCAAAAAAGATAGCTCTGAAAGGTAAAAATATATCACGATAGAACCAAAACTTATCTTATTTTAACAAAGCGAAAACCTACCTAATCTTCAGTTCGTGGCTTCACATCTTTTTGAGAACTCTTATTCCCATACATGCAATAGTTGAATACCTTGAAAAGTTTCGCTAGGTTTCCGGCTTATAAACAAAGTTGCTATTAATTCTAACATCATTTTGTAGTAAATAACATAAAAGAAAAAAAACGTTTCAAGTGAAAGTCAAAACATTTGTCTTCAAAGTAAGCACCCTCTGTGTCGTACAGCAGCGACGAGCGCAAGCAAGCAGCGAGTGACCAGGTCGAGGCCAGCAACACGAGCAGCGTCAACAAAGACACAGGGTCGCCACACGTCACCCAATTTGCGTAGTGCTGCTGGTGGTCCTCGCAACAACGCTGCTGCGGTCGTTCAGGCTAACTGGAGGGGATGTGCGACGTGCACGAAAGCGTTACTTGATGGCCATGCGATCATGCGAGCTAAGTCCCTTGTCACAAAGAAAATTTTATCAAAATTTGGACGCCAAGGTTACGCCTATAGTGAAATTTTGGTTCTAAGATGTTAACGTTGTCGGAGAGTTGTATTAAATTGTTAGTATTAAATTACAGTACAAAGATGAAATGAGATAAATGCAAGTAAAAACGATAGCAGCATAAGAGCATTTTTATGAACCATTTTTCTGAACCCCTGTAGCTCTAAATCACACAAAAAGCGTCAGTATTCAAAAGACAACCCATAACAGATATGATAGACTATAATCTTTTTTAAAACAAACAATTTGCAATGAATATCTGGGGAAATTACTTTCTACGATTTACAGTTTAAAGTTTGCACATTTGAAAAGCATTAACCATGCATTTAGCATGCAAAGTATTGCTTCAGAATCCCCTTCAGAGACCTTCAAAACAAAAATAAGAGGAATACCAAAGCTTCAGCTAATTAAACGAGAAGCGCTCTCCCTGACTTGATGATCCGTACAAAATTACCCAAAGCTGAGTCTTCATTTAGCAATTACGACAATCCACGCGGCCACCATCAGGTGCAATTAAAAACTATAATCAGGAGTCAGAGAGCGGAACAACAGAGGCAGTTGTCTAAATAAGTGAATTTGCAGAACAAAATGTGAGATTAATTCAGGAAAAGTACGGTTCGTCCACTGCAATTGACCGAGCACAAGGCAGACCTTTGCATTCTCCTAATGAGCCCATAATGGAGTGGTACAATGCATAGTATTAATTAAATGCTCGCAGCAAACTCAACACAAACTTTGCGAAAACTTTAATTATTCCACATCAAGTAGAAATCACCCAAAAATTATTATTATTATTATTATTATTATTATTATTATTATTATTATTATTATTATTATTATTATTATTATTATTATTATATAAGAAAGTTTTAGCCTCCCTTTACCACGACAATGATGTTCTAAGAGAGGAAGGATCAAGGCACCATTTAGTATGGAGTTGAGGGAACGCGGAATCTATGGACAAGGTGCTTAGAAACAGTAACAGACTTAATACAGAGTAACCAGCACTTTGTTCAACAAACTTTAGCATAAGTTCGGACCGTTGAAATAAATACTATTCATTCAATAACCATGTGGTTGGAAATAGTTCGCTAAAAATTTACAAGCATTTGAAATTTGAAACGTATTGGCGAAAAATTCATAAATTGCGCTTGGTAGAAAAATGAAATGAAGAAGTTAGGAGAGCATTTCTATCATGAACGCATGAAATAAATTTTTGAATTAGGTTAGATATTTATATAACATGTTCATTGTTCAACATAACGCCCATCTGTCGTGATGCAGGCGTTCAAATACAGGTGCAATAATGGCCTGACGCGATCGATCGAAGACTCCAGAACTTTCACGAATCCTTACGGAGAAAACCATTCTACTGATGAGGTCTTCTTCGTAATGAATCGGTATTTCGTACGTCGAACTCCTCACATGTTCCCAGAAGCAGAAATCTAGAGGCGAAATATCTGGAGACCATGGTGACCAAATGAAATTATCAATTCCTTGTAACTCTATAAACGAAGCATTTTCGACCTCACGGTTCCTGAGTGAATCGTTTTTATTTCAATAGTACCAAACTGATGTTAAAATTTGTTTTAACAAAGTGCAAGTCATCTTGCTTATGTTCCTTGCAAGAGTGAAGACTCGCAGAACTGAACAAGTACCGTAATCATGACGCATATATCTAAACTTTACATCCGTTAGTGCTTTAGCACTCTTTCTGTACTATCACCCATGAAGTATAACCTTGCAAATCATTGTGAACTTAGGTAAAAAACTTACGAAGAATTTTGGACGTAGCTCTACGACATAAAAGAGCAGAAAATGTAGCTCACTTTCTCATTTTTCCTTGATTGAAGTACGAAGTTGCAAACGTAAATTAAAATGTAAGAAAACTACTTCGAAATAGTGGGAGAATTTTCTCAAGTAACGATGTTCAACATATAAATCTAGAAAAAGATTCAACAGCAGAGCATATCTTCACTCAAATCGTGAAATATTAATGAAAATACGAATTCTTATCGCAAATTTATTTCAGCTCATTTATTCTAAAAGAAAATTCGGTCGCAAATATTGAATCAAATAAGGAGCCACAATTTATACCTCTTCATTGTGCTCGCAACATTCTAGTACTGACGCAATCATTCGCCGAAGTTGGCACTTTTTCGATGCAAAAACGCTTTAATTAGCCTCGTACTCGCGGTGTAATGCTGCTGGCTCACATAATAACGCAAATTATTCACCTCGTAATGGCAGAAACCACTTTACAACCTAAATGCCGTAATGAGCGAGATAAAAATCTTTAGAATCACTATGACGAAGCAAGGAAGAGCCACTCAACTCGTAATGCATGCCGCAGCTGACAAGGTATCTTTACGAGCTCGTATGGCTGGAGGACGTCACCAAATCTTCCCCACATTAAACTCTGACGTCGTTCTGACACTCGGAATTATATTTTCCGTAAAGTTGAATTTCTTGGCGCATGAAAGGTTTATATAGTGGTGGAAAGTTCGGTCATACTAAAGCAAAATATAAAAGCAATGAAAGAGATTTACAGCATAAAAACTGAAATTTTGGAAACTAACTCCTCATCGATAACTTCGAATCGAAAAAACAAGCGCGATAACTTACTTGCGAAAATATTTGACTTTAGGGATTAACTCTAATGGTATAGCTGGAATACGCACGAAAACTCCTGTAAAGATTAGAATAGAACAGATTATTAGGCACTTTAAACCTCCTAATCACAAGAAAGTGTTCCGAAGAGAGGAATGTGAAAGGTAATATTAAGCATGGAGTTAAGAGAAAGGAGAATCTATGCACAAGGTGTGTTTCGCCCCACAAGATCCCCTGCACATAGAATGTGTAAGTCTGAAATGAAGTTTATGAAAATAGATCAAAGTTGAAGGAAAAAGTATTAAGTACTGAGAAATAAGACTGAAGTGAACTGAAAAAATGGTCCCAACAAAACTAAAAATGCATTGTGTTTCAACAAAAGGAAGTTCGACCTCTTATCTCCGGACATAAAATTTTCCTCCGATGAGCACTAATTCCCAACGATACAATAGATACACCCCTTAAGGGGAAGTGCTTGCGAAAAATTTGTTGCAAGTGAATGGAATAAATTACTTCTTTGAAAATAGCAATTATTTCCCAAATAGAAATCGTGGAAATTTGTCGTGATCTATAGTAGTTAGACCTTTAACTACAAAGTGACCCAAAAAAAATTGAATATTTGTGTGAAAGTCATGTCAACAGTTCGCCAGATATAATGAAATAAAACCTTCAATAGATGTAAATACCAGTAGAAGCACCGAATTACAATTTAAAGCACATAACGATATACATGACAAAGCTTACCAATAATTAAGATATTAAAGTCTACGGTATTCAATCCCAATATTTAGCTTACCCAATCCCCATTAGTTTTTCCAATAAAATTTAAAAAGGCATGAGATTAAAGTTCATGTTAAATTGAAGAGAGAGACAGCTGCATGTCATATAATTTCCAGCTAAAATAATTCAAATCTGAATTGGACACTAATATTTCATCCTTCCCAATATTCCTAAAGAAAAGAACACTCACTGGTCGCTAAAAAATTTTCAGAGTGTAAAAAAGAACATGTAGCTCTCACAGGCAAACATGTCTTCATTTGTCAGTTATTATTTAGTTTTGTTACACTCACGAAACTGAAACCTGGTATCGTTTGAGAGTGGAGGAATACGATAGAGTAAATCAAATATTGGGAGTATATTGCGTAGAGTTTAATGCCAAAACCCAACCGAAGAATGTCACATAGTTTTCCGAGTTCCCAAAGCGTCACCGCCGTTTGCAATCACACGTAACCAATTCGTAGCCGTTTTCCAGGCGAATTAACATGCCCCGCAGGTCAGTTTTCAAGTAAAAATGAAATGTTTTCAAGGTAATTGGAATTATTTTGGATCAAACCGCAGCTTAGAGTGGGTGCTCCAAAATGGAATGGATCAACTTAATCTCACACCAGTCTGACCAGTGTTAAAATAGTTCCAGATGATAATTTAGCCTTTATGTGGAGACTCGATGTTTTCTTCCCACGTTAAATTAACTCAGTATAATCTTTGGAATAACAATGAGAAAAGTTGAAAAACGCCTTGACTACACCAACATGAACTGATGAACACGAGGCATACACGAGACAATATTTTTATTATCTACTATAATATTTCATAAAAAATTCGTCCTTATAGAAACCCGAATAAAATAGTTCGCATGCCACAAAATTTAAAATTATGCAAAAGCGTCAGTGGGGGTGATCCTTTGGAAACATCAGCAACTAACGTAGTTTACCTTAAAAAAGTTTTCTATAGCTAGAAATCAGCATAGAAAATAAAAACATTACTCATAGAAACTTAGCCCTGGTAGAACTACGCCCATAAGCTCTATTTAAACTCTGCTCATCTAGATGTATTGGTAAATAATACATCAATGATATTATCTTCAACCGTTTAAGGGTTTAATTTGAAATTCGATACATAAAGCCATTCAAACATGCAAAATATCATCACCCACAATCAGCGATATTTACGTATGAGACGCGTATCTTCCGAAGGATATGAAAATAAAGAACGCACGGACAGACACATAAAATTACACAGCAGATAAGTGCAACCTTTCAGCGAAATCGTACTAAGACTAAATAGTCTAAACGGCTTAGAACCTGCTGAAGAATTGGACAACTGGAGCTCATCTGACCTCAGGATTTGTTGCTTAAATTGTAAACTTGACACTACGCCCTCCTAGCAAAAGACAAAAAAGAGAAAAGATAAGCAAGCTATACACAGAGAACCTAAAAAACATTTATATTTAACCCTGTTATATTTTCTAAGACATTAGGTTAGATGTTACGTTCAACCGCCCTAACCGCAACAAAGGCTTTCCAAACAGAGCAAGGAGAAAGACACTATTCAGTTTGGACTTAGGCTACGCGGAATCTATGCACATCGCGCATTGAATGAATAAGTTCAAGGAGAAGTTTATGAAAGAAGATCAAATTTGAAGAAGAATGTATAGGTACTGAAAAACAGGACAGCAGAAAACCGAAAAAAGATGGTCCTAAAACAAATAAAAAACATTTTATTTCAACATAAAGGCCTATATAACTATACCTCGAGGCCTCGTGCAATACCTCGCGACCACATATTATGGATACAACATTGTACTCCCCCGTCGTTATTTTTTTGCAAAATGAAGTTAATTCTATTCAATCCAGTGTAAAATTAATGCGAAGGCAATAGCTGTCATTCTGTTCTTATTCAAATATGAAGTGCGATAAAATTAAATTGATCACACCGTTTTACCATTAGGTCAGCTTATAAAGGAACTTTAGTCGCTTAATAGAGATAAAAATAGATAGGGCCTTGTGTGGTAAATTTGAATGAAAATCATTGAAGATGTCGAACACTCGCGCACATAAAAAGCCCAAACGAAGTTTTCTTTCGACATAGGTAACGCACTTTTGAAGCACTCAAGTCAATCACTTCGCTCATACAAAATAAAAGAAAAGACTTCGGAAACTAGTCGAAAGCGCATCAGCTCCCAACCACCGCCAGACTCAGCGCGATAAAATTTAGAAAACTTCGATGGATAACAATCGTGAGTTCTACAGCGCGCGTCTAGACGTTTCAAATTCGCTTTAGGAAAAACAAGGATAGTTTAATAACAAAAGTTTCAAATATTCTGTAAAATAATAGTTGGAAATTTTCAGGGGCTGTAATATGGGTTAACTTTGCATGCAGCTTTTCGCGGTGATAAATAACATCTCGATGGACGCATTCGTCACCGCGTATAACAAGTAAATTCATGAAAACAAGTTAGGATACAAATTTCAGGGAGACCGGAAAAGCACCAGTCAATTTGAGAGGCTGTGTAGACCGTGTTAGAAGGAAAGTATCATACGAAAGTGTTCATCATTGAGTGATGAATGCATTGCCTTCCAAAATAATTAGTGAAGAAATTTATTATTTTAGCATAACCTTGAAGTTTAATTATCATTCTTTCTTTGATGAAGTTTTTCAATCGGAAGAGATGCGTCAAAATTAATTTATGTCTTCATATCCTCAAACGATAGATCAGAACTCGCGAATTCAACAGCATACTTACTTGAAGCCTTGTGATATCATTGGAATCTCGTCGATCACACTAATTCTATTGCTTTTTCTCAGTTAATAACTTACGATGAGGTTATATATTTTAATTTTCATGGCATACGTTGCATCAACCAAAATTTCAAAATCCTGAGATCCTAAACATCAACAATTGAAAAAATACGTCGCTACCTCGCGAGAAGTCGAGAACATTCCCTTACGATATTTTATTATTTGTCATACACAAAAGTAGTACGTCAAGTCTGCAGCAAAGGCTCTTAGGGCGCAAAAAGCACTCCGTTTCCAGGAAAATTAACAATAATTCTAGTTGGCAGAATGAAAAAGGTGATAGAAGCCGGCGTTTGTGTGTTCGGACACTTTTCAGATGGAATGAAGCTACGAGTAACATACCCTTTGAACACCTTAATGAGAAGTAATCAAAAATTTTGTACACCTACGAAAAACGACGTTACCACTTACCACGTGTTAGTTAACCTACGATATTTTCTACGCACAGCAATGTTTCAAAATTGTTTCCGCAATATTTTCGCACCGCGATAAATTTCAACATGTTGCAACTGCAGTTACCTCTTATTTGAGCAGGCAATTCCAAGGTTCACTCGAGCTCATCATAATATTGGTAATTTTTCAAACCTAGTTTCAAATTTTAGCTTTGTGTTACGAATATCTGATGCCGTGAAAAATGTTCTTGATTGTTTTTAAAATCAACGCTACTGCCTAAAAGTAAGTTCATCAGCTAACAAATGCTCTTACCTTGCTAACAACAGATGCAAATAGAGTTAATATTTATTCAATATGATACATCTTCATTTCTGTATTGCTTGGTGTTCTGCGTGAAGCGTCCAGGGCCCTGCTACATAATTAGGAGTCACCTTAAGATCAGTGACATAATTCAATTCTGTCGGTACACTCATGTTAATGATATTTTTTAGCTAATTTTGCTGCCTATGTGACATTGTTTCACTTTTTTATACTAACTCATGCTTATTTAATTATATTTATTTTTTAGTATTTATTTGCGCTCACTCGATCAAACCGGTTTCATACTCATTAGACTTATTTATAGCTTGAATTTGCAAATAGTTTTTCAAATCTTCAAACTTACGGTAAAGTTGAAAAATATTTTTGAACAACCATTCATCGCCACGTTACAACACATGTTCCAGGTAAACATGATATACATACCTATAAAATAAGAGAAAATAGACCTTCAAGATATGAAATTAAATACTTTGATGCTGGTTTACCCGCAGGGGCAATAAATTTCGAATGCCAATTCTGTCACTACCCACACTTCAGTTCACCTTGGCCCCTTAAAACTTCCTAAATAGACCGGAAAATGTATTCATCTGATCATCGGCTGTAGTGTTCTAGTGATATCTGCAAAATTATTGAGAAAGAATGAACTTCAATCATATGCAAGTAAAAATAAGAACTTTTTTAAGCCAAGTAGATCTAGTTCCTGCCATTTGAGAACAATCAAGCAGGTTTCTTAAAGAGATCACGTAAACTCAACACACCATACGCACAACGTAGTTTATCTCACCTGCTTGAAATGCCGGAGAGAACAGGACTAACCTGTTTGAAGAGCTGGAGAGAACCGGACTGACGTGATTGAAGCGCTTGAGAGAACATGAATAAACTATTTGGAGCTCTTGAGAGAACATGACTAACCTATTTGGAGCTCTTGAGAGAACATGACTAACCTATTTGGAGCTCTTGAGAGAACAGAACTAACCTATTTGGAGCTCTTGAGAGAACATGACTAACCTATTTAGAGCTCTTGAGAGAACATGACTAACCTATTTGGAGCTCTTGAGAGAACATGACTAACCTATTTGGAGCTCTTGAGAGAACAGGACTAACCTATTTGGAGCTCTTGAGAGAACAGGACTAACCTATTTGGAGCTCTTGAGAGAACAGGACTAACCTATTTGGAGCTCTTGAGAGAACAGGACTAACCTATTTGGAGCTCTTGAGAGAACATGACTAACCTATTTGGAGCTTTCGAGAGAACATGACTAACCTATTTGGAGCTCTTGAGAGAACATGACTAACCTATTTGGAGCTCTTGAGAGAACAGGACTAACCTATTTGGAGCTCTTGAGGGAACAGTACTAACCTATTTGGAGCTCTTGAGAGAACATGACTAACCTATTTGGAGCTCTTGAGAGAACAGGACTAACCTATTTGGAGCTCTTGAGAGAACAGGACTAACCTATTTGGAGCTCTTGAGAGAACATGACTAACCTATTTGGAGCTCTTTAGAGAACATGACTAACCTATTTGGAGCTCTTGAGAGAACATGACTAACCTATTTGGAGCTCGTGAGAGAACAGGACTAACCTATTTGGAGCTTTCGAGAGAACATGACTAACCTATTTGGAGCTCTTGAGAGAACATGACTAACCTATTTGGAGCTCTTGAGAGAACAGGACTAACCTATTTGGAGCTCTTGAGAGAACAGGACTAACCTATTTGGAGCTCTTGAGAGAACATGACTAACCTATTTGGAGCTCTTGAGAGAACATGACTAACCTATTTGGAGCTCTTGAGAGAACAGGACTAACCTATTTGGAGCTCTTGAGAGAACATGACTAGCCTATTTGGAGCTCTTGAGAGAACAGGACTAACCTATTTGGAGCTCTTGAGAGAACAGGACTGACCTGTTTGAAGCACATGAGAAAACCGGACTGACCTGTTTGAAGTGCCGCAGGGCCCCGTTGATCCTGAGGGAGTCAGCAGCGATGGCAGCGAAGCCCTCAGCAAGAGGAGGGTGGTGGTCGAAGCGCGGCAGCAGACGCAGCGACGCCGACGGCTTGGGCGCGTGGCAGTGCACACAGGTCTCCGGCTGCGAGTGTTGCCGGATGATGCGGTCCCTGGTACGTGAATATACGAGAGCTCTTAAAATTCTTGCATCACCTTCTATAAGCTTATCAAATTCAACGACATGGTCAAACAATTTGTCAAGCAGAAAATATAAGATTAGATTATAGGTTAGTTTAAGCCTCCCTAACCGCTACAAAAAAGAGCGTATCAAAGAGAGGATGGAGGGAGGCACCATTTAGTATGAATGTTGGGGAATGTGGAATCTATGTAGAAAGGGGCATAGAAACAGTAAAACAGTAAGTTGAAAAAGAAGTTCATGAAACAAGGTAAAAGTTGGAGAAGAAAGCAGTTGGTGCTGAAAAACAGGACAGCAGTGAACCGAAAAGGTGCAAAAACGTAGCAAAAAATATTTTATTTCAACATAAATGAGGCCTACCTAACTCTCAGCTCGGGCACTCACATTGTCCCCCTGGAAGTGCTAATTCCAATAGAAACCATAAATGGATCCTCCTGAGGGGATGTCAAGTAGAAAAACACCGCAAACGAAACCATCATTCAGGTACCTTGTGCTCCTCGCATAATATAATGTATTATATGTCATGTATTGCTCAGTTTTTAACGCAAATGTCACAGTTACACGAACATACTGTGTGGTTATTATGATCATGATAGGGTACAAATGCAGACATACGGATGTATTTATACGTGGTCTAACCGCGTGAGGTTGACAAGTACTGGAATTATTATTATGTCATTTACATTATCTATGGCAATAGAAGCGATGAATTTCAGACGCCGTTTGCTCGAATCGTTCATATCCTACCCCTGCAAGTGTTGAAATATGTGGTAATTGATAATTGAAATTCCTGACTAAAACGTCGCCCATACAGTCCCTCGAATCATAGATCTGTTTTTGGGAATCCTCTCGTTTGTATTTTATAAACAATATCGAAAAATCACTCTCTTTCGTTAAATTCGCGATTTTTTTTAATCAACGTCTTTTTTCCAAAATTACGATTTAGTCAAATCAACACCTCTGAAGGCCCGAATTTCGTGATCCTTCACCAATATTTTTCAATAATCCGATACTAGTCGATAGAAAGACAAACGAGGGCGCTCCAACGTTTATTGTCACGTCGATGTAGCTAGCACACAGTCCACTCGAGAGCCACAATTCCAGCTCTCTACATCATAGCAGAACAAAGGGCACTGTATTTACACCGTAAACGCCAGAGAACGCCAATAATGCCTTAGTTAATTTAATAAGATAAGAAGATAACATAAAGATGATAACACAGTTTCAAATTGTTGAGTTCTTTGGTAATGATCGATCTGAAAAAAACAATATATACTTAATGCGAGAAAGTAATCAAAGTTCAGAATACTATGGAAAAGCTTTGAAATTATGCATAATGTAACGGAAAATATTCGGTTCATTATTTCACAGGTTAGTTATGTGACAAACCGAAGCGTACATGGAAAAAACGAAAATAAGATGTATCATAGCTAAAAGAATGTATAAAATCATATCGAATGAAACCTATACGCTGTTCACGAAATTCCATAAATCTAAGTCACAGTTTACAAAGTGGTGTACGAAGTGAAGACCACAAGCGTAGATGCTTACGCTTCGAAATTGTTCTTCGTGTTCGTATACAAGAAAGCAGGATGGCGCTTACAACCTCTATTCAAATTTTAACACAGTAAATAAATACTGCTCGCAAAAATTACACTTTTTGTTAGATTAGATTATTAGTTAGTTTAAGCCTCCCTATCCTCAACAAATGAGATCCAAAGAGAGGAAGGAAGAAGGCACCATTTAGTATGGAGTTAAGGGAACGTGGAATCTATGCAGAAAAGGCATAGAAACAGTAAGATGAGAAAGAAGTTCATGAAACAAGGTCAAAGTTGAAGAAGAAAGTAGTAGGTGCTGAAAAAACAGGACAGCAGTGAACCGAAAAAAGATGGTCCGTAACAAAACAAAAACCTATGCTATTTTAACAAAAAGAAAGCCTACCTAACCTTTAGCTCGGGCCCACACATTATCCCCCTGGGAGCGCCAATTCCCATAGATACATTAATTGTATCCCCCTGAGGGGTTACACTTTTTGTTAATGACAGCCCATTGTTACAGAGTTTCACCCCGCCAATCACAATCATAGCCAACCAAATAAATAACAAATGGAGAATTTTCGATTTAGCCCGCAGCAAAACCATTCAATGCCAATGTCAACAATCCATAAAAACTACAGATTTTTTCTCGTGTGAAAATACAGTACACCCCCGCGTTCTCAAAAGCATCTAAAAATATACATAGATTGTTAGATGCAAATTTTAGAACTGTTAACAGATAAAAACCATAATATGAAAAATCATATACACTCACGAAGTTTCCTAAATTCCTCAAAATTTTCCCTGAGTCTTACACATTCTAAATAATGAAACATTAAACATTACTTAAGAGCATTGATCCATCCTTATTTTCCAAAGGACATGGTTGCCTGGCATGACACAAATGGGAATAAACCTAACTGAGCGTTTTTCTCACAAAAATTAAGGCTTCCTTCAACTTGGATTACGACGATCAAAAAGTAAGACAACCAACGCTGAGGAACCTAAAAATTTCGAGAGTGAACATCGATTTTCAATTAGAAATTCAATGTACAAAATAATGAAAAAAGGTGAAATTTTGACCTTCGATAATAATTTCATTCTCACTGTGACTACCATGACTACTTGAGATAAAGAAATAAGCTCGTGGTCCTAAATGACTCAAAGTCAATACCACGAAGCTTTATATGCTGGTACTAAATACCCAATATTTGATGCGTGAAATTATACGCGTTGCCCCTGCCTATTCAGTATTCAAAAGTGTGAACCGTACTTGCTCGCTCAAATTGCTAGCGTGATGAAAAAATATACATGCAAAAAATAAATTACGGAAGTAAGTCAAGAACAGGTGACGAAACTATCGTTCCGAACATTTATTTCTTGCCGTGGAGAATAGCAAGGATAGAAAACTAATAATTGCAGTACATAAAGCTACCAATTGAAGAGAACTTCAGAAAAACCTTGCTAAGAATATAAAACATCAAACCTTACTTTGTCTTTGTTTGATATAAGCCAAGTATAACCTTGAAACACCAAATTATTCTCTATGTTTTTCCAGAAATGTTCCCCTCCCACGATAGATTGCTATAGAAGCCTCGTAGCATATTTGACTCGCATTGCTGTAACTATTCAATGTCAGATCAACTTAATTTCTATGTCTGATGCAAATCATTGTACGCGTTTGTGAGAAACTAATCTCTCAAATCTTTTATTCCTTCTTGCTCTCATTTCTGACACCCAACTTTCTCCGCTACTGTTAGCAGTTTAACAATCTTCTCTACACATCACCCTGTTCTACGGTTTTGCGATAAAGATAGACACTCATACACGATATACTCAGGCACCATTTTTTTTCACCAAGTGGAACTTCAGTCGCCGCGTCCATGTAATAGAGTCTCTAAGGTCGTTTTGTAGCAACCTCATTTACTCCATTTTTATTACCCCGATGCACAATACGTAAAAATTCAAAACAATCATGCATGCATAACAAATTTGATCAGCTGCAACGAACATCTTCATGAATATCAACAAGAGTGTAACTTAGAATGCATTCATTTTGATCCGTTCTCAAGTGTCAAATTTTTCCTTAACATGGGTTTAACTCTTTTGTTCCGCATAGGTTATCAGCGTCATCGTCTGTCCTACTTTATGTTCTAAAATTATTATGAATGATTTAGTAAACATACACTGATATCGATTTACAAAAGTATCGAATATTTTCTCGACACCTTATAACTAAGGTCTTATCAGAGTTTGATCACGTGGACAGTCGACTTGGCGAACCATACAGCAGATAACCGTTTTGAATTTAAGCGTAAAGCATTTATGAACTTCAATCAAATGACATTGTTCTTTAAAGTAAGCTACAGCGTCCACATTATCTACACGAACGTTTGTATTTCTTGCATATCTCCTGTATAGTGCAAAGTTAACGCTAGTTAAAGAAGATACACGTTGAACTTGAGAGTGAAAAGTTTCCCGCATCACACGCTGTTTTAGAGGAAAAGATGATGAAATGATGAAATGGAGGGATATCTGTGAGTTCTCATTCAGAACGTGATCATTTTATACCTAGAGGTATTATCGAATTTGAGGTTAACCTTTCATTTCCACTCAGTTGAACGATTACTTCAGAGAAGCTCCTGCACTGATTAATTTTTTATATTAATTAACTGATTAATTAATTATAAGCGGCACCACATGGGTACACACTTTGGATGTCTCTGGTGGTAGAGCTTGCTGAGCTGGCAGAAGAGAGGCCAAGGCGAAATGGGAATAAAAAAGACTAGTACACATACAGAAGGATGATAGCACATTTCCCTGACTTTTTCTCTCCCCACAAAAAATGAGAAAAAGCAGTAAAAAAAAGATAAGGTTTTCTTTACAGCAAACCGAAGTCCACATCAGACTCCCACCACAAGTGCTGCTGGTTGTGTGGCACCACCGATCAACGCCAGTTCCCCAAGATAATTACATAGACTTGGACAGACATTGCCATCATATTTATTTCATTTCTACATTTCTTGAATATGAACTCATTTAATATATCTGAACACGTCAGTGGTTTGCTTTAATCGCAACCTTATCAGAAACTTAAAAACGAAGAAAATTCCGTTAAAATTCATCATTTTTACTAAGAAAAAATTTCGGAGTCCCGCTCCATGATCAGTTCAAACGAAAAAAAAGAATTACGTGTGAAACAAAAGATCAAAGTTCATGAATTTTAGGTACTAGAAATATATCATGAAAGTAGAAAAAAAATACAAGGTGTGACACCGATAAAAACAAAAATAAAATACAGAAGCACAAAAAGAATACATGTGACACATGAAATTAGGCTGGTACTGATGAGGAATCTACCTATTGACTATTGGCAAAGGGTACGAACTGTTCATATTGTTCAAATCATGGTTTCGCTTGAAGATATGCAAGGATTCTAAAATTCTGAGGTCATACGAGGTTGAAGCTGAGTCTAAAATTTTGAAATCGGCAGGAGATATAGGAACATTGCATTTTTCGGCATGATATCGCACTGCAGAATGCGATGGGGGTGCTAGTTGGTTATCAGTGTGGAAGCTTCTACCTATATGCTATGCCACTCTGATATAGAAATTTCGTGAAGTCACACCAACGTACAAAGATGTGCACTGCACACAACAATAAGATCGAGTACACCAAAGAGGCTCGCATGCCACTGGGAAGTTCATCTTTGTACCGAAAAAAAGAAGCAATTTTGAAATTAATAACCTGAGGGACATGTAAAGTAAAATTATGGAAATATTTCGCAGACAGTAACTTCAATTCACAAGACAGCTTATCAGACGGTGCCCCAGAATACGGAAATGAACAGTACAAACAGTCTTTTCTGTTAACTTCGGCAGCTTGTGACTTGTTTTGTTTTGACAAAAAATTTTAATTTGCGAATTAATAAGACCCGGCGGAAACCCATTAGCTGTAAAATATGATCGTAAGAATTCAAATTCACAATGCTCGTATTTGAAAGTTGAACATACAAGGTATCCCCTCCCCTGTTAATAAAAGTTTGGATACAATTAATTTTGAAATTTATCGAACAAAAACTGAAAGAACTAGAGTCTAATCCACTAAAAGTGGGCTTGCGATACCCAGAGGTCTGAAACGGATCTTTATCCTTAGTCCCGAGACAGTCTAAAAAGGCCAATGTGTCATCCTTTTCCACCTCCACTGTAAATTTAATTGATTTATGCTAAAGATTAAGGTAGTTCAAAAACTGGTCGACATGTGATGGATGGCTAAAAAGAACAAAGGTATCGTCCATGTACCGATTGTAGAAAACAGGCTTAAAATCAGAAGGACATTCATTTAACTATTTAGTTCCATGAAAACACAAAGATATTGGCGAGTAATGGGGCTAAAGGAAGTCCGTTTTGGGGCACCGTCTGATAAGCTGTCTCGTGAATAATTGAAGTTACTATGTGCGAAATATTTTCATAATTTTACTTTACATGTCACTCAGGTTAATAATTTCAAAATTGCTTCTTTTTTTCAACAAAGATGAGCTTCCCAGTGACATGCGAGCCTCTTTGGTGTACTCTTCTAGTTGTGTGCAGTGCACATCTTCGTACGTCGCTGTGACGTCACGAAATTTTTATATCAGAGTGACAGAGCATAGAGGTAGAAACTTCCGTACTGGTAACCAACTAGCACACCCATCGCATTCTGCAGTGCGAAATCATGCTTAAAAATGCAATGTTCCTATATCTCCTGCCGATTTCAAAATTTTAGACTCAGCTTCAACCCCGAATGACCTCAGAATTTCAGAATCCTTGCATATCATCAAGCGAAACCCTGATTTGAACAATATAAACAGTTCGTGCCCTTTGCAAATAGTCAATAGGTAGACTATTAGACTAGTATATTTTTATTTTATTTTTCCGTGTCACACCTTGTATTTTTATTTTTGCTTTCATGATATATTTTTAGTACCAACAATTCAGTGTGCTTTAATCTTTTTTTATTTCAGACGTAATTTTTTTTGTTTAACTGATGATGCCGTGGGACTCCGAAACGTTTTCTTAGTAAAGATGATAAAGTTTATCGGAATTTTCTTCGTTTCAAGTTCTGTACTCATTTATTAACCTTGTATTCTATTTTTTACGTGTATGAAATTGTGGTAATGTATATTATGATTATAAACTGCTACAAACTCAATAAACAGCGATGTGACGACACAACTTGTATTCCTAACGTTTCAGGTACAAATAACTTTAATTTCTCTTAATCTATAGCAAATCCATAGCCTTAATTGTCACTATTTTGAATTCAGCGAAGATAATTTTGTGTACACGAAAATGAGTGAACAAAATATAACATAAAAACTGAGTGAAAATCCGAGCGGCCATCCAACCTCGACCCAGAACGCTATCTAGAGCAAAAAGTGTCGCTCAAATACTGCCGATTCACGCATGAAACTCCACTTGGAGACGTACTCGAGGAACAAAATACAATTCTACGTCGCCAAATTACAGAAGTTTTCAAGAGAATCAATTACAGAATGCTGAAGGATTGTTGCTTCGAAACTCAACGACCAAACTTCAAAATAAGACTATTCCTACTCACAATTTACCGAAAAAACAGCAAGAAGCACCATCAAAAAAATAGAGCCTTACGCTTACGTCCACTGCAGAGAATAAATATGCTCGGTCACGTGTGCCCTTCCGTGCCAAATTCCGTCATCCTCGAAATGGAAAATAAACTCAGCGCATTTTAAGTTAGGCACTAATTGACAAAACCTAAATGTGATTTTCAATCAAAAACATCATACTTTTTTCACCAATAACTCTCCATAAAAGCCCATTGATTGGTCTGGTAACTTTTCATGTTTTTTGACACACACAAATAAAAATCGACGTCGTGCTTCCGATGATTGTCAGAATTCCGGTAGATTAGGCCCTTCAAAGTCGATTTCGAGCGATCCGTTGCGCCATTAATTGCAGTTTCAACGAAGGTGGATCACAGCCACTAGATATTAAGTGCCGTGAAAATTAAGCGTCCGGTTGAAGCAATACGAACTGCTGGAAAATTCAATGAATGTGTTGTAAGCATTACCGTATAGCCACCCGCAACGGATTGCTCCTATCAGTGGAGTTAACCGACGTAATAACTGCACTGCACGGGCACCGAAAACAGACATACATTAAAGGGTAGAAACCAAAGACGCAATATTGATACAGGTACAAGCTGTACATTGTATGTTCCCTAGAAATGAAATTAGACTAGATAACAAATTAATTTAAGTCTCTAGAACCAAAGATTGGAATTAAGAAAACCCTATTTTCCATCGAAATAAAGTAATGAGGAAAGGTTTGCCACCATAACCTGTACATTTGTATATAGAAGAAGCAAGATTGAAAGAATTTTGTGAACGTGATAAAAATTGAAGAAACAAGTAGTCGGTGCTGCAAAATTAGACGACAGAGAACCGGAAAAACTGACCAACAAAATTTTTTTCAACGAAACTAAACAGAAAACTGTTTGTTCAACACAAGTAAGTCCTATGTAACCATGAGTTCGGGACCTCATATCTTCCTTCCAAGAGTCTTAATTTTTAATTTAAAATACAGTAGTCGTATCCCCGTGAAGGAAACAATATGGGAAATATTTCCTAAATGATTACAATTGAAGGGCTTCATTGTCAGTACACGGATATTTCCTTTAGCTCTGCAAAATAAAAAGTTTGAAAATTAATCCATATGAGAAGAGGTTAAATTCAAGAAGTTGAAGAACATACAACTCCATTCCTATGTATCATAGGTTAAACTGAAAATTCCTCGTGAGTTTTTCTTGGAGTCGAAAATAGAAAATGGAAGACTTTTATTACTATTATTATATAAGAAAGTTTTAGCCTCCCTTAACCACGACAAAGATGTTCTAAGAGAGGAAAGAGGAAGGCACCATTTAGTATGGAGTTGAGGGGACGCGGAATCTATACACAAGGTGCTTAGAAACAGTAAGCTAGTAAAGAAGTTCATGAAACAAGAAAAAATTTGAAGAAGAAAGTAGTAGGTGCTGGAATTGAAATTACATATATTATCCTGAATAAATGCATTGCTGACCCCACGCATATTTTCCGAAACTATGAAGTAGTGAGCTGTTCAAAACGCATACACTACACACATTGTAATTTGTGGAATGTTGACCATATATTCTGCAGCGTTCATAAAGTGCAAGAGGTACGTATTATGTCTTTATCCAAACCAAAAAGGGTGTAATTAGTTAATGAGTTTTATATCTAAGAAAGAAGCTTCATGCATAGATAAAGTACAGTAGTAATGACAACACTGGGTTGAAAAATTTTAATCACACTTGCTTAGCCGTGAACAATTCGAAACAAGTTCAGTACTTCAAGTACTCTAAGTTCAAAATTTATTAAAAGGGAACAATGTTGCGGGGCGAAAATTCACTTAATTAATGTTATTTAGGCAAGAGTAAATACAGTGAGATATTAACAAACTAAACATAAATTAAAGTTGCGATATTTTTTTGTGAAGTTATTTGCCGTATGAGATCGAGTAAATCATCGCTGTTGCTCACAAAAGGAGCTAAGCACACTATTCTCCACGACTGAAAATGGAAAAAGTATTATGAGCAGGGTACAAATTTCATCTGAAGATTGCCACCCTGTCTAGCTCTCATTTCAATAATTACTCAAGGAACAATTATTCATACAAGAATTGTATATTCTCATCCGCTGACGGCAGTTGCTCTGCAGCGTAAGAATCGAGTACTCTAGAAGAAGTCTCCAGCTTCTCTGACGTCTACGCTCAATTTTTTATCACTCTTGAAATTCAGATTTTCCTCGCGTTATAACTACGAAGAATATTAAACTAGATCTAAGTGAAATAAGTTATTGAAGGAATTCTTAGCTATCTGTATTGAGTTTAGCGCTTGAACGAATTCTGACAAAATTATGAACAATGTAGCCAAATCCAAAACGAGCGCGAGGAGAGCTTTAATTTTCCTCTCAGTCACTAAATAACTGTGGATAACGCAAGCAATAACGTGAATTAAAAAAATTCCTCTGCATACCCATTAGGATTCGAAAATCATCGTATCATTTCTGAATCAAAAATTTCCTATGCCTGATTCTCATTCATGAGATACGATTTGTTAATTACGACCCGCGTTTAATAACAGTCAGAAAATTTTGTGAGAGCCTCAAAGTATTGACCTCCACAAGCATAATAAATCAAAACAGAACACCTCAACTCGGGGTAAGTCACTACGAGCTGAAAAATAAATAGAGCGAAAGAGGAGCGACGTTGATCAATTAGAAAACATTTTGCAAGCGCAGTTATATTTAGCCGCACAGAATTTGTTACTTAATTGAAGTAAACTATGATACACATTTTCACAGTAACCATTGAAGTAGTTTCTTGGCAAGACTTTGGCCGCAAACAATATTCAATTAACGGCTTCAAAGTAGTTTTTATTGCGTCCAAGATCCTTGAAAAAGTGAGTGAATGAACAAAAACAACACATCACCGTAGAAATCAGCTGCCTTATCAGTTTCGAGTAATTTTATTCGCGCAAAACTTCCATAACGTGTTCCGAAAAGATTGAGTAAGTGTGAATTTTAACTCTAGCCACTACAAAATCAGTCAATGAATGTTACACTCGAACAGTTGAATTCTACTACCATCTCGTTGCAATTTTGAGCCATTGTGTTCGTGAAGAAATAAGGATTTTAAAGACCGGGTGTTAAAAAAAACTGACCGAACTTTAAATTATTTTAGCTCTTAGGTTATTGTTGATGAATGAGTTCTGTAAAAACCACAATATTGACTAAATATTTCTCTCTTCACACAAAAAATTGTACTTGGTTAGCGTACACAGAATTGTTTTAGTACTATTTTTAAGAAAGTAACTGAGAGTACATTTGCTCCGGTAGCGAACATTCTGTACCAAATCGCAAGGAAAAAAAATACATTAGAATTAAAATGAAATAATTCATTTTAATTCCAACGTATCTTTGATACGACTTTCACTTTTGTTCATTTCCATTTCCATGTTTTGAAGACCTATTTATCTCCTTAACACCTTAGGATCGGAGGATTTTTCCCATGCTATTGATATGTACTTTTATTAAATTGATATGACCTTTTTGATAAATTATTATGTACTTTTAGTAATAAAATGGTTCAGTTTGGTGTATTTTTTTTTTGTTTTTTCGGATCTCGGAGCAAATGTACTTTCAGTTACTTTCTTAGAAAATAGTACTAAAACAATTTTGTGCACACTAACCAAATACATTTTTTGTGTGAAGAGAGAAATATTTAGTCAACACTGTGCTCTTTACAGAACTCATTTATCAACAATAACCTAAGAGCTAAAATAATTTAAAGTTTGATCTATTTTTTTGGCGACATCCTGTATAATTTTTCATACCTAAAAATTAAATTTTGAAATGAATGAGTAATTTAAATGCTTTCAGGAAAAGAAACAAGTTTCTTCAGTATAAATAGAATCTAGCCAACTATTAGAAAAAATTAAAATCCTTTTTAAGTAACGTAATGAGAAAAAGGACTTCAGAATTGAACTTCAAATTTGAAGACACACTGAGATCTTCATTCTTTGATTCGACATATATACTAATACCACAAAAACTTACCTCTGCAATTAAAACTTCGAATACTAAAAAGCACTAGATTCTCATGGTATCATGACATGAGGATTCGCTTTCAAATATTTCAACTACCAACTACTGGAAGAAGAAAAAGCAAATTTTTATCCCGCCGGCGCTGTGGCTATCAAGAACAGTGCTAAACACTCGATGATCACTGACCTGTACGAAGAAGGAGCCACGACGAGAACTTCGTTGTTTTGCACAGAACGAATGCTTTCCTTAGACGGCGCGCGGGGTAGATGGGAGCAGGAGCACCTGACGCCGCCCATGACATTCCTGTGGCCCCGAGAACCGGAAGACGTGTGGAGCCGCGAGTCTCTGGCGTGCATCTCAATGTCAGGCACGGAGCGCGTGCCTCCGGGCTGGTCCTGGGACAGGTTGAGGTACTGGCCTCCTGGCGGCCCCAAGAAGCTGTCTCCAGAGTCCCCAGAGTCTCCCATCACGATACGCGGCTTGGGCAAAAGAGGAGCGAACGCCTCTTCGGGGGGAGCCAAGAGGTTCTCTGTGCTCACTGCTCGGTATGACTGTCTTGAGGATGACGCCATCGGTGAAGGAAACAATGAACGGGCTGCAAATGAAAACTCCTTGAGAGAAGAAAGGGAGGCTAAGATAGGGATACGAATGGTTACATTTTCGTCGTGCACCATTCAATAGTTTCGAACGATATGAACCACTTGCTTCACGGTAAAATAATTCTAAAAATTTCGGTAATTGGAACAAAAATATTCTTACTCACTTCCACCAAAACCTAAATCGACGTAATGACAGCTAGCTTCGCGACTGTTTCCTATTTTGTCTCATTTTTTCGCATGGGAAACACAGCACCAGAACACACATTCACCCGGCACACATGCTGTGCGAGTTATGCTCGGGAAAAACCAATTCCCGCATGTCTTCAAAGGTCTCAACGCCACTTCGATCACTTTTCATAGAGCATGATGCTCAAAAAATTCGTTCACATTGCCACCATTTGGGGAGCGCGAGTTGATGGATGTCGGAATGGCGCAATATGAGATCGCTGCTCCGGTAGCGGCTCTCCGACATGACGGTGCCTCCGTGAACTGGTCATTAGTGATGAATTCGCTCACCATCTGAAATGAAAAAAACTGAGCTCACATGAAATCCATCAAAGTATAGTGAAACAAAAAACAAACGCTGATGTGTGATCAATCCTGTTTTTATTCGTGAAAATGTATATAAAAGATTTTTAGACCGCAGAAAAAAACCTGGAATTTAACATTCGTACACAACTCAATTTTGTGAGGAATCTCTGCGCCACAGTTCTCCGACGAAATTCATTTGAAATAGGATGAATCAAGTGAGCAAGCTTTGATACGAGAACAAAAAGGGGCTCATTCCACAAAATCAATGAAAGCAGAACACCTCAAGCGCAATATTTGCAAAGTCCACTATTGTGAATTCAGAGAGGACTGATTAGGAGCGGCTGTATGGCATCTCAAAGTTGAGGACCCTCTGAGCGAATAAATAAATTAATTCGTTTACTTACGATACTTTGAATCACATATCACTATTGTACGTTATGAAATTCTAAGATTGTATACAAGTCATATTTGAGCGGCTCAAAATCAAAATTTCGTTTGCAGTTACTCAAAGATTCAAACCCTGCATCGCATAACAAATATTTACTTACCGTATGTATGAGTTCAACCACAATTACTGTAAAGAGTTTATAAATGATTACTGAGAGGTCATGCAAAACTCATTTTTACTGAATAACTTTTACAAATAACACAACGATGCAAGTTTAGTTTATTAGTTTATTAGTTAGTTTAAGCCTCCCTATCCTCAACAATGAGATGTAAAGAGAGGAAGGAAGAAGGCACCATTTAGTATGGAGTTAAGGGAACGTGGAATCTATGCAGAAAGGGCACAGAAACAGAAAGCTAAGAAAGAAGTTCATGAAACAAGAAAAAGTTGAAGAAGAAAGTGGTAGGCGGTGAAAAACAGGACAGCAGTGAACCGAAAAAAAGATGGTCCGTAACACAACAAAACCTATTCTATTTTAACAAAAGAAAGCCTACCTAACCTTTAGCTCGAGCCCTCACATTGTCCTCCTGGGAGCGCTAGTTCCCATAGATACAATAATTGTATCCCCCTGAGGGGCAACGATGCAAGTACTGGGGTTATCTTTAGCTCGACTGACAACCATTACGAGACCGAACATTTGCTGTTTAGTAACCAACCTAATCATAATCGAACTAAATTCGATTTCAAGAAAAATCCCTTCGCTCTATAAGTTACGAAAAAAACTTTCTCTTGTAAGTAATGAATTTGAGCTCTCTACTCCACCTCCTTAGATCCGCGCTCACGACACCACGGGGATTTGGCGCACAAAATGAACGCGGCCTTTTAACCGTGCACGATCATTACGAACAAGTTAAGAGAACAAGCAAAGAAAGCACTCGAGTCTCAAATGAGCTCACACTTGAAAACTTAAAATAGCGCTCCGCTATGTCTTGTATTTTCTATAGCAATTAATTTGAATCTATGGCTTTTATTTTACGTTTATATAACTACGTAGATGGGAATATTAAATGAAAGACAAAACCTACCTTAAGCCGCAATAGATTACGCTATTAAAAACATTTTCCTTTTTATTTTATCCATTAACATCATGTTATATTCTAAGAAATAAGATTAGGATTCGATGTGAAAGCCAAGCTTATAGAACGAGGCCATTTTTCCTGTATGTGGCCCAGACCACATTGGATAAACGTTAATGAAGACACCTTCAGACTCAGCTCCTGCAAATCACAAATATTTTAGATTTTCCAGGCTTGAGGAGCTGGAGTTCACACAACGTAAAGTGTATCCAAAAAAAATTGTTCTCGCTTACACCCACTTTGACGGCAAAAGGATTTCCGAACTTTCATTTTCAGAAGCTCGTTGACTAAAGCAATCAGACACAAAAGCCATGGAATATTAATAGCTGAACAGTTCGCAGTTTTTGTACGTTTGCCATGTCAAGTACTTTCAATTGAGAAATGATAAATGAAATTGAGATAAAACGAATTATTGAACAAATTCTTCTCAAAAAGTGCAAAAAGTAGAGTATAGCAACTTGAACGAGCAGAGTGAGTTGCGCAACCCCACTCTTGGATTGTTCAGCTACAAGTCGCGCTCAGGCATCTGTGTAGGAGTAAAACTGAAAATACGCGTAAGGGACATCAGCTCTTTATGGAAGAGACTGCAATTGAAACAGATAATCGACAAAGAGATCATGGCATCAGTATCCCAGAAAATTGCGAACATGGCAAGAAAGTAGAAAAAGCATTATGATTGAGATCAGAGTTCTTTGATTTCATAGCAAAAAATTTCGACTTCTAGTCAAAAGATTTTACATTACCCCGCAATAAGTCACTTGTCAGACCACATATCTAAAATTTGCAGTGCAACTGTGTTTCTCTCCCTAACGCCTCCACACAGATGAGATATGAAGTAGATGATGAGAATTCAAACTAAAACAATGAAAATAATTTCAAAAATCTCTAAAAACTAAACGCATCGTTTTGAAACGATAAATCTTTATTGCTCAGAACAAATAAATTATAGCGCTCATTTAAGTATTACAGACACAAGTAAAAATACCTCACTGGCTTTAATATTAACCCAGCAGAGCCTCTCGACGCAGAGGACAATTTTCAAACTAGAAAAACTGCTGGAAATTAGAAAAATTTTCAGAACAGCTCAGGTCCTAAACACTTTTTTATTTAAATTGGCCAGAATGTAGAAACACCTATTAGAAATTGTCTGTGATAGCGCGGCGAATCCGTTCATAGCACATTTTGACAAAACTGGATAAGGAATCGTTTATTTATTTGAAGAATGCGTGAATAAAACTTCAAGTGTAATTGATTACGCATAATAAGTAACGGCATTGCCTTGAGTGATACGTTGTTATTACATTGGTGATGCTTCATCACACAGTAAATTGAACATGGCAGGAAAAAATTAGCTCATTTAAGGATTTTATCATAACTAACAGCGAAGAAAAAAAAGAATACATTTAAATCATAGAACCATACACTGTATAACGGCCGCTTGTTGAGAAATTATTATAAGGAATTAAATATTGCTAGCGCGTGAAAATTGCCGAATTTAAAGGTCAATGTGACGCTATTTTGCGCCCATAAGACACATTTCTGTTTCTATTTTCTCTTTCATTGTATTTTCGAATAAAGCCCTTTCACACATATTCAAAGTTCCTTCATACGAAATAAAGTTGTCTGATCACACTCTCAGATTTTTTTTCCGTCTCATACTAAAAACAGGACTCGTTGCGAGCAATCAATTGCATGGGTTCGGAATGATATCGATGTCTGTTAAAGCACGCGAAAAGCTGCGCCTTCACGTCCAGTTCATTTATATTATTTAAGACGCTGTTTTACCGTTTTATTTTAATTGAATATGACGTCTACAAGGGCTAAATGAATATTTAGAATTTGGATAGAGGAATTTAAGTAAAAGCTTATAAATCAACACTCGGTAGGTATGTACTTAAGAATCGGGCTTTGCTTCAGTCACTCGTTTGGACTAGTCCATCAAGATCGAACGCAGGTTCAACAGTACCACTTGTTCATGTCTTTTCTTTGTTCTTCGAGCTTTTTGAGATTTACAATACCATCAAATGAATCTTGTCGAGGTCAACAACACTAAGAAATTATATGTTTCAAGTTATATATTCGGTCATACATATTTTATTATCAATATTTTGTCATGTCCCCAAACACATGATCACCATTCGGAGACGATTGGACATCGATTCGGTCAACTTAGCGAGGTAGGAAACATCAACTTGGGAAGCATCCATATTCTTCCAGAGCAGCTTCAGCACCTCTTTCAGATCACTGACGGAGCTCGATCTTACCTCCAGAACATTGTTTTTTATATGGTTTCACTCATTTCCCATGAGGTTTAGGTCAGGATAATAACCTGGTCACTCAAATGCATAGATATAACGATGTTAGAGAAACTTTGATTCCGTCTTGATATTGCAGGCGGAGGAATTTAAGTACCGTGCGTGAAGAGGTGGCAGTGATGGAGAGGCATAGAATACAACAAAGCTGCTCCAAAACATCAATGTAATTACTCTCCCTCATTTTTCTATTATTCGTGAGGAAACACAGGCCTGCCTGGTCTCTGCTCCCACGATATGCACCCCACATGATCACACTGTCAGGGTGTTTCCCAATTCTCAACGTTAAATTGAATGGTCATACCGAGATACGATACGTTGATGGCACATCTTCAAACCTCCCCTGACCGACTTATAATAGCCCTGATCAAGAACCATGACTTTTTCCAAATCTCAGATCATACTTGTTGACATGTCTTGCCAATTTCAAGACTCATTTTAGCTGATCGGGTGATAATGCCGTTTTTCCTTTGCCGTTCACCGCCTAAAATCATTTACAGGCTGTGATAATGCAGGCCAATTTTTTAAGAGCTCACGGAGTCTAAAATTCAGCTCAACTGCGGTTATTGAAGAATTATCCATTACTTGTCTCAGAAGGCTTTAAGTCTTTGATGAGGTCTTCTTATCCGTTCCAAAGCCTAGCGCTCTCTGTGATACTGCTTCAACAACTTTCAGAACCGCTCCAGTTGAAAAATCATCTTTCTCAACACTCTTCTCAACAGAACTGACTTGGTCCATCGTTTCAAACAGTGATAAATAAGGTTTGAGATTTCTCTTCCATTTTCAGCTTTTTCCGATCAATCGTTCACTTCAGAATTAAAGAATTTCTTCAGCATCTAAAAGGGGAAAAAATATTCAGAGGAGGGAACTCGTGACCTTCCTGAACAAACACACGAGGCTTAAACTATCGGTTGCCTACGCGTGAAACGCTATTCAGGGGCACTTTCTAGCGGAGAGCCGTAACATGTTTTTTCTCCACATCGTCATGATGGGGAAAAAGGCAAGTAAAATCATTGCATACAAAGTTTTTTGTCGCTTAGTAGGTGTAAATTTTCTACTGGCTTTGCATTTGTGCCCGAGCTGCTACCGTAATTTCTTCTTTTCGTTCCGTATGTCAGATTATTCGTTAACTTCCGTGCAAGCCCGGATGTGCTACAGACGATGATTTCTGCTTGCTCCTTGTCAAGTCTTTTTTATAATTTTGCCCGTCATCGATGTGTATAATTTGCTGAGAAAATCATTGAGGGCTATTGGTTGGCTTCAGCCGCTCGGTCTAGATAAGATGCTCAGCACCTGGAGCGATTTTTCATTTAATATTACTTAGCATCCTTGAGAGTGAAGTTAGTGTTCAATGCACATGTACGTAAAAATATAACCCGCCAAAAAATATCTCGTAGTTTTTATTTTTAATTCCTTCCCCTTTACAAATTTGCAATTTTAGAACGCATATCAATGCTCCGAAATTAGGAAAATTTCAACAATTTTGTCAGTGATTGCATTTATTAAGATCAGTATGCAAAATTTAAACAACTGAATAAATTCAATGAACAAATCCAGATTACAATTTGAATACAGATCAGCTCAAATGAGAGTAAGCGAGCGTACGACAGGCGCAGGGGGACTGAAGAATTCCTTAGCTGGAATTAAATTTACGCAGGTTAGGAAATTTTACGTAAATGATACCTGCATCGAAAACTGTCAGTTCATTTGAAGTTCAGTTGAAATAAAAGCTTCAACGATAATTCTAAATAATTTTACTTCTCTAATCTGTCTAAGTAAGCAATGCACGTGTTCTATGCCAAGAAATTCAAATTAACCATAGGGATTATTACATTTTGAAAAGTAAATGTCCAAGAACTTGCAAGTTAAAGTTTTCAACTCCGCACTTTCATCGGTATGTTACATGTCTTGCTCACAATCACTTAACACGCTACCTTTGACAATGGCCTACAATTTACCAGAACAACCGCGGGAAAATTTTCCCCTGCATTCATTAGGAGTCCTCCTGGTGTCATTCCCCTCGCAGCCCTCGGGGATATTGATGACGGAGTCGTGGCTCGTTCGCCGATTTTGAGTGTCTCGAAGTCGTATCTGAAGGCGAGGAGTTTGGGACGTGGCCCTTAGTAAATACTGTAGATCGGATATTGATTTATCACTCTAAAGTCACGATTTACATTCCAGTAGTAATTTGAATTGTGTTGAAGTGCCTGTTGTACCGAAAGTTAATTGTTAGCATTAAATATGACGCAAAGTTTTTCTGTGACATGCGGTGGCGGTTGTCTAGTTGAGTGTCCATTGAGACAGATCGGCGGCCGAGGTCTTCGGCGACAGGACAGCTGGGCGCAGCTCGCTTCGTTCCTTTACTATTTTTGTGTGCCTAATTTTGTTTAAATAATCTCTCATTTTTTGTAATACATAGTTATGTATAAATGCATAGTTATGTTATGTATATCAAATTCAATGCTTAATTTACTTCTTTCTCCACGCATTCAGGCCCTTGAACACATTTGAATCACAGCTTCAACGGTCATTCAAACTGAAAATTAAATGAAAGTGAAGAGGATCGTCTGTTCGAGCGGTTTCAGCTTAGATCAGAGCGTGCTTCTATATTAATATGTTTCTATTTTTCTAGTGTATTTTAAGCGAAATACTCTCCTGTGCTTTCTTTCAGTTCAAAAAATTTTCCTACTGATGACTCATCATTCACTTCTTTTCACCTAAATGTGAACAACCCGTAAGTGGGTTTCCTGAAGACTTGGTTTTATTACTTGGCGTATATTTGTTCATTTTTGCAGCAATAAACATTTGGCAGTTTGTTTCGATATCAACGGTTAAGTTTTTTATTGAATTTAAAGGTATACATGCTTTTCAGTGTTTGTTGGAGACTGGCCTGAAATCTGTCGTTAACTGTCAACCGTAGCTATAATACATCGTTTGAGTTTTCTTTTGAAATTCGTAGAAGCCGAGGATTGATTTCCCCAACTGATACTTCGTGTTTAAATTATTTTAATCCGTTGAATTTCTCTCGAACCGTTCCTCTGACTATATTCGATGGCTTCATCCATCTATAGCCAAGCTGCCGGAAAGAGTCGTGGCGCGTGTCGTCGAGTACACAAGCGCAACGACCGTGTCGATCTCGCACATCTCCTTTTTGGTTCCTTTCGATCAGTTTTGCTTGGTGTTCAACTAGCTGAGATACTCGCCATGAGCGGTTTTCGATTGCCATTTGCAGAGTAAACTTTGTTTTTTGGCACCAGATCTGTCGTACCCGGTGGATGTCCTGCTGGCTAGGATTCACCGCTGACAGTTGTGGATCCCCTTCTCCGAGGAAGCTTTGACGTCGGCGCTTACATCGACAATCTTTCCCTTGATCTCCAGGTCGAAACTCATTTTCGGTTGTCCCGAATTGACCTTACGAATGTAACCCATGTGGTCGGTTCCACATTGTCATATGTGAAAACCCTGCTGACCTGAATGCTCACCACAATATTCCGATGCAACCAGTCTTACGGTACCATACACGTACTTACGTCGTTTTCATGGATGCTACAGAAACCTAAGATTAAGCAGCACATGGCGAATTGGAAAAAGGCGGAAATGATGCCATCCATCATGAGACTCGTGCATAGAGTGACTCCTATTTCCTACACATACCTATATTTCTTATAGATAAAGGAATTGTAAGCCTCTCTTAACCATAACTAAGGTATTTCAAAAGGAGGAAGGGACTATTTAATATGGAGGTTAGGGAAAGAGAAATTGACGCACAAGGTGTGTTCCAGCAAAAGATACTAGCACAATGAAACATCAAATTAGGAAGCAAATTCATGGAAATGAGAAAAGTTTAAGAAAGTAGGAACTACTGAAAAAGAACATTTGATAGATGACGCGTCTTCTTATAAAGCCCAAAATTACAAGATCATGTTTATTGGGTGAAAAGATACAGAAGAGAAAATGAGCAATGAGTAAATCAATAAATGATGTACTGAATTACGTTGTTGATGCGTCAAAGTTCAGGACTTGAATATAATCATTGCTTTTCTTTCTCGATTCAGAACGGTTGCAGTAATTCACTCTCTGGTTTAAACTTCAATTGAAATTTCAACGTAAAATGCACCTTTGATTCAAGCAGAGTAATTAAAGGAACTATTACGACCACTTTAACCTCTTCAATCGAAATAGTTAATTGAGAATAATTGTCTAAATATGGATGCAGGCCAATACGTCCTCCGCCTGGAAATGGAATTACATTCTGGAGCGGCCGTACGCAATATTCGTTGAGTTCATCGGTATCCCCTCAGGAACTGTCCCTTCAGATAGAATTTTTCGTTTATGTTATTTATTCAAAATTGCCATATGAAAATATAGACGAGAAGTAAATTTCCGGTAAGTCCCAGAGATGATGAGAGTAATTCCCAATTCTAAAAATAAGCCTGATGTCCACAACGCTAATTCACGTTCGGATATTGATTTCCAACTTCATTGTCCACAGGCAGAGATCAAGTTTCACCACTAATTCCTTAACTGGCATCCGTCGGTGCAGATATTCCGGACTGAGAAGTGTGGGCTAATTTTTTAGTTATCTTTTGGATGTGCGCCAAAATGATGCTCAAAATTCACATTAGCAGACAGAGTGTTGATGAACTAATACGCAAGAAATTCAATACTTTTCATGTGGATACATAAAAATTATAAATAAAAAATAATGGATAGCACTGTTGCCAACATACAATAACCGCAAACAAATAAGGCACAGTCACATTTCCTGGTGCAATATTAGTATTTTGGATTCATTGTTACCGTGCGATCCTGCAAATATATTTAGACCATAAAAATATTATTTGGTATGTTGTGCACGCATCTCAAACTTTATAGAATATGTTTGAAAGAGCGGAAAAATGAAGCACCATTCAGCATGGAGTTAAGGAAATGGGGTATCTACACGAGAAGTGTGATCCCACACAAACCAGCATGTGCATAGAGACAGCAAGATTGAAAGAAGTTTTTGAAACGAGATAATAGCTGGAGCAGAAAGTAATATGCTGAAAAAAGATAACAGTGAACTGAAGAACGATGACCCATTAAAAAACAAATTACGCTTTTTATTTTGAAGAGAGAAAAACCTGCCGAAACCGAACTTCCAGCTCAGTCCCTCACATCTTCCATCTCAGAGCGCTTATTTTCATGCACAAGTTGGTTGTTTCCACACGATAAAAAATGTTTTAACCCTATTATAGCAAAAATTATTCGAATTAAGCAGACTTGACGAAAGAGGTTCTCTAAAGCAGCAAAATTCTCTTCAAAAATAAATTGAACTTACGCTATGGATCTTTCAAGAATTGGAATTTTTGGTTTTGAGTACTAAATAAATCATGGTTGAATGAAAATGCACCCCACAAGCGCATCAAGTTATTTGTCTGGTCGACCAAAAGAGCGGAGTGTCAACAAAAAGCAACATGAGACATGCTGTGCGCGGACTATAGTGGTCCTCGCCTTGCTGATCATTACCAAAAGAAGGACAGCCATCAATCACTCAATGCGCCAGCCTGACCAAAGTCCTGTATGCACTCTTAAAGCAACTCTCGAATGCTCGGCGCTGAAATTGACCGTTGTGCGAGGGTCAGTCGCAAGTCTCCAATATCGGCGATTGCTCCGCGAGAGGAGTCTTCACCTGCCCTGCCCATTGACATTGGGCTCTCCGCAGGGCGCCACCGTCCACTCAAATTTTATTAAGAGCATGGATAAAAATAGGTGTTCCGGGCCTCGAAGGCGAAGTAAACTAATATTAAAGAACATTTTCACAATTTTATATCACCTTGAAATATTGAGCAATAATACGAAAACCAGCAAGGATATTGAAAATTAAAATTAGCGATCAGATAGCACGAGTTTATTCGAATTCAGTCTATTGCTTTTATTGTTCATTGTTCATTCAATTCATGGTACAAATGTAACAAACTTTGCGCCATTTGAAACTTTTAAAGTGAAGTAGCAGGTTCTATTAGAATTAAATAAAAACATCTGCGCTAAAATGCGTGAATAGAAAATGAAATGTCCCTGAATTAGATTCTAAATTACAAGTTAGTTTATTAAGCTTCTCTAACCACAACAAAGGTGTTCCAGGAAGACGAATAATGAAAGCACAATTTCGTATGTGGTAAAGGAAATGGGAAATCTACGCACAAATCGTGTTCCTAATAAGATCTCTAGTGCGTAGCATACAGGACAGCAGTGGATCAACAACAGATGGTCCATAATTAAACAAAACGCTTCTTTCATTGAAAAAAATAGATGGCTTACACAAACGTCAACTATAGGCACTTCACCTTTTCTCCGTGGGAGCGCTAAATCTCAAACACAATGGTTGTATCCCCCTGCATGAGGGGACTTCTGTACGTAGAAACCACAGTTAAAGCGTAAAAGCAAAATTAATCGACGCAAAACAGTTGATGAAGAATTAATCGCTTGAATACATGCAGTCTTAAACAGCACTACCAGGCATTTAACTGAGGAGAAAAATTATTAATTCTGTAAAACTGTACAATCTCTATTGGAAATAAAGTGTTTTTTTTTCTTAAGGCGACAACGGTGAGGCTGCATGACGCATTCGCCTCAGATACGATGATGGTAAACGGTTAAATAAGGTCACTTCCCCAGCAAGAGGTCCATTATCACTTGTTAAATTCGCTAGCATCATTGAAAACTCTTGCAGAAATTTACTCTCACACACAACATTTTCACGCCTGAGAGGGCCTGTAGGCTAGCAGTGAGCTCAAACAACATAAAAACTGGCTGAAAATTGCAAGCTATGTGGAGACACAAAAGGAAATACGCAAGTTGTCGCTAAACTCGACTCAAATGGGCGAGCCCACAGATTAATTATAGCCATGCCCCCTACGTTGCTCAGTAGAACCATTGCTAACAGAAAAATACTTATTTCATTGGCGGCGAGCCTATATTGAGAATCCATATTATGGGCTACACAATGACGGCGTAAGTCCTACAAAGGTGAGTATGCACAAGTACCGCTTACAGACAGAGCATATAGTCACGGCTGGAGACCCAATTGTCAGAGGAGCTGTGGCTAACGAACGAGGTGACGGCAAATGACGGCCCCACTTCTAGAGTGGAAATCGTGACTCTCCCCGCCAGCTAAGCAGTTATTGCAATTAATTGTGCGTTGAGAAATTTGTCGAGTTCAAGTTGAACTTAAAATTGAAGAAAATGTATAATAAATACGTTTAAGTAGAAAAATCGAAATCGAATTCATGTCTTGTGGGAGTAACTCTCAATACGTTACGACCAATAGCAATTTTACAGTTCCAGAATTCAAGGGATCATGCTAAATTATGTGATGCCAAAGTCTGGTGCGTCGAATCTAGAGTAGAGCAGTAATTCAACAAATGTTATCAGTGGAAATGTCACTCAGAGTTAAAAACTAGTTTATTCCAATCAAGCCTGATGATTATTAACTCGTGCAGTGGCTTCCAAACGTCTCCCATCCAACACCTGAACGCAATGACGATTACCTGTAGACAAGCCGGTACCCATTTCCGACATCTGGCTGGAGTGGGGAATTGTGGCTAAGTTCTCTCTTTTCCCAGCGGGAAATTCATCGCGCCGACATTGCCGGTAATCGAATCAGCGACCATTCCCGTGGAAGGCGCAGGCTCTCAACCTCTCGATCACATTATTATTATTATAATTATTATTATTATAATTATTATTATTATATAAGAAAGTTTTAGGATCCCTCAACCACGACAAAGATGTTCTAAGAGAAGAAAGAGGGAGGCACCATTTAGTATGGAGTTGAGGGAACGCGGAATCTATGCACAAGGTGCACAGAAACAGTAAGCTAATAAAGAAGTTCATGAAACAAGAAAAAAGTTGAAGAAGAGAGTAGTAGGTGCTGAAAACAGGACAGCAGTGAACAGAAAAAAGATGGTCCGTAACAAAACAAAAACCTATTTTATTACAACAAAAAGGAAGCCTACCTAACCTTTAGCTCGGGCCCTCACATAGTTCTCCTGGGAGCGCTAATTCCCATAGATGCAGTAGTTGTATCCCCCTAGCTGAGGGGACCTCTCGATCACTGGCCTAATAAATGAGCACTACCTGGATAGATAACTCGTTCCGTTAAGAGAAATTCAACTCGTAATAGAAAACACTTTCGGCACGCTGAATTTCAATATTTTTACAACTAAGAAAATTATTCGTGCAATGATTCGTGCAAGAAAACACGATTCTGATTCAAGGGGCCAGTGATGCTTTTCTGCAGGTGAAATCAGAGTAACTGAGAAGCATATTAACAGATACTCTCGCTCATGTGAGTAGAAAGTTGAGCTTTGCTAGGTTAACTAAACTTAGAAGCTTGATAAAGTGTGTCTGTGTTAAAAATGGCCTTCGTGACTTCGCCGCCGTACCGGCTTAGTATACAGCAGCGTAGTTTAAAATGCTGCGACAGGTCCTGTTACGCAAGTGTACGCAGACCACACAGACGGCTTTAAATTCGATTATGATCTCTATTGAAGCAAAATCCTGCCGTCAACATGCGTAGGTTTCAACAACAATGATAATTAAAAACGCTGAACTGCTCAATTTTGGTTTCGATTGCTATGTTGGATTTGTTGAATGAAAATAGAGAGCATCGAAATTAACAGCACAAGAAGAAACAAAATTAGACCTTATGGTAACAAACTGAAAGACAAAAAAGGAAAAGAAATGATCGTCCGCGGCTCAGCAAACACGCAGGTCACGAGGATGACCCCGTGCCACGCCTAAAAATCCAGTAGTGACGCACTATCACACCTCCCGCGGCAATGAGATGCGCTCGAGAGCAGACAATCGCACATGCCCAGAGAGCAGACACTGCCATAATCAGGATTGACATTAAAAAACACTCACAAAACGCATAAAAAAACAAAACCCACCAGTGATGTGAATTTTTAAAATTTAAAGTCACAAATGAATACACAAAACCTGTAAGAATGGCGCCATACAGGTTTTATTGTTATTTTGATTGACCCCATCTTTAAATTTAAAATATTACATCTAATTTGAACCCTAATTACATCCTGTGAGTTGTACAACACAATTCGTACCATCGTGTTTCTTAATTGCGTCATCTTAAGGTAGGCGCACACTTATTCGCATCGTACGGACGGCACGCATCGGAGTCATCGGATGGTGTTTTTGGGGTCTGCTAGCATACGAGTATTGGTCCGCATCGTACGGATGGCACGCAGTAGACGGATCGGATTTTCTGCGCCCATTGTCGCAATTGGGCCATTCACCATCCGCAGTTCTGAAGCTGAGCTCTCTCTGGAAGGACTTAATTCATCTCTTTGTAGTGTATAAAATTGTGAAAATGTTGAACAGTGATAGGGAAGAGGAAGAAATTGTAGTGGTTAGCTTTTTGCTGGCAGAAGCTGAAGAACAGAACAGAAAGTTGAAAAAAGGGAAACATGAATTCACAACTTAAACAGGAAAAGGCTGGAATTTGAAGAATTTCAACATTTTTCAGTGATTTGGGGAGAGATGCCAATTTTTTTCGCTACTTTCGTATGACGTATTCAATATTCTCTCACCTTCTCAACATTCTGGAAATGTTTATAGCGAAAGAAAATACTCCATTCCACACTCCAGTCAGCCCTAAAGAAAGACTAGTTTTTGCTTTAAATGTAAGATGCTTTCCGTAGAGGCCATCCGCATCGTTCGTATACGCATCGGATTGAATGCTCTTTCGGGGATCCTCTTCGGCATTGCCGATGTCCGATGTGTACGATGCGGTCAAATGCGCGCAGTCCCATTTGAAATAATGTAAAGAATACTAAAATCCGACGCGTCCGATGCGTGCCGTCCGTACGATGCGGACAAGAGTGCGCCTACCTTTAGAGATAAGCATTTGGCCTCAAGTGTTTGAGTATTTTAAGGAGCATTTGAGCTTTCCCTCTTCCAAACCTATTACTAAACATTGTCACAGACAATGCCGACTGGAGGTATGGTTTAGCGTCATGTATCCAGGTAGCATCACAGAACAGAACTTGCGTAACTCTTTATTTTCTGTTACATTAAAATAAATATTTGACCTAAAGGAAAATTTTTCCCGTCTAACATCTACTTCCATCTGTCTTCTTGAAAAGTGAATAGGAACTCAAAAGTCCTTCTCAGTTTTACTGGTGGTGGTACAGTTGACTCCACTGTAGTTGCTGCTAATGCAGAAGAAAAGGAAATTGACGACTAACAAAAATTACCGATGTCACCAACATCGGTCATTGCAGAGCCACATCTTTAGTCAGCAGGGCTAACTGTGCTTAATGCTAGCTCTGCCATGCCTTCTTTCTGCGCTGTTGTTTGTTTTTGCTTTTTTTCTCTTTTTTCCATTTTTCCAAATTATTTCGCACCTTTTCTATCTTGTTGCTTATTTTGTTACCGAAAAAGTCACAACTAATTTCAGTTGTGTCTCCTTCTATTTCAGTTACATGACTCCAGTGTGTCCATTTTTCCTGCCACGACCTATAGACATTGCTGATATATAAATTAATCACGAACAGTGTAAGATCTGCAAGTAACAGAACACATCAATTAAGGATTATTTAGATATAGGTCTACGGTAATCCACCTTTAATAATCTATGTACGCAAAATACAGCTGAGAAGAGTTACTTTATTTATTTATAATTATTTAATAATAGGAATTATGAAGGCCCTAAGAAGAAGCCGATCAGCAAACACTCGCCCTCGTCCAACACTTTTGAACTGTGGAATACAACTAACTGCCTTTCATTCCAAACGTCACCATCTCTTGCAGACAGGAAGCCAGTAGGCCTAACGAGTTAGGGCAGGTGCAGGCCCTAGTATCTTATATTGCGGACAGGAAACTAGTAGGCCTAAAAAGCTAATAAAAATGCCCAGTCTTCAGTATCATGTTCCACTTGAGGACACAGACAGCCAGTGTGAGAGAGCCCGAAAATAAGAAATTTATAAATTACCAAATCATACTCCTGATAGGTTGGCAGCTACTGCTTTTGACTGGAGTAGCTCGAGCTGTGTGTTCACTCTGCACGCACAAATCATTGATGTATGCATTAAAAAACTACTGATGAGTAATTTGTAGGATACCGAAATCCAATAAAAAATAAAACTCGATATAACGCAATAAAACCTAAAAAAACGCAGTAAAACCCAATAAAAAATAATGGAAACAAAAACAGGGCGTTTTTTTAAACCTTGCCTATATTATTCCAGCACGGCAACGGCGCAGAGGCACTGCCGGTCTCCAGCTGACTCCTCCGACAACTCAGAACCAAGGGTCGGGTCCAGTGAGACACTATCTCCACTTAGGAAAAAAGTAAACATAACTCATCGAATATCGATGAACTCGTACCATGAACATCGGAAGTACTTACTATGAAAATGATTTTGGCAAACCTCATGGTTTGATTGATTGATGGACAGTTAGTTTTAACCTCCCCGACCGCAGAAAAAAATGTTAAAAAAGAAGAAAGATGAACGCACTTTTCAGTAGGGAATTAAGCGAACGCAAAATCGGATCTTTTCCAGTTAAGGCCAGCTACTAATGTAACACATTAGTTCACACACTTGTAACTTTCGAAATAATGCACCTATCGTCTTCAAATTTCTCTCAAACGAAAGATTCAAACATTCTTTCGTTTAAGAGTAATTTGAAGTCGAGGCTATTTATCTTGAAAAGATCATTAAAGTCAATGCACAAAGTGTGTTCCCAAACAAGGTCCCCTGCGCATAGAAACAATAAGTTGAGAATGAATGTTAGGAAGCAAGATAGAAGTTGAAGAAGAAATTCAAAGGTGCCGAAAAACATGTCAGCAGTGAACTTTCAAAATGATAGTCCTAAACAAAAAAGAAACATATTCTATTCTACTTCAACAAAAAGAAGGCCTACCTAACACTCTGCTCGGTTCCTCACATTTTCCCCCTGGCAGTGCTGATTCCCATCGATACAATAGTTGTATTCTCCTGAGAAGCCAACCACACAGTTTACGCAACACAAATATTAATAAATTACGACGGCATTTAACACGTTCGTTGCCGATTTACCACTAAGTAAATTGCTGATTTACGTATCGGTGTGAATGAACTGCATTTCAATTATTTCAAGATCTTTTTTAGAAGAGATTTAATCATACGAGGTAAAATATCATCACGCTATTACATTTTCATCCTTCTTAGAAAAGATTCAACTTTTTCGAGCAGTAAAGACTTTTTTGAACTCTGCTACTTACACACAACCTAACTTGACATGAGACCTAACACAGTTGCGCGCTCGCTACAGAAATTTCACTGCCGACGCACAAATTTCTTTAAACTATCGAATACTAAAAAAATTCATGCGTGGTGTGAAAAGAAGTTGAACATGAATAATATTTTTTCAAGTTAACAGCAAGTTCAGTAAAGGCAAGAAACATAATCATTTCGTTTGAGAGAGAAAATTCGCTCTCTAAAGTGACGGTACTGCAAGAATGAATTAAATCTTAATCGTAGGAGGTAAAAATACTATCGATAAATCAAATATTTTCAAAATGCAAAATCCGTGCAATATGGACCTAACCTAATTTTGTGGGCAGATATTCGGGGCCCCGCAAGTGCATCATCTGTATTCCGTAAGACGGGTACAAATGCGGGAAAGACTTCCGCTTCGCTATTTTGCCGCTTGTAATAACTTGCCCAACCTAATACTTCTAAACAGCGAAAATTGCCTCACATAAATTTTGTACTTACAATTAGAGAGCTTAGTTGTTCTCAACAGCATTATTTTGGAACGGTTACTTATTTCCGTTTTGTCAGAACATAATGTAATCCAGAATCTTTTTTTTTGCTGGGCATTTATGATTTTCACCGCCCAGGTATAGCTTTTTACACTGGGGCAGCTGAAATCATAAGTACCCAGCAGACGTGTTTCCTTGGGTCGCATGAGTGCTGGGAGCCATGATAAACGGGTTCCTATTTAAGGAGACCGTACATCTTTCGCACTTTTTCCTTCATTGGCGAGCCAATGCTTGTGAACTTAGACAGACTGATATAACGTATGAAACGAATAGGGATCAAAATATTTTATTTGCTTCATAGAAAATGAGTTCCGGCAAAGAAAACTAAAAATGGGGGGAGGGAGGGACCCTACTCCTACTACAAATTTCTACCTATAGACACGTAAGTGTCATTTGAAAGACAAACACTTGGACATCGCCGCTGGGTATGAATGTTAGAAACTCGTTTTGATTTCGGAGATATTTTTAATTAAAAACAAGTTTTGAATTTTTTTATTTCTACTCCGATGACATGCAGCTTTTTCGCCTAATTTGAAGATCTCAAAATGCTACCTCGGGGCTGTAGCCCTGTTATTCTTCTTTCAGAATAACATCTCGATTCTTTACACCAAAAATTGTCCGGAGTAGCATTTCGCGTGAGGAAAATTTAAAGTTTCCACAAAAGCAGAAAAACAAAATGACATTTTCTCAATAAAATATTTCGTTTGTATGCAAAAAAATATTTATATGTTGTTTTGTTTTTGGGATTGAAAAAGTGTTGAAAAATTTGTTTTTGAAAAAGAAAAAAGTTTTGTTCAAAAAAGCTTTTAGGAATAAAAACCGCTACCCCTCACAATCAGTCCACCCCCCATAGTGAGCGTTCAATTGCACGCACGCCTGCAAAATTTTTGTGGATTGTCAGCACATGTATAGCTTGAATTTAAAGTAAAACAATTTATCTTGGAAATGTGGCTGAAAAAAGGTGTACCGTGGCCTTAAGCCGACAACCCCAGTATTTCATCATTTTAATACATTTGTGTCCTTCAATAAAAATGCCACGAACTTACGCTTAGTACCTACTGTCACAACTCCATCAGACTTGACTGCAGCAGTCAAATATTATCAAAGCTACGAGGCACGTCTTAGCAATGAAATGATACCCAGCGGATTAAGCCCAATTGTTTTTCAGTTCTTCGAACACTGCACTGGACCAAAGTAAATATCATACAACATACATAGGACGTATTGTACACTATCTCAGTGAAACCTAAATTTAGGTTCGGAACTTTAATCCTAATGAGAAAAAAATCAAAACATACCAGAAATTCTTAAATTCCTCTATTGATATGAGGATCGAGTTGGTAATTGTGTGTGCATTTTCTGCGTATTGGAAGGCAATTAAACAAAGCTCTTTTATACCATAGACAAGAGCTCTAAAGCTCGACACTGCCCGCACTAACTCCGCACCGCCCGCACCAGCTCGACACTGCCCTCACCAGTTCGACACTGCCCGCACCACCTCGACACTGCCCGCACCACCTCGACACTGCCCGCACCACCTCGACACTGCCCTCACCAGTTCGACACTGCCCGCACCAACTCGACACTGCCCGCACCACCTCGACACTGCCCGCACCACCTCGACACTGCCCGCACCACCTCGACACTGCTCGCACCAACTCGACACTGCCCTCACCAGCTCGACACTGCCCGCACCAACTCGATACTGCCCGCACCAACTCGACACTGCCCGCACCAACTCGACACTGCCCGCACCAACTCGACACTGCCCGCACCAACTCGACACTGCCCGCACCACCTCGACACTGCCCGCACCACCTCGACACTGCCCGCACCAGCTCGACACTGCCCTCACCAGTTCGACACTGCCCGCACCAACTCGACACTGCCCGCACCACCTCGACACTGCCCGCACCACCTCGACACTGCCCGCCACCAGCTCGACACTGCTCGCACCAACTCGACACTGCCCTCACCAGCTCGACACTGCCCGCACCAACTCGATACTGCCCGCACCAACTCGACACTGCCCGCACCAACTCGACACTGCCCGCACCAACTCGACACTGCCCGCACCAACTCGACACTGCCCGCACCAGCTCGACACTGCCCGCACCAGCTCGACACTGCCCGCACCAGCTCGACACTGCCCGCACCAGCTCGACACTGCCCGCACCAGCTCGACACTGCCCGCCACCAGCTCGACACTGCCCGCACCACCTCGACACAGCCCGCACCAGCACAGAGACCGCTAAAGAGAGGCCACTATCTCAACAACGCACATAGGCTCACACCCATGTGGATTTTTAGCTACACTGAACATGGAAAGCCAGTATCTGAATCGCGAAAAATAGAAAGAAAAGTGCATTACTTTCGAAACTCTTGCCTAAAACATGAAATTTTTGAAGAATTTAGCTTGCGCAAGGTTTTACAGGAACTTTACGAGAACACTTCATTTCGTAGCCAGGAAAAAGAACGTGCAGCAAATTTCGTGCTGCATCGCATGGGAACACTTTGCTTCTCGGTGGCATTGTGTGAAGACCTTCAACGTAAAAAAACTGTAATACAATGCTAACCTGAGGACTTAGAGAAAATTCTTAAAACAGAGCACAGAAAACATTTTAAAACTCTTAATGAAAACATAATATGCACAGAAATAATGATGTACATGTAAAAGTTTAAAGGAATATTCTTACGCTCTACGCGGTAAGATCGTGTTGAACAATTATTGACTGTTGTCATGAACTTGTCAGTTAGATACTTATTACAATGAGTCTACAATCTCTTACGATGTTGATAGAGCAAACAATATTCATGAACTTTTATTTGACAATATGGATTATTCATACAATTTAACAAGATGCGTGTGAATCATTTTGCGTCAAAAACGCGTAACTGACGCGTAGACCATCTTTGCATCCTAGTTTTCTTAAGAACGTATAAAGAGCCAAGACCATTATTATGTAATTCATTTTACCTACAAACCTGGCCGCTAAATAGCCAGCGTTCCGTCACCACCAATGATCGTCTCTCTGAAAAAATAATTAAACAATTATACAAAATCCATAGACAAAATACAGTCGCGCAGGAATTGCGAAGTACACCGGCCGTCTTGAAGAAGAGCAAGCAATTGAGAACCACAATTCATGTCCTCTACTGCAAGACATTAAACTGCGATAGACTATGAAAAGCTCAAATCACCTTCAAAGAAATCCATAAAAGCGTGATTGAAAACCCAATTATTGAAATACAAATTGATACACGCACCGAAATACTTTTCTCGTAAAATTGAATACTTTCCCATTAAACTCGTAAATGAAATCTGAACTCGTTCAGCCCACACGATCCCATAAACTACACGCCGCGTAGCGAGCGCTACCCGACAACGACACGTCGCGTAGCGAGCGCTACCTGACAACGACACGTCGCGTAGCGAGCGCTACCTGACAACGACACGCCGCGTAGCGAGCGCTACCTGACAACGACACGTCGCGTAGCGAGCGCTACCTGACAACGACACGCCGCGTAGCGAGCGCTACCTGACATCGACACGCCGCGTAGCGAGCGCTACCTGACAACGACACGCCGCGTAGCGAGCGCTACCTGACAACGACACGCCGCGTAGCGAGCGCTACCTGACAACGACACGTCGCGTAGCGAGCGCTACCTGACAACGACACGTCGTGTAGCGAGCGCTACCTGACAACGACACGTCGCGTAGCGAGCGCTACCTGACAACGACACGTCGTGTAGCGAGCGCTACCTGACAACGACACGTCGCGTAGCGAGCGCTACCTGACAACGACACGTCGTGTAGCGAGCGCTACCAGACAACGACACGTCGTGTAGCGAGCGCTACCTGACAACGACACGTCGCGTAGCGAGCGCTACCTGACAACGACACGTCGTGTAGCGAGCGCTACCTGACAACGACACGCCGCGTAGCGAGCGCTACCTTACAACGACACGTCGCGTAGCGAGCGCTACCTGACAACGACACGCCGCGTAGCGAGCGCTACCTGACAACGACACGTCGCGTAGCGAGCGCTACCTGACAACGACACGTCGCGTAGCGAGCGCTACCTGACAACGACACGTCGTGTAGCGAGCGCTACCTGACAACGACACGCCGCGTAGCAAGCGCTACCTGACAACGACACGTCGCGTAGCGAGCGCTACCAGATAACGACACCTCGCGTAGCGAGCGCTACCTGACAACGACACGCCGCGTAGCGAGCGCTACCTGACAACGACACGCCGCGTAGCGAGCGCTACCTGACAACGACACGCCGCGTAGCGTGCGCTACCTGACAACGACACGTCGTGTAGCGAGCGCTACCTGACAACGACACGCCGCGTAGCGAGCGCTACCTGACAACGACACGCCGCGTAGCGTGCGCTACCTGACAACGACACGCCGCGTAGCGAGCGCTACCTGACAACGACACGCCGCGTAGCGAGCGCTACCTGACAACGACACGCCGCGTAGCGAGCGCTACCTGACAACGACACGTCGTGTAGCGAGCGCTACCAGATAACGACACCTCGCGTAGCGAGCGCTACCTGACAACGACACGCCGCGTAGCGAGCGCTACCGGACAACAACACGCCGCGTAGCGTGCGCTACCGGACGACACGCCGCGTATAGCGAGCGCTACCTCAAAACAACTCGCCAATCCAGTTATTCACGAAGCGAAAAAAAGGAGAAATGCAGTTAGCACTGAATTCCTTCGAACGTGCAAAAGTAAAAATTCTTTCAAAACATTCATAACTTGTTCGTTTGGTCAGTTGTTCTGTGGTTCATGTCCAGTCACTATTCTCAGTATAAACAAGGTCAGATTTTAAAAATCCAAACGGTATTTTAGACACGGTTCGCTACAAATGGTAATTTCCTGTACATTTCTCATAAAATAATCATCAAAGGAACAAGTACCAACAGGTTCCGGGCAGTCACCGTCAACGGTCTGTTCTCAGTAATAACTAGAAGCAAAATTTAACACCTATTTCTCAGCAAGAGGACTAGGTAAATTCTTCCTTCATCCTGAAAATAAGACGTACTTCCCGAGCACGCAGCGAGAAATTTAAGATTTTATGTTCAAATAATCAAATATATTAGATTTTACCAAATACGTTAGATCAAGCTTCAACCACAACCTGATTGTTCCCTGAAAGGTTAGAGAAAAGAAATATTTAATTTGGTGTGCAGCGAACGCGCAAGCAATGCACAAGGTGTGTCCCCCACACCCTCGTCGTAAGAATAGAAAAAATTTAAGACAAGAGTAGATTAATGAATGAAATTTATTTTGAGCCTCCCTAACTACGGAAAAAGTGTTCCAAAGAAAGGAAGGAAGGAACGGGGAATCTATATATACATCAAGTGTTTCCTCACAAAATCACTTCGCATAAAACCACGTGAGGCAAGAAATTTACAAAACAAGATAAAAATTAAGGAAGAAATTAATATGTACTGACGAACAGGACAGCACAAACTGAAAAAAAGCGTCCGTAGCAAAAAAACTGATCTATCTCAACAGATGCAAGGTTCATTCTAACCATTATGTCAGGGTCTCACATCCTTCCCCGGGGGCGCTAATTCCCATAGACAATATAGTTGTACCGCACTAAGGAGTGCATAGCACTATAATTAATAATGAATAATAGTCAATAAAAATCTATTCTATAATAGTAGCGCGCGTCTGTCCGTCCGTCACACCCACCAGCAGAAAGTGTGATGAACGTATCTGTGATAGAAGCTTCATCAACTTTACAATTTTCGGTGCATTAATCTATCCAATTCGGAGTCGGAGTGAATATCACGTGTATTGTTAGGAGATAGGAACGTGTGTCATGTGATTTGTCGAACATTACTATACATTTTTGATGGGCCACATGCACTGGGCCTAGTCAACTCTAGAAAAATTGTGTTTTTATTTCTTCCAGCCTTTATTTCATTTCGCCATTTTTCTTACGTAAAAATGGTGAAAAATAAAATATAAAAATCAACTCTAGAATTTTCAGAGGGGTGGACTAGTGAAATATTAGAAAAGAATAAAAATGAAAATTTACCCTGAAATAAACAGTGCCGGTAAAAAGAGAAATCAAACCAACAACAAACTGTATTTCGGTAAATAGGAGAAAATCCGCAGGCTGCGCTACCAAGCTTACTAGCAAGACACATCATTCATTCTCTTGCACTGGTTAATATATACTGGTTGATACTATATCATTTACAAGTTGATTTGATCCAAATGAATTTTGATTTGTGTGAATTTTGATATAGTGTGCACGACCCGTCAAAAATGACGGGATTCGATATTTTCTTTAGACAAATCTCCTTTATGTGGATGACAATCAAATACATCCATCCTAATTGTAATCGCGATTAAAATATTCTTGAACTTGTGCACTAGTGAAACTTGAATTGCAGACACGGTCATTAAGCATCTCTTAACACATTCATTGCGGTATGACCCACCGGTGGGTCGTAGTTAGGTTTTTCCTGCTGCGAAACGACCCATCGTTGGGTCGTTTTGAAAAATTCTAACAACCTTTCTAAATTAATGGTACTTTACAGGCCTAGTTAATGTTTGATATTTACAAATTTGCTTATCACTTTTGAATTTAAATTCAAGTTGAATATTGAACTTCAGTTTAACCCATCGCAACTAACGTGTTAAGAGCGTAAAAGAGAGACGGACCAACCAATTTAATGTGTTCAATGAGGTTTCCATTGTAATGACAGGAGAAATTACGCACAAAAAATAAATAAATTTATTTATTTATTCATAAGTTTATAAATATAAGGAGACACCTGGCACTTTATTGTATAGTATGACTGCAATATTATATAGAATAAATTGTAAAATTTAGTTCCAAATATTACCCGTACGAGAACTTAGTTCGAAATATTGTATACATTTGGAGCTAAATTCTCACTCAGGATCACATGGTGCGCATCAAATCCTAACTGGAACGATGAAGGCCCGAGCCCTCGCTGCTCACACGCTTTTGCAGGTCGCACCGACTTCGTTTTAACAGTGGACAGGGACGGAACAGTTATCAAGTAGTTCCAAAATTTATACTCAGAAAGTTGTACGGCCGTATTGAAGGGATGGGAAGGCTTTGCTTACAAAATTGCTGCAGTAAAAATCAAATTGAAGAGGTATGCTAGTAGAATTCTCGTACGTGGCATTACATATCATTTCCTGAGTGTAGCATTCCACTTCATTATGAGGTAACGCGCATTTACATCAAGAAGAAGCCCAGCGGATTCCAGGTCGAGCTTTTATCCAGAGAGCCTGGCTTCTTAAACTGATGAACGCTGGGCCGCTGAGCAAAGAGATGCAGAGGCAGGGCCAGCGATAGCCGAGGGAGCAGCCGAGGGTAAACTGGGCTCGTTTCTTCGGCCCAGGTAGCCCTCAGAGCAAAAACAAGTCTAATAACTCGAGCTGCCGCAACACCTCTATAGCCGGGCGCTGGAGAGGGGGAGGATTTACAGCAGCAGCTGGAGAGCGAGGTAGCGCCAGGGCAACAATAGCAGGAGCTGGCGATAGAGAGAGGTTGTGATGGCAGTAAGATAAGCTAGGGAGAACAGACATGGATTAGGTTAGATTTTAGTGTAAGCCTCCCTAACCCCAACAAAGGGGTTCCAAAGATGGGAAAGATGAAGGCACCACTTAGTATGGACTCGAAAGAACATGGATTTTATGCACAAGGGACATAGGAAACGGTAAGTTGACGAAGAAGCTCATGAAACAAAATAAAATTTGCAAAAAGAAAGTAGTAGGTGATGAAAAACAGGACAGCAGCAGACCAAAAAAAAATGGCCCTCGACATAACAAATAAACATTGTATTTCAACAAGAAGAAGATCTACCTAACTCTCAGCTCATGCCCTCAAATTTTAACGCTGGGAGTGCTACTTCCGTAGATACAACAGCTGTATCCTCCTGAGGGGGTAGAACAGACGTAACTAAAGCAGAAGTAAGCAAGGGAGAACTTATATAACTGCAGCAAATGTAATCAAAGTGGAACAGATGCGACTTGAGCAGAAGTTTGGACTGGGCAGCAGGAGTTCCCACTGTAGATGTTAATGAGGAAGAGAAGGGGTTTCTTGTATAGACATTAACGAGGAAGAGAAGGGGTTTCTTATATAGACATTAACGAGGAAGAGAAGGGGTTTCTTATAAAGACATTAACGAGGAAGAGAAGGGGGTTTCTAATATAGATTTTAACGAGAAAGAGAAGGGGGTTTCTACTATAGTCAATAACGAGGAAGAGAAGGGGTTCCTACAGTAGATAATAAAAAGGACGAGAAGGGGTTTCTACTGTAGATAATAACGAGGACGAGACGGGGTTCCTACAGAACACATTAACGAGGACAAGACGGGGTTCCTACAGTAGAAAATAACGAGGACGAAATAATTATGGTTCCTATGGAGGACTATGGTCCCTACGCACCATAGAGTGGTAGGTGCTGGTCGCAGGTGCACAACTGCAAAACGACATGAAGCCCCACAACAGCGGCCTCATAGGTAAAAATATATTAATTGAAATAGAAGAAACTATCTTCATATTATTTATTTGGACCCGTTCTAAACGCATTTCCGACACGCACGTGAAATAGAATTTGGATTAGGAGACCATAACTTTTTTAAGTTCATGTACGTGTGGTGTTTAGCTTGCGCTATTAAGTGAGATAGTAACTTTTTTTTAATTAGAAAATGTGTACGGGCCCAAGCTGAGTGTTAGTTAGGTATTTTTTAAATAAAATTTTTTGCGATGTAAAGGATCTTTCTTCGGTTTACTGCTGTCCTGTTTTCCCCATGGCACCTACTATTTTTTCTTCAACTTTTATCTTGTTTCATAAACTTTTATCTTGACTCACTGTTTCTACGCCTCTTCTGCATAGATTCCGCGTTCCCTGATCTCCATACTAAATGGTGGCTTCCACCTCCCTCTCTTCGGAACGCTTTTTTTTAGCGGTGAGGGAGGCTTAAACTAACATCTAATCAAATATTTTCTTGAAATTAGAACGCTACAGATAAAATAATATGTGAGCACAAATTTCCTTAACCCTAACTAGAATGATCCCAATAGAGGAAAGAGGAAGGCACCATTTAGCAGTAGAACTAAAGAGAACGGGGAATCTATGCACAAGGTGTGTTCCCACACCCTGCTTCTAGAAACGAGATTGATGGAAATTTGGAAAACGAGATAAAAATTGAAGAAGAACAAAGTACATGTAGGTGCGGCAAAAACGAGGTCACTGAACGGAACAAAAGATTGCTCCTGAGAAAACGGATACCTATTTTTCCAACAATTGCAGGCTTACCTAACCTTTAGCTAGGGACCCCACATATTCCCATGAGAGCCGTTACTTGTTCCTACCAATACAATAGCTGTATTCCGCAGAGAGGAAATTTATTGAAAATTATTTGTCAAGAAACATGGGAGGGCACAAATGAAATTTCGGCGATGATGCTCACATTTTCCAAAAGACTGATTTACTTTATGTCACTGACCAAAGAAGAAGTTGAGACATTACTGAACAGGCGATATAGAGAAAACAAAATAACTTTTAATACCAGTTTTTAACTTGCGTCCTTTCCTAGCTAGGACCTCATGGCATGGTAATTGGCCCAAAATAATAACAGGTCATGACCTCCAAAAACCAGATAACTCGCATTTTCAGCACACGGAGGTTTCTGCAATAGAGCTGGTGCCTGCACTTGGGAAGCGTTAAGAGGCTCATAAGAAAAGTTAAGAAAGAATTTGGGCAACGAACTCTCGCATTGGCCTACCGTTGCAATTAACGCAGCATGAATGTAATTACAGGCGAGAGACCACTTCCGCGGAGTTTTTCCATTCTTTTCAAACGCAAGATTATTTAAATTGAGCTCAAGAAGGTCGTTACACTTTCTTCCAGTCCGAATGGCACGCTGAGAGCTGAAGCTAATTGTTAATCAGCCAAGCAGCTCCGCAAGGAATGTGAGTTGAAGTAGCAGAGCACGCAGTTGGACATCGCTGTCTACGTCAGGTGAGTATAATAGTCAAATTCATGGGTTTCTACCGAATGTTTGAAACAGTATTGCAAGGCGGAAAAATTTCAATAGTGTTCTCAAAACTGATGAGTTTTCAAGTGTCGCTCCAATCAAAAGCTAAGACAATTATTTCTGAAATCTTAGTACCTAAATTTCTCATTTGGCCGTCAACTGCAGGTTTTTCGTCGTAACTACCGATAAATTCTTTAAGCCTTAAATGTATAGGGAAGACAAAATGTAGCTTACACCTCTGAAGTAAAATGAACTTTATTATAAAAAGCCCACCGCTTTCTACTACTAACAGGAATCGCTGCGAAATTCGGTGAAAATGTCAGTGCAACCCCACGAAACTAGGAACTAAATTTTATCGTCTAAGGTGCGGCGAAATGGATGCAGTGATTTTAAAGGTTAATCAAGAATCTGATTATAATTCGAAAGATATTGCTATCACTGAAAAATGCATTCAATTCAATTTAATTTTATGCGGTTATGTGAATGTTGGCATCTAAGTGGCGACCACCAATGTCGAAGCAGCTTCGAAGTCTGTTACACTAGTTTAGTATTGTCATTTGAGTCATGTTCCTTGCAACCACAGGGACTTCAAAAGCTATTTCTGCCTTTAGATCCTCTATACTTGACTGGTGTCGCTACACTCATGATTTGAGTTACTATCATAAAAGCAAGGTAGATCTTGAGATGGAAGAGGCACTCCACGTTCATACTGCTTTCCACTCATACTCTATGGGACTTACACTCAGAATTACACTGGCTGGAAGCAATTTATTCCTATGAATTTAGAATACATAAATAAAACGTGAATTAATTCTATCAGTAATTTATAGTGATTTATAGTTTTCCTTGCATTAATGTTAGTCTCTTCGCTTCACCCATATTTGTCAGACGCATAATATAATGCACAAGCTTCCAGAAGCATTTTTGACCTTGCTAATGGAATGATATTCCAAAGTGTCGGCGTCCTCTCTTTTATTCGCGAATATTTCTTTTTCTCTTTGTGTGTTACTTTTGCTGAGGAAGGCCACATTTTTTTCTTCATGAATAATGTTTTAATGAGGCAGCTGCTCCCACTCAGAGGCCACAATAATTGTGAGACCAATGATCTATATCAATTAATTTAGGTCGATAACTGGTATTTGAGTAGCGTACATTAAACAAGACACTCTAAGACACGACGTCATATTGTTTCATGGATTATGCAGTTCCAATGAGAATAAGAATTATTTATGAATTGTTGGGATCTCTTAATCATTAGATATATGAATAACCTTCATAATTGTAGGTAACATTCAGAAACAAAGGTGAGAGACGATGTCATGTTCATCCCACATTTCTTGGTGGAAATAAAACAGTATTAAATATAACTGATGTCTAATAGAATGGAGTTTCTCGATGAAATCACTTTTATTACCCTAAAAGGTACAAGAAAGGGAAAATGAGTGGACTAGACAGATCTATGATACTCTTCAAGGAATTACCGGTCGTTGATGTAGAACGTGATACAGTTTTGTTCCAGCCAGGCCGTGAACAGCACAACACTTGTGAGGACTCAACCAAGCTGAAGAATTTAAATCTGTGTTAATAACTATATTGATCGCCAGAGTCCCCAATCAGGCTAGAATAAACTACAAAGCAATTATTTCATCACAGTACTTTAATGATATCCCACACCGCGCCGTTGAAGCGAGTACAATAGAGGAAGGAAACAATTCAAAGCCTCATTATTTTCGCATAGGTGGAGCAAAAATCCTTCCCCTGAAATGACGCCCTCGGTCTCATAGCAAAGGCCTAACAAGGCTCAGTGGTGATGGCTACGAAACCGTATTGATCAAAACCAAAGGTAGATGGAAGTTCGCCCCCAGTTATGCAAACTCGTTGATGTTCATCTAAATATTCTTAATAGCATTAACGTGAAATCTTGTCAAAAATATTTCATAAACTTGTGCATAAAGACAAAATGTTTGTTAAAATTGACCCGGATATCAATCAATTCTAGAAGTTGGATTTTGCTATCAAGGCAAAACTATAAATGGCGTGACCTGATGAAAATCATTATTAAAATTCCTAATTATTTCGACGAGCAAGAAATTAATAATAACATATCGATCATTATAATAATGAAAAAATATGAAAATATCAAAAAAATGGTGGGATGGAAGTTGAAAAAGCAGGCAATAACACAGATGTCACAGTCAAAGAAAGAATTGCCCAGAGTATTATTTTCGTACGATTCAGATGTGATGAATTTCTTGTGTTTACTCGATACTCATATTTTTCAGACCTTATCATGAGCACTTGAAGTGTCAAGAGAACTCAAAATTCCATCAATGTCGAAAAAATTCCTGTAAAAAGATATATCAAAAAATAGAAACGCAAAATGAACGTTCTAAGTGCGGAAGACGCATATCGGTTAGGAATAACTTCGATGAGCGACGAGACCATCTCTGACCAGCTCATTGTACGCAAAATTGACCTGCAGCTGCAAAAAAGCAGCAGCAGCACCAACTAACATCACTTCACCCACCATTGCTAGTGTACTAGTTACGGCATCCGAGCTCATTTGACCAGTTAATTAAATGTTGCATCGACTTTAAACGCTTAAAAATACTCAAAATTTTTGAGAAAGCCATACTTTCCCAAACCTCTTTATGCTTAAAATTTTGTACATATCATGAAAAAAATATCCATGAAAAATATACAATTATATATGCATGAAATATGCAAAATAAAACTCTTCAGAGCTGATCAATACACGTGTTTATATTACTTCAAGGTTATCAGACGAGTGATCAGTCTGAAGAGTTCAGTGGTATAGAAAACTATGTATGAACGAGTAGATTGATGCAATTTTGAACATACTACGCTGAAGAAATCTAGGTATTGAGGAGATCTGGAATCAAAGCCGAAGGTTTACACAAACCAATAAAAAGTTATTTTGATACTAAAGGATAACGAAATCTTTCCCAGCATCCCTGTTATAGCTGACCGTACAGTAATCACTAACTCAAATGTGTAAAAACTAACAGCATGTGTTAAATAACCCGATTCGTTTATGTTAGCCTTGACTGACAGGAAGTGGGTCATATTGAATTAAGCAATTTCACAACAAGCGAGAGATTTGATAGCAGTGCCGTTGAATTTAACGTTTTATTTACGTATGAAACCATTTATTCTGGCGGTGCTAGAAGTTTAAGCGCTTCTGTATGACAGCGTCTTTGTCCTGAATTCTTTCAGAGATAAAATTCATTGAGCGTCCCACCAAACAGAGAATTACTTTTGTCACAAATGTGCTATGTTAGCAACAGCTCAATTTTAAGGTTTTGATTAATATATCGTTGCCGGCGATGCCAAAGTTTTCACGAACCCAGGTGAGATACCTCACGTGATCCAGTGGCATGAAAGACCCACTTCTCTCCCTGAAGTGTCGAGTTCACGGCTGTTTCGCTTCCTATGGCGCGATAAACGTCTAGTACGGCGTTGCTTCAGCGAAATCTGTTGTTCTCGCTAGCCTTTTGATCTCTAAGGAAGAAAGTCCAAGTCCAAGTCCAAACCAAGAGGCAGAAGCAGTATTTTTTCGAGCTCTTCAGGAAATTTTGAACCCTTCAGATATTGTGCACAGCACATTCAATCAAGGAGTTACGATTCCAATTGTTATTTTAATTGATACCTTTAGAGTTCATGATGGACAATAGAGTAAAACATCTCTTCGGTTAAATTAGCAGTTAAAATAAAAACCTCTTCAACCACGACACCCTCTAAAAAAATTTTGCAGAGGTGATCCAAACCCTCGTACACCCAATATGCGAAGTTCATTTAGATGTTAAACCCTCCAGAAATTCGCTCCGTTTGAAATTATTTTCAAATAAAATTTCAACCGTCGAAAACTGCCAACGTTATTATTCACGCAGGTATTACAGATAATTCCTCAGTGATTTATTCTTTCATGAATTCTAAATGAGCTCAGGGGCGAGAAACGCAGAATGAAGGCCGATCCAGATTAACTCGGCCTCAATTCTACACGGTATCATCGCGAGCGCCGCAAGAGATGCGAGGGGCGGAAGACGCTTAACAACGCAAAAATGGAGCCAATCATGCCCTGATTCCCGAATACAACGTTCAGAGAAGGTTCGATGTTTGTCATGGAGTAAATCTTTCTTGAAAACAATTCGTAACGAGCGCACGTACGTAACGTGCGTCGTCTGAGGCCAGAAAGCAGGCACGCGTGTACTCGACTTGCGAAAAATGAAAAAAATTGGCGTTTAGCTGGCAACGAGCAATAACTTCAAACTGCGCATGTCTCCAAAGCTGCTCGTCTGCACGAGACATTTTTGATAATGATGTAAAGTTTCCTGATGCAGAAATAAAATCCGTGCAGTTTAACAATTTTTGTTCACAAGAAACTCTAATTAGAGTCTACTGGGAGAAATACAAACAGCTTTGGAATAAACTTCTCCCTTCTTTTCCGTTCTTAAATACGAGTATATTAATGATACAGTGATAGAAAATACTGTTGTGTCCTATTTAATGATACAAGATCTGAAATACATTTCAACTTACACAAGTTTTAAACAAATTTCAGTTTTTCATTCAAGTGCATTCATTTTCCATTACTTAACGGCTAATAAAAAGCGTAGATGTTCTCTGGTGCATCGTTTCGGAGAGAAGAGAGCTAAATCAATCCATTTGACCTCACTCGAAATTTCAATACTGGGAGTCAAAAACGCGGAAAGCTAGAAAGGCGCGCATTTGAAAAACCGAGTTCACAGTCGATCGAGTGTCAAAAACACTCCCAAAGTCGAGAGGAAATGAAGGAACGTTAAAATAAAAAGCTCACTGAACGGTAAAAAGCAAAGGACGGTGCCTTTTTTAAGAGGTAGGCAGTTGAGAAGTACAGGGTGCGAACTTAGTCAGTTGACATTGGGCGAGGCTATTGCAATAAATAAATTGTCTGAAATAACTAGGGATGAGATTTGTAATCATACTAATGTGGCAATGGAAGGTATTCTACCATGTAATAAATGAAACACCTCAATTCTGCAATTTATTGTTAGGACAGAGAACAAATTAAATTGTGGTCAAAAAGTTGGTATTCATTATCTCAAGACCCCATCACAACCGACTATTCAACGACTATTTCGTAAACACACAAAAATAATTAAATCCTCTTTGATTTTGAAGCAAATTACAATGGCTTGATATAAGGTCCTGTATAGTATAATGGAATTTTTCCCATAATATTTCCCCGTTCATTCATAGAACTTCAGTGCATGTTCGAAGCTGGGCCATGTAGCTTAGTATCTCGTACCCAAAAACGAACAGTTTCTCCTAGGCCTTTGGCTACTTAGTCCAGAAATTTCGCTGAAGGTTTACAAATTAAATGTCTTGCGTTGAATCTTCAGATACTCACACTGATTTTTTTGGGGCATCCCAGTGTTGCTTGTATTGAGGAGTTGAAATGAACTTCGACTCAATATTACTGACAGTGTCATGTGAAATGTTCAAAACAAATAATTTTTTTTTAAATTCATACTTAAAAGTATGAATTAAACACCGACACAACGACAATTAGTTTTGAAAGGTTCAACTGAACACTTCTTGGAGAACTAGACTAAAGTTAACGACGAAAATTTATTTCAACTCCATTACACATCTAATAAACGAAAATATTACGAAAATTACCACGACTTGTCAATTGACAGCAAATTTATGGTAACCAAGGCGTTGAACAGAATGGCGTTATTTTGTGGGTTAAGCTTGAAAATCGTAAAAATATATTCCAGCAAGTAGAAAAACATTCTTTCTGGGTAACACACGAAAAAAATTTCATACATATCAACTATTGATCGACACTATCCGTTACCAAAAACGATGCGATAGTAAGACAGCGTATCACCGCGAGATCACTTACACGTACATCTTCGATTCCTCAACGAGACGAAGCAGACGACACACCTCCCTCACGGATTGACGCTATGTAAAGACCAGATCATTTATTGATCCACCTCCCGGAACCAAATTTCCTTTGACACACAGGATACAAGATTTATCAGCCTCTGGATTACTGCCTCTCGAGAATTATTGAAGAAGAGCTGCGAGTCAAAGTCTGCAACAGAGCTCAAAAACAGAGCTCCGGAAACTTCCTACTGCTCGGATGCTAAGCAAATACACGAGTGTAATTTTATTTTCTACTTCGTTAGTGGAACAAGTTTCAGATACGACAATTTGAATGCTAATTCTTCACACACCCCTTCGTTTAAGTTTTTCGATGAGTTTGGTTTTATCCGACCGGAAGAAAATTTATGAAAGTGTTTAGCTTTGACTTGGAAAGTTGCGATCACACCCGTAATGCGAGTGGAATGAAGGTCTGTAACTTCAGAATTTGTAATCGAAAGTCAGAAATTTCTTTGTAATGAAAGTCAGTAATTCTAGCAGTCATTAGACCTTATTAGTAGCATTAACTAACTCAAAGTTCTATTTTTCCTCTTCATTACGAACTTCTATTGAGTTCAAACTCAGTGCTGATTAACACTGGTTATTAAACTCATACCATGCACGTGATTCTCAGTGAAGAACGAGGCCTTGAAAGTTTTTTAAATTTTACTCGTGGAAATGTTTGAAGTCAAACAATTATAAGTTAAGAACATAAAACTTGAAGATGCGCGTCAAAAGTGTTTCCTCTCTGAAAATAAGATGGTGTCAGCTTATAAGATGATGAGCAAATCAGACGGTTCTTTATAATGACATAGGACTGATTTGTTTCTTCTCTCAGTTTTTACTGTGTGAAAAAGGGGAGTCAGGAAACACTGCCTGCTCGCACGAAGTATTTGCTATACGTGAAGCAGCCTTGGCATAGACGTGCTGGCTGTCACGAGACGTCCTCGGCTTACGCTTTGAATATCACCGTGAGGAGGAGTTTAACCACCTCTGACAGCAAGAGAGGAAGCGGAAAAAAAGATAAAAGGTGCGCAGCAAGAAGAGATACAAGACAGATGAGAAAATAAAAACAGTAAGTGTTCTACGTCTACCAAAGCTGCATTACTCCCAACACAGGAAATAACAACAAAAATGCAATCACTAAATTTATTTAAAGTTAAAGATACACGTGAGCATAAAAACGAGTCTCAAAATTTTAATGACGCACAAAAGTAGAACCACGCAATCAATTAAGCTCGACACAATCATGGAAAGCGATATTTTAAATTGACGAGGCACGAAATACAACAGAAGACATTACAGGATGCGAGTAAACCACCAATACAGAAAATAAAGCACTGTTCTGCTTCAACACCTTATAAAATTGACACCATCACTTCCCATTTAGATTGTATTGTACTCTCCCTGCTTGTACTCTTGTATTGTACTCTCAGAGTCTTACACTGTCTGCTGCATTTTTCTTGCTAGTCCTCTTATTCATAACCGCACAGTGTGAACACTTAAAATTGGCTTCTTGCGCAAATTTGAAGACAAACACTGTCATACGCCTGGCCTACCCTGTTACCACTTCCCTAAAAGTTGATCGTTTAAACCTGCCGCACTCGTTCTTGTAACTGAGCATTCGACCTCTTCTCTCGGTCTACAGGTGATCTCCATAGACCCGCCATCATCTTGCTTCTCAACTACTGCATCTCCGCCATACTTGTCACTCTCTGCCATCTGCTCTGCACTTATAGCAGTGCCATGTTGACTACGATGCTAGGCCCCGATTGGTAATTATTATTATATTATTATTGATATTATTGTTATTATTATTATTATTATTATTATTATTATTATTATTATTATTATTATTATATAAGAAAGTTATAGCCTCCCTCAACCACGACAAAGATGTTCTAAGAGAGGAAAGACATAGGCACCATTTAGTATGGAGTTGAGGGAACGCGGAATCTATGCACAAGGTGCACAGAAACAGTAAGCTAGGAAAGAAGTTCGTGAAACAAGAAAAAAGTTGAAGAAGAAAGTAGTAGGTGCTGAAAAACAGGACAGCAGTGAACCGAAAAAAGATGGTCCGTAACAAAACAAAAACCTATTTTATTACAACAAAAAGGAAGCCTACCTAACCTTTAGCTCGGGCTCTCACAATGGTTCTCCTGGGAGCGCTAATTCCCATAGATACAATAGTTGTATCCCCCTGAGGGGCCCGATTGGTAATTTCCGTCGAGCAACGGCGAGTGTGTGAGTGACCGAGCAAGCAAGGAAGAATCTGCCTTCCTCCCATTTCGAAGAATCCGAGTTCTAGTTTTTACATTTCGTCAATTATTGAGACGTCCTACACCAACTATGTCTAATACGCAAGGAGTGGCGGCTTCCCTCACTCACGCTGCTTTTATATATACGCGCTGCCCAATCCCGTTCTCAACTGTAGTCGATCCCTTTCTGGCGAATTTCTCAGTCCCACATAGGCTGGCTTGTGCGGGTTGCCGTGAGGGCTGTGTGTTCACCGGCTGTGTGATCCGGTCGGTTCCCTCGCGTGAGCCTCGTATTCTTCCGCGTTTCATCTCTACATGCCCTATGTTGATTAATATATAGTTCATTTTACATTACTTATTATACATCTATATTACAGATCAATATTCGATAAATTCTTCACCGTCTGAAGTTCGTACTAGGAATCTATCCCACAAATCCCTCCGACGCTTAAGGAGATGCTTCCCCCCGATTCACCCCCGCTTCACCACTGACACTTGAGGAGATGCTTCCCCCCAATTCACCCCCGCTTCACCACCGACGCTTGAGGAGATGCTTCCCCTGATTCACCCCCGCTTCACCACCGACGCTTGAGGAGATGCTTCCCCCAATTCACCCCCGCTTCACCACCGACGCTTGAGGAGATGTTTCCCCCCAATTCAACCCCGCTTCACCACCGACGCTTGAGAAGATGCTTCCCCCCGATTCACCCCCGCTTTACCACCGACACTTGAGGAGATTCTTCCCCCCAATTCACCCCCGCTTCACCACCGACGCTTGAGGAGATGCTTCCCCCCAATTCACCCCCGCTTCACCACCGACGCTTGAGGAGATGCTTCCCCCCGATTCACCACCGCTTCACCACCGACGCTTGAGGAGATGCTTCCCCCCAATTCACCCCCGCTTCACCACCGACGCTTGAGGAGATGCTTCCCCCCAATTCACCCCCACTTCACCACCGACGCTTGAGGAGATGCTTCCCCCCGATTCACCACCGCTTCACCACCGACGCTTGAGGAGATGCTTCCCCCCAATTCACCCCCGCTTCACCACCGACGCTTGAGGAGATGCTTCCCCCGATTCACCCCCGCTTCACCACCGATGCTTGAGGAGATGCTTCCCCCCAATTCACCCCCGCTTCACCACCGACGCTTGAGGAGATGCTTCCCCCCAATTCATCCCCGCTTCACCACCGACGCTTGAGGAGATGCTTCCCCCCAATTCACCCCCGCTTCATCACCGATGCTTGAGGAGATGCTTCCCCCGATTCACCCCCGCTTCACCACCGACGCTTGAGATGCTTCCCCCCAATTCACCCCCGCTTCACCACCGACGCTTGAGGAGATGCTTCCCCCCAATTCAACCCCGCTTCACCACCGACGCTTGAGGAGATGCTTCCCCCCGATTCACCCCCGCTTTACCACCGACGCTTGAGGAGATTCTTCCCCCCAATTCACCCCCGCTTCACCACCGACGCTTGAGGAGATGCTTCCCCCCATTCACCCCCGCTTCACCACCGACGCTTGAGGAGATGCTTCCCCCCGATTCACCACCGCTTCACCACCGACGCTTGAGGAGATGCTTCCTCCCCAATTCACCCCCGCATCACCACCGACGCTTGAGGAGATGCTTCCCCCCAATTCACCCCCGCTTCACCACCGACGCTCGAGGAGATGCTTCCCCCTGATTCACCACCGCTTCACCACCGACGCTTGAGGAGGAGGTGCTTCCCCCGATTCACCACCGCTTCACCACCGACGCTTGAGGAGGAGATGCTTCCCCCCCGATTCACCACCGCTTCACCACCGACGCTTGAGGAGAAGATGCTTCCCCCCGATTCACCACCGCTTCACCACCGACGCCTGAGGAGGAGATGCTTCCCCTCGATTCACCACCGCTTCGCCACAGACGCTTGAGGAGGAGATGCTTCCCCCCGATTCACCACCGCTTCACCACCGACGCTTGAGGAGGAGATGCTTCCCCCCGATTCACCACCGCTTCACCACCGACGCTTGAGGAGGAGATGCTTCCTCCCGATTCACCACCGCTTCACCACCGACGCTTGAGGAGGAAATGCTTCCCCCCGATTCACCACCGCTTCACCACCGACGCTTGAGGAGGAGATGCTTCCCCCGATTCACCACCGCTTCACCACCGATGCTTGAGGAGGAGATGCTTCCCCCCGATTCACCACCGCTTCACCACCGACGCTTAAGGAGATGCTCCCTCCCGATTTACCCCCGCTTCACCACCGACGCTTGAGGACATGCTTCCCACCGATTCACCACCGCTTCAGCTCCGTCGCTTGAGGAGGAGATGCTTCCTCCCGATTCAACCCCGCTTCACCACCGACGCTTGAGGAGATGTTTCCCCCCGATTCACCACCGCTTCAGCTCCGTCGCTTGAGGAGATGCTTCCTCCCGATTTACCCCCGCTTCACCACCGACGCTTGAGGAGATGCTTCCCCCCGATTCAATCCCGCTTCACCACCGACGCTTGAGGAGATGCTTCCTCCCGATTCACCCCCGCTTCAGCTCCGTCGCAGTTTCGCGTGCTTTTCGCGTTATCATATTTCTGTAAAAATTAAATTAGATTATAGGCTAGTTTAAGCCTCCCTAACCGCTCCAAAAAAACGTATCGAAGAGAGGAAGGAGGAAGGCATCATTTGGTATGAATATTAGGGAATGCGAAATCTATGCAGTAGGGGCAAAGAAACAGTAAGTTGGAAAGAAGTTCAGGAAACAAGGTATAAGCTGAAGAAGAAAGTAGAAGGTGCTGAAAAACCGGACAGCACTGAACCGAAAAAGGTGATCCTTATCATTGAAAAATTATTTTATTTCAACAAGAAGAAGGCCTTCCTAACTCTCAGCACGGGCCCTCACACATTCCCACCTGGGAGTGTTAATTTCCATAGATACAATAGTTGTATCCCCCTGAGTGGATTTTTCTGTGAAATTAACATATTTCCTTACAAGCATATATGAACAAGACTTAGGAAAAGCAAGATAAAGAAGAGCATTTTAATTTACAGCCCCATCATTTCTGTAGAACTCTATAGTACTTTCTAACATGAAGCTTCAATTTTCAACTTGTGTGTGCATCAAAGTATATGTCGGTAGTAACAAGGCCCTTGCTGACTTTGCGCATCAAGAACTCATTTACCCATCTTGGAAAAGGTCAGCATGACTGCCGTAGACAAAAAATGACGAAATTAGAGAGCAAAAACATCGCATCGAACTTTTGTCCTTTTTGACCGATAGTTGAGCCAATTGAGTTCAAGGTCTGCATGCATATTTTCTGGAGTGCGAGTTCCCTGTGACTCGTGAAGCCTGGTGCATTAAAAACCAGTCCGGTATTTTGTATTGCACGTCACTCTTTTGGATTGATAAATAATTGCCTCTTCTTTCTTGTGTGGCCACTATGCTGAAGAAGCCATTTATGCTGCGTTATTTACGGCGTGGAACTCAATGCCTTCTAACATTCGCGAGAGAAAATGTACGTAACTTTTCACAACAGACTTGAATATTTCTGACCTAGGAATAAGTGAAAATACCCGTTTCCTTTCTCACAGATGATTCAAAACGTTAAGTAATTGTGATGGTACAAATCCTATATCTGTCCTAAAATATCCAGTCCTCCCATGAATCAATAAAATTATATTTTAAGTTAATACTAATTCTTATGCTCATAAAGGTAACGAACTGTGCGAAGAGTCCATTGTTCGTCTAAGATTAGTGACTGTAATCAAATAAAATTCCAGCCTTCGAGGTACAGTTTTCATGGGATAACCTCCAAGTCACTGAACTTATGAAGTCTACAAGTTATATTCCTGCCCTTAATAATAATTTTGAGGAATTTTTTACCAATATACTTTGCGCGTACGTAAATTGTTCAATACTTTAATTTCTCAACATAGGTTTCTTTAGTAACATTTTCATCGTTTGAACGTGGATAAAGAGCTCTGAGCTGCTCCATTATTTCCGAGGTTCAGCGCACACAAAATAATTCTTGCGCATGGCCGAACTTCAGTACGTCGCCCTCTACTGTCGGCTCTACAGGATCAGAACTTTAGAGATCATTTTTAATCTTGTCGAATTTTTACCTGCAAATTTTAACCGGCGCGCATTGAAGTCACAGTAATATGTTAGTAAAAAAAATTCGGTTATCGCATAATGAATAAGTAAACTAGATGATCCTCCACGGCTTCTCTCGAGTGTTCAACTGATAATTAGAATGAGAGCATTTTTTCGCAACAGCTTTGTGTATTTTACAGTCTTCATAAGATTAGGGCAAATCTTAATTATTCAAACTCCTTGGTCGAGAAAAAATTGAACTTTGAGAAGGTCAAAGATTTGCACCGGCGTGCGTCTGCCATGCTCTTTCCGTAAAGGATTTCTAATCAATGCGTACAAGAGTTGCGCTCGAAGGGTTCTCCGATCTCTAATAAACAGGCATTTGAAATTTGTAGAATGAACGTCGCTGAGTCTAATAGATACGCATACTCTCACGGGTTTTATCGTAGTATTAAAACTGTATTAATTTATAGCCTTTCTTAATTACATACCTCAGATCCTCACAAAAATTGTGTACTTCATTATTGTAAAAATTTCTAATGCCCATTTCGATTGTGACGCGTGCCTCTTTCGACAACAGCCATTAACTAGCGTGAGGAAAAACTCTACAATTATAATGGCCCTCAATTAGAGTTCCGTGGGAAGTACCCAGTGTATTGCCAAAGAGATCACAAAGGTCGGCGGGATTTCTAAAATCCCAGTCAGGACAGCGCTTGATAACGATGGGCTTTATGACCTCCTCGACTATATTCTCAGTGTCCCGCACGAAATTTACACGCGGGCGATTATCTTTCTTATTTATAAACTAGGCCTCGCTGCAAATTCGAGCCCCTGGGGAAGCTTACCAATCTCCTAAATGTAAATTCTCGGCAACAACAAGTCCTCGAACCGGCGAGACAGAAAAACATTCAAGACTTTCTTATTACGTACGCTCTTACACCTTAGAATAAGCGGAGTAGAGATTTTAGACAAAGTGTGAATTAACCACGTGATTGCTTTCACACTCATAATTCATGACACTTCCACGCTCCGACAAAGTAAAATTGCATTTCAAACTATAAAGGGCGAACTTGGAATGAATGAATCAAGGAATAACAGGGCAGCTTCGACTACCAAGAACTGATGAAGAAAAATACGCTCTACAATGCTTTATGATTTGAAAACCGAAAGTTATCGTGCTCCTAAAAATCGTATTCCTACAAAGCGACTCCAACCAACCAATGCTCTCCCAGAACTTTGGAACGAAACTTTGCTTGTCTACGCAGATTAAATCACAAAGATTACGAAAAGGAGGTCAATCTTCGAGGAAAGGGACAGGAAAAGTGGAAAAAAATCATAGAAAGCAATAGATTAAAAGGCACTGAACTCAAGTAGATAAGGCATGAATCGACATAAGAAATAACGACAATACATCAGAGATTGCAAAGATTTATACCTGAAGGAGAAACATGACATTTAATTTCAACGGCAAAAAAATCAAACATAGATATACGTATGTGATAACCCAAATAACGACAGAAAGGGAATTACATGTGGTTTCAAATCTAACTTACAATTCTTGTAAAATTAAGATACAACATTCACTCGGGAATAATCAAGAGAAGCTGGAAGGGCGAGCAAAATAACATTATTCAAGCTTCATTGCTCCTTTCTATAGTCTCTGACAACTGAATGATGCATGTGGAACATTATTTCAAGAATCAGTTACTCTCTCTTTACTGAAATGAATTCTGTGCTGTTTATTTATCGGCCGCTCAACACTAAATACATCTGCGAGAACACAGTAAATGACACATATCTCCCCAACGTAATTGTACACTAAGGTTCATTTTAGCAGTGAAGCGGTACAAGGATAGGGTTTAAAACGTGCTTTCATCGCGGTTGAACCCCTCGTGTGTCGAATTGTACTTTCAGAATACATCCCTTAGCGCGCCCGCTTGTTAGATTGTGTTGTTGGGAGCTGCAGCAGTTACCGGAACATGCTTCGCCCCTTCGCTAATTTGTGCGCCCCTTTCGTTTAATTCTATTATATCCGGGGACGTCGGCAAGCCTGTCACCAGTTTGCACCTGTACGATCTTTTCGCCCGTCATGTCGCTCGTGCACCTAAACTCGCATTCCAACGCAACTTCAAACTCGCAATGATGTACTTCAATTACTAGAAACTATTAATTATTTCTAAATCTTCATACGGACATCACGATAATGCAACATTGTTGAGGCATAAATACTAGGCAACAATTCTATATTCAACTCAATGCCAACTAAACAGAAGCCCATCTTCTACAGCCTACTCGCGAATGCAGGACAAATTGGCGAATCATCTGAAATACAATGCGATATCAAAAAATCTCAGTCGTAACTCGGGGTAAAATCAACCCGAAAAGGCTCTTTGAACATGCGAATGAAGGAAGGTTAACTAGAGATACCTACTCTCCAACTCTTAATCGATTTTGATGGGAAAACCTTAAAATACGATAGATATGAAGCCAAGATGTTAAATGGGCACTCTATAACAGCACCTTCTTATGGCAATGTTTGGCACAAATTCATTAGCGGGACTATTTGAATACTCAGTATCCTAATAAAAGTAGACGACTTATTCATGGTGAAAGAGGCAGCAAAAGAGCTCAGCCTCTCAAGCCCATCTAAATCCACCTGACTAGACTTCCCGGCTCCCCAAATACTAAAAGAAACCGCCCAATCTTTACCGGAATTCTTGACGAGCATCATCAACGATCTTTTGCAAAAGGGCTAATCCTAACGAATTCGAAGCAGAAGAAACTGACCAAAATTTATAAGTTAAAAGCAAGAAACAAATACCCAATAACAACCGGTCAATCAAGTTAGAGCACCGGCCATCAATAAAACATATAAAAGATTACCCAAAATTCAAACAACGAAACATTTCCGATCATAAAATGCTATTGCACACAATGAGCATCGACTCCGGGAAAAGCGTACCTGCCTCACAAACTTCGACGTATTTCGAGAAGTTGACCAATAATTATTTAACGACAGTACAAAAGCCATATATCTCACACATCTCAACTTTCAGAAAGCTTCCGACAAAGTCAGCCACGAAAGGCTTATGGCCAAAGATGATATAAGATATTAGTTTGAGCTTCCCTACCAGAGCAACAAAGACGTTCTAAAGAGAGGAAGGAAGGAAGAAGGCACCATTTAGTGTGGAGTTAATGGAACTCGGAATCTATGCACAAGGTGCATAGAAACAGTAAGTTGAGAAGAAATTTCATGAAACAAGAAAAAGTTGAAGAAGAAAGTATTAGGTGCTGAAAAGCAGAACAGCAGTGAACCGAAAAAAGATGGTCCGTAACAAAAAAAAAACCTATTCTATTTCAACAAAAGGAAAGCCTACCTAACTTTTAGCTCGAGCCCTCACATATAGTCTCCCTGGGAGCGCTAATTCCTATAGATACAATAGTTTTATCTCCTTGAGGAGGGGATTAAGGCTACAGTGGAAGCATTTGGTATTCGGGGAGACTACTCTCCATAGCATAACTGGCTCACTGGTCGCACAGATAATTGCAATGCATGAGCAATTTTGATATGACATTAATTACATCAAAGGACCTGATAATGAACAGTCATGAAGAACTCGTCCGACCACCAGTTATTTTGTTCCTCCCTAACACCATTCAAGATACTCCAATGAGAGGAAGGAAGAAGGCACCATTAAGTATTGCATTGAAGGAAGGCTGTGCGTTACCACACAAGATACCGTACGCATAAAAACAAGTGAAGAAAAAATATTATGGTACAATATTAGAGGTTGAAGAAGAGTCATAGGTACTGAAAAACCGGACAGAAGTGAATCGAAAAAGTTTGTAATAAAACAAAAAACCTTTTCTATTTCAACCATAGGCCTGCCTACGTGACTTTCATCTCGGGATCAAACATTTTTCTTTTGGAAGGGTTAATTGCCATTAATAGAATAGTTGTATCCTCATAAAAGGCAATTTTCTATACCAATAATTCTGCCCCCAAACTTCCAGTGAAATTTCACCAACAAGAGGCAGATAATTCAGCGTAAATCCACGAAAGTTATTCCAGAACTTCATACAATTAGCTGCTAAAAATTGAACACGGGAGCCTGCGCTGTCAATCAATCGAGACCTACGAATATATTGCTTACTTCAAAAATGTGAGCCCACCAGAATTTTTCGTATTGACGATACCATTTGCACCAGAAATAACGGCCAGAAATTCTTAAGCAAACATTTTACGATGCATGAGCATCAATCTTCTTTCCTGCAAGCTTGGTCTGAACCTGGAACCGGCTGCAAGAGAACATCGTTTCTGTTGAAACAGTGAATGGTTTAAACAAAAATACGTTTTGACAAACTCTACGAGAGGAGAAATCCCAAACTTCTAAGGTGCTATATCGACCTGAATATATAAGTTTATATTCTCAAGACAGATTTGGTAGTTCCTCATCGAAAAATTCTCAACGTAGCGAGGTGAAACGAACTCGTAAGGCCTCAAATATTAATAACCACAGAGTAAAGCTGATAAATCATCGGGCCACATGTCTGTGAAATGGCCCTTCTCTTGTGTTAAGACGAATGGACTAGCGCTCGTGAGACAAAGTTGATAACCATGAATGGGACTTTTTTCTTCGCTGTTTTTAAACCTGTTGCTTGTGCGTGATAGGTGTCGTGCGGCATAGGAGGCAACCCACAAATGGGCCAGTCGGGTCGTTGTGTTGCCATATTCCATTATATGCCATTATATTCTTGCAGGAGTTGTCACCACGATTGACTAAGAGCTCGGAAGAATTTTTCGTGAGAAAATAACACTAAAAAAAACAGCGAAGGTTTACACTCGCACAAGAACATTTTTATCTACTTCTAATTAGCTGCTGTGACACAGATGATGGACTCTTCACTGAGAGAGCCCTTTTCGTAAAATACTCCGACGCATGCTAAGTAGAATTAGCGCCGAGAATGAAACAAAGAAAAACTTCCAATTTCAGTCACGAGAAATTTACACAAAGTTGTTGCGATTTTTTATAACACGTTACAACGAAGTCTGTTCTCTCTTCATCCCATCATTTATCGCTCTTAAAGCACATAGAAAAATATGGTATCGTGAACAGTAGCAATAAAAGGGAAATTTGAATAAAAATTCTCCTCTCATTGGATAAAAAGGCAATGCCAGATTAGATAATATATCAGTTTGAGCCCCCCTACCCGCCAAAATAAAAGCGTATCGAAGAGAGGAAGGAGGAAGGCACCATTTAGTATGGAGTAAGCAAAGGCGGAATCTATGCAAAAGCGGTAAGTTGAAAAATAAGTTTATGAAACAAGATAAAAGTTGAAGAAGAAAGTAGTAAGTGCTGAAAAACCGGGCAGCAGTGAACTTAAAAAATGTGGTCTAACATAACAAAAAAAAATTATACCAACAAAATGAAGGCTTACCTAACTTTGAGCTCGTGCCCAAGGGAAACGCGAGAAAACAGGCTGCAGTAAAAATATAAGTTATAAGATGCAGAGGTTAAGTCTCTTGTACAAGACATTTGCTTTAATACAACTTGCAGTGATGTCATCAACTTTCAAATGTCGCCTGCCACATGCGAATGGGGTTAGAAAAATAAACTCTTGTGCGGAGAAACTCTGAGTTGAAGAGGGAAGAAAGTTTGGTCACTAGTGAGTTTAGTTGAAGTAAAATAGATATTTCATGATTTAAATCGTTCATTTACGCACAGTCGAAGGAAATTCGTTAGAAGATACTCAGAAAATTTATTTAACACATGATTTAAGAAAGATTGAGGCGCAGAACCGTTACGTTGGAGTTTAGATTCATAAATGCCTGACATAAGGAAAGGGAATTAACTTCATTTTTTAAGAGCATTTTTATCTGCCCTACTAGACAGTCAAGTACATTTGAACCACGGATTATAAAGGTTAACATCGGCATCTTTGGGATGCTTTATTTCCAAACAAGCCTGATGATAAGCATTGGTTTTTCAGATGTCTTATAACTAACCCTATATATAGGACACTATGACGGTTCCCCCGTAAAACCGGTACCCATTTCCGACACCTGGGTTGAGTGGGGTATTGTGCTTGAGCTTTCCCTTATACCCAACGGGGAAAATCTCCGCGCCAGCGCCGGGATACGAACCCGCGACTCCAACATACGAGCCCGATCCCTTAACCACTGTACCACGGAGAGCACGTATATATGTTCATTTCAGCTTCCGTAAGCATAACAAAGGCGTTCCGAAGAGAGGATGGATGAAAGCACCATTAAGTGTGGAGCCAAAAAAACGCAGAATCTATGATGAAGGAAGACAACCGAGCGATTTTTAAATTTTGATTTGATTCGTCTGAAATGAAGCCACTACATGCATTTTTTGAAAAGAAATATATTTTACTCGTGTAATTTTTTCGATTTAGGCCTTATTTTATGGAAAAAACTAAAATATTAGATTTTTGGTTCATTTTTAGGGATATTTTAAAGGAATAGAAGTAAATGAGTTTTTATGCTAGAACAAATTCAAATATAGTTTTGACATCCCAGTAACATTTTAAGCAAACTAAAGGATCCGAATTTTATAAATTCTTTTTTGTTTTCTTTTGGTATGCGATTTTCGATCACTAGCTATTATACTCCGAATTTTTCTCGAACGATGATGATAAAAATTAAATTTACAAATTGGAAAATTGAGATCTATTAGTTTGTTAGAAATGTTCCAAGAATTCCAAAAACTGCCTTTGAATTTGTTCTAGCATAAAAAACTCGTTGACTTCTATTCTTATCAATGTTGAAATTGAGGTTTTTTCGTTAGAGGCAAAAAAAATTTTTACCTGAAATGTTGTACTCTCATCTGGACTGTATATTATCATGTTGTATTATCGTCTACAAATAAATGCATTCATAATCTTATATTTACTCTGTGAATTTTAAGTTACATGTAAAAATTATATGTTAAATCTTTTTTTCATTTCTTGATGAATGGGAAATTTTTTATTTGTCAGTCAATTTTTCTTAAATAAACCATTATACGCAATTATTAAAATGAGTCATTTTTTCCATTTATTTTCCGATTTTGGCCTTAGTTTTTCAGAAAACGGGAATTAATTGTTTATTATGTCATTTTATCTGATATTTCAAATGAATACAAGTCAATGAGTTTTCATGCTACAACAAAACCAAAGACAGTTTTGGAATTCTTGAAACATTGCTAACAAATTAAAAGAGCTTGATTTTTCTTTTTCCTTTTTGTTTTCTTCTTATATTGGGTAAAAAATTCATGATTATTGGTCTCCTTACACCCCCCTAGGGGGGAGGGATCTAGTGCCCGTAGCCCCGTAAAATTTTAGGGAATAATAGCCTTTCACCTAAGAATCTATTTTCAACAAAGAAACAAAAATGGTCAATTGAGCCGAAAATCCCTGAGGCGTCCCCCTGAAGACGTATTCCCACGCAAGATCCCGTGCTCACAGAAACAGTAAGTTGGGAAAGAAGTTTATGAAAAAAGATAAAAGCTGAAGAAAGTCAGAGGTAAATGTACGAGGAGCTCACGAGATTCGAACTCAGGACTTAAATTCACCGCACCAGAACGCTATCGATCGCGCTACCGACCACCGTGGTCGGTAGCGCGATCGATAGCGTTCTGGTGCGGTGAATTTAAGTCCTGAGTTCGAATCTCGTGAGCTCCTCGTACATTTATTTGTTTGAAAAACCTTGTGGAAGCAGTAGCTTTCCGTACCAGATTCGTAACTGTTTCTGGGGGGTGACTTGACTTTGAACTCTCGATACTTAAGTCAGAGGTACTGAAAGACATGACAGCAGTGAATCGAAAAAAATAGTCTTTAACAGAACAAAATAATTATTCAACAAAAAAAAGGCCTATTGAACTCTCAGTTTGGGACTTTACATTTTCTCCCTATGAGAACTACTTCCCAAGGATACCATAATAGTATCTTCCTGGGTGGTCCCAACATAGGTAACAAAATGCAATGCTCATCGTCTCAACATTAATAAAATGTAACAAGTAACTCTGGGGCGTAGAGACAGAAGAAAAGTGAATCGCAAATATGAAATAAGCTAAGCATGACAACAATTTAGCTGATCATCATTGTTCTGATTTTTATACTTTTTTCTCGCAACCTCTTCTAATGGTTAGAAAATCTTGGTGGAGTACAATTTGCCTTCACAGGTATGCATTTTACTTTGAAATTTTGTAAGCTCCTTGCACCTCTTTTCACTATGGCACTAGAAAATAAAGCGTACGACTGGCTCAGATCGTTTTAGTTTTAGCGACCGGGTCTCGGTAGTTTTATTCTCTGCGTGTGCTAATAAACATCAACTCCGAGTACCTTCCTGTCTTATTCAGGCTCTTTCGGTTGTGCTCTCAAATTTTCTCTCAAAAGCCGTTTCTAAATTTTAAATTTTCTCTCAACATTATCACAACAATTCGACACAATATTTCTTGCAATATTATAACTAGTGATAAAAAGATTAATTTTACTGAAGCGACCGATCACACAACAACTCAGTTTAGGCAATGCGGTACTAAGAGCATGTACATGAAAACTTACACAAATTAGTTCTTTTGCAATCAATAGACACTTTCATTGAAGCTTGGAACAAACTATTGTTAAGGAATTTAACTTCAGAAACATCACTTTGGTTCATCCCACGCGTCTAGCTGACAAAATACCATCTGTCAGCTAATGCATCTTCCTGTTGGGTCACATTTCACTTGGACGACGCGAAATGAGATTCTAGCTGAGCAAAACTTTTGCTGCCATCGGTTTCTTCTCTCGGATTTCTGGCCACACAGGCTCCGAAGGGTTACCAAATCCATTTCAATTTAAAGCCCGAACGTGGCTGGGATCGTTAAACTTATGGACCAATAACTGCAGTGGTCAACACTGGGCGCTCGTAAACAATCGCATAGCTTTGATGGGCAAGTATTTTTGGTGAAATGCACCCCGTTCGAGTTATCGCAAGGGCTGCTTCGGATAGAAAATTTGAAACCATCTGCGTATAGCCAATGAAATGAACTTCAACCGTACGTGTAGCACATTATTCAGTTACGTTCAGAAACTAAACTAGTGTCCGGGTCACTGGTATCATCGCAATTTAAAATGACAATAACAAGGGCAGAGCGCTTTCAGACTCGACACCCACAGAATGACCTGTCAAACCCCGAGCTACTACCCTAATATTCCATGAAGATGAACGATTAAGTAAGATAGCTTCACACATTGGATGCGATACGACCCACCGGCGCGTTGTGCTCGGGTCGTTTGAGAAAGTTTTAACAATCCTTCAAAATTAATAACATTTAACACGTAACTGCGATGGGTTAAACTGAGGTTCAGTATACAACTCAAACTTAAATTTAAAAGTTGCCAGAAATTTTATAAATACGAAACATCAACTGGGTTCATTAAAAACCATAACTTTTGAAAGATTGTTGAAACTATTTCAAACGACCCGTAGATGGGTCGTTTCGTAGCAGGAACCCATCGGAGTCAATATTTTAAACCTCCCTAATCAAAACAAAGTGTTCCAAAGAGAGGAAGGTGCCATTGAGTGTGGCATTAAAAGAACGGGAAATCTATGCCCGAAATGTATTCCTCCACAAGATTCCATGGCATAGAAACAGTGAGTTAGATAGACAGTTAATGAAACGCGATAGAAGTTCTAGATGAAAGCTGTAGGTGTTGGAAAACTGGTCAGCAGTGAACCAGAAAGAATTCAGTAGCAAAGCAAAAATACAGTTCTATTTCAACAAAAAAAAGCCTTTTCAACCTCCGGTCGGGATTAAGTTGAACGTCCACACATGAAATAGAAAGAATTAAACTTCACGCAAAATTTGAGATTACAAGATCGTGGCACAATTTGCGTAAAATATTTCTGTTAAGCACCTGCAGTGCCTGCCGTCATGCACGTTTGCAACCTGGACACTCATCTTCTGCATGCAGAATGAAGAGGAACCAAAATTATTTAGCATGTCCAAAGCCCCTCGGTTGATAACAATGAGGTCCTTTATGGCGGCAAAAAGCTCTTGGCAATTGAGAAGAAAATGTCGCGACCTTTTCGGGACCTACTCGAGAATTAAACTTGTTCACCCACCAATTCCAGGGTAACTTAAGGACGGCAATCGAATGATATCCAAAAGAAATGACTGAATGCCAGAGGAACAAACAGGATGCTAGAAGTAGACGCAAAGAATAAGGAACGTCCGCAAGTCAGAGGGCCAATAGTATTGTATTTAGTTTAAGGCCAGGTTTCCTTTGTGAAAATATTTTCTCAGAAGTAAGGGAAGGGACCGCACAAGGTGTTCCTAAACACAGGATATTCTGTGTATAGAAACATCAAGTTTAAAAAAAAGGATGAGAGAGCGTACATGGCAATAAAACCGAAATCATCATAATAAACAAGAAAGATAGAAATCCAGTAAATCTATCAACAGCTGAGGTAACCTAACTTATTTATTCTCCTCAGAGAGTCAGTCCCCACAGCACACGCTTGGCAAACCTCACTAACCTAAGATTAAGATTATAAGTTAGTTTAAGCCACCCTAACCGCTGCAAAAATAGAGCGTATCGAAGAGAGGAAGGGGGAAGGAACCATTTAGTATGGAGTTAAAAAAATGAGGAATCTATGCTGAAGGAGCATAGAAACAGTAATATGAGAAAGAAGTTCATGAAATAAGATAAAAGTTGAAGAAGAAAGTCAGAGGTGCTGCAAAACAGGACAGAAGTGAACCGAAAAAAGGTGGTCCTTTACATAACAAAAAAACATTTCATTTTAACAAAAAGAAAGCCTACCTAACTCTCAGCTCAGGCCCTCACATTTTTCCCCTGGGAGCGCTAATTCCCATAGATACAATAGTTGTATCCCCCTGAGGGGACCTAACTAACCTAAACCTAACCCCTATTCGTTGCCTAGAAGGGTCGTCAATGAGTTTTAAAATAAAACATGCAAGTCACTGAAATAAAGAATGAATCTTCACATGAAAATAATTTTTTAGTAAACATTAACACATAAGTCATCAAAATAAGCAACTAATGAACCAACAAGGGAGCGAAATTGGTTCTGGTGGTACATATTCCATTACTCATGGTTTTAACACATGCTAACATGTCCAATGCTTTAAGATTGTTGAATAAGAGTTCTTTCTAATCCTTTGCTGTATACAACGAGAATTTCAGCATCACGGTTATGAATACTGCAATTTTTATTATTGAAAATAACAAAAATACTGTAAGAACTATAACATCGAAAATCTAGCCCTGAAATTTTTGCGTTCGCTTGAATGTATCAAAGGATATCCATAGGAATATTGCCTCACAGAACTGAAAAGTTTCACAGGTATCTCCTGCATTCAGCTAACAGTAAAACGAAGAGATTCAAACAGCGTAAGATGTAAGTTATAGATTATAAATTAGTTTAAGCCACCCTAATCGCTACAAAAAAGAGCGTATCGAAGAGAGGGAGGAGGAAGGCACCATTTAGTATAAATGGTGAATCTATGGGTAGAATCAATGGGTAGAGAATGGGGAATCTATGCAGAAGGGGCATAGAAACAGTAATTTGAGAAAGAAGTTCATGAAACAAGATAAAAGTTTAAGAAGAAAGTAGTATAGGTGCTGATAAACCGGACAGCAATGAACCGAATAAAAGTGGTCCTCAATATAAAAAAAATTCATTTCCACAAAAAGAAGGCCTACCTAACTCTCAGCTCGGGCCCTCACATTTTCCCCCAGGGAGTGAACAAAACATAAACCAATTTCATTTTAACAATAGCATGACCTACGTAACCTTACCCCTGGGAGCACTAACTCTCATAGATACAATAGTTTAATCCCCCAGAGGAGGACCTAAACCAAACTCAAGAGGGTGACGGTTCATGAGAGCAGCGATATTGGTTCGCAATCAAGGTGAGCTGTTTGACATGGCGACCATGTAAATTATTCCGGTGTTTTTTACTTTAATTAAGCCGATGAACAAGTTCATGATGAATTTCGCTTTACTCACGCACGGTAAAAGTTGCGCACTCAGATTCAAAACCTCCACACTTAGACAGAAAATCCAAATTGAAGACCCGGACACTCGGGTAGGAAACCACAACAAACTTTGCTCGAAAACACCCACACACTCGGCTCATAAACACCCACACACTCGGCTCAAAAACACCCACACACTCGGCTCATGAACACCCACACACTCGGCTCATGAACACCCACACACTCGGCTCATGAACACCCACACACTCGGCACATAAACACCCACACACTCGGTTCATTAACACCCACACACTCGGGCCAAAACCCCCACACACTCGGGCCAAAACCACCACACACTCGGGCCAAAACCACCACACACTCGGACCAAAGCCCCCACACACTCGGGCCAAAACCCCCACACACTCGGGCCAAAACCCCCACACACTCGGGCCAAAACCCCCACACACTCGGGCCAAAACCCCCACACACTCGGGCCAAAACCCCCACACACTCGGGCCAAAACCCCCACACATTCGGGCCAAAACCCCCACACACTCGGGCCAAAACCCCCACACACTCGGGCCAAAACCCCCACACACTCGGGCCAAAACCCCCACACGCTCGGGCCAAAACCCCCACACACTCGGGGCAAAACCCCCACACACTCGGGGCAAAACCCCCACACACTCGGGGCAAAACCCCCACACACTCGGGCCAAAATCCCCACACACTCGAGCCGAAACCCCCACACACTCGAGCCAAAACCCCCACACACTCGAGCCAAAACCCCCACACACTCGAGCCAAAACCCCCACACACTCGGGCCAAAACCCCCACACACTCGGGCCAAAACCCCCACACACTCGGGCCAAAACCCCCACACACTCGGGCCAAAACCCCCACACACTCGGGCCAAAACCCCCACACACTCGGGCCAAAATCCCCACACACTAGGGCCAAAACCCCCACACACTAGGGCCAAAACTCACACACACTCGGGCGAAAATCCCCACACACTCGAGCCAAAACCCCCACACACTAGGGCCAAAACCCCCACACACTAGGGCCAAAACTCACACACACTCGGGCGAAAACTCCCCCACACCTGGCTCAAAAAAGGGCACTTGGGCCAAAACCCAAACACACTCGGGCCAAATCCCCCACACACTCGGCCCCAAAAAAAAACACACACACTCGGGCCAAAACCCCCACACACTCGGGCCAAAACTCACACACACTCGGGCCAAAACTCCCACACACTTGGCTCAAAAAAGGGACACTCGGGCCAAAGCCCAGACACACTCGGGCCAAAACCCCCACACACTCCGCTCAAAAAAAAAACACACACTCGGGCGTAAACCCCCACACACTCTGGCCAAAACCCCCACACACTCGGGCCAAAACTCACACACACTCGGGCGAAAACTCCCCCACACCTGGCTCAAAAAAGGGCACTTGGGCCAAAACCCAGACACACTCGGGACAAAACCCCCACACACTCGGCCCAAAAAAAACACACACTCGGGCCAAAACCCACACACACTCGGGCCAAAACCTCCACACAGTCGGGCCAAAACTCCCATACACTCGGGGCAAAACTCTCACATACTCGGGTCAAAACCCCCACACACTCGGGCCAAAACCTCCACACACTCGGGCCAAAACCTCCACACACTCGGGCCAAAACTTACACACACTCGGGCCAAAACTCCCACACACTTGAGCCAAAACTCCCACACACTTGGCTCAAAAAAGGGACTCTCGGGCCAAAACCCAGACACACTCGGGCCAAAACCCCAACACACTCGGCCCAAAAAAAACACACACTCGGGCCAAAACCCACACACACTCGGGCCAAAACCTCCACACACTCGGGCCAAAACCTCCACACACTCGGGCCAAAACTCCCATACACTCGGGGCAAAACTCTCACATACTCGGGTCAAAACCCCCACACACTCGGGCCAAAACCTCCACACACTCGGGCCAAAACCTCCACACACTCGGGCCAAAACTTACACACACTCGGGCCAAAACTCACACACACTTGGCTCAAAAAAGGGACACTCGGGCCAAAACCCCCACACACTCGGGCCAAAACCCCCACACACTCGGGCCAAAACCCCCATACACTCGGGCCAAAACTCCCATACACTCGGGCCAAAACTCCCATACACTCGGGCCAAAACTCCCATACACTCGGGCCAAAACTCCCATACACTCGGGCCAAAACTCCCATACACTCGGGCCAAAACTCCCACATACTCGGGTCAAAACCCCCACACAGTCGGGCCAAAACCTCCACACACTCGGGCCAAAACTCACACACACTCGGGCCAAAACTCACACACACTCGGGCCAAAACTCACACACACTCGGGCCAAAACTCACACACACTCGGGCCAAAACTCCCACACACTTGGCTCAAAAAACGGACACTCGGGCCAAAACCCAGACACACTCGGGCCAAAACCCCCATACACTCGGCTCAAAAAAAAACACACTCGGGTCAAAACCCCCACACACTCGGGACAAAACCCTAACACACTCGGGTCAAAACCCCCACACACTCGGGACAAAACCCTAACACACTCGAGCCAAAACCCCCACACACTCGGGCCAAAACCCTAACACACTCGAGCCAAAACCCCCACAAACTCGGGCCAAAACCCTACGCTCATGTTTAAAATGCGAATACTCACGTCGAAAAAAAACACAATGAAAAGTCCCACACTCAAGCTGAAACTGCAGGTACACGTGCTAAAGATACATTTTTTGAACCAGAAACGATTAAGTCCCCTGCTCTTCTTCGATTTTTATAAGCCTCACAAGACAGCTCAACAGTTGTGATCAGCCTCTAGAACTCAAGGACAGGAAAAGCGCTTGAAGTTAAATTTCTTTGAAACTTTACCCGTAATTTAAATTGTTGTTCGAAAGCGCTTTCGAATATTTGTCCATAAAGGAATAGTAATGTCGCTGTTTTATGTCAATATGGAAAAATATACATTGAACTAGTTTACATCTTGCAATGGCGCATATCATGGCGTCTGCAATTGTATTCTTGTATAAACTGAATTATAAATGACGGAAAATTTATCGATACATCATTAATTTCGCAATCTATCGTGAATCTGGACAGATTCAATTAGAAAAGCTAGTTTGAGCCTAAATTAACCGCAACACAAGTGTTTCAAAAGGAAGACTAAAGGCACCATTAATTATGGAGTTCTCACTAAATGTGAGATGCAGAGAACAGGGAACCTTTGCAAAAGGTATGCCTCCATTTACCTGCGAATAGAAACAGCAAATTAAGAAATAAGTTCATGGAAAAAGTAAAACACTGAAGAAAAAAGTGGTAAGTGCTGATGAATACGAAGGTAGTGAATCGAAAGGTTATTTCTAACGAACCACAAAAACTATTCTATTTCAACAAAAGCAAGGCCTACCTTAGCATAAACTCAGGTCCTCACATCTTCCACCGAGGAACGCCAATGTCCATATATACACAAGAGTTGTTTCCCCCTGAGGAATGAATTTGAGCGTATATGGTGAACTTGAAAGTATTTGTTACGAAAATTCGGTGCTGCATGATATAAGGAAGCGAAGTCATTGAAGGATAGTTCAAATCAATGTACCGAGTGATCGTGCGCAAAAGGCATCTAACAAAATTGAGCTATCAAAGCATGCATGCAGTCTAACCTTTCTTTTTTGTATTCTCCCAACTTTCGATTCACCGATCGTAACATTCACTGTGAAAAAAGTATGAGAAAATTTCATACTCGGAATCAGAGTTAGCTGTCACAACTTCTTTTTCTACGTCCTTTGAAGTTTAAAAATTCCATTGAACTTGGTAGAATTGTTTTTACCTCAAAGTAAAACTGGAAATTTCTGACAGACGGATTTGCACGGCTACCACGAGGCTAAGAAATACACCAAAAAAATTAAGACTTGTCCCTGAGCCAAAATAAAATACTAAAAAAATGAACTTTGTTGACTCGTGTTTCATACGAATCTCTTTGAAACAAGTCCGTGGAGTCATTCAAAATTGAGTGAAGTTGCAGTGGTGCGGCTGTTGGTGCTTTCAATAAACTCGCCGGGATAGATTCCATGTCTGGTCGAGGTCACGCATCTAATTTACTCAATATTCACAAAGGGATACGCAGTTGGACGAAGATTCATATGAATATGCGTAACAAATCTATCGGTTGCTGGAAGAAATACATTTACTGGGGCTAGACAGACAAAATGAGAGAGATGTAATGCAAGCTCAAGGCTAAGATCAGACCATGGGGAGAAGCGAGTACAAATTGTGGATGCAGCTCTCAAACAGATCGCTAATATTTGGCCCTTGGAACCTTGACTTCCTCAATGTGAGAAACATCTTTCTCTGGACACCTAAGCCAAATAAAATGCTCCGATACGACTTTATTTTTGAGCCTCGGTGTCTCGGAGAAAAATATTTGAGGGCGTGCACTCCCATATCGGAGTCTCGAGTTCAATTGTATTATAAAGAATGGATTCATATCCATAAATGGAATGCGTAAACCTCGTCTTAACCATCAGCATGAAGCCTTTCGTTTATACTTTACTGCAGGTCACTAAATGTGAGATGCAGAGTTTTGGAGTTTTAGTTTATTAGTTAGTTTAAGCCTCCCTATCCTCAACAATGAGATGTAAAGAGAGGAAGGAAGAAGGCACCATTTAGTATGGAGTTAAGGGAACGTGGAATCTATGCAGAAAGGGCACAGAAACAGAAAGCTAAGAAAGAAGTTCATGAAACAAGAAAAAGTTGAAGAAGAAAGTGGTAGGCGGTGAAAAACAGGACAGCAGTGAACCGAAAAAAAGATGGTCCGTAACACAACAAAACCTATTCTATTTTAACAAAAGAAAGCCTACCTAACCTTTAGCTCGGGCCCTCACATTGTCCCCCTGGGAGCGCTAGTTCCCATAGATACAATAATTGTATCCCCCTGAGGGGTTGCAGAGTTTTGGAAGAATTTTGGTTTTAACGAAAACATCCGATTTGATGTGACCGTCGCATTTCAACATTGATGGCAAGCTAGAAATGCTCAAAACAAAACGTACTCAGTGGAGGAGGATCATTAAATGCTGTGGGGTGCATTCTGCCCCAAAGGAACCCGACTACGTTGAAATATACTTCTCTCGCCACCGAAATCCCACATACACGCAGGAAAAAATAGATATCCAAATACAATAAAATATTACAATAAATTAATATGTTCAGCCGTCAGACGAATTTTTTGAACAATCGGTCTTCAAATTTGGAGTCACCCGCTGCGTTCTACGGATCTAAACCCAGTCCTAAACCAATGGGGGTGGATGGCAAAAGATATTCGTAATCATGGGTCGCAGTGTTCACGTTACGACTAAGACACTTTATAGTACCTAAGAGAAATTTCTGTATCATTCATAAAAGTCTGGGGCAAGTAAAATATTAAGCTTTTAATGTAAACAAGTCGACATGGATTTTCATTTCTCTATTTCCCTCCAAGATTCCTATCTCAACATGGTCTTGTTTGAACTCGTCGAAAAAATTGCTAAAACCCAACTCTTAGTTAACTGAATATTTCTAAATTTCATTCGTTTCTAAGTCAAATATGAATCATATGAATAGTAAACTTTTCTACAAAATTTTTCAATAGCATCATGATTTTGACTTCAATTTTTCGTGAAGGACGTGCAGATTTCGACCAGCGCACGTTCAGGAAGAACATGAAGTACAAGTACGAGAGTCTCGGAGTGTGAGCTCTAGTTCGCAAAAACGTTAAGCAGTTCGTGCTCTCTTATTTTTAGGAATTCTTATTTTTTTCGAGTCAAAGCAAAGTAAAACATTAATGAACGCCGGAGAGTATGCTTCGAAGTTCAGGCTAAGATCTCCAGCTCAATGAGAGCTTCGAAAAGCTCTCGGCCTCAATTTCACAAGTTGGTTTGACGACTTCGAATGATATGAAAAGATGCAAGAATCTTGAGAACAACGAAAATAAATTGACTTGTGGAAAGTTATAAAAGAGCGAAGAATTGTATTTGTTCTAAACTTCAAACGAACTTTGACCTTAGAGAGACTCTTGCAGCCTCTTGACTCACTCGCAAAATAAAAACAAGTGCATCTTCACGGAAGACCTTGCGAGTGAACGTGTTGTCAAAAAATCGACAACGCTCAAAATCAGCTGAAAATATTTTCCCTCTGCTCTATCATTAAATATTAGAGAAAAAGTTTCAAAATGTAAGGAAAATATGAACCAGAAATCGATGTACAGGTTGAACAGCGCTCAAACACAATGCCAAGAGAGATCTAAGATACAGGTTATTCCGGGTCCATAATAATAAAACGTATCACGTAACCATTTACGGCTTAGAATGCTGCCAGCACTCCACCCTAGACCGAATGGCCACGTAAATTTCTAAATCGAAGTCAACCAACACATCTAAAATATTCAATTCCTCGTCACATTTGTACCCCTATGTGATCATTGAAGCCCACTATCAAGCGAACGCCAGTTCTTCACAAAACTAAACATCGGTCACAGCCATATGCCAGCGCCAGTAACTACATGATAGGTGAAATTAAGCGGATGTGTGAAAGAAAATTCAAACAGTAAAAGGGATAACATTTGTAATACATTAAACGTAGTGTTAGGGAAGCAAAACATTACGCAATAAGTACACTGTTTTCCCAAGAACCATGTAAATAAATAGGTACGAGGCAAAATTTTAGTAATGGACATACTTTTGATAAATGTATATAACAATTTGTGAGCTCAATCACAACATACATAAGATGTGCGACAGTCAGTGGACACAAAACAGCGCTTAGCAGGCGCTCACTGAGGAACAAACGTGGACAAATAAACGAGTTTAAAGAAAAATAAATATTTTGTCATAATACATATGCCACACTGTGTGTTCCAAATTCAAAGTAAAAATTCTTAATTTTTTCAAAATTTCATGCCATAAAACAGCTGCGTAGGGTATACCGGGGCACTCGTATGTAAAGAGTTTTAACGGATAGGGTATTTGAGGACATCGACTTACTTTACAATGGCAGCTGGGAAACTCAGCCTACACTTCATGGGTGCGCCTGGAGCTGTGCAAATGAGACTGCGCTGAACGTGGGCACCTGAGCGACGACGGCCGAGCGACACACGCCAGTGTCCGTGTCTGCGGCATCACATGTCGCAACAATTCAAATCTGAAAGCTTGTGGCCGCGTCTGTAACGAGGCGACGCATGTTTGGATGCATCATACCGATCAACACTTGGATGCACAATAGATCGACTTACTCCTCCAAGATAAATAAGGTTCCTGCAACTACAAATCATAAAATAATTAACGTCAAATTAAGGAGGTTAGATTCAATCATTAAAATATAAGTGAGCGATCCGAAGGTAGATGAATGAAAGACACAAGATCCTAAACGCATTCATGATTTTCTTTGATTTCTGTCGAAGTTGAGATTTCTGTCGAAGTTGAGATTTCTCTCGAAGTTGAGATTTCTCTCGAAGTTGAGATTTCTCTCGAAGTTGAGATTTCTCTCGAAGTTGAAATTTCTGTCGAAGTTGAAATTTCTGTCGAAGTTGAAATTTCTGTCGAAGTTGAAATTTCTGTCGAAGTTGAAATTTCTGTCGAAGTTGAAATTTCTGTCGAAGTTGAAATTTCTGTCGAAGTTGAGATTTCTGTTGAAGTTGAGATTTCTGTTGAAGTTGAGATTTTTGTTCAAGTTGAGATTTTTGTTCAAGTTGAGATTTCTGTTGAGGTTGAGATTTCTGTTGAGGTTGAGATTTCTGTTCAATTGGAGATTTCTGTCGAAGTTGAGATTTCTGTCGAAGTTGAAATTTCTGTCGAAGTTGAAATTTCTGTCGAAGTTGAGATTTCTGTCGAAGTTGAAATTTCTGTCGAAGTTGAAATTTCTGTCGAAGTTGAAATTTCTGTCGAAGTTGAAATTTCTGTCGAAGTTGAAATTTCTGTCGAAGTTGAGATTTCTGTTGAAGTTGAGATTTCTGTTGAAGTTGAGATTTTTGTTCAAGTTGAGATTTCTGTTGAGGTTGAGATTTCTGTTGAGGTTGAGATTTCTGTTGCAGTTGAGATTTTTGTTCAAGTCGAGATTTCTGTTGAAGTTGAGGTTTCTGTTGAAGTTGAGATTTCTGTTGAAGTTGAGATTTTTGTTCAAGTTGAGATTTTTGTTCAAGTTGAGATTTTTGTTCAAGTTGAGATTTTTGTTCAAGTTGAGATTTTTGTTCAAGTTGAGATTTTTGTTCAAGTTGAGATTTCTTTTGAAGTTGAGATTTCTTTTGAAGTTGAGATTTCTGTCGAAGTTGAGATTTCTGTCGGAGTTGAGATTTCTTTTGAAGTTGAGATTTCTGTTGAAGTTGAGATTTCTGTTGAAGTTGAGATTTCTGTCGAAGTTGAGATTTAGGTCGAAGTTGAGATTTCTGTCGAAGTTGAGATTTCTGTCGAAGTTGACATTTCTTTTGAAGTTGAGATTTCTGTCGAAGCTGAGATTTCTGTCGAAGCTGAGATTTCTGTCGAAGCTGAGATTTCTGTCGAAGTTGAGATTTCTGTCGAAGTTGAGATTTCTGTCGAAGTTGAGATTTCTGTCGAAGTTGAGATTTCTGTCGAAGTTGAGATTTCTGTCGAAGTTGAGATTTCTGTCGAAGTTGAGATTTCTGACGAAGTTGAGATTTCTGTCGAAGTTGAGATTTCTGTCGAAGTTGAGATTTCTGTCGAAGTTGAGATTTCTGTCGAAGTTGAGATTTCTGTTGAAGTTGTGATTTCTGTCGAAGTTGAGATTTCTGTCGAAGTTGAGATTTCTGTCGAAGTTGAGATTTCTGTCGAAGTTGAGATTTCTGTCGAAGTTCAGATTTCTGTCGAAGTTGAGATTTCTGTCGAAGTTGAGATTTCAGCGGTCTTCTTAGCTTTCTTCGAATTTTGCATGAAATATTCATCTGCGTCCTGCAGCTGCAGTGTTCTCAGCACATCCGCCCAGAAATGCGGGCTGCACGGCCTTGCTCAACGTAAAGCATTTTTTAGGCACAAAGAGCCTGATTCATGGAATGTCACTCCCAAGCTAGAAAAATATTAAAATGGCGAGTATGAAACTTTTGATTTTAATTTGCGCATGTAAAATATGAAGTAATTTTTTACAAATATTTATTCCCCCTTTTAAAAAAATCTCTTTGTGTACAAAATTTAGGAACCGTAACGTGCGGAAAGTTCCTCAACAAACATGCATGAAGAAGAATTATATCCTGAAGTAATTCACTTCTTAGCACCTCATAGCTCTCAGAGGCTTAGCACTTCTTGCTGCATCTCGTAACTTATGCCAAGGACAGATCGATCATGCTTATATCCAGATTAGTGATGGTCTGAATATAAGCATCATCGATCTGTCCTGAACCAAGCGACTTGTGCCCGTAAACAAAATTACTGATGGAATTTGGTTACGCGTCTAAGTTGGTATTCAGATACCGGAGCACAATCTCAAGTTCGTTCCTTGTTAGACTCGACATTTTCGATTTGCTTACATTACTTCAAAAGATATTTCAGCTCAATTACCTGCACTAACATGGAGTTCATGATTGTTTATGCACAAGTGCAGCGGCGATTAATAAGTTACAAAAGCCTCAATGTAAAGACTGACTTAACAGCGTGAGCTGTGAGCTAAGCTTTCAATACATGATTGATTACTGGTATGTGCGTGAATGATAACATCCAGCGCTTCCATCAAAGGATATTAAAAATGAAATGCACTGTAATTCTAGGAATATTAATAATGCACGAGCATGCACTGGAGCTGAGCATTAATATGCAGAGACTTGCGCATCCTGACGCTATGAAAAATGTGCTAGAAAATAGCTCAAAACAGGGGCTGGCAGAGAAGCACTAGGCAAGCCAAAAATACCAAGAAAAGAATGCATTGGCACTCGGCGAAAAGAGCTCAACAGAGGAGGGAAGAAAGAAAGACCACGAGTAACACTTGTAGAACGTTCGTTCCACATGAAAAAAAAAACGAGCAACTGAATACATTTATGAACAAAATGCCCAGGTTTTTGAGAAATGAACATCGGAAAAATGAAGACCCACATATGTAAGTGAAAATACACGCAGTTAAAACGCGAGTTTTAAACGTTCTAAATGTTGAGAATATATGAGACAAAATAGCTTCATATTTAAATGACAAACGTTTACAAAGTATATTATAGACAAGAAACTCAGTGTTGCGCATGCAAAATTCGACCATTGACAGACTTTAGCTGCGTACCTGAATTTTAATTAAAGAAAGGAAAGTAACCGATCAAAGAGATGCTCCTCTGAAAGAAAAAGACAAATTTTTTATTCTTCGACATCAAACCAACTCATTTTTCTGTTTCCTCGCAACGATTAGAAATACGCTGCGTCTACAAAATATCTACCGTCGCTCAAAAGCTAGCTAGTCCAGACACTCCGGCACATAATCCGGAATTCAGCTACCGTAGCCTCAAAGAAGTTTTCTGCTACGCACAGAGAAGAGCGAGTGATAAGATACGTAACATACGAGGATGAACTGATGCAAGCCGATAATACCATTGTATGTCGATGTTAAGATATATCTCTCGAAAAAATAAGTTAGCAACCATTTTGGCACAATTGATAACCAAAGTCTTCCCAAATTGAAATGATTTCTAAAGCATGATAGCTCATATCATTTTTTCACACTTTCGTTTATTGACTCAGTTTGATCCTTGAATTTAAATGGTTTTCATGGTTTTCAATTAGATGAAAATTTAGGACAATATAGAGATACAACACCTGTAAAAAAACTACGTTTGGAGATAAACAAATGAGTACGCCGTAACAAAAGTGGGAAAAAAGAATTGCGTCTAAGAAGGCTAGTCTTCCGTAGGACGTACACACTTCGGAATACTAGAAATTGCTACATTGTAAAGACACAAGAAAATTGAAGGGCATTTACTTATGTTGATCACTCCAAATTAGACTATACTTTTAGGGAACGTGCACTACGAACGTTTGAAATCTTCAGTTACCACAACTTGAGAAAACACAGAGAAATTTATAAGAGTCAGTACCAGGTATTACCTAATATATAAGCTGCAGTATGCATGGGGCAAATGCAGTAGCAAGGCATTTCATTTAGTTTCAAATAGCAATGAGAACAGATAGCAATAAAGCTTGGATTACGGGGGCCGCACTCTTTGCTGTACTGTGAATTTTTCGGGCTTGAGAACTATAAATCGACAGCTCGGGAGAAGTAAGCGAAAAGTACCAGCTCGACGGCTGCGCCGGCGTGTTCGCGTGAAGTTATCGCTGAACTCAACTCAGGTGCTGTCGTGCGCACTGGGCAAATTTGTATATATGGTTGTTTAATACGTATATACGTATATCTACGTATATATGAATACATTTATGTATGTGTTTATGTATGTATACGTATACACATACTCGTATATATGTGTATACGTATACATATATACATAAACGTGAACAGGCCATACACCGAACCACCGCTATTTTATTTTACATTTCTGGATAGGACATTAAACGCTCTCATTCTAAAGCAATTAATAAATTAATTGTAACTAGTTCAGTAATAATCAAGGTCAATGAATTATTTCATATGTATGATCAACCAAATACAGGTCAAGTTTTTAGATTAGCTCTTACTTGTTCTGGAGGCTGCGACAAGCTTAGAGACTAGCGTTAACATATTTGTAATTTATCCCGTAAATAATTTGTTTTGTATTATTAAGAAAAAAAATCATGGGCCCAAACTACTTCAAAATGTAGATACCTAGAGCATGAAATTATCAATGTACAAAGTAATAATTAAAACTGGAAGTAAACCAAACTGAAATAATTGGTTCTTTCAAAAGCCCAGAAAATACTGCACGAGCTTAGCTTTTACTTCACTTCCAAAACAGAAGAGCATCATGGCCAATTCGACCTCAAAGTCGGCCGGAAACACTGAGAAACTTATCTTCAATTCTCGATTATCTGTAGCAAACTCTCACATCGGCTATGCATGGTCACTTTCATACTCGTTAGACATAATAATCACTGCACATTTTTAATTCTGTAATTCACTGGTGGAGAAAACCATTGCAACCAAACATGAACACACCAGCACGATGACGAAATATTTCGCTGTCTTGTGGAGCCGTCATTAGTTTCCAAAAATTACCGGAGAGAAAATCACACTGTAAATATAATATCATTTGCTATTTTCAATTCATTTCCCGCATGTACATAGCCAGATTGACACCTACACAAAAAAATTTTCAGTAGCGTATCGAATGTTACTAAGTGCGAGTTGTTTATGTCACCAGGAAATGGCCGCTCTGAAGCGCGGACGCAGTTTTCTAGTTGAAGCATAACATGTCGCACGGCCTACTTCTCCAGCATGCCCTGAGCTATTTTTCGAGGCGTAGCACAAGCCGCACTCGTAGATCCTGGGAGTTCATTAAGCTCTCTGTAAGGGCGGAGGTCAGGCAGGCGCCGCCAAAACCAGACTGCTCCCGGTCTACATCGCGTGCTGGACCCCTCTACCATGTGATACACAGAATTATAATCAAGTCTAATGGAGAGGGTAATAGTGAATGTGTATCTCGGTTTAGACACGCTCAAGATGGCAATTCCAAACTTTTCTAGCCGGACCAGTCACACTTTTCACCGTTACGTTTCTCATAGAATATTTTTCCTGCAAAAATATATAAGTACTTCAAATTTTGACCTTTCATACGTAAATATGTTCGAAGAAGTTGTGCATTTTGCAAAATCAAAAGAAAAGAACATAAGTAGCAATTCCCCTTTGGAAGTTCATGAAATTATGAGCCTGAACATCTCGCTGCTGGACTAGAGAACCGGGTTGCTGGACCACAGAACCGCGCTGCTGGACTAGGGTACCTCGCAGCTGGACCTCATCATAATAATAGCTCACAAACGCCAGACCTGTAATCGCACCTTAGTCCCTTTCAGGAATATTTTTCTCATGTAAGTGGTACGTTCGGTGAAGCGCACCCAGAAAGTAGATTTCCCTGGGCAGTCAACTATAAGAAAACATATTTTCATGGGAAAATTATTGTGGAACGTACATCACATGTTGTACAATATTTCAACTTGACAAAAGAATTGAGACTTCATCATATCGGAAGATTAACATTTGTATCCCTGTGTCGAAGTGTGCCGCTTTTGGTAGGTACCAGTGTTTGATTGCCGCCTGCAGATTGGACTTGAAGTTAGTTCAAGCATCTCTAATCATCACAAAAATGTTTCTAAGAGAGAAGGCACCGCTTAGTGTGGAGTTGACTGAACGGGAGCCCATGATTTATTCACAAGAGCCCATGAGCATTGATACAGTAAGTTAGAATGGTCGTTTTTGAGACAAGATAGTTGAGCAAGAAGTTACTAGATGCTGAAAACAAGAGACGGCAGTGTAAAAAGGTCCGTATCAATACAAAAATTGTATTCCGTTTCAACAAAAAGAAGGCCCACCTAACCCTCAGTTCGAGACATATTTTCCTCCTGGGAGCGCTAATTGCCTTAAAAACAATATATTTGCCCCCTCCTGAGTAGTGCGGTTCTCTGTAAGAAGTACGATTTCTCAGCAAAATTCAGCCAGTTTTCAATCTGCTCGATCAGAGAACGGATTTCCACTTCAAATGTCACTCTCGAATAAATTCAAGTTGCCGTATAGAGTCAAAAGACGACATCCAAGACTTTTTATACTTTAGTTTTGTTGGATGGATCCATCAATGAATTCATGAAGTTTCGACTAGCCCCGGCTTGTAATTTGATGCGAACTCTGAATCAATTCATTTTTCACTCGGAAGAGTTCTGCGCTATGATAAGAATTCGTAAGTAAATTGAAATTTCAGGCGATATTTCAAGATAAAAATTTATGTATTTAAAATTAACATAATATCAAATGTATTTGTATAAAAACCTTTATCGCAGTTTATGACCAAAACCTGCATCAAAAAAGGTAAAACAACAGAGCTTCAAAATGAGCGAAAAATTCACCAATTTTGAACGGAAATCGCGGCTAGCGTAGGTAAAGACGAGAAGTAGCCTCCTCATATTAGGTGCAGGCGAGGCTGCAAGTTTTACTTTACGAGGCTCCTTATGAGGCAAGTTGGAGGTGTGATGAGGGTAGTAAAGGCCGTGCATGGCGCACCAACGGGAGGCGTCATTAGTGGGTCCCGCGAGAGGTCCACAATTTCACTTTTATAGCAGATCTCGAAGTTCATTATCAGGCTCCTCGGGCCCTGCTCAGACGATCAGCAAACGGCGACATCTACGCTCAAGGACCCCGGCCAAACAATGGCGCCAATACCGAAACTTAGGTAAACGAAGGGCCCATGCAGTTGTACGGCAACTATTAACGCCAAAGGGAAAATCCCTCATCTAAAACCGTAACTCCTGTCAGCAATCGCGAATAAAAAAGCTTACGCTAACAGAATAAAATTCGATGTATCACGCTCGCTAAAGTAGAGGAGCCGTTTCAAATTAACTACGGTGAACAGAAAGTAATGGTAAGAGGGGCCGCGCCGAAACAATAGACGGCAGGAGTAAACAAGGTCACAAAAATAGCAGTGAAAAACAATCAACCGGCACACTACAATGCAGTGAGTCTGTGTTTGATGTCAGCAGGTCTTGACACACCGAGAGAACTTCATTAGGATCAGGTAACGCGCGTGAGGCAGGACGCCCCAACAGATTTAGTTCCAGCCATGGACACCAGGAGGTCGAACTTAATTAACTGAAAGAGAACGCTTCGCTAAATTACTCGTGATAATAGGGGCGAGTATCGTGAACTAGCGCTAAAGAGATAATTATATCTAATTTAGTTACTGAATGAAGACGTAAAAATACATACATACAGAGGCTATCTAAGTGTGAACTGCTATATACAGTATATAGACTTATATAATACTCAGTCTGGCTGGATTAACACTATGGAATTGATCAGATATCTTTTGAGGCGTGGCTGAGTCGAAACAGAGTTGAAGTTGCTAACAAAGCTCACGGTATGTAGGATGTTTTAGTTTTCCTAGCAGTCATTACGTTCATTACGTTTCTTCGATACTGTTTTGGACATTGACTTTACACTCACTGGAACACTGCGCGATAACTTGAACTGGTCGCAACAGCACTCATGGTGTGGTGAGAGATTAACAGCGCAGCACAACAGGTGGTAGAAACGCCGCATTAGGGAAATCCACCGACAGTTTACCTTTGCATGTCTATTTGGCTTGTTTGTACCCATAGGGCCCATGGCATACATCACAAAAGAACCAATGTTTAATCCAGTTGATGTTCTGGTTTTGGAATATCGTCTAAGTTTCAATTCAGTTTTAAATGTTTCATTGAAGTCACTGGATATCATTCTCAATACTAGGGTTCTATCTAACTATAACCATTTTTACAAATTCCTACCTTAATATTCTTGTTGGATTAATGTTGCTTTCTCAATTTGTTTCTAGAAAATAATAGCTTAACTGTATTGTTATATTAAACTTACTGGAATTCTTTAAAAAATGAATTTATTTACTCTGGATGCATTCGAGTCGCTGTTTAGTACAAGCGCACAAGAAAAATAGAATTTTGCATCACTTTAACACCGTTAGGTTAGACAAAGCACACGTTCTATTCAAGTAATACAGGAAAGATAAATTTTAGGAAATTGAGATCTATTGTGGAGAAAAACAAGATCCTGAAAGCACTGAGAAAGCAACAAGAACTCCACAAGAACCGAGAAAATTTAGCTATCATGCCCTTCCATTTAAATATAAAACAACTATACCTACCAACAAGTAAATACTCATCAAAACGCCAAAAATGAACGATGTAACATAACATAAAGCAATCGTTTGATTCTAGCGTAGAACTAGTTGAATACGTACACTGATATGCTTATATCAAGCCAAGAGGAAGTAGTCAGTTCAATATTCTGGTTTACGAGTTTCTTCGTCAGATCTACTTTTGACGGTAGGTTCAAAAATACTTTTATCCTGCTCAGTATTCATGGTGAACAATACGGTTTAAAACTTCATTCATTTCAGCAGTTATGCTGATTTTATTTGCTTCGAGCCGTTGCAAAATGCCATTTTTATTTATTTAGTTCGCAGAGTTCGCAGTTCTCCGAGAAGAAACTTGATATGTCATCCGCACCCAGCATAATTTTTTTAATCATTATTTCATTATATTATTCGGAGAAATTAGAAATAGAAGAACCTCGACAACAGAACCTGAAGAATTATTTTTTATAGCTCTGAAGATTTAATTAGATGAAAAGTCAGTTCAATTCTCCATAAGCACAAAAAAAAGTGCCCTCAAGAGGGAAGAGGAAATTTAGCATTAATTATGACATGTAGAGAATATAGAATACATGCAAAAGGTGTATCCCCACACCATGCACATAGAAACAGCATGAATGAAAAAGTTTGTGAGAAAAGAATAAAGTTGAAGAAGAAAGTGATAGGAGCTGAACCGCCAGTGGTGAATCGAATAATGATGGTCTGAAGCATGACAAAAATCAGCTATATTTCATCAATAAGAAAGCATATCTTATCTTCGACTCAAAACCTCACATCGTCCCCTGGAGCAGCATGGAGCAGTTTTAAGAACTTTAATTTAAAATATCCTTTTCCCACATGATTTGTCCTGTAGACTGCAAGGCAGTTGAAAACTTCTGCAACATTTACTAAAGCAAAGACTGAGGAAAAGTTCGAGTTGCAGTTAGCAAAGTAGCTCACGTGGCCACAGAAATAATTTTTTACTTCTTAAGCGATCTCTTGCCCTATATCAACTAAGTGATTATCGGACTTTTCCATGACTTCTTATAAGTATAGTAAGAGGCTACAGTCTCTTGTACAATAGCATTTACTGTGTTTGTGGATTATTTTGCTTTCTGTTAACAGAATTACAAAGATCCAGAATCTTTTCTGTCTCATTCATGAGCTGGATGAATTATTTAATCAAATAACTTTCTTTGCAGAAGCTATCATTTAGCAGGTAAATTGAAATACCTCTCTCAAATAAGTTGAAAGCCCTTAGTACTAAATTGCCACCAAAAGAAAAAAAAACACCCCACTTGTGTTCAAGGAACACTCAAGCGTACTATTAAAACAGGAGCTTATAGAAATCAGCTGTTTTATGCGCCGAACCTCACAAATTGAATTGAGGTAATGAATGCAACGAGTTCTCAAAATTATCTTTCCACTCGCGAAAGCGGCTTTTGAGCACACTTGTCAGTATTTTACGTCGTTTTCGAAGTATGTTTAATTCATTTAAATAGGGTAGAAAATTAGATGCTAACTTCTATGTTGACCTAGCAGGCGCGGGTCGATACCTCGATGACGTAGCCGATCGATGGTCTAACTTCGGCCCGCGCAATAAACCCTGGCCGTCCAGGTCTCCACGGTGCGCCACACCTGGAGAAAATGACCTAGCGACTTAAAGAAAAGTGAATATTTTAGGAGTCACGACCTCGGAGCCCTGAGAGAAGAGGGCCGACACACTTGAAGCAGCTCGGCCGCCCTCGCGCTAATGAGAACGATGTCGCTCGTCAGGGGCGGCGCTGTGTCTCTATTACTACCTCTATTTTAATTCCAACCTTACTAAAGGCGACGCCTCCATACGAGGACAAGTTGAAGCTCAAACTTCGTGGAATTACATGAAAGGAGAAACGCTGTATGAACTCGCAACAGAAGGTAACAAAATGAATAAAAATTCAATAGCCAAGTGGGAACGTTTTCTATACGTAATAATAAAACATAAAAGAGCAAAATATATTTTCTGAACTCACAGCTTGCTGGTTTTTATTCATTCTATTTCAACTGTAACAAGCGTGAAAACATAACTGATATTTTTCTGTTCACTCATGGAAATGTGACGTGTCAATTAATTTTGGTACCACTCTAAGTTACAGAATGTAAGAAGCACCAAATCGTCACGCAACATTTGCAAAATTGTTGATGAAAATCATGAATATCATTGATATTTACTCAATGCTGTGCGAAGGCTGAAGTCGCAAACAAGCATAAAAAGCAAACCAGGATACGACAGATCACTCAGATACGTTTCATTGCGGCACCAAACGCAGAAATGAACGGCTAATCCTTAAAAAGTGACACCGGTTGAATACGGCAGGAGTGTGCCCACACATACGTTTCCATGACATCAAAAATAAGAGAAGCAGCCACGAGCCAGTGTTGAAAAATGTCTTGCACAAATGAGCAACGATTCCAGCATGCAAATATCAGTTCGTTTTTAGACAGCCAGGATTGAATATAGTGAAAAAACACCAATGGCAGTCCATTCAAACCAAAGCACTGGGAAAAATCTTCGGATTTTTTGAACCAATTTGGCATCACACTAATCTACAAACTGAAGTGAATAGTCTGCGGATTTTACCACTCAATGAGTTATTCTTGCTAATGTGATGGTTCCTATATTTTATCCCACCGATGTCACATCATTTGTAATGGTCGCTTGATCCTATTCCATATCGCTGCCGACGTGCGTTGTTGTGATGCATGTTATTTCGTGACATTCGTTATTATTTGTCACTATCTTTTATTTTCTAGTCTTTATTAATCACGATAGCTTTTCAATGCTGCCACCAGTCCGTGACTCGGACAAACAATATTTATATATATAAGACATATTTTCAAGATCTTCGGTAACGTTGGTGTAAGAGCGGAAGGCTATGACTTACGTATGTGCATCATTTTATATCATCATCATTATCATCATCTCTTTATCATCTCTCTCTAACTTACAAAGGAAATTGAAGACACGAAAGATTACAAAGGTTCGTTATTAACGCAGACACCTAATATATCACAATGCTGTCGAGAGAGAAGCTGGTTAGACATTTAGTAAACATGTTAACTTATCTGCAGAATCCAGTTTGGGCGTTGTCGAAGTATTTGCGAGGAGGCTGGTGCCTTTGCGATCCATCTTGCTCCAATCATTCATTATAAATGGATCGCAAAGGCACCAGCCTCCTCGCAAATACTTCGACAACGCCCAAACTGGATTCTGCAGATAAGTTGACATGTTTACTAAATGTCTAACCAGCTTCTCTCTCGACAGCATTGCGATATATTAGGTGTCTGCGTTAATAACGAACCTTTGTAATCTTTCGTGTCTTCAATTTCCTTTGTAAGTTAGAGAGAGATGATAAAGAGATGATGATAATGATGATGATATAAAATGATGCACATACGTAAGTCATAGCGTTCCGCTCTTACACCAACGTTACCGAAGATCTTGAAAATATGTCTTATAAATATAAATATTGTTTGTCCGAGTCACGGACTGGTGGCAGCATTGAAAAGCTATCGTGATTAATAAAGACTAGAAAATAAAAGATAGTGACAAATAATAACGAATGTCACGAAATAACATGCATCACAACAACGAACGTCGGCAGCGATATGGAATAGGATCAAGCGACCATTACAAATGATGTGACATCGGTGGGATAACTTGTTGTACCCTACTTTTCTTTTCATATCCAGGTTTATCGTCGTTTCAAATTTTCAATCATTTAAGTCGGATCTTCAAATCAAAGGAGTTATTTTCAGAAAGAAAACACATTTCTTTCAATGTGGCCACACATTTTCTTGTTTTAATGAAGGATGAACACATGACAAGAGATCGATGGAACTAGCAAATACAGGGATAACAATCATTACAATCTCACGTAACTTGAAGTATGCAGCGATGACGAAGTACGATAGCAGGGTCTCGTATTTTACGTTAAGTTATTACGTGAAGTTAACACAAAATCAGAGCCTAATACGGTGTGCCAGCCGTATGCAAATTTAACAAGTTAAAGAAGTGGCACTAGGAGACCTCTCAGCGGTGATTTCTCAGGCGGGAATGATGCCTCTAACTACCGTCGTACTCTTTAAATAGCTCTCGTGCTGCTGGGATAGCCGCAGCTTCAGAAAGCCGTTATAACCTGTGCTGTGCCATCGCCCAGCTGCCCATGTTGTCGCGTACTGCGGCTGATCGCTGTTGTTGTCGCTGTTCCCTGTTGCTGTCTCCACCGCCAATACCCTGCTCCTGCTGTAAGCTTGAGGCCGCTCTGTTGTTGAGAGTACTCCTTTTTTTATAACCGCCAAGTTGTCGCTGCGTAAGCGTATGCTTCGCCTTCTGGCGTGCCGTGTTATGCTGAACTTGCGATTTTCTTCCGATAGCTGACCAGGCGCAGGTCCACGTTCAACCTTCCTTACTCTTATTTTGTGGTAGAATTTAACGGTTCGTACTAGGGACATAACATAATGATCAAGGTAATCGAAGCAAGAACGGAAGCTATACTAGAACTTTTTAGTTGAAATTTTCAAATGCTAAATTAGATTCGACCGCTCAACTGAAAAATATTGTGATTTGTAGATACGTTGTGATTTGTAGATACGATGTGATTTGTAGATACGCTGTGATTTGTAGATACGTTGTGATTTGTAGATACGTTGTGATTTGTAGATACGTTGTGATTTGTAGATACGTTGTGATTTGTAGATACGTTGTGATTTCTTCTTTCCGGTGAATGAAGGAACTTTACATCTCAAACAGGAGGCAAGAAGTATCACGTAAATTATGAGCCATTACGAACAGACGATGCAACTTTTTCTGCGGACCTTGCAAAGCTCGTCAAGATTCGTAAATTTCATGAACTACTGTACACAGGCCCAGTAGCAGCCAGATTTGTAAGAGCATGTAAACTGAGAAACCGTTGTATTTTTTTACAGAAATACTAGAGAAGCTCTAAGTCCATTATTGAATTATTATAAACATACATGGGAAAAAATGGTATCATCGTTTTAAAAGAACACAATGTTGACTTGCGAGATGCCTATCTGAATGACAGATTTAACTTTCATCTTGACGTGTTATTTTTCGGCTACCTTGAAGCCCAGCAAAAGTTTGTGAAGATTTATTAAGCCACGTGACAAGCCATCACTTCGCCAACAGACCGCCATGCTCCGGCGGCGCCGGGCTCAGGTGCGCAGGCCGGCCAGCAAGATCGTGCGGCAGGCAATCGATGGAAGTCCTGGAGCCAGTTTATTTCGGGGCGTGAGGCCGGTAAAGTGATCACCCTCAAGCACTCTCGCTTCGTTGCCTTCAACTTCTCCGAGCTTACCGCCATCTCCCTCACCACTATTGGCAGCGTCGCCATTTAGCCGAAAGCATTAAGCAAATACTGATTATTACTCCAACTAAATTATATTAAGCTTACGGTATATTTCCAAGCACTGATCAATAAACAAGTTAAAATCTGCATCATTTACTGAACAAATTATTTTTTATCATAAATCATGCTTCAACGGTCTCAGATCATAAGTAAATTTTCCGTCAAAAAAAATTCTATGAGTACAAAGAAAGAAAATAAGCGATTCGCTTACAGTAATCTAGATTTTTTGACCACGCATCATAGGAAAAACTTACAGCTACGACATAATAACTGTACTTGCAATTCTGTACACGTAGAAACTCTTCAAATAAAATCCAAATACGAGAAGATTTCTTCGTGGAAACAATGATTTATGATGTTAGATCTCGCGACCGGACATAGAGCGATTTCCAACGAAGTGAGATATACATAGGCTCTTCATTGGTAGACGAATAAATAAAACGAAATAAAAATGAAGATGGGAAAGGTATATGCAAACTTAATAAATGAATCAATGGGAGTAGTGTAAAACAAAATGAGTGTACATGGGAGTTCAATTAAGAAGAAGAATAAATGGGAAACATTCGGAAAGTACCACTAAACATTATAGATACTTCAAATGATGGGTATTATACGAGAACAAAGCGCAGGGTGCAAATCTGGGTGCATGGATGGGTGTGATGCCCTCAGAAACTTTTTTGAGAATCAGCTGTCTCAGACGAAGCACGAAACAAATGAAAGTGAGCTACGATGTGCTAATGGACAAGTGCGATGTCTTTGTGAAAATATGGCTCGAGTTGTACGGAGCAGAGATAACTGATTTTGCGATCTGAGGTTCATTATTAAGAAATTAGGAGAATCATTACGCTGAGGAAATGCTAGGCTAGAGAACTTCATAAGTTGGTATCAACCTCTTAATCCTTAATAAAAGTATTCCCATGAGAAGGAAGGTACCATTTAGTACAGAATAAAGTACTAAACAGTACAGTAAAGTATGCATAAGGTGTTCTCAAACCCTGCGCATAAAAACAGCAAAATACAGTTTATGGAAGAGAAAAAAGTTGAAAAAGAGCCGAAAAAAGGACAACAGCGAACCGAAGAAATGACGGCGTGTATCGATACAAATATATATTCTATGCTAACAAAAGCAAGGCCAACATAATCTTCAGCTCAGCACCGCACACCTTCCCCTGTCGAGCACCAGTCCCCGTAGAAACAACAATTGTATTTCACTGAGAGGGAGGGGAATCCAAACCCTAAGGAAAGAGAAAAGATAGCATTAGCTAACAGGAAGGATTAACACAGACAAGAGAAGCAGATAAGAGGAAATTACGAAGCAGTTTTATCCCAATGAGAATGATATACAAGTTATGAGATTTACGATTCATGCTATGAGAGACATAGGCAAAAATTACATCAGTTATGACTGCAGACACTAAATCAGGTAACGAACTATAACAATTTTGCTTTCAAGAACTTATGGCAGCGCAGATACGCAGCGAGGAGGATTACGGGTCAAGATCCAACAATATTGATAACTTAAGCATTACAATCAATCGTCCCTCTGAAATTATATCTCGGAATAATGATAATTGACAAGTTGTATTGATGATCGGAACGGATAAAATCACTCGACACCATAACCGCCCGCTGAGGTTTATGCATCCTAGGCTGCCCCACGAATGACATGCCTAATTTGATTCGCAGCATTGTTCTATTAATTACGTTGTACATATACCGTAGAGAAATTATGACCGATTCAATAGTTTTACTTTACGTGTTGTGGTAAAAATTGGGAGCTTTGAAGAGCGATCCCTTGGTTGTCGATCCCTTGTCACGGTCAACAGCATAGTTTGTTCACTACATTTGTGTCTCCTGCCAATTTCTAAGTTGAACAATTCATCATAACGGAGTTCAATAAGCTCCTCCTATCACGAACAAAAAGACGAGGCACTGTGAATAAATTTTTACTTAATTTTAACGTTAAACACATTGTCGCTACTTTTAATGCGATTTAAGGACGTGTATTATCTGAAATCCAGATAAAATATTAGGATTCACCTATATTTTTAAGTTACGGGGTTTCTTTTCGACTTGCAAATTTTCGTTTTGGCACATTTCTAAAAATATATTTACCCAAATTAAAATCAAATTTAAAAGAATGAATACAACATTCAGATGAAGAAATAATGATAAATCTAAAGGTATACTGTACACCCCATTATGGTTAGTCACCCAAATTTTAGTGTAATTTAAAATTTGCTGAAAATAATTGTAACGCAGAGTTTCCTTCCGGCGCCACTGGGCAATTAAATTTGAGTGTAATTAGAGAGAGCCGTCTGAAACAAGTTCATTGATTTGCTTCAAATATTTTTAAGATTCACAGATTTCTAATCAAGCTCAAAAGGATATACTTTTCTGCGATTGCTCAACACAAAATTCTAACGTGGAATGCAACGCTAGAACACTTGATTCGTTTATAATCGTAGCCTGTGAAAAATTTATTTTAGCGATTGTTAATAATTTCCGCATTTTATGTTCTATATTCTAGATAGATCATGAACGAAATTTGAACGCTTAAAGCTCACAATACTAGAGGTATTAAGCAAGAAAATGAATGGCGAGAATAAAATCACATACAGGAATCCACGTGATTTTACTAGAGTTGAGAATGGAAACGAGTGTCTGATTAAAAATCGAAGTATTAAAGAAATGCATAAATTAACGGGTTTTGAAATAATTTAGAGAAAGTTAGACATCTAAATTTGCGCATACGTTCATATTCAAACCGATGCTTCACAAGCAAGTTACGCATCTAGCGCCCTCTACCGTCAAATGCTCGCCTGCTGATGCATTAAGTGGCAAATATTTTACACACAGGTAATTATTGACAAATTCGTCTCCCAGACTATCTCCACCAATGCTTTAGCCAGAACTACTTACGAGTTTATCAAACATTAACTTTACAATTTATAACATAACTTAGCCGATGGCAGGTCTTCCACATTTTGACTAGAGAATGCGACTCGTCATTTAACAATAAATGTTCCATCGATTGGCTCAATATTTCTAGTGATCAAAATTTCAACGGACGAGATCTCTTGAGCTGCTTTGTGAGCTGCCTTCAACGATGGCTGTGAATAAACCAGTCTATTCAAACTTCGAACCTAACATTAATTCGATATTGCACACAACGCATGAACAATGCACATGAATAATCTCGAAGCACTTGTCAAAATTCTCACATTTTCTTCGTTTTTAATTAATATTTTGTTCAGTAAATTTTTACGAACATCATGACTAACTAACAACCTGCCCTTACGCAGATATCACACGTTCGGGACAGATCTCTGAAATTTAACTTTTTAAAATGACTTTATCCCCCGAATAGCATTTAAAACATTCGAAATATGATGAAAAATGAAATAGAGCAGAACTAACGAAAAATCGTGTTTTTGAGAGGGTCGTTGCAATTCTCTTTGGAGAATCGAAGTCATTACGCAGTCCTGCCGTAACGCCTGTTCCATAAAACAAAATTTTAAAACATGAACACGGTTATGATGAATCATAGCATCACTTCGTACAAAAATTAACCTCGCAGGCCGGAAACAAATCCAATACATTTCGAAGTGTGTTTGTACTTTTTAAATCCTGGATGTTCTTTGTTTAAAAATTTCTTTTTTAATCGGTTGCATGCCATCTCAAAAATTTCAAGTGAATAAGAATTTCAACAATTCATGCGACTCTTAATACAAAAATAGTAATATTATATTACCCTTAATAAATTACTTCGTCCATTCGCTGTTCAGTGTGTTCGCGTTCGTTACTTGAATTTAGCAGGAAATTGATTCTGCTTATTGCCGAATGTAGGCAAGTAGGTGTAAGAAAAAGGAATTCAGATTATTAAAAATAGTTTATGTATACCTGGAAACACAGCTCCAGACATTTTTAAATTTCTTTTTAATCGTAGTAGAACAATGATTAAATTTAGCTACGAAATTTGAATCGAGAATCATCTTCAAAATGAGACGGCTATAGACACGTGCGAAATGAAAACGAGAAGTCCACGTATTCATGAATTTTGTCCGTATAGATAAGTCTAGCTTGATAAGTCTAGCTTGAAAATAAACGCCTTTCACTTCCGTACAAACGAGGCAATGAGCCCCTCGAAAGCAGAGCTCTTTTGAGAACGACCTAAAAGAATTTCATTCGCGGCGAGTGATAGCGTCGTCAATGAGTGCAATATTCGCGAACATCAGAAACGTCGCTTCAATTGAAATACCTCGATTTATTGCGAATGGAGACAAAGCTTTGTAACTAACCCCCTTAATGCTTTGCGCCCGCGAATAAAAATTCGAGTAGCCTGGAAGCCTTTGGAAAGGCTTAATGGGGGAAAAGCAAGGAACGAAAGCTGCATCTTTCGGAATATTAATACCCAGAATCCGAAGAGATGTTCATAAATGAGAAGAAAAATTACCAGTGAAATACAAACATGAAAAATCTTCAAGCCCGCCCTCAGCTCCAGCACGCAAATGGGCAATCGATATTGTTCGCCTTGAGGACTGATGCAAAGGCTTCCCTCCTGACATCTCTGACAGAATGGACATCATTAGTCAAGCTCAAGTGTGAGCTTTTGATAACGGATGCAATATTAGCAGAGAGTTTGTCAAATTTCATAAAATATAATGATACTATACATTAACACACGAAGTTGATGAAGGAATAAACCACTGTATTACCAGCAATGTGAAACCAAAAGAATTAATGAGTATGGCATAAAACATGAGAATGGAACCAAGAGACATGCTAAGCGCCATACAAAGAGCGATTCAAGGCCATAATCAAGTAATCGTTTCGTGTCACCTTGCACAATACATACACACTACAGAGGGTAAACTATGACGCACTAATTCGAGCAAACATAATAACTTGATGGAGGGCGATGAAGAAATATATTTATTATACGTTGTACCAAGTGGCAATATGAACGCACTTCTGCTCTTCATAACATGAGAGCTCGCACGTTGAATTTAGCAGCAAGAGCTATATTGAAATGAATTGAACTTTGCCCGCAAATGAATTATTCAGTTAATACCATAAATCCAAGCGGTCATTTCCCGCGTAGAATTTATCAATTCTAGGACCTGAGTAAACAAAATATTTTAATTTTTTTACCCCTGAATATTTTTTAATCGACACCGCATTTAAAATGAACAATGACCCATGAAAATGGTACGTAAATTTTTCCTACGTTTTAACGCAATTTCATTCGATGTAATCTGTCATTAAAGTGTGTGAGTAAATACTGTTGAAAAATAAAAATAGCAAAACCTTGGAATTTAATTTCTACTGGTGTTTTATGCCGATTTTTGTAGTACAATATCGGCCTCAAAAATTCAACTTTAAGGTAAATCATACATATATGCACTGAAGATATCTTTACATTCGGAACGTATGTCCTTAAATACTTTTAGGGGCAATCGAATTGCGTCTCATAATTCTTGACATAGTATTCCATCCTTAACACGTGACTGTTGTTAGAGACTGCAGGTCAGTCAGCAGCATCATGAAATTCCCCTCAGTGACCACCGGTGGGTTCCTTCGCGAAATTTCAGATTTTGGGACACAATTAACACTGCGTTCAAACCAGTTGCACTGGAAGGATTTAGAGCGAACTCGAATCGCGAGCAGTTTCTCGAGGTCTTGTAGATTCTTTGCTCAACAGACTACTGGGAATAAACTAACATGAAGCCTTGTAAAATCCTTTCCAAGTGATGCTATAAATTGTCGAGTGATAGAGTTACAGAACCGTCTCTTTTACATATTCTTAAAGTGAGTAAAATGACACAGCTGAGGGGTTCAGACTGAGCAAACACACGATGTCGTAGTCCCGAGACGGCTGCAGCGGCTATGATACCGAGATCACACGCAGTCGCTGCCCTCGCTGGAGTGCCATAGACACAAGAAGCCGGAACCGGAGCGGATTTGAAAGGCATTAAGCACGCTCGAGCCGTAGACCATCAGCAACACCACAAAATGAGACAGTGGAGATTTCAACCCGCGAATCAGATGCTCGAGTCAGCACAGCAGCGACCTACAGAAACCAAAATCTTCATCACACAGCTCGTGAAGCCTCAGTAATTTATGACTGCCATGAGTGAAGATTTAGTTCATCTTCAGATTAGACCAGATAGTTCAAGCCCCCCTAACTACAACAAAGATGTTTCAAAGAGAGGAAGAAGGGAGGCACCATATAAATTGGAGTTGAAGGAACAGGGAATCTATGTACAAGGTGTATTCCCACACCAGATGCCCTGCGCATAGAAACAGTAAGTTAAGAAATGAGCTTATGAAGCGAGATTAAAGTTGAAGATGAAAGTAACTGATGCTGAAAAATAAACCAGCTAGCTGTGAGCCGAAAAAAATGGTCTGTTATGAACCTAAAAACTTATTCGATTTAAACAAAAAGAAGGCCTGCTTAACCCTATACTTAGGACCTCTTCTTTTCCTCCTCGGAGCGCTGATTCCCATTGATACAATAGCTGTATCCCCTGAAGGGAGATTTAGTATGCAACAAAATGAATGGTGTGTATTTATAATGCGCAAACAAGTGCCCTAACAAGTTCAAACACTGTTTGAAAATTGGTTGCTTCAAATTTCAGTCAAACTGCGTAACGTATTATAGAACGGAAGATTCAGATCCATCAATGCAGCTTCATGGTTACCAGAACGCGGATAGAAGGATAATTAAAATGAGCCTGCGACCTTTACTGCTACCCTTAACTGCACATTTTGAGGACGAACGTGCTAACGATTCACCGTGATTCGTGTCTGTGCCTATTGTCAAGCAGGTAACACCTGATCAGATGGGTCACGATATTACAGGAGCAGATTTCAGGTATCACGGGACCCAGCAATAACTAAGCTTAGTGATCAGTGATGTCACCTGCTGGTCAACAAAAGTTAGTACACAAGAACTAAGCCTGCACGCAGGTTGTCGCAAAGCGAGCGCTTCACATGTCAACTCATCACGGAGAACATCCATGTGTCATTCAAAATAGATGTATGTATACGCAATGAGCCGAGAAATGCTTAGTAATCAAGTCCCATTGTTGTGCTTTGCAGAGCACATAGTTTGAAATTCATGGCTTGTTTTGTGACAGCAAAGCTCAACGTGATGGCACTTTTCGCTTCCCATATTGAGGGAATACAACAATAACTACACATAATATTTCAAAACAAGAGAAAAAAAGATTGGAAAGAATAATTGTAATCTATGAATATGTCAGGATCATTTCTGATACACAAATAAAATTAACGAGAAATGTAGTTTCTAATTTTCAATCGATCGTTTTTTTCTGTAGTTCAGTTTCTGTGACCCATCATTAATATGCTTAAGGCAAGTAAGAGCTTGAACGCAGCAAAATAATCTAATAGTAAATTAAATACTGATAAGGAAGATGACACAGAAATACTGTCTTTATTTTACTCGGCCACGAAACACGCAAACGATTGCATAAGATAGACCCAATCATTTTGATGAATTTCTATCATGCGTATCGTTTCACTCTAAAAACCGAGTAACGGCGCAATTTTTCAACTGTTGAACTGCAGAGAGTCGTCACCAGGCCTTGAAAACGAGAGCATCGAAAGGTTCTGTAGGAAGTAGGATAGTAAGATCCTCGCTACGAAGTGAGTGAATAGCAACACGTCGTTGTGGATCATTTTTATTCTTACTGTCCCTATTGCATTGATAAGATTACATTAGATTATCAGTTCGTTTACGCTTCCCTAACCACAATAAGGTTATTCCAATGAAAGGGGGGATGAAGGCACTTCTTCGTAAGGAGAAAAGGGAAAGAGGAATCTGCGCATAAGGTGTTTTTCCCACACCACATCCCCTTTCTACGAATAAAAGCAGCAAGTTCGGGGAAATACTTTTGAAATAAAATGAAAGTTGAAGAAAGTAGTAGGCGCTGAAAAGAACAACGGTAGTTAACAGGAAATTGATCGTTCCCAACAAAACGAGAAACCTATTCTATTTTCAACAAAAAACGAGACTTTATTGACTTTCACCTCGGGATCTCACATTTTCCCCTAAGGAGCGCTAAAGACAGTATTTGTTTCTCCTGAAGGGCCTGGATCGCATGATGAACCAGTTCTAGCGTGAGATTTTCAAACTTATTATGTGGAGTAAACAACACTTTGCGCCATATATAATTGATAACTGATGATAGATTTTAACAAACAGCTTTTTTTATCTGTAAATACATTCAGACAAAGTAGCTCGTAGAGGTTAGAACATTCTGGTATTACTTAAAAATCGATACTTACAGTAAAAATATTCAATTCCCTCTGTCGCGAGTTTGTGCTCTGAAAATCTTTTCTCTCTTTCAATTATGCAAACACCACGAACTAGGAATGAATATAATTAAATTTCATTTAAGCTATTCTTCCAAAATTATGCCATGCCGGTTTCAATGTTCCTGTCTCTAGCAGTTGCAGTAAATGGTTCGGAAAAGCTAGAGGGCGCCTTCAATTCGACTTTGATTCGAGAGAAGCTCTACCGGCTATCGTGGTCAAGCCTCCGTTGAGACTCGTTGAAAGAAGGTATCATTAAAAATCGATTGAGTCCCTCAGTATGGTGGAACCAGGATTGGCAGCGAAGGACTCTTGTACGACTTCACAAGCCCAATTTCTGGCTGCTCAGCTCCCCAGATTGCGATCAATTGGATTATCATCTGCAAGGTACAGAGGAGGTAGACAACATGCATCACATGCGTCGTCAGAGACCTGCTATTGCACAGAAAAAAGGTTGTTTTCAGAAGTCTTATCGAAGTCTTCTGAAAACACTGCATGCAGCAGATTCAGCCCACCTTTGAGTGTTGGTAGAGCATACAAGGAACTATAGTGAGTTGAACTCGCCATGCAGGCTCACAAAATATAAATACGCACGCTCTAGATGTTTCGATATTTTCACTAACAGTAGGTATATATTTTCCGACTGAAGTACAATAATTGTTTCATTTCAACACAAATGGAGCTTTCCTTTAATTCATGACATCGAAACGTAAGGGACAAATGAGCTAAAGGTGCTATAGTGTTAAGCGACGCTAAAGCTCCAATAACTTGACGGTTTTGAGGGTGACCATGCAATCGCTAAACCTAAAGGAAAAACTTTATGTGCAAAAATACTAAATGGCCTATACTTCTGTAGCTTATTTACAACAAAGGTGTTCCCCAAAGAAGAAGGATGAAGGCACCATTTGTGTAGCATTAAGGAAATAGAGAATCCATGCTCAAAGCACGCCCTCACATCCTGCGTAAAAAGCAGCAGGATTGATAGATCATAAAAACAAGTAAAAAGTTGATGAAGAAAGTATAATGGGCTGAAAAAAGACAGTTGCGACCAGAAAAAAGATGATCTATGATAAAACAGAAAAATTCTGTGATACTCGTTTCAACAAAAAGAAGGCCTACCATACTTTTACCATGGAACTTCACATTGTCTCCCCGGGAGAGCTTATTTCTATGTATTCAAAAATTGTATCCCCCTACAGGTATATACCATCCACTTTGGTATGTTTCTTAATCTTTGGATGAAAGTAGCCTTGAACCCTTTGGAAAATATTTTTTTGTGAAACGAACAGCATTGTCGTATTAGCACTACACAGCTTGATTCGTGTTGAAATTTTTCGTACGATGGCAAAATAGCTCGCAGAACGTAGTTGCCGCGAGCGAGCGAGTAATTGATGTGATGAGCAGGTCTTCATGGCACCGCATGTGCATCAATCAGTGCTGCGAGAGAAGCCCTGGAATGGAAGGAGAACTGCACAAGGCAATGTGAGGTATTCTCTTTGTTGAATATATGTAAAGAAAATTTTTGGAACCACAGCGACATAGTTTTTAGCTACCGATTCAATCACGGAAACGGTTTTTGTCTCAACAAAATTTTAAGGCTTTTTTTCAATAAGCAACTGCAATCTTTTGAATGCTGGCCTTCTCTCTCCGTGTTGATCTAAAATGAGCGAAGCCGGGCAACCGAATCAGTGCACGGCTGAGTTCTCAATGCTAAGGAAAATATATAATGTATACTCTGCAGCATTAGCAAATTGATTTAAAACAACGCTAAAAGATAATTATGACAAACTGAAATCAATGGAAAGAATATTTCAGCCCGAAGTATCACTTCCGTACAGCCTGCTACACGAGAGTGAATCGGTTTAACAACCGTGCTTCAAGACATTTTCCTGCAGTTAACATTTTGTGCAAGCATATTTCAGCGAAAAAAAATTGAACTACAAACTCAGAATATTTATATAAGGCCGTCCAATACGACTGGTCATCATCAGGCCCATGAGCACAAAGGCTGCAAGTAAAATAAAGTCTCGGAGGAACTCGCCGAGGTTATGACGATCGATTCAGTACTCACTCGAAAGAAAGAAAGAAAAAACTTTATTTCCAATAGAGATTGTACAATATTAAAATCATTGGTTTTTAAATATCTTAAAATTAATACACTTAGATGATACACACACACGAGTATTGAAAAAACTCGTGTCACTAGTCGAAAAGATATGATTGAGGGCAATGTACTCCTAATCTTGCTTAATCTACATTTGACAATACATGTAATGATAATTATAAGAGATAACGCAAATTCATGGACGATGCATTTTCATTGTGGGGTGAAAACACTTTTGACAGTTTACATGTACATGACATAAAACTTCGCAATTATTGATGCCAGGAAATAATATATGAATCGCTTGTTTCGGCAAATGTTCAAAAGTGTCATTTTAAGGAAGCATGAAAAAAATATATAAATACAAATCCATATACATATATATACGCACATATATATATATATATACTTACATACACACACACATACAGATATATATATATATATATGTACGCATAAGCATGAGGACCAAGAAGATTATAAGTTTTGAATTTCTAATTCAACAATTTTAACATAACGGTCGTTAGTTAATAAGTATTTTATTCAAACATAAATGGATGATCGCACAACAAATGTATAAGTTGTACATGAATGCTTTACAATAATAAAGAGATGACGAGTTAGGTAATGTTACAAGTTGAGAGTGAACAGAAAATGACCATTATCTCTAGTAAAATGCTAGTTGTCAGTCTAGTACACACATATGTGCACACATACATGTGAATATAAACACATATATGTACACATAAGCATGAGGACCAAGAAGATTATAAGTTTTGTATTTCTGATTCAACAATTTTAACATACCGGTCATTAGTTAATAAGCATTTTATTTAAATATAATGGATGATCGCAGAACAAATGTATAGTTTGTACATGAATGCTTTACGATAATAAAGAGATGACGAGTTAGGTAATGTTACAAGTTGAGAGTGAACAGAAAATGACCATTATCTCTAGTAAAATGCTAGTTGTCAGTCTAGTACACACATATGTGCACACATACATGTGAATATATACACATATATGTACACATAAGCATGAGGACCAAGAAGATTATAAGTTTTGTATTTCTGATTCAACAATTTTAACATACCGGTCATTAGTTAATAAGCATTTTATTTAAATATAATGGATGATCGCAGAACAAATGTATAGTTTGTACATGAATGCTTTACAATAATAAAGAGATGACGAGTTAGGTAATGTTACAAGTTGAGAGTGCACAGAAAAAAGACCATTTTCTCTAGTAAAATGCTAGTTGTCAGTTTAGTACACACATATGTGCACGTATACATGTAGATATATATACATACGCATGCACAGACATACCCACGCACATACTTACACCAAACTCGTTAGCATACACAAATGCATTTCTATGCATCGAGGCAATACATACGCATTCTACAGAGTGTCATACGCATAGCGTGCACACGTACACATATATACAAGTAAGCATGTGCGCAAATATCAGCATAAACTAGCCATTATAAACCAGAATTCCAATCGAGGGGAACAGAAAAAATATCTTTTATTATAGCATGAATTTTATAAAATTTAGTACTAAAAATAGTGGCACAAGACAGTCTACTTAAGTCAGAAACATGAAATCGATTGTGGGACGTGGATAAGAAAGAAAACATTAATGTCCTATAAAGGTTTCATATTAGAAAACAAATCACATTATCTTTGAAATATGGCGCAAATTGTCGGCAATTCATGAACAAACATAGGTATCACATTATTATAAGCATATAACTATAAGCAGAATCAGCATATTACTGCAGTATAAATGGATGATCACACAACGAATTTATTTTTAATTTTTTTTACATGGATGCTTTACAATTTCAAATTAGAAAAAAAACACATTATCTTTGTAATATGGTGCAGAATGTCTGCAATTGATAAACACACCCACACACATAGGTACCATGTTTGCAAATGACAACGTATAGGCGATCAAATCATAATACCTACGCATACTTCCAAACTGTTGTGTGATGTCTTGAATTACACTGAACAACAAATTTCAAAAATTTTTTTTTACTGGAGATGTGTAAATTGATATAGACTAATTAATCGAGCTAATCGAGCAGATAAAGTCCGTCCAATGTACGATTTAAGAGTTGGGATTTTTTTCAAAGAAGCTAGTAAGCGTTGCAGAGACGAGCCAAATGAAAAGACGATAAGAAAACTGTTCCCAATCAGGAGGAGAGTCAGAGTTGATTGCTGAAACTGGTAATCGGAATAAAGCCATTGCTGAGCTACAGCCAACTGGCTACAAATCAGTGAGTTTTGCAAAGAAATATGAAAGACCAGCGGAGAGATTCGATAGCTTTGTTTACTTTCGATTTGTCACAAACTAGCGAAAAGTACGGTCCAAGCTAAAGATCTCAACATCAATGTAGCTAAAAAGCTTTTCTAACAACATATTTGATCCCTCTCAATAATTTGAGAAATAATTTTAAACAATTTGAATAATATCTTTACCACAAGCGATACAGCAGTGGTTTGTTTCGTTTAGGGTAATGGACACATTTGAGTATAGTTTCTTGCGGGCCCTAATAAGTTCAACGACTCCTTGGGCATATCATTAATGCTTTTCTAATGTGAACAATAACATTTGACTTAGTTCACTTAACCTGATTCGATTGATTATTGAATTGGTTCACTCAAGGTTCGATTCTTAATTTTACAACAATACAGATGTGAATAGTATATTCTAGATAAGACTTGAGAACTAAGATCTTCATCATTAATCATGGGAAATTTCTCTAGCATCATGATGAGTCGTATAGCAAATAATATTTGACTTGATTTCCAAATGTGGTTGATCTTCTGATAGAAAGAGAGATTTAGGATTCGTTTTAAAAGCATTGTAAGAACTTTTTTCACGAATCTCAGCAGGGATTGCATTCCAAGTCTTCATTCCAAAGACGAGGGTAACGGGTTGTGACCGAGGTTTTGAATAATAGCGACGTATGAAGTTACTTCTATTCAGGGTTAAATGGTCATGATGGCCAGTTTGTGCTGTTAATAATTGTTTGAGGTCCTTGTCACAATCATGAGTAAATTTTTCATACGTTAAATTACTTCTAGAGAGCTTGTACAGATCCATGCAGAAGCTCAAGTATTTTCAATGTTCTGAATGAAACATTTGTGTGTGCATTATATTCTAATTTTCTTACCGCTGTAATGGCTCTTTTTTTGCGACATAAAGAGCAAATTGATTTTATTTTTTTCAGCTCCGTACCCCATGCTTCTATACCGTATGGAAAATCTGGTGAAATGAGCATTCGATTAAGTATTTTCAAAGCTTCATCAGGTAATACATTTTTCATCCTGTTGAGGATTCCAACGGATTTTCAAAATTTAATACTGATACGATCAATATGCTCTTTGAAGGTCAAATGTTTATCTATTACGATTCTCAGGAATTTACAGAAGTTGGTTTCTTCAATTTCATCATCACCAATTTTAATAAAGGGAAGAGATACATTTCACTTGTATGAGAGTATAATAAATTTTGCTTTAGCCATATTAAGGCATATTTATTTGGCTTTAAGACACAGTGAAACCTTACGCAGCTCGTAATTCGTGCTTTCGTGAACTAAAATGTGATTTTCATTTGTTAGAGCCTTAGAAAACGTGCTGTTATCGGAAAAAAGGGTGAATTTGATAAATGACGTAGATTTAACTATATCGTTGATAAAGACCAAAAAGAGGATATTTCCAAGGTCTGACCCTCGGGAAACTCCATGACTAATTATCAGTAGTTCCGATTGTGCATCGCCAATGGCAACGTATTGCTTCCAATTTGTTAGGTTTGATTTGAATCAATCATGAGCTACTCCTCTTATCCCATAACAGCGGAGTTTTGACAGCAAAATATTATGGTTCACGCAATCGAATTCTTTTCGAAAGCTAAGAAACACGTTGAGAACAAGTTTTCCTTCATCTGTAGTGGAATAAAAGTAATGTAAATAATTTAATGCAGCCTTTAGGTGTGGATTTTTTAGAACGAAAACTATTATCTATGGTAGAGAAATTCTTTTTGTTTCAGATAAGAATGCACTTTTTGTACAGAAATTTATAGAACATTTTGCTAATAATTGTCAGTGCGGAGATAGGTCTATAAAAATGGTTTTCGCAAGTTCTATCGTCACTTTTATAAATAAGGTTACTCTGGCAATTTTGAGAAAATCCGAAAAAATCCCTAGGGAAAGCGACTCGTAGATAACATTGGATATGCTATTATATCAGCTATGACTCTTAAGTGCTTTAGTTGAGAATGTTTCTTATCCCATCGACTTCTTTTTCAAGCTGGACTTGCACGCAATTACATCGGACGAGTTGGTAGGCGTAAAGAACAAAGAGTTCTATTCACGGACATCATTCATGTATTCCTCGTGATCAGTAGGTTTACTAGAAAGACCATCAGCAATATTTTTCCTACGTTTACAAAAAAATTGTTACACATATTGGAAATATCTTTCTTCTCGTGATATTTTACGTTATCTTGAACAATGGGCTCAATAATATTGTTTTAGGAACACTGTTATTCGGTTTACAGCAAGAATTTGGCAGGCGCCAGGGTTTTTAATATCGGTGTAAAATTGAGTTAATTTGAGCGTAAAGTAGTTTTTTCGGTGTCCTCATTTGGTTCGTCATATAATTCCTGAATCTGTTGTACATCTCCCTAGGTATTTGCTCTTCGTAGAGTAAAGCTAGGTGCGCTTGACATTTTTATATTGATAACGATATCTTCAGTAATTCGGGCCTTTTTTCAGTTTTGGAGTAATGGTTCAAGTGATGTTCGGACGACATAGATTGTATGCAGCGTTAAAATTTCAGTTAAGATTAGTAATGCTTCCTCCATGTTCATTGCATTATTGTTGTGTTGAGAGATGTCCAATCGTGGCCTTAAACTCTTCAACAGCGCGCATTGATCTCTAGTTAAATTAATTTACGCTACGATTTGAGTAAGTTTCAGCCTGTGGCTTGGTGTAAGTAATCCAGACATTTTTCCTAATGTGAAACATAGGGAAATAATCAAATAAATCGGAAGTTATTATTCCTGCAAAAAAATCAGTTGGATCTATCATGAAGATACCGAGCAGAGTAGTAGATTCTGATGAGACACGCGTAAACTTCGTGATGGTTGGAGGCAAAAGTTTAGACAAAGACGCTTAAGAAATTTGTTCGCAGCTTTCATGTTTCAAATGATCATAATTGAAGTAACCGCAAATTATTACAATATAGTAAAAAGACTTGTTAAATTGCAACACGATATTATGGAGTTGTTGATTCAGAAAAGATACAGGACAGGCTGTTTGAGGCCTATATACAGTTAAAAGCTTAATCCCTTAACCATTTTTCCTAAGTTCTATCAATAAAGTTTCGCTGTGGTCACGATTCACAGTTGCACTTGCAATGATTCTCAAATCTATGTGTCTAGAGATGTACGTTCTGACGTCTCCGCCACGTTTATTATAACGTAGTGAATGGTGACTATAATAGTTCTGCATTTGAATCAGATCTTCAGTCGAGTCATCTAGCAAACTTTCGGTGAAGCTACGAACGTCAAAATTACAATTCAGCTCAGTGATAGTATGGGCTATTTCATTTATTTTTGAATAGAGTGACCTACATTTCGGTCACACAATAGCAAAAAATCCTTGCAACTTCTTCTCATCGATTCGAATTTTTAAGTATTAATACAATCACAGTCTCTAGCTTCATTTAGGTTTGGATACAATATATTTAAATGATTGAGATCTGGGTCAATATCATATATATCAGCATGATCAACCATTAAAAAACTAACAACAGTAGGTAATATAGAATGTAGAAAAAAATTAAAATAAAAAATATTGCAAAGTAAAGATAAAAAATTGAGACGCTAATTAGAAAAAGCTCAAAAAGTGAAATAAATCACGCAGAGATGATGAGCCTTCAATCTAGTGCAATTTCATAAAGAGTACACGCACTCAGTCCATGAGCAAGTACATGAGAATACATAACTTGACAATAGTGTAGTTACAAAAATTCGCATGCACCAAGTAGTACCCGCATATTATACATAAAGTGCAACAAGAGACCAAATGGATTGAAATCGAAGTGACAGTGACATTAAATCTAACATAAAGCCTTTGAATCCTTAAATTTGATGGATTCAGTAATATAGGTTAAGCACAAATAAGAACCTAAGCTGCAAATTTATAAAGAGCGTTCATAAATGAATAAATAAATAAAAAATAAGTTTTTAAAATAAAGTGAGTAAAGATCGAAGTGAAATTTTAACGTAAATGACTTGGAAATGCAGAAAAGCGATACTAGTGCAAAGAAATAAAAATGTTGATGGAAAGAAAACTACACCAAGAACAGAAGCTACTCTAAAAATAACACTAGGAAAGCTCTGTTAATTTGTACTGCTAGCTACTGCAGGCAAGTAGAGAAAGAGTAAGCATTTTAAAAGAACGGTAAGACTGAGGAAGCATCGTAAAGCGAAAGGCACAACATCGGTATGAGAGGTCCGCGGTCATTTCAATTATCTCAAAACCTAATTATTTCAAATATTTGCATAGAAAAACATTTTTAACGGACAAAAATCAATTCAACAAATTAAATTCCAACAAAAATTTCGAACTATTTGAATTTTGCTATCGATTTTAATATTTCTTAAGAATTATTTTCGAAGCGATTGTACAAATGAAGAATGTAAATGTAAATAACTAGCCAATGTCCAGCACGGATATTAAAATTTGTACTATCAGCATTTTAAATTCCGTTATTGCACACCAAAAATGTGCACAAGCTGCATCCATTCAAACTCAAAATTAAACCTACACCTCCAAATTAACCACGAGACGCCGCCAATATTTCCAAATGGCGAACTCACTCTCCCAAGCCAGCTCCCTTTATCGGCCTATTCTCATGAAACAATGCGTTACGAAGCAAATAATAGTGCGGGACCATCAGTTTAATTAATGTAATTTCCCCAAAATGTGCATGAGCTTTATTAGATTTTGTGGTGAAACAATTCAAAACCTTCTGTTTGAATGGTCGTTTTTCTGCCCTGGCCTAGGTCACAAGTTGTACAAGTTTCCTGAAACTTTTTCACGACGTCCGTGTCACCACGAACATGAGCTTTTTGTTGCTGCACGAATTGCTCTCATAGTTTTTATGAAGGGATACAATTGTGCTTCTATCAATAACCATTGAGAAATTTAGTTTATGGTAATTTTTTGCTCAGTAGTGTAAAATGGATAGATTAGGTAAAAAACGAAGTAAAAACTGATGACATGGCTTAAAAATAAACCTATTTATTATTATCTCAAATTCGAGTGTCCATAATTATAACGAATCCTGTAAAACTGGTAAAAATGCACCAGCTCGGACCCTTTTTTCGGACCCTTTCAATATCACCTAATGCCTAGGTTATTTTCAGCCCATTTCAATATCACCTAATGCCTTGCAATACCACCTAATACCTAAGCAGCAGACTTTGAGACTTTAAACGATAAACACATCGGTTTGATCATAGTTCGGCCACGGAGGTATTTTCACCAGACGGCAGCTCTCAGGTGCTAATATAGTAAACAGAGAAGGCGGGCAGAACAAGTTAGAGGGAAACTTCCACACGCTGAGCCTGCTCTTCACTCACCTTCTTGTTCTTTAACCATTCGGAAAGCATTTGAACAACACGAAGCTGAAAAAACATTTCAACAACTCGATTATAATAATGTAGCGATCAATTGTGATGAAGTTTTCTTAACCCCGAGATTTGTCACGCAGTTGCAGCCTACTTTCAGTTCAGTGGAGCTAAGCAATGGAGTGGATGTCACACACCCAAATCACACCAGCTAAGCTCAAAACTCAGCATAGTTCTGTGAAACAAATATGTATGCTCTCCACAGTTTGGCGCGTAAAAATAGTAATTATTTGTTCTTTTCTAATAACGTTGACACTAGATTGAAATTTCCCAATGAAAAAAATCTACGCGTTGTATAGATGTCTTTTGGAAGAAATTTGTTAATCTCTCCACGAGCGCCGGCGAAAAAAAATGAAAGTGATAGCTAATCAAATTTTATAGAAATGCATTCATGATTCCGCTACGAGTCATTCCAAATTTCAAAACGAAGCATCAAGGAACCAGAAATTCATATGACGTCCAGCATGGCTAAATCGTCTTGATTTTCGTACCGGAAGCGTACATGACTCTTGAGAGTGAAATCCCCAAAACATGCCCTTTAGGCACAGAACGTCCTGCATCAAGGTTCATCCTCACTGTCTCACATTATTTGTGCGAGTATACAACAATCAGGGGAGCATCATACCGTACTCCTAAAATTCTCAACATAGAGAATACTTGGAACAAATAAATTTATAGAATTGGTAACAAAAAATTGAAATAAATTTGTAACTATACGTTCTTATGCCTCGAAAGTAAGATCGCTTTGCGAGGGGAATCTTATAAGAAGTCCCAAGGCAAAACATTGGTTTTTGGAGACCCAATTGCAGTACATAACCGATTTTAGCACTGGGTTGTATTTTACGGAGTTGACTTGTCCAGCAGCCCTGAGACAGCTCGGGGCTGGCAGTGGTTCTATATCTTTTCTCAAAATAATGTTTCATTTTGATAACCAGTTATTTCTTTCCACTGTAAAAATGTGTGAATGGTTATAGTTTGAATAAGATAGCCACCTTTAAAGGCAGGGTTATTTAAAGTATTTAGCTATAGAAACATTTCCTCTCAAGGCCGAGTCCCTGCTGTGAAAGGCGCCGATCCCTGCCCCACTACAGGGCACCTTGTCTCAATTCTTTCTCAATCTCCAAGCTACCATTGAGCATCTGTATTTCTAAGTAATATTAACCTAATATTTTAATTTTACATTACCATTACTACCACAGTTTTAAATTATCTCCTCACACACACACACACACACACACACACACACACACTGGAGGATAAAACCTTCAAGTGCGTTGCTGAACCATTAACGTGAAACTTATTTAAGTCAGCTCAAAAGAGCTTACTACTATGATTGTTTACATGAATCGAAGTTTGACAATTTGCAAAGTCTAACTATATGTATATAAAACGATATTAGAGGTTTCTTTCGTGAGATTCATTGTTCATAACATGTGTTCAGTTACAGCTAGTCAAATGGAGCAGGCCTAAAAACCTATACAAAACTTGGACGTTTCGACCTCAAGGCTCATCTTCAGTATCTGAAACAATATGAAATCGCACATGACAATATTCGCTAAAAGAAGAAAAATCTAATAAAACACTTATCACACCATATGTACCGGGCAGCAGGACATTGTGTCACTGTTAAAACAAGTATTTCTTTGATCACATAGAGGAATTCTATAATACAGAGATCGGTTTGCCTAACGCTAGTTGCAGTCATCTAAAAATCGTCTAATCAAAGAGGAAAGTAGCATTTCTCTATGAGAGAGCACACATCAGATTGTAAAGAAGAGACAAGAAGATGATTAGTACGAAATCTCCTCTCAGGAGGCGCTTTGCCTCGAGAGTACGAATAGCTCGCTTTGAGCATATAATGTGCTCCCACGCACATGAGCAACAAATTTATTCAAATTAGACTTTGGAAGCTTATCATAATAATCAAAGTAGGAATGGATTCTGTAGTTCTTGACTAGAGTGAGCTGAAAGTTTTTGGGCACAAAATTTTTGGACAGCAGCGAAGAACATCATTCTTCAACTTTTGCTATTGGTAGCCAAAATAGCGAAGAGAAAAATTATTCTTTAAACACTAATCGCAAATGGACAATAGAAAAATATAAGGTACAGAAATATATTTGTTGATGTACCTAGAAACTAAAATATGATGCCATTTATGTAAGAAAATTTGGGTAAAAACTCAATATCTCAGGGAAAGTAAACTACGCAAGGAATAAATTGTAAGGCTAGCCAATAAAGATTTGATTCTATTTATTTTGAAGAGAAAGCAACAAAAACCAAAAAAACTTATACCCAACTCAGTAAAAGTTCGCTTAGAATAAATAAAACATTACTTACCATTTTATTGAGTAATCATGATATCAAGAAAAGGAATGCGATTATTTCAACTTTTATGTTGAACTGTACATTGAGAGATTAGCATTCAAATATCTAAAGGAAAGACTAGAGTGAGAGCCACAATATAGTTTATTCATGCAATATTCTTTTAATGAAGTATTTATTTTCAATATGTAGCTTAGCGGCTGCCTTACCATCATTTGCGTCATCTCTTCCGTCGCACCTGACTGGAGGGCTTCTTTTTGTAATTAAGATAGGACTCTTGTATGTACAGAGTGACCGGCACTTTGCTGGACGAACTTCAACCTAAGGTTGGGGTCGTTGAAATGAACGCTTCCTACTCAATAACCGTGTAGGAAGCGGTAAATAAAGCGGTCAATAACATGCTTCGGTAAAATTTAACAAAGACTTGAAATTTGAAACGAATTGTAGAAAAACTCGTATTTTAAAAGGGGCAGTGAAATGAAATCTATGAGCATTTTTATTATGAATACAAAAAGCAGAATGACAGCCTTAATTATTATGACCTGAACAAACAGAGTTTTGAATTAGGTAAGGTACTTGTAAAAGACGTTCAACATGACGCCCATCTGTTGCGATACAGGCGTTCAAACGCAAGCGCAATGATTGCTTCCGTAGAATTACCACTTGCTGCACCGTAAGCTGGGTGCGTACCTGCTAATTCAGCATGGTATTATTATTATTATATAAGAAAGCTTTAGCGTCCCTTAACCACGACAAAGATGTTCCAAGAGAGGAAAGAGGAAGGCACCAATTAGTATGGAGTTGAGGGAACGCGGAATCTATGCACGAGGTGCACAGAAACAGTAAGCTAGGAAAGAAGTTCATAAAACAAGAAAAAAGTTGAAGAAGAAAGTAGTAGGGGCTGAAAAACAGGACAGCAGTGAACCGAAAAAAGATGGTCCGTAACAAAACAAAAACCTATTTTATTACAACAAAAAGGAAGCCTACCTAACCTTTAGCTCAGATTCAGCATGGTATGCTTTTTCCATTGTTATTTATGCTCGTGCACCAAAAGAAGTGTTTAATGTAAACAAATTAATTTTATTCTTTGATGTAATGGAACATTCTGAAAATCGGATGATTCCAAGTCCTTGTAACTCATTAACAAAGCATTTTCGAACACACGGTTATTGAGAAAAAGTGTTTACTTAAACGGTCCCAAGCACACGTTAAAGTTGGTTGAAAAAAATGCCGGTCACCATATTAATTTAAAACTCAAACTTACTGAACTTCATTCGTATGTATGTTACACTATGTGCTAGTGAACTAGCCTGGGAAACTTCGATTTCTAACGCGATGATTACATGCACATTTTTTTGAAGCGATTGACACGAGGAGGGGATCAGTCCGCTTTAAGAAATTAACTTTTCAATTTATAACGCCCAGGTGTTCGTAACCTGAAACACTTCGAAACACAGGGAGGAATAACGAAGCATTATTGCCGTTTTGATGTGTTGAGAAGTGACAGTGAAACTAAAACGAAAAATTCGGTGTGTTACAAAAGTATTCGACACATTGAAACATCAAAAGAGCACATCAATTTTATTGAAACAAACTCATAATATATAAATAAATAATATCTATCGAAACACATGCAAGCTAAAACTATAAGACATTGCCTGGAACAAACTTCTAGCCAAAAACTAAAATACGCCTCGTGCAAAAGCATTAAACGTACATACAAATATTGTGATACAGGTAGCATTTTACTTGAATTTCGTTATCATATTGATATGATCGTTTAAGCCAGCCAGAACACTGCCCGCTTCTATGTTGACTCAACTGGGCAGCTGGCAATAATTACAGACTTCCTCTAGGGCTTATACTTTTTGAAATTGGCTAAAACAAAGAAGTTATTGAATGAAACAAGAAGTAAGATCAAAAAGCTTTCCAAAGATTGTAAAAGGTATAAAAAATTGTTCAAGCTTCAACATTTTCGGTGAGTGCAGTTTCTGCTTTGTATGAAAGCGGAAAATATTAAATACTGGTGAAAATATTTGAAGAAGTGATCGTCCCCTTAAATTAACCGAGGCGACAAAGGTAATTTAATGTGGCGACAATGTGAAGGAATAACTATTCTAGACTTGCAAAGAAATTCAGAATAATCTGAAAAATGGCAGAGTTCAAGTCAAGAGATCATTGATACGTAGAGTCTGAATTTATAAAGACAAAGAAAGACTCCATTATTGAAAAGAAAACGCGGGAAAGATCGGCTTCATTTTTATATCAGGTATCAGCTGGAATCAAATATCTAAAGGAAGAAGGTAATTTGTTCCGATGAAACAAAACTTGAGCTTTCCGAATGAAATAAGGGACCCACGTGTGGAGGGAAAAGGGGACCGAACATAAGCCTGTAAACACCATTCCTGTGCACCACCAAATATGGAGGCGGGAATTTGAAGACTTGGGATTGTTTTTCTCACAAAGGAGCTGGATTTGTGAAATAATTGACAGAAGAATGAATGTTGGAAAATATAGGGCAATTTCACGAACCCATATTCTGCTCAGTACCACAGCTTTACGACATGGACGTGATTTCGTATTCCGACAAGACAACGTTCCGAGGCGTAAAGCTAAAATAACGGAACGTTGTCTTAATTGTTGGAATACGAAATCGCGTCCATGTCGTAAAGCTGTGGTACTGAGCGGAATATGGGTCCATAACATTTTCCTGTATCTTAATTCCAACGTTCATTGTTTCGTCAATTATTTGTATAAATCCAACTCCTCCTAGAGAGAAATCCGAAGCGGAAAGCTAAAATAAGGGAACGTAATACTTTCGGAAGGGAGCGAAAAGTTATGGTCAAATTTTGAGCTTCGAATAAACAAGCACATTTCATGCCCATTGTCTCGTCCGCTTCCTAATGAGACAATTTCGCAGGATTTAAGACATACCTGTCAGGAATTGACCGTTGGACAGAATACTATATTCTACTGTGAACTGTAGACTAAGCGCAATTAAATTCACTCTGTTGTGCACACAGAAAGTATTCAGAAATATTTCTTAATGATATCGAGTCCGCCTTATGAAACATACCAGGTCGCAACATCAGTAACGCCAAAAATTTCCTCAATCAAATTCCCTCAGGATTGCCTGTGACGGAATGATTTTTGTGGCTTCATTCAGAAAACATGAATTTTGTATGATGCAATAATTAAACTCCTTAACGTGATAGCTAGTACGAGTTTCAAGCAACGATCTAGTACCCTCAGTGAAATTTAAAAACATACGCGCCCATTACTCAACAGAAATGAGCTGTCAAGCTTTAAATGCCGGCGGTGCGAGGGCAGCAACCAAGGCCGCATTGATCTGCGTCCGTTAATTGCAACACAGCTCTCCACAAAGGAAAAAACTATCTCGTCACAAAACTTCCACCGAATGGGCCAAGTAGTTTTATTTGCGCTAACGCATGATAATGTTGACTACATTCTTGAGATGTCGGCAGCATGTCTTGTTGTGATGTCGTGATGGTTTGTGATTGTGATGTCGACAACAGATGCGAAACCAGGCACAGTATCACGGAAGTCAAAAAGTTAGATTCTCAAAGTAATGAGATCTGCATACACCGACGTAAGAGACGTGGCAAATAGCTCATCACGGGCCGGTGTCAGCGGCTCAGCGCATCCTGGTTTGCCAGGTCTGTTCCTGAACGTGGTAACATACCAATGACGTGACACTGGAGATACGAAGATAGTGAAAGTTTTGAATGGAATCCTGAAAAGGAGTAAATACGTTTCACACTGTAATTTCTATTGGACCCGTGTATTGGTATGTGAAGATAGGTACAGTGCTTTTCAGAAAAATTCGAACAATTTCCCTTTATATGCATAAATCCTATTAAGTCAAGGAAAAGTGTCATAATACATTAAAATTTCTACAGCTTATTTCGCGGACCAGGGGTACAAGATTTTTATTTGATTTGACCGCCTCCGGACCTGATGATGGCTTCTGCAGGCTATCGAAAGCTAGACATGGTGCGCATAACTTCTGCCGTTTCCATCGACTCCACAGCTTTTTTGATATTCTTCTCAATGGCTTTTATGCTGTTTAGGGGCTTCGCACATGCTTTGACCCCAATATGCCACCAAATATAGTAATTCAACGGGTTCAGGGAACGCGAGTTGGAATGTCAAAAGTCTTCCTCACCGAACTGCACACCGGTGACCTCTAGAGCACATCCTGTGTGAGCAGGAGGGCAGGAAACATGATATTCTTAAATGAAGCTTTGGTTGTCGCCCAACGAATGATTTCTGTTTCCAAGACGAAGCAGAAGGATTCGGCATTCACTTTTTCGTTGGCGGCGAAGAAATAGAAGAAGACGTCACTCTTAACTTGAAAGCACGCAGAGAGTCGTAACGCTAGCTGTTTTTTCTTTGGTCATTATGACTTGAGCTGCAGTGCACGAAGAGGCAATCCTGCAGTTTAGATTAGTCGTTAGTTTTAGCCTCCCTAACCGAAGCAACAAATACGATCCAAAGAGAGGAAGGAGGAAGGCACCATTTAGTACGGAGTTAAGGAAACGCGGAATCTACGCAGAAAGGGCATAGAAACAGAAAGTTGTGAAAGAAGATTATGAAACAAGGTCAAAGTTGAAGGAGAAAGTAGCAGGCGCTGAAAAACAGGACAGCAGTGAACCGAAAAAAGGTGGCCTTAACATAACCAAAACATTCTATTTCAACAGAAAGAAAGCCTACCTAACTCTCAACTCGAGCCCTCACAGGCAATCTTGCAATCGTTACCTCAGTTACCATACGTCTGTTACGTCTGTTTTCGCCATAACAGTTAAGAGATGCCTCAAAAGTTGTGAGAATTTCTTCAGAGGCAATGTATATGATGACATTGTCGAATTGACCTTGACGCTTCTGAGGCCGGCTAGGAAGCGATGTCTACGAATTGTATTTTCTCTTCGTGTGTTTGGAGGGGGCTTTGTTTTTACCGTTCATCAAAAAGCTTACAGATAGTATAAACAAAGGAAGTTGGATACTGTATTCAACTTCCTTGGTACAAACAGTTACTGTCTGCGTGGGATACTGGAGGATTTGTGTAACAGAGGCTGAAGTTCGGCTCGCCCGACGAAGTTTACTGATAGCTGAACGTTTCGATTGCTTCTTTGCATAATGTTCATCCAACGAACTCCAAATGTAAATTGCCAGCTTTAGAGATAAGCGAGCACAACTGACCCCCATAAGTGTTGCCAACTATGATACGGACCAGACTCACGAATGTTTTTAAATTTGTACTGAATTACTTGGAAGAACTTCGAAATTCCTCACTTATATTTTTCAGCACATTGATGATGTGTTTATAAATTTTATTTTGAATCAAATAAAGGAATTACAATCGGCGTTTGTAGCTTTGCATCGTTTGGATGAAAGAATTTGTTGCCAATGCAGTTTTTGAAGCTGAAATGAACCATTTCAAGTATTTTCCTATTTTTTGCTAAACTTCGCCAGAATTTTTTTAGAGATGACGATTTTTAGCAGCCCGGTGTTTAATAGAATCAGTGTGGAAAAGAAGATTATTAGATTATAAGTTAGTTTAAGCCTCCCTAACCGCTTCAAAAATAGAGCGTATCGAAGAGAGGAAGGAGGAAGGCACCATTTAGTATGGAGTTAAGAAAATGAGGAATCTATGCTGAAGGGGCATAAAAACAGTACGATGAGAAAGAAGTTCATGAAATAAGATAAAAGTTGAAGAAGAAAGTGAGAGGTGCTGAAAAACAGGACAGCAGTGAACCGAAAAAAGGTGGTCCTTAACATAACAAAAAAACTTTTATTTCAATAAAGAGAAAGGCCTACCTAACTCTCAGCTCGGGCCCTCACATTTTTCCCCTGGGGTGTGGAAAAGAAACTAAATGAGAAAGCCTAACCTTACGCTATTTCTAAGCTCAAGTGATATAATAAAAATCCGATCCGTTGCGATGAAAATGACTAAAATCTTTTATTTGTTAAAATTGTTTCGTCTGACGAGGCAGGCTAACGTCGAGACCATACGAGCTCAAATGCGATTTTTTCTGTCCTTGCACAAATAATTACAGGAAACAAAAATTTCCCATGGGGTCATTTTACAGAAAATCTATAACTGCGTATCACCTAAGATTTTCCCCGTTCAAGAAGTCCTGTTGTGACGGAAATCAAAGATAGCAGCTAACTAGACATCCCTATTCGGATTCATCACGCATGGCGCGAAACGTCCCACTCGTGAGATGTCACAGTTTTTAGGTATAGAAACCGTTGTTAATGTTCGCCTGAAAATATTTTTTCTCGGTAGTCAGAATTCCTTTCATTGGTAGATTAGATTAGATATTAGATGTTTAAGCCTCCCTAACCGACACAAAGGCATTGAGGGGAAGGAGGAAGGCACCATTTAGTGTGAAGTTAAGGAAACGCGGAATCTATCCACAAATTGCATAGAAACAGTTGAGAAATAAGTCTATGAAACAAGATAAATGTTGAAGAAGAAGGTAGTAATAGCAAAAATCCGATTCTATTTCAACAAAAGGCCTTCGTAACCTTTAGCTCGAGACCTCACTTATTCCTTTTTGGAGCGCTAATTCCCATAGGTACAATAGTTGTGTCTCCCTGAGGGAGAATGTTTTTCAATGCATATAAGTCCAGTGCACTTTTTTCTGCTGATTTCACATGACTTTGAGGGTAATCCACCTGGCATTTTAAGTTTAACTCATAAAAGCTCTCTAATGTTAAAGCTTCGTGTGTACTGGCCCAAGACTTAAATAAGCGTAAAATCTCACGTGGGCAAATACTTATGCCCCTTCAATGTACATATGCATATATTGCGAGTTGAAAGCAGTCCATGGTGTCAACTAAGCTATACATGCTTAAAATTTAAAATCAAACGGGACCAAACGGAGATTTTGTTCGTGCAACAATGTAAGTATCAAGGTGAATAGTTGACGCCTGGGTTCCATATTTGCAGTTAGGTTTTTTTAAAAATAACTCTTCCAGGTTAAAATATATATTGGGCCAAGCTTTCGAACTCACAAGTGGAGTTCGTCATCAGGGCTGAAACATTCACAAGAGCTGGACGTATATGGCTACACACGTACGTATCTATGATACAGTCTTCTAAAGTAATTGTTATTAAGCGGGTTTCGACTTGGTACTGACATCATTCCAAGTACATATGCTGTCATTTAGGAGGTAATAATTCATTTATTATCGGGAAATAACATGGGGGGATATCTTGCCTTCTATTAATTGATGTGGAATTTTACCTAGAGTAGCACGCTTCTATGAATTTTCTTGACATTGTTTTCGACTCTGTTGCTAAAATATTAAAATTTTCGATATTCATTTAGTGACCAGTTTCTTGCTGGTGTTGGAAAACGTTACTTGTAATTTATCGAAGCTGAATTGAACGTGTATGTTCCTCAATGCGCTACTTCGCTGTTCTCCCAGTCTCTCCTATGTATGATGCTGCACATTGGTTGCAGTCAATTTAGTATACAACATTTTTTCTCTCTTCCTTGGACCTTTTATCTTTCAATTTACAAAGTTGATTTTTCAGACTATGAGTGGATTTACTGCAAAGCATAATATCCAATGGTTTGAGAATTTTTGCCACTCTTTCTGTGACTCCTTTAATATAAGGTACTGAAACAAATTTTCTACCATCGCTTGACGTTGCTGGAGGCATGGCTGGCTTTGTGACTAAAGTTGCTGATTTTTATATAATTTTAGAGGGGTATCCATTATTTCGTAGTTGTTTCTTTAACAAATTCAATTCTTGGATTTTTTCATTTTCTTCTGTGCAAATCGAGAACGCTCTTCGTTATAAGGTTTTGACGGTACTCAATTTATATTGCAAGGTGTTATAACTTTCGAAGTCCAGGTAACGGTCATTTGTCGTTGGTTTACGGTAAACTGTGCATTTCAGTTATCCACTTGGTTGACGGTGGATTAAAACGTCTAGGAATGGGATTTAGTTATCCTTTTCAACTTCTGCTGTAAATTATATGCATTAATCAAAGGAGTTTATATGGTTTAGGAAGGTTTCAATTGACGTCGTTGGTAGTGCTGTTAAAGAATCATCCACAAAACGTTTCCAAAAGATGGGCTAGACGGGAGGGGCTTCAAAGATCTTCCTTTCCAGAAGCTACATCGTAAGCTCTGCTACGACAACGGACACCGGAGATCCCATAGGTACACCTTTGATTTGTCTGTAGAGAGATCCATTATATTGAAAAATACTGGCTTCCAAACAGCATTTGACAAGATTTAAAATTTCAGTAGGATTAAGACATGTTCTCTCAACAAGGGTGTCATCTTCACTAATTAAGGTTCGTACGCTTTCGATAGCTAAGTTTAAAGGAATGCTCGTAAATAAATTTTTAGCGTCGAACGAGACAAGTGAATAATCAGCAGGGATGGTCAGAGATGAGACCATATTTATGTCTTATGCGGGAATGTCTTAATCCTACTGAAATTTTAAATCTTGTCAAATGCTGTTTGGAAGCCAGTATTTTTCAATATAATGGATCTCTCTACAGACAAATCAAAGGTGTACCTATGGGATCTCCGGTGTCCGTTGTCGTAGCAGAGCTTACGATGTAGCTTCTGGAAAGGAAGATCTTTGAAGCCCCTCCCGTCTAGCCCATCTTTTGGAAACGTTTTGTGGATGATTCTTTAACAGCACTACCAACGACGTCAATTGAAACCTTCCTAAACCATATAAACTCCTTTGATTAATGCATATAATTTACAGCAGAAGTTGAAAAGGATAACTAAATCCCATTCCTAGACGTTTTAATCCACCGTCAACCAAGTGGATAACTGAAATGCACAGTTTACCGTAAACCAACGACAAATGACCGTTACCTGGACTTCGAAAGTTATAACACCTTGCAATATAAATTGAGTACCGTCAAAACCTTATAACGAAGAGCGTTCTCGATTTGCACAGAAGAAAATGAAAAAATCCAAGAATTGAATTTGTTAAAGAAACAACTACGAAATAATGGATACCCCTCTAAAATTATATAAAAATCAGCAACTTTAGTCACAAAGCCAGCCATGCCTCCAGCAACGTCAAGCGATGGTAGAAAATTTGTTTCAGTACCTTATATTAAAGGAGTCACAGAAAGAGTGGCAAAAATTCTCAAACCATTGGATATTATGCTTTGTAGTAAATCCACTCATAGTCTGAAAAATCAACTTTGTAAATTGAAAGATAAAAGGTCCAAGGAAGAGAGAAAAAATGTTGTATACTAAATTGACTGCAACCAATGTGCAGCATCATACATAGGAGAGACTGGGAGAACAGCGAAGTAGCGCATTGAGGAACATACACGTTCAATTCAGCTTCGATAAATTACAAGTAACGTTTTCCAACACCAGCAAGAAACTGGTCACTAAATGAATATCGAAAATTTTAATATTTTAGCAACAGAGTCGAAAACAATGTCAAGAAAATTCATAGAAGCGTGCTACTCTAGGTAAAATTCCACATCAATTAATAGAAGGCAAGATATCCCCCCATGTTATTTCCCGATAATAAATGAATTATTACCTCCTAAATGACAGCATATGTACTTGGAATGATGTCAGTACCAAGTCGAAACCCGCTTAATAACAATTACTTTAGAAGACTGTATCATAGATACGTACGTGTGTAGCCATATACGTCCAGCTCTTGTGAATGTTTCAGCCCTGATGACGAACTCCACTTGTGAGTTCGAAAGCTTGGCCCAATATATATTTTAACCTGGAAGAGTTATTTTTAAAAAAAAAAACCTAACTGCAAACAATGTAAGTATATGGTAAAGCTTAATCTAGAAGAACAGTTAAAATGAAAGCAAATTTGCTGATAAAATTCATGTAATCGCTTTGTCGTGGCATACCTTCAAAAATTTACTGAAGCTTACTCAATTCTGAAAATGCAAAAGAACTTAAAAGTCTCCCTTATTTAGCTCATTCTATAGATAATCGTCTTATAATTGCCCGTACATGCGGTAGAAAATTGCAAATACAGATATAGGATAAGAGCGAAAACAAAATTGAAATTGAACTATGACCGATGTACTGTAGTGAGAAATCATTCACTATTTTGGTGAGATATTTGATGTTTATATTTGTTAATATTATCCATCAGATAAAGGTTCGACTCCGCAGGTATTGGTATTATAGATACGAGTATAGTTCGACACTCTCAACAGACAAGCGTTTCGACACTGAAAATATTGATCACCTGTGACCCACGAGACTGACACCACATGCAGCATTAAATAAATGTGAAAAGCACTTGTACATGCGTCGAACAACTGGAGAAGTGTAGAAGAATAAAAATAACAAAAGGATGTTCACCAAGCAGGAAGTACATAACCAAATAATTAAGCATAGGTTTGCGACATTGATAACTTGAACAACAGTTAGTGAGGAAAGCGAGCTCAGCTGCAGAGGGTTGCGTACGAGACGATGGCTACATCAAGCAAGAGACAATAATCAGAATGTATCTTCTCATTTCTCTTATCATTCCTGAGAGTCGAAAGATATTTTAGTGCTGCTATACGCGGGAATTCCTGAGCGTCGTCAGTTCTCGACAGCGAAGTGGCGACGATAAGTGCGCTAATGAGGAATAATGAGACCTAGACTGCCTCCAATGGCGGCACTCGTGCCAGCATCGTTGTAAAATGCAGAAAACGATTTCCAAGAGATTAAAAAGCACGAGTTTTTTTCCAAGATCGGATGTAATTAAGTCTTACCACCAGGAAGAAAATAGCGGTGAAAATGAATATAAAATAGTTCATTTTGATTTCAATCATACGCTTGAGTTCGAATTTACTAGTTTAGCAAGAGAATTTGAATACTCACTGAAAATTTAGCAGCTTCAATGCATTCTGAATATATCTTACGCAAATAACAAATTAACTTATTCATTCTCCAAAAAAAAACATAAAAATTTAATTTTGCCATTTTTCCAGAGGAATATGAACCGAACGGAAAATTGTGTGATCTATTGTTCAGATCTGTTCTTAGCGAACACATTGTTCGTAATCGATGAAAATTAGTTTAAACAAATAATCTAAGTCCACAAAGCCAAAGTGGTGCTCTGAAGAGAGAAAGGAGGAGAGAACTTTTCAGTAGGGTATCAAGGGCATGAGGAATCTACGCACAAGGTGTGTACTTTTGATCCTGCGCATAGAAAAAGTAGTATTTAAATGACTAATGAAAGAATATCAAAATAAACGAGAAGAAGAAGAAGAAGAGAGTAATAGGTACTGAAAGAAAAATATCAGTAGACCGGGGAAAGAAGGTCAGTAACAAACAAGAGTATTTCGTATTTCAAAAAAAAGGAAAACCTACTTAACTTTCAGGTCCAAACATATCTCCTCCAGGGAAAGATGTTTCTAACCTCTTCCTCCAGGTGCGCTAGTTCCATCTGATCCAATAGTTGTATCCCCAGAAGAGCATACGTGTGAAGTTGTCTCTAATTAATTCATTTTTAAGACGCTCGAGCGAACTAAGTCGTCTGTATCGTAAATATCTGAGGAGTGGCTGAAGCTAACACATCAAAGCTTACTGCGTTTCTGAATAATTATAAAAAAATTAATCAAAAGTAGGCCAATATAGAACAATGGTTTATTCAGTCGTGATTACTAAGGTTTGGCCAAGGTTCATTAGTTTGGATTTTGTAAAACAGGGGCAATCTTAAATGGAACTATGGCTATTAAGTTTTAAAGAAGAAGAAGTGAGGCAATCTTCAGCAGCAGCAGCCGCAGCAGGTAGATGCTCGTCGCTGGACAGCGCGAGAGGTCAGTTCCTCTCACCCACGAGCTATGGCGTGGGCGTCTTATCCTTCTCCCTCGTTCTTTAGTGAGATGCAAATTTTTATGTTTGTGGGAATTAGCATTCCTAGGGAAAGATCCGAGGTCCCGAGCTGAATGCTTCGCCAGCATTCTGTTTGTTTTAAGTGAATATCTTTTAATTATGAACCATCTTTTTTTGATTCACAATAGTCCTCTTTTTTTAGCACCTACTACTGCATCTTGTTCCACAAACTAACTTCTTAACTTATGTTTCTAAGCGTCGGGGATTTTGTGGGGAGCCCACTTCGTGTATAAATTCCGCGTACCCTTATCTCTCCACTAAATGGTACCATTACATTTTTGTCTTTGGAACACTTCAATTGGGCTTAAGGAAGCCTAAAATAACATACAATTTAATCGAATCCGTGGCTACTGAGCCTTGAACTGATCTAAACTCCTCTGCAGGACGCTGTCAATACATCTAAATTCAATATTTTCAAGATGAGCGTCAGAATAATACATGTATATACCATATCCCTCACTCAAAATGCCCTCATGCGAGCCCTAAGTCACCAGGGGACCTTCAGAGAGCCAGGAATAATTAATGGAGTGCAGGGCTACAACAAGAAAACGCATTAGCGAGGAGACGCGCCCAACTTTCCGCAGATATGAGCAGCATGCGAAATATCAAGGAATTAAGTTGCTTCAATCCTTCAAAGAATAATTAGTAGAAACAAAAAATTCATTATTGCATTTTGGACACCGTTTCCTAATCGAAGAACAACAATGCAGCATGTAACTAGAAACGTCTAGTGCATACTCTCAACAAATCCAGATGCGTAAGAATTGAAATTTCAATACCATTGTAATAAACGGAGGATATTAATCACGCTCCAGCTGGCCTTTGTTCCGCCCACATATGACCGAAGCTGTTTCTACTGCTCGCTTTGAACTGGCATTTCATTTATTTTAGCGCGCTGCAGGGCAGCAGGGCCGCACCCTGCAACCAGCATGAGGAGCGCCGTATTTGCGCAGTGCAACAGAATTCAATTACTCTTTCAAAATCGTCACTTTCATCAACAAGTCAGTGACGACACGAATGACCTCAGCTCTGCTCAATGGAAGACGCTTAAAGCAAATTAATATCGGCCAAGATTTACGGAATGACTCCAAGTTGAGAAACGTTAAGTATTTCAGCCACGCCTCCGTCTGAACAATTGAAATTAAAAGTAACTTTATTACGTGGTACAAAAAAATAGCCTAATTGTTAGAGAAAAATTTAACCGTACGTGGGAGAACTAGCTGACCTGGTCTAATCTACTCTGAATTTATTTGACTTTTTAGAGGAAAACCGAAGCAAACCTATAGAATGATAAAGACTAAATGATAAAGAAAGAGTAAAATAATGTACGCTATTGGGCAAGCATTATTACGATGCATTCATGTATTATACAGCAAAAAAGACAGCTTTTTTTAATGCCGTTTTAAGTTCACATTGCTAGCTGTATTAGAGTTCCCCAGACAAGAGCATTTAAGACTGGACGCCAGTAGGAGCTGAATTATTATCAATGAATGGTCGCTGGGCGTGATGCGTTCATTCGAAAGAAAAGAAATTTAAAAAAAACAAGAATATCGATGACCATGATTTGACACTCGTACTCTGGTTCGCGAGTCGTCGATTCTAAACAAATGCACAACGGAAGGCTGAAAAAATAGTCTAATCCCGAAAGATATCTAGCTGAGGTAATCTAACAGTATCCTCCTAATTGAGGAGCACCACCCCTCATAGAATGAGATAGACATATCTAACTAACCTAAACCTATGCTTTACGTTACTCCATGCTTCCACTGTTCTGTAATTGTAATGTATTTGACTACGTAAATACACTTAAGGGCCAAAAAACGGCACGCGGTGCATTTTACGTTGTGCGTATTTTTTTCATAGCTTATTTTTTCAGTCAATCTGTATCAAGCATCTTTCAATAAGGGTTCATCAAGTTGTCATGACCGATTCGAAGTAATATGGAATTCAAAATTTTGATTTACATCGGAGAAATGAAGACCCATGGTAAGGACCAGTCAGCATTTGATGGACACATCATTGGGTTTCACTGAAGTGGAAAATCAACAGGCGATATCTGTTCAGTGAGCGATATGAATATCAGAACGAAACAAAGAGCAATAACGCACTGGAAACGAGATGGGCAAGCCGGTGCATATCGTCGAAATTGTGGAAGGTTTAACTTTCTGGATGGCAGAGAGAGACGGACCCTCTTTGAAGAGATAAGTGAAAAAATTGGCGTTTACCTACGCAAATGATTACTAGCGAGTTTTGTGAGAGTCCGAAAACAATCTCTCTGAGGAATGCCTTCGAGAGTTGAAGCACTTAAATTTTGACAAATACCACTTCATTAGGAAGCTATTAGCGTCAAAAGTTAATCAAAAGAAACGTTTGTTATTTGCTCAAGAACACAATAATTAAACTTTTGAGGATTGGTAGCTTGCTATGTGGTCCGACGAGTCCAGAATCTTCCTCTTTCGGAACGATGCGCTAGTTAAGGGATGGCGACAGCCACATGCAACTCTGGATAAATTTTGCAACGTCGCAACTGTTCAGACAGTTAGAAGTACACTAATGCATTTAGGCTGTACTCTCTGGGATGGACATTAGCCTACCATTTTTTGCGTTAACAAGATGAACAGATGAACTCCAAGGACTATTTGGAATTGCTTTCTGACAACGTTCATGCTCCCGACGTGTTTTACTTTATTAATATCAAGATAAATTTTCTGGATGACAATGCTTGCATCCACAGGATTAGAAATGGTCAAGATTAGTTTTCTGCGAATGAAAGAAGATTTGAGCTCATGGACTAGCCTCCACAAACTCTCCCTCAAAATTTATGGGATGAGCTTTAGCCGAACCTGCGTGACTCAACACCCTTCCCTTCAACAGTGGCTGTTTTGAAGGACATGTGACTTCAATTATGGCCAAAAATAGAGCTACAGTTAATTCAATATTCTGTAGAAGCAATGCCAGGGAGAATGGATGCCAGGTATTCACGTTATTCGAGGTATGGCGGTTCAATTGCGCACAAATATATTTCTAAACCACGCGACTTTTGTGACCACCTACCGGATTATAGGCTTCCTAGCACCAAAATTCATTTGATTGATAACACCAGAGAATACCATGAATAAACCGATATAGTGCATCCGCAGTTAATATAGAGTATATTATAATTGCGCTAGAGCCTGCATAACCGAAACTCAAAAATTCTTCGCCGTATTGTTAATAAAATTGGTTAGATGATAATTACGTATGACTTATGTATGGTATAAGAATTCTACATTGCTAAAAACTTAATAATGCGGAAAATGTTCAGTCCCAAGCTTTGCGCCAAGTCCCCACGGTCATTAAATTCTAGTGAAAACGAAATTCAAAACAAGCGAGCAGTGCGTTCGAAGACAAACAACAACAGCAACTTGGCGAAATGAGAAGCGTCGTAAGTTCGTGAGATCAAAGACTAAGCTGCGAGCATCCTTTTGTGAGGAGAAAACTTCTAAGTGGCCATTCTAGTGCTTGTTGTGTTTCTGACCGAGTTAGTATTTTTAGTCACTTGCAATCTTGAAACGAGAAGCCTGTAGAAATTTAATGCACAACTACAAACAAATATAGAAAATAAATTAAACACAGTAATAGATTTTCCTGGACGCGGTTTCCAATGCAGCAAAAAACGTATGGTACACACACGATAAAATGTTCAGTGAAACAGTTTAATATTCAATGCTTCATTCTCGAGGCGTTTCACGGAAACGGTTTATTTCGTAGACGGTTTCCATTTGATGGAATCAGAAGTAAGTTAGTTTCTTGGTAATGAATTCGTCACTTATTTATAGGGCATTTTAATCCATTTCGCAACATTTTTCTAACTTCTTTGCTTGAACTACTAAATTAGTGTTTAACCGCTTGTAATCTACATAAAAAACTGAAGCGATGTGCTATTCTCATGTCCAACTACAAAAATATATGAGATGAGCTACTCATACTCAACATAAGAAAACAGTGGGGAGAAAAAAGGTGTACGGGATCTAAATACATTAACACGCTGCTGCCGCTAGACGCACATTGCATCCAGTGGTTTCATGTTAAGTAAGGTTGGAAGAAGCAGAGTTTAAAAAACGACTTTAGTGCTCGAAAAGAAGTGTATCTTTTCTAAGAAGTGTAAAAATGTAATAGCATAATGATATTTGACCTGGTATACTCAAATCTCTTCCAAAAAAGATGTTGAAATAATTGAAATGTTGTTCACTCACACCCATACGTAAATGAGAATTTTACGTAGAGGTACTCTTATACTTCAATATTTTTTCACTTGTGCAGAAGACAGACGAACCTATTGATTACGGACCGCAACTCATGAACAAATCAGTGGCACCATTTACACAGATTCGAGGGTGTATGTTCGCGTTATTTTATTAATAAATTATTCGTTTAGAATTTATAAATTGCCACAGGTTAATCAACTCAGCTCCCAATTATTTACTCACTCCCTAACTCATTTGCAACACGAGAGAGAGATGAATTCTAATGGTTCGTTCACAGTGGGCCCCGCCATTCCAGGTGTTAGTGGCAAGAATCCAATACGTAAAGCGCCAATTTATGAATGCTGAGATTAGATTAGACATGTTAGTTTTAAGTCTCTCTAACATCAACAAAGGTGTTCCAAAGAGAGAAAGAAAAGAGGGAATGAAGCACCATTTAGAATGAAGTTGAAGTAGTTCCTGCACACGAGATCCCCTGCGCTTAGCTGGGAATGAAGTTTATGACGCAAGGTAAAAGATGAAGAAGAAAGCAATAGGGGCTGAAAAACTGGACTGTAAATAACTAAAGAAGATAGTCAACATCAAAACAAAAAACTTCCGCGATTTCAACAAAAGTTAGGCCAACCTAATTTTGAGTTCGAAACATCCCACTTCCTCCTGGGGAGCGCTAATTCCAGTGGAGGCAATAGTTGAATCCCCTGAGGGGCAATTCGCGGATGCATGGCATTCCACTTTTGAATGTTGTTAACCGCTGACTTCGAAGATTGAAACGCCCAGTAATGCTTCGATAATGTACAAACTGTTACATTGAGTACCTTAACATGATTTCAACACAATTTTCCAATATTTTAAAAACAATACATGTATACTTTACGCTCATCTCACATACATTCGCCAGCTTTCAATGGCAAAATAATGGTACAACCAACCCTTGAACAGACTGTCATTTTTATATATATAACCGTTTGTTTGTTGACCCATCGAAACGACAGTGGGAAATATTAGCAAAATATTTTGCATACATGGATGAATTAGAGTGAAAAATGTTCTGAATTTGCGCAATTTTGATGAATAATTGCATATACGTATACTTTGAGCAAAGTTCTGAATGTGCAAATCCTCAAATATCGGAACGCGAGTGTTTGAACGTCAATTGTACTAGGTAGGGCATCTCTTCTTTTAAGGGTTCCCTTAAGGGAAGAAGTTAATGGCAGTTTTCATCTCCACATCGGTTACTTGACAGAGAAGTAACCCTTACTATGATGATCCTCCAAAACATTTCTCATAACTTTACGCCACAACTTGTCCCCAACTTGGCGCAATTGGTAACCACGCAGTCCAATTTTAAAGCATTGCTAATCCGACTATCAAGCGAGACACACCGCGTGGCCAGCTATCTCTTTTCAAGTGAGACTTCAATGTTCAATTATATGTCTTGTGCTAGATATCATCGAAGTAATTTGCTGCAACGTAAAGCGAGGAAGAAACGCTTTGAATAAATTGCTCAATTCTCGCTCAATAAATGAAACGATGCTGTGCGATACGAAATATCTCTAATACAATACGAGTGATTTACAACAGTTAGTACTTTCGAATGACTATCATTAGATTTATGGTTTATGAACGACCAACATCAATGGATTATCGAATACCAGGATCTATTCGAAGGCTCCATGAAAACCTGATTGCTTTAACAAAAAATGTATGCGTTACAGCGCTGAACATAAATAAGCTCAGCGGATTTTAACTGATGTGTTCGCACATCTACAAATAAATATCTATAAATTTGCAAAAATTACGGTGAAAGAGCATGAAACTTTGATATAAGTAAATAAAACTCCACGACAGATCTAGAATTTACGAAATAAGTGACAAGCGTTACAGGGGCCTGTAAGTGACTTATAGGTTTTCAAAGAGCAATGAACAGCTAAAGGAGCAGGTTCTCTTTCGATTATCAAGGTGATATGGCAGGGTGAAAATATCACATGTGTGAACAATAAACCAAGCAATAAATATTCTATGCAACGTACTTTGGACATCATGCGCTGGCTCATGTAACATGGAGTTTAGAACAGTGAGCTTTCAAAAGACCACGATAAAAAAAATTACACTCTACCGGGTGTCCCACAAAAATATCCCCGACTTTTTAATTTATTATATCTCCGCTTTAAATTGACATATTTGAATTGTTTTTTTTACAATGCAGTAAATTTTGTTTCCTATTCGAATACTTTAATTTTTCGAAAATCGATTGAATAAACACATTACAATGATCGATTTACTCAAAGTAGTATAAAAACTAACTGTTCAAAGAAAATTTATTAAAACAATATTGGTATTCTTCCTTATTTTGTACTTTCCAAAAAAATAACGAACAAAAAATTTAAAAGAGCAACAAATCATTACCCTAAATAGCGTTTAAACAAATAAAGTCATTTAGTATCCTTCGACATACCCTTCATTTCTCTCAAGGCAAGCATTAATTCTAGCCTCCATTGAACGAAGAGTTTTGCGGATTATTTCACCGTTTTCTTTCAGTTTTTGAAGCATTCTTCAATTCGTTGTCGAAAAATTATTAAAGATGGAGGTGATACATACTTGGTGGTATGTAGGATACATCATTGTGAAATGATTTTTAACAGTAAGTATTGAGAAATGAAGAACACCAGTGTTGTTTTTAAAACTTTTCCTTTGAACAATAAGTTTTTCTACCTCTTTCAGTAAATCGATCTCTGTAAAGTGGTTATTCACAAAATTTACTACATTGTGAAAAAAAGATAATCTAAATATGTTAATTCAAAGCGGAGATACAACCAATTAAAAATTCGGGGACATTTTTGTGGGACACCCGGTATATGGCATGAAAGATTTAAATGTTTATGAGATTAGATTAGATTTTAGATTAAGCATTTCTAACAGCAACAAAGACGCTTCAAAGAGCGGAAGGATGAAGGCACCATTTAGGATGGTTTTAGGGGAAAGCAGACTTTATGCACAAAGTGTGCTCCCGCACAAGATCCTGTGCGCAAAAAAACAGTAAGTCAAGAAGAAAGGTTGTGAAACAATGAAAAAAGTTGAAGAAGAAAGTTAGAGGTGCTAAAAAACAGGGCAGCTATTAAACAAACAAAAGGGGGTCTTTAAGTAACAAAACAAGAACATTTAATTTCAACTAAAATAACCCAAAATAACTCGAGATTTCATATTTTCCCCCTGAAAACGCTAATTCCGATAGTGAATGAACACCGAGTGATCGTATTCAAAATTGGTGCCCTTGACTCAGTTCGGATAGGGCTAGTTTTGCTTGCGAGAAGCATGCCTACAACAGACCAGGTTCCCCCATCAACAAAACAATTCAAACATTACAAGCGCAAAAATTAATTCAAAAAATGAACATTAACACCTTTTTAATAAAATGCAGGTACAACCCTCTCTTAATTGTTCCTGCTGCGATGACGCCATGGATAACCACTGAAATAACATATAATCGGGAAGTATCTGCCTTGTTATTAAACTTTACATCGATCTCACTTCATCACTTCGAGCAAGTTTGAATTTAACAGATTTTCATAGACGAGCAAGCATTTTGGAACACAATATACAAGATGTTTGTAGCGGCCTGCACTGAGAGTGCCCTGTGGCCCGAAAAGGGCACTATAACGTTACGACTTAATCCCATTCCTTTACAACAATGACGAGACGAGACAAGCCTGCAATCCAAGGACATAATGCACCGCTAATACTTTCCGCTGTAATTACCAGCTCTGACCTACCACAAGTCCTCATGAAAATATTAAGCTTCACGAGTCACGAAAATTTTTCAGAAGCGCGGCTCGGGCTTCATGCCACTCATCACGCAGTGTGGCGCGTGCACTTCAGTGTGAAGCGAACGTAGGTTACTTGATCTTTGGTCCACATGTCTAGAAAATTAGGCTACTTCGTACGAGCAGGAATGTCTTTGGAAAGTATGCATTGTAGCATACTTCATTTACGTATGAAACCACACGATACCAAAAAATGTCTTTGTATTGTACAAAATATACTTAAAATGTCCTTGTATCGCTTTGGGCTATTATTACTTTATTACTCAAATTTCGTGCAACAAAAAGTGATCGCGATTCGTTAAAAACAATCGCACTTGTTAGCGAGACTGCATCTACGTAAAACGGACGTGGTTTCAAGACAGAATATTTCGTACGGGAACGTTTTTTAACGTACACGTGTCTTTTTCGTACCGCAGAGCACTCTCAATGCACGCTACCATGTACAAACATATTGTGCATGGTTCTCAAAAATGTCACGATACAATGCTGATCAAGCACGTAACGTAGGAGGACTTGCAACCTCCGCAAAAAAAATAAAATGTACACCTTTCTGCTCGCCAGCTACCCACATAATTAGTCATGGAGAATAATGGGCCTCAAGATTAAACACATTTATTTTGAGTGAACACATGGAGCTGACACAGGGAAATTATGTTATCGCAACACTCATATTCGCACCAGAGCCCTCAGGCACGATGCTAATGATTTGCGACATGGCACTTTAAAAATTTAGACACACGAAATGAATATTCTAGTTAATGCACACATGAATGAATGGTTACGTATAACATAGGTTAGAACCCACTTCACAAAATCGGACACATGAAATGAATCTTCTAGTTAGTGCACACATGAATGCATGGTTACGTCAAACATGGGTTAGACCCCTCGGCTATTAAACACCACGTGCTGCCTAATTCATATTACACACTGCGCGCCAAATGGATTTGCACTGTTCAGCGTGCTGCTGCGTATCTAAACTGGCACCACGGCCATCCTCTGGAGTTCACGCTGCAATACAGCACTCGCATTTTGTTAACGCTTCGTTGACATTAATTTAATGTTGGTTCCTTTGCCTTACTGAAGCTGAATACTCCTCGATCGTTGACCGGTTGAGACATGTAAGCACTGTACCCCGGGCACTCCTGTCAGCAGCGAGCACCAGGCGGCTGACCGCTTCACGACTCTGATACTGCCCGGCTGCAGCTACTGCCCTCGGTCTCAGCTGACGCGTAGGCCAGCTTCCCAACCCGCCTGTGCAAATAATAAGCGGGGTTGAGTCATCTATTCCCCGAGACATAAACGTTATATCCCCTCCGAGAATTGGCATGAAGCTTCAACTGACAATGTGGCTATTCCCGACATGATTAATTGACTTTCTCCCCTTTTTACTAGAACAAATCACAAGCGCTTTGTTACATTAAACATCGAGCCTGCACTTTAATAATAAAACACGAATATTCTAATTCCCCATTCTATGCCGTCTCAAAAAAGAACTCTATGAAAAATGATCATTTTACCGTCATACAAAAAGTCAAACTCAAGGCATCCTGTTTGAGATAATAAATCCCACACGCCCCGGATTGAAAAATTAAACATTTGCATAGATCCAAAGACTGATCCTAGCACAGAACAAAGAATATAATCTCACCTCCCATCTTGGCACACGCAGGCCTACATCTTCACTTAGTCAGGATCACGCAGAAATAGACCGGCTGCTTTCAAGCTTCAGCTTATATATCTCACCCCCACAAAGGACGCGTCCCGTGCGGCATTGCGCTATACCCGCGCCAAGCTGAACGTGACGTATCCCTTCGTGATTGGCTATCCCTCGAGCGTCACCTCACTAGACTGACGTGTCCCTTACTTCGCAATATTGCTACGCATATTTCTCAAAATAAACCCATAACTCCTTGATTTCTTAACCCGTGGGCAATTAAGTTTTTAACCCCTTCCTTTCCGTGCTATGTATTCACGTTGCACTCGTCTTATTATGTGTTCAATTTGGCGCCCTAGCTTTTCAGTCCAGTCGCTACCCTCTACGTACTCCTCCCATCTGCTGATGTGGTGCACCCCTCATCCCCTCACGATCGCGCTCTGCTGCAGAGCCCGTTGCCTTGCTGCGTAGCTTCGGTTTTCATATGCCTAATATAAATTGTATCCTAACAAAAATATCTGCGCCTCTATGAAAACCTGTTGAATTTGAGCTTATCAACTTCAAACTCTGGTAGTGAATAACTGAAAGAAATATGAAGTTTTAAACAATTGAATTCGATAATAAAAATTCGACTAATTAATATTCAATGAAGTTCGGTTCAATTATTATTATCTACGAAATGACGAAAACAAAACTGAGATGTGCTAATACAGAGAAATGCTCAAAGCCTTACAAATTCATATGGATTATTTTCAAAATAATTTGAGAAAAGAAGCCCGCTAATATTATGACTATTACCTCAGGAAAAGCACGAAGTAGTAACCTGTTCTGAAATCGGGAAGCTACGCTGTCAGCGTGTGGCGCATGTCACTTGAACGAAGTAACCTTCTTCGTAACCTTCTTAACCTTCTTCGAAGTCAACGGTAACTTCGGGGGTAAATGTCATTGATGGCTTGCGATCTAAATGATAAATACTTCCGATTTAACCGAAGTAACCTTCTTCGAAGTCAACGGTAACTTCGGGGGTAAATGTCATTTATGGCTTGCGATCTAAATGATAAATACTTCCGATTTTCACAGTCAGCGAGGAAGATCTACTGAAATCGCCGACTGAGCTCCTCCACATCCTCCCACGCCATAAGGTTTCTCGCGCCCAACAACACTGCCCGTCCGGTCACTGCACATCCGAAATGATTACACGTCAGAAATCACTTCACGGTCAAAATTATTGCTTTTGCGTAATCACTGCACGTCCGGTGTTGTTACACGCTCAAGAATCTTGCACTTCCAACAGCATTCCACGGTCGAAAATATCGCACCCCCATCATCACAGGCCGTGCCAAAAAGGGCACATTCAAAACTGCTCACGTACAAAATTCTCTCACGCAAAATCACGTCCGTTTTGCGTAGGTGCACTCTTGCCACTCAGTGCGATTGTTTTCCGCGAATCTGGTTAACTTTTGTTCCACAAATTTCTGAGTATTAAAAAAATAAAACCCCACAACGATGCAAGGACATTTCAAGCGTATTGCCAGGTGGGTCCGAGCTTCCAAATGGAACAACTCTCTACGGGTTGCTGAGTAAATTGCAGGTAAGAACAAAAGGACGTCAGACAATCGCAAGGCCGGCATACCTCGCTTGAATGGTAAGGATAGAGCTCCAAATTCCGGGGCTAGGCAGCTCACGTTGTCCTTTGCAATAATACTTTGATGCAAGCTAGCGCGAATTTTGGGTTCGTGTATTTGCCATGAGGCAGGAACATCAAAGCGGCCAGCGAGAGAATTCAATTACTGCCTTCTAAGCAGAATCAATCAACTCGTGTCGCGCCAGGTTTATAAGCTGCGTAAGATTTACGAGGCCATAAATTCCGAATCTGTTCTTGAGGCATGTCTTCGCGGAATATATTGCCTATTATTGTCCTATCACATTGTCCACACGATTAAGATAGACAGTCACGTGTGTCAGAGGTTAATAAATTTACCTCAGGAGTATACACTAGAATCGCCAACATTTATTCCCATTTTCAAGAGACAAAGGTACAATCTTTTAGCAAACGAACTACATTCTCACGTAGCCTAAGTCTCTGTTAGCATCGATTTCGTGAACCCTCGATGGAGGGTTCATGATGAAGCCCTTGTTGAACATGAAGGGATGCCTGCCGGCAAGGATCTTGCGTGTTGTGTCACGAACGTCCGTCCGTCGTAGCGGCAGCTCGCTCGCCAGACACGGATGACAATATATGGATTGTATGACCTCGACATCACACACTGCAGCTGCACTATTGGGTGACGCGGCCGTGATGCACAGCAGCAGTATTGCAATTTGTCATCTGAATTGCGCCTCAAGCACCTGCTGACTAATAGTAACGTGTAAATCTGCTGAAATGTCCATAGTCTGGAATATATTCAAAACTTTCACTGTAATGGTTGAGCAAACTTATAAATGCGCAATCAGAGAACAGTGGATTATCAGTTACTTTAGGCCTCCTTGACCACAACAAAGGTGTTCCAAAAAGATGAAGGATGAAGGCACCATTTAGGGTGGAGTTAAGGGAATGCTGAATCTACGCACAAGGTATGTTCTAACTCAAAATCCCTCACGCATACAAATAATTGGTTGAAAAGGTTATAGAACGAATTAAAAGTTAAAAAAGAATGTTAAAGGTACTGAATAATTGGACAGCAATGACCTTAAAAGCGATGGCCCTGAACAAAGCAATCATGGACATATGATTAAAATTCATCCTCTCTAATTATTTCCCTATATTGTTCGACTATGTTCACGAAGCGTTTATTTAAATTTCGTTCAATTTATGCAATAATAACGGCGGCTTCTTCCAATCCAGATGGAACAAGAGCGACTGCATCATGAGTACTTCAAACGTGAAGTTCTCGCAGAATATTTCTGGAAAACATCTGTTCGTTCGTATAATGTTCCGACTTCAAGTGATATTTTTTCAATACCTTCAAGAGGCGCTGATGTTCCTCGCCCTGAGTCAGCATCTGTAGCTAAGTGGCAAAACTGCCGAAGTTTAACTCGTAGACGCAGGTAAAATACCCGATGGGACGTTCTTTTTCTTGTTTTCATTGCTCGCGTCGTAATCGACTGAAGTGGCTAACCTTGCGTCTTTTCTGGAGCGGGTTACACGTGTGAGGAGCGAATACGCCTTGAAAATGGAAAAATTTTCGCGAGGCCAGGGTTTCTTCTTTCTGGTCACAAAAAGTGGACGGATCGTCCAAAGTGCGGAGTTGAACCGCCGAAGCAGCGGTGGCATATTTCACATTGCTGCGAGCCCCGTTTCTGGTCTCTGACGACCATTTCTGAATTTTAAGCGAACAAGAGTCAATCATTCATTCCAAGATATGGTAATATTAGATTACATCATTTACATGTCAGTTTAAGTCTGCCAAACCAGACACAAAAAAGAAAGTAAGTCACCGAACTAAGCTGGACTATGTTGTAAAAATTGAACGCAACCGGTATTGTCATAAAAATTCTCCCATGAACGTGAGAAGCATTCTTTGAAGTTTAGCACGTCACGCGTTCTTTTTATGCTATCACTCAAATAATTACCAACAGCACTACTTAATCGCCATGGCCATCTTTGTCACCGTTATTACCGCAACAATCCTCACTGGCTCTTGCTATTATTATGAGGTCCACAATACTGATCGCTTCATGGTTACGTGAGCGACAAATATGAAGGCTACAATCGCGGTGATACTGGAAACACAAATGGAGGGGCACGTAGACTCAAAATTTCAACACCTCAAATGGCAAAGCGAGTAACGAAGAGTACAAGATCAGATTAGAAGTTAAGGAACACGGAATCGATGCACAAGGCGTGTTCCCAAACAACATCCCCCGTGCATAGATGCAGAAAGATAGAAAGAAAGGTTATGAAACAAGAAAAAAGTTGAAGAAGAAAGTCATAGGTGCTGAAAAACAGGAAAGTAGTCAACCGAAAAAAATTGTCCTCAACTAAACAAAAACAAATTTAATCCAAAAAAAGGAGGATTACCTAACTCTCCACTTGGAACTTCACATCTCCTCCAATAGGAGTGCTAATTTCTATAGCTCCAAAGCCGTCTCCCCCTAAAGGAAGTAAAAATATTTCAGCATATTTCTGTTATCATAAACCTACAAAAACAAAATAATCGTTACTCAAGATGTTCGCGCGGGAAAACGAGGATATCAAACCTAACGTCGTCAAGACATGAATCTTGGGAATTCGAATAAAGAGCATCACTATAAATTCAGGCAAATGATTAAGGCAAACACTACACACAAGACATTTTCTATCGTTAAGTATGGCCAATATTTTGCATCGAGCGCACACAGCTAAAATTAGAGGTGGATTTCCACGACGCCGCACGACAAGCCGCACCCGACATCGAGCTCACATTACAGCATTACTAGTAGCACAAGTCGGTGGATTTCAGAGATCGCACTTTGCCTCCTCGAGTGATGAGTGTCTATGGCAAAACGTGTCGACATTTACGAGGCTCTTTATTTATTCGTTTAATCGACAGGAATAAATAAACGTAATAGCAACCCACGTTTTATTTTATATATCCTCTGGTTTCTATCACCGACTCAATTATAGGGCGAAAGCGACTGCAAGCTTTGATTTGGGAGTTTTTATTTATGTCCTCCATTACTAGGACTATTGCTTCCATCAGAGAGGATTTGGTGGTATGGGAATGGTTACCAACTTCCTTTTCAACGACGCCCATAACGTAATAATTCGAAGGATTACTGTCTGGTGAGTTAGGAGGGCATAAGTTTGGTGTGAAATGATCATGAAAATTCTCGGCTATCCAATCCTGGGTTATGAGAGCTTTTCAGGATGGAGCCGAATCTTGTTGGAAGACGCAGGCCCTTCCATTGGCTACGCTGCCTATCCAAGGCTAAGCAATGGCTAGAAGAAAGTCAACATAGGCATCTGCATTGAATCTAAGGCCCTACGGAAAAAAATGAGGCATGATGCCGAAAACCATCACACCGAAAACCATCACTGTTGCTGGAAACTTCGTGTTCTGAGTGAGTCAGATCGTTGGCAATACTGTTTTCTCTTGCTCGTGGCCAATTTACCTACATTTTTTTCATTCAGCCCCTTTTTAACATTGCAAACGAAAAATCTGGCAGCTATTAGAAATTTTGTTTTTCTAAATTGCTGTTTTTCGCTTACATAGACAATATAACAGCGTGTCTTTCAGTTCATTAGTGATAGTTGAATGCGCCATGCGATGTTCTGAAATGAAAAATACATTAATTAGTATCGGATTAATTTAAATTACAAAAATATAAGAGTCCTCAGATACCTCACGCATTCTGTGTATGGACAAGGAGTGTATCCTCACGCTGCGGAAAGATATTGAACTATAATTGACATAATTTCGTGAAGCGAAATATAAGTTGAAAAAAAAAATAATTGCTAAGGAAAGGACATCCGTGACCCGAAAAAAAATATCCGTGATAAAATAAAGAAGTTATTCTATACCAACGAAATGATGGCCTTGCTAAATTGAGACTCGGGACCTTACATCTTTCTCCAGATATTTTAGATTAGGTTAGATAAAATATTTGTTCAACACGTTAACCACATTTGGACAGTAGCTACGGTTGACTTGGTTAGGTTGGAAGTGGCAGAATTGAAAACCAGTTTTTACTGCTCAACTAAATTTTTATACTTTTCAAAAAAGTGTGATAAATATATAGTTGTCTTATAATATTTTAACCCCTTCCCCGGCAGAAACGTGTGTACTCGTTTTCACAAGATGTTCTTTTTTCAGTCGTCGACGAGTATACTCGTCTAAAACTTAACCTTCAAAAACCAGCTACATACGTATATACTCGTCGATTTTAAGCCTTTGTAAGCCATTCTACGTGTGAAACGAGTATTCTCGTCAAATGGTATGCTTAGCATAGGACATTGTTACTAGACTTGCTCCGACAGCCATTGACGTTGGATGGGTGTTGTTTGCATCCACATTTGCATTCATTTTGAAAAGTACCATTCTAAATCATTTGATCTAGAAACTTTCTGAGGAAATGCCATTCTTTTATGTGTGGAAATAAAATTCATTTGTTTTATTTTTTTGCTAACAACTTACAATTTTCAATTGATTTTGTTCATAATAAAATATCGAAAAAAGGAATTTCATTTATTATGCATATTATAATTACTGCTAGATATTTGGTAAAAATTGTAATAAAAATGAAAAATAAAATAGGTTTTCATTTATTTTACATTGGGTAATAAAATTGTGAGAAAAATTAAGAAAATCAGGTGAAAATATATGGTTTATAGGAAGACGAGTTGACTCGTTTTTGCCGACAAAGGTATTGTCTAGATGAAAAGTTAACCATAAAAATGAGAAGAAAAAATAATTACAAACTGTTTTCATACCCAGCATCAAAAATACTATATAGAACCAAAACAAAAAAATTAGTCTGAAAAAGAAACGTTTTTAACAAAAAAATTGTTAGGGAAGGGGTTAACTTGTACGCTATTATCTATTTTAAATGAAGGGAGTGAGACAATCGAAATACTATTCATTTATACTGGTGCGACGTAATGATCTATTTACCTAGTGGTACACTTATTTATTAAAACGTAGTCAACAAGTTTAGGCATCCTAACCGCAACAAAGGCGTTCCTAAGAGAGGAAGGAGGAAACCACCATTCAGGATGGAGAAACGTGGAATCTATGCACAAGGTGCGTAGAAACATTAAGTTCAGAAAGAAGTTTATGAAACATGATGAAAGTTGGAGAAAAAAGTAGCAGGTGCCGAGAAAAGGACAGCAGGGAACCGAAAAAAAGATGGTCCATAGCAAACCAAAAGCATTATATCTCAATGTAAAAAAGGCCTACCTGACTCTCAGCTCAGGACCTCACATTTTGCCCTTGGGAATGCTAATTCCCAAGGAGACAATAGTTGTATCCCGATGAGAGGGTCCCATGGAATGTAAGGTGAAGAAAATATGTAATTAGTATTATTGAATATGATGTTCAAAGTTTAAAAATAACGAAAGTGTTAACAAAACAGTGAAAGAGGAAACGGTACAACAATATAAAAATATAAAGAAACAACCGTAACCAGACTGGAATTGAATTAATTAAAAGCAGCCATCGGTACGCGTTGCTAATTCATTTCAGGACTTCTAAAAAAAACTGTTTCAAGTCCACTGCATATCCAGTTGAGAATGAATTTCCAGCGCACTTGCCAGGTCCATAAAGTGTGCCACACCGAGAACCTCTGATCTACACAACTCAAAAAAGCGACGTCCAGCTACCTAACGTTCGCTTAACAACTTCAGCTCGCTATTTTTTCAGGATCCATATTGTGAGTGGGGCTTTGATCATGCAGATGCGGCACCGGTGAGCCCTTTTACCGCACTAAATACGCTAGCGTGCATTCGTTTGAATTTCCATTTAATTTCAGCTGAATTTGAATTTAGCGTTCGCAGGCAATGTCGAGCGTGCTAACTACGAGTATTTTACGATACGGATAAAACGAAAGACTTCACGTAACAGTCATGCGGTTTCAGTGGAATGGAAAAGAACATAGCTCATTATTAGATCCACAAAACACATATTATAATAATTCAAAACAAAATATTTTTTACCGATCAATGAAAAAACAAAGATAAAAATGGATTTGAATTTTTCGTAATAATACACGTAGACGTTGTCCTGAAGAAATTATCTGAACGCATTTGCTCTAAAATGCGTCTATTCAAGACCTAATAATGACTACAGTATTTTTCAAAAAATACATGGAAGAAAAATAAACATTCCTTTCCACTGCATCTCGTCATCTGTACAGTCATTTTGACTGGGCTCAGGCGCATTCATCAAGCCCCTTAATAATACCAAGTTCGCTAGCCGTCAGATGTACGTATTCAGCATTACCGGGTTTCAACAGATACCAAATCCTCTTCCAGTCTGAATGAAAAAAGCCACTGTTCAATAGCTTTTTAAATTAGGCCAGAGATTTTGGTTAATTAAAATCATCAGCTCTATCATCCAATGCTACTGTCCACGTCTTTCAGAGTGCAGGTGGTCTATGGACAAAAATCTTCAATTATGAAACTATACTTCCAGTATATATGCATCGCCAAATTACAGTGTGCAGATTTTCACCATTAGACACAGGTGGCTCTCAAAACACCCGTTAGAAAAACAATCATGATATAAATTCGAGAGTAAGGCGTAGCCATAGCTTTCTTACAATCTAGGTCGCACAAAATGACAAGTAAGAAATACATTGGAAACCTCTGTTGGCTACGAGGCAGATGTAGTTCATTTATAGAACTGTTCATTGAGTTGCTCTTCCTCCTGGACCTCAGTGATGGCTGATGCGTTAGTAGTGTTAAGAACAACTGAAATAAAATACAGCGAAGCCATCAGGAGCGTCCTAAAATTTCTGTATTTCATTTCTAAATACTAAACAATCGAAGACTTGACATAAAAATTCCAAGAGCATTAAGCGTAAGCCTGTCCCTCATCATCATTATTGCGGTTCAAGTTACCCATCCTGAGACGTGGCCATACACCAGCATACTCTGTTGTTTTAGTACCTTCATGCCCATAAAATGCAAGTCCTGCAACCAACCTGCTAGTCAACGCACTCACCGAGGCTGCAAATACCTATGGGCACATGAGGGACACAAACAACTACCACGTGGAACGTTCGCAGCAAAACTACATTGAAACTGCCATCAGGGATTAATCCAACGAAGACGAGCTCTACTTCATCTCTTAATTGATCATGAATTGCTATAGGCTCTTCCTGCTCCTTAGAGGAGTCTGTCTGAATGTCTAGGGTGTGAGGGAATCCGTTCTTATCTAAGAACTTGTTCGTATGACTTCTGACCCGAGTACAGTCGTCATGCGCCGCCGTTGCAGATGGTGTATGAATACGAGCTGCGTGTGCAGCATTTAAATTTGAGGAGAAATAACGATCACTTAGTTAAGCTTGCATTGATTAGTGTAATAATTTTTTTTGTAATAAATGCGAACGGGAACAGCATATAACACAAGAGGCATCACAGATTCTATCAAAATCTAAAAAAAAATTTGAAACAAACGGCACTCGTGCTTTCAAAATTGAACACACCTATATCTCTCTTAACTTCAAATAGTATTAGTCGAGCAATAACGGCTTTTGTGACCGGATCAAATTACAAATATACGACACTCATACAAAAAAATGTATTTTTATGGACGCCGTGTGATTCATATCTAGCAAGGAGTTTTTAAAGTGGAAATGCTCATGAAGGGAAACTGCACAGTACGAGGTGAAGGCGCAAAGAATTACAGCCTCAGTATCACGTCGCTGGGAAATACAACTTTATGTAGCGTAAATGGTCGAAATTCGAATTAATTTATGAAAAATACTAGCATGGAGGCGGGAAAGTTATGGGCCGATTAATATCTTCCGGCTTCTTTTATCTGAAAACGAATAACAAGTTTTGAGCTAATGTTCCGAACAGATAACAGACGAAAACGTTGAAAATTTTCTAGTACTGGATTGGTCTCCCCTCATGAAACTTTCACACTAAAACGGACGTCGCCTTGTTCGAAATCCAATCAAGGAGAAAAATATTGCGAAAAATCCTACAACGTGAACGTCAGACGAAGGTTTTTCCAACAAAATCGCGGTAACGAAGCATGTCGTGCGCTAGAAACATGACCGCCGCACTGCGGGCCAAACCCGTTCACGTAGGACCAGAATTAGTTATTCGAGAAAACTAACCACGGTTACGCTCTCACCGCCGAATTAGCTTCAACGATATCGGTTTTTCAAGTGGGGAAAAAGAACAGTGCGCCATCCTCATCGGTTAAATAAATCTCCACATTGTGCCCTGCACATTAAATAGCTGGAGACGCAGGCTGACATCACAGCTCCATGCACTCTCTAGCTCCTCGTACCTTCAGTGCAATAAAATTAAAGAGGGTAAAATATCACTTGCATTAATGGTCCATTTTAAATTTTCTTCTATATTTAAACATGAAAAAAATGTGCCGCAAAATTAAAAAAAGTTTCGAGATCTTGCTGACTGGGAACAATTTTTTGCCATCACTCAGCGTTGCAAAATAATCTTCTTATAAAATCTGATTATATCATTGTCATTATAATCTATCAGCAATTTTTCACTTACCAATACTACTGTGAATTCTTCCTTATTTACCACTACAGTTATTATTACGCGTAAACCATATTAGCTGATTGTATCATTGTCATCATAATCTTTAAAACTTATTCCCTCTTGTATGTGAACTTATGAAAACGCCCTCAGCAATCTGTTTGCACCAATGTAGTGATATCGAACTCCAATATTATAACAAATAAATAATAGATGTGTGTGTAAACATCTATGACAACTGTGTGTCACATTTTGTAACATCGCAATTAGTAATTTTTCACCAACCAATGTTACTGTGAATTCTTCTCTATTTACCACTACAGTTATTATTACGCGTAAACCATATTAGCTGATTGTATCATTGTCGTCATAATCTTTAGAAATTTATTACCTGTTGTATGTGAACTTGCGAAAACGCCCTTAGCAATCTGTTTGCACCAATGTTGTGATATTGAACTCCATTATCACTCGCTCATGGACTGAGTTTGTGTGTACTCACGAAATCGCGCTAGATTTTTCTTTTTTACTCTATTCTCTCTTACTTAATAAGCTACTTTTTAGACTGAAATATCCCTTTAAGCTTGACTCTGTATTTCGTCTTAAGCTCTATAGTACCTAATTCTTACTTTTACTTATTTTAAATGACTGATCACCCTGTAATATTTGAGGAAATCGATCCAGATTTCAATCATTTGAACAGAATATATCCAAACCTAAACGACTCTCAAGAGTGTAGGTATACTAATATATCAGAATTCAACGAAACTATACGGATCACTGACCGAGATTTCTCACTCCTGTGTTGGAACTGTAGGTCACTCTATCCAAAATTGGAAGAGATACAATGTACTATTACTGAACTTAAATATAACCTAGACGTGATTAGCTTCACCGAAAGCTGGCTAGATGACTCGACTAAAGACATGATTCGATTTGAAAATTATCATAGTTACCATTCGCTAAGAAAAAACCAGCGGGACGGAGGCATCAGCACATATATATCTAACCACATAGACTCGAGAACCATAGCAAGTGCAACCATGAATCAGGATCATATAGAATCACTCTTCGTAGAACTTTTTAGAGATGGTAAACGCATTGTGCTTGGAACGGTGTATAGGCCTCCTACAGCCTGTCCTATATCCTTCCTGAATGAATTGAATCGTATTATTTCTCAGTTCAACAGGCCCTTATACAATGACATAATAATATGCGGTGACTTCAATTATGATCTACTGAAACATGAAAGCCATGAACCAATCTCTAATTTCCTAACTACCTTTCAGTCTCAATCCTTCCTTCCGATCATTACAAAGCCTACACGAATAACCTCAGAGTGTGCTACGCTGCTTGACAATATCTTTATGACAGACCCTAGTGATTTTCTTGCTGGAATAATTACTTCTGACTTATCAGATCACTTCCCAGTTTTTCATATTAAGAAAAATGTCTATATTGCTTGCACCAAGGCACGGGCTGAAACTTACTCATATCGTAAAATAAACGAATCAAATCTTGAAGAAATGCGCACCGTTCTCGAAGAATCAATGCCTACATTGCACATCTCTCAACAAAACAATAATACTACGAGCATTGATGAAGCAGTAGTAAAGTTGACTGAAACTATCATGACCGCATACAATCAGTGTTGCCCAATTGTAACTCGTACAGTTACCCCGAAAAATAAACATAAGCCCTGGATTACCAGAGACATCGTGATAAATATAAAGAAACGTCAAGCGTACCTAGCCCTCCTTTGCGAAGGACGAATATCTAGAGAAACATATAACCGATTTAGAAACTATGTAACAAACCAGATAAGAACATCAAAAAAGAACTACTTTACGCTCAAGTTTACTCAATTCAAAACTGACGTTAAAAAGATTTGGCATCTCCTTAACTCCTGCTGTAAACCGAATAATGCCGATAAAAAGAAAATTGAATATGTTGTTCAAGATAATGTAAAATATCATGAGAAGAAAGAAATTGCTAATCTCTTTAACAACTTCTTCGTAAACGTAGGGAAAACAATAGCTGATGGTATTCCAAGTGAACCTACTGATCACCTGGAATTTATGGATCATATTCGAGAACCCAACTCCTTTTTCTTTACGCCTACAAACTCCTCCGATGTAATTACGTGCATAAACAACATGAAAAATAAATCGAGTGGGTTACAAACGTTTCCGACTAAAGTACTTAAAGTTATTGCTGACATTGTAGCCCCACTGATATCAAATATTATTAACCAGTCTCTCTTACTAGGCACTTTCCCGAACTCCCTCAAAGTTGCTAGAGTAACCCCTATCTTTAAAAGTGGTGAAAAAACCTGTGTAAACAATTATCGACCTATCTCCATTCTACCAATTATTAGCAAAGTATTCGAAAAGATTGTGTATAAAAAAGTGTACTCTTATTTTGAACAAAAATCATTTCTTTACGATAAACAATACGGTTTTCGCTCTAAAAAATCAACAACACAGGCTATATTAAATCATTTACAATTCCTCTATTCTAATATAGATGAAGGAAAGCCTGTCTTCTCTGTATTTCTTGACTTCCGAAAAGCATTTGATTGTGTGGACCATAAAATACTATTATCGAAACTACACTGTTATGGCATTCGAGGGATTGCCCATGATTGGTTCAGATCATACCTAACAAATCGGAAGCAATACGTTGTCATTGACGACGCAAAATCAGACCCACAGACAATTAGCCATGGAGTTCCACAAGGATCTGTTCTCGGGCCTCTCTTGTTTCTGATTTTTATCAATGATATTGTAAAATCTACAGCACTCTTCAAATTCATACTTTTTGCCGATGACAGTACGCTTTCTGCGGTCCTTCCGAACCAAAATCCTGCTATGATTGTGGAGAATATAAATAATGAACTTCATAAGGTTTCATCGTGGCTCAAAGCTAATAAAATAAGCCTTAATATTGATAAAACAAATTATATTACATTCTCATACAAGAAAGATGTATCTCTCCCATACATTAAAATTGGCGAAGGTGAAATCGAAGAAACCAACTCATGTAAGTTTCTGGGCATCATAATAGATAAACATCTGACCTTCAAAGAGCACATCACTCATATTAGTTCTAAATTATCAAAATCCATCGGAATCCTAAATAAAGTTAAAAATTTTCTGCCTGAAACAGCTTTACAAATGCTCTACCGTACGCTCATTTCCCCATACTTGCAATACGGAATAGAAGCATGGCACGGAACTGATAAAAATAAAACCAACAAAATTTTTACTCTGCAGAAAAGGGCTGTCAGAGCGATAAAGAACCTAGAATATAATGCTCACACAAATGATTCTTTCAAAAATTTACAAATACTTAAACTTTCGGATCTCTACAAAATCTCCATCTGTAATTTCATTTACAAAACATTAAGAAATGATGGCGACAATAGCCTAAGACAATTATTGACTGCGCAAACTGGTCATCACGACCATTTAACCCGAAATAGAAGTAAATTCATGCTTCCTTATTGTTCAAAGGCCAGGTCGCAACACAGTATTCTCTTCGTTGGAACCAAAACTTGGAACTCTATACCTGCAGAGATCCGTGAATGTAATTCGTACAAAGTATTCAAAAGACATCTTGAGTCTCACTTCCTATCAGAATACTAGTAGTGTAAGATCACCGTGTCGAAATCTTGCCTCCTACATGTAACTAATGATAATGTCATAATGTAACTTGCCTTGTGTACCATAACCAATCTTCTCTCTGCTCTTGAATCGTTTTATCGAACATACTGTTAAATATAGCCGACTTGTAAAATATCGAGTTAATTATCTCAATGATCAGTCTAATGCGAAACTAGGTTAAGTGAACTAGGTTAAACTTTTGTACACCCTAGAATAGCGTGATGGTAGGATGCCCTAGAAGTCGCTGAACTTATTCGGGCCCACAGGTAGCTATATTCAAACTTGTCCATTGTACTAGACTTAAGAAACATTCTACCTCTGTATCTCCTGTGGTAAATAAATTGTTTAAATTGTTTAAAAAAATTGTTCAAATATGAACAATTTGACGAACTGGGCGAAAATTTTGAAACCTCTTCGTTGCACGCTTCGTACAAGAATAATTTCTCATCGTAAAACAAGTATAAAAACCAGATTCTCGGAAATATCCTTAGCAGTATTCGGACATAAATGATCCATGGTCTACAATAGAAAATTAGTTATCAGAATTCATTATAAACAAATCCGAATTAGCTCGCAAATGGCTCAGAATTTTTTCGCAGAAATAAAATCTACTAAAATTCCAAAAGACGGTTATCCCAAAAAATTCTGACCGTTTAATACTTCTTTTGATGACCATTTTTGATAATTCATTTCGATCGCCGCCGGCAGCGCCAGGAAGAAGGGCTGCCTCAGAGCTGCACGCCTCAGGCGTCGCTAATTAGCCTTCGTTGGGCCTGGCAAACACCTCGGCCATCGCTAAACTCCGACTCCGTTTTGACAGCTCACTCATTAAAGCCTGTTATTACTTTTCATTCAAAAGGACAGGTAAGAACAATTGCGTAAATAACTTTACACTAATGATGAATTCGCAAAACTAAATTAAAAATAAAAATTAATATGTTACAATTTTCAAAAAGCTGATCTTAGCGAAAAGACTTTCCCAACAACAAATACGATGAAATAAATGTGCCCCATTCCTCACCACGCACTATTTGTATCGCCGTTTTGTCGCTCACATCTTAATGAAAATTTCAATTGCTCATTTTTAGTTTCAGAAATATATGTTATGTGAGAAGGAGTGAACGCATTTCAACAGAATTTCCCTGCGGAATCATCAAGGACTGTAGAGCATTCAGCTACGCAAAAATTAGACTTCAAGCTAAATATCAGACCTATGGAATTGTTAACTACAAGAAATCACAAGTTTCCTTAGAAATTAACTGCAGAATAATCTTACGAGAAAATTATCGCTTGAAACAACTAACTCACTCATATAGTTCAATTTTGAATGAGACTTAAGAATTTATGAATGGCTAAGTGGCGAACACTTTTCAATTACATACCTACTAGTATCTGACTACGCTCTGCGGGTTAGAGCATGTAATTTATGTAATTTATATCTTCTACTTAACCTGAATCCAACAATAATTTACCTAAGTGTTCAACTTAAACGGATATTAAAATATTCCAACATGAAATTTGGACGATAACGGTGGGTAACTTGAACTAGTTTTCAACTCTTGTACAAGATTTTCGAGCAGAAAACAAGTAGCGTCACATCGAACAGAAAGATTGCTTTTGTATCAAATTTCAGAGAGCAAATTGCTCACTAATGCTACGGATGGGTAAAGGTGAAAAGAGTGAAATCACTCTCAGTGCGCTGGAGTTTTAGCCTTTACGTACAATTTCAAATGCACAGCAGCAGTATGGAGTGACAATGGTAGAGTCAAGCGAGTGATAAGATAATGTGATTCAATCCCCTGAGCGGAATGTCTCCAGTGTCCCTCTCACGCGGCACTCCAACGTAAGAAAAAAGCTACAGCCCAGACGCTTTCGCGCGAATTTCCTGAGGGGTTTTACAACAAGTTGCGAAATGAGCCACCTTTGTCAAAGCTAAGAAACATTACCGATTTGAAAAAAGGCGCAGGCGTTAAGTTGAAGGTAATTAAAAAGCTGGAGATCAAACCCTTCTTTAAACAAGCCACAAATCTGTTGCCCTAAATGTTCAGTTACACACCCAATGAGCAACAATAAAGGTCAGGTCATAACCTCCTCTGCTTACACGTGACGGTTTAGTTCCTTACAGGTAGCGCACAATTAGCATCATGGACGGAATTTCTCTGTGGTTTGCAAGATATGTACAAGATAGGGAACAAACGCACGCATCATTAAGAGGCTTTATTACCATAGACATGAGTGCTAATAAAAATTATACTTTCTCCTGCCTGTGTCATACTCGAGTGTACTCAAAACTTGTAAAATATCCAGCCTTTGAAACGAAGCTGTGCTTCTCGTGCTTCTCCTGCTATTCACAAGTGCTGTATTAAATATGTACGCTCCAAATTTCGTGAGTAGCTCACGCGTGTCATGAGAACACGAAGAATAATGAGTACAAGGGAATAAATGATGAGACGTGATGTGGCTCGCGCAAGCCATACAATGCTGGAAGAAGGAAGGCACTTCAGTAGCTTCCTCCAATTTGACGAGAGAACAAGAGCTTCGAAGAGAGCTGAGACATGGTTGCTGGGAGAGTTATACGGTAATGCAGTGAGGATACCAACCTCGTGAAATATTGGAGCGATCATTAGCCTGGCGCATCTGGGAGCAGCAGCAGCGTCTTAAGCACTCCAACCGGACGCGGCTGGAAGGCCAGGACGTGGCGCCGGGCAAGTACCTTCGTTTGAGCTGCTCTAACCATGTACCACTGTCTATGTGTTCAACCGTAAACACCTTCACTAAAGGGTTATTGAAGCCCCTGATTTAAATTATTGAAAAAAAAAACACTGCGAAAACATGCAAAAACACACTAGAATACTAAGCTGTTGGAAACTGAAGATGTTTATGAAGTTTCTCTAAATTTACGTGTTTTGGGAACATATGAAGAATCTCATTGAATTTTTGCTGCACAATTCGTGAAAATAGAAAGCACATACACTTTTGGATAAAAATTTATCTTCGGTATGCTATTGGCATCGTACATCTATGACCGTCACAAAATTTACTACAAAGTTCTTGATTTATACATCTTACGAACAGAATTACTGTACTGTATTTCTATAGGAGTAACTCTCAAAACATTTTTCCTTTGTGACATCGTAAGCTATACTAGTACTAGCACTATTGAGGGAAAACTCGACGAGAGCGCTCAGTTCTCTGGAGAGTGAGACTGGTACATTCTTCAGAACATTTGAAGTACACTAACGCTGTAATTATTGGACCTCAAATTTTCTACAGAGTTCTTTAGCTCAATTTATAAGGCCTCGAAGACAGATTTTGTTGTTGCTGACAAATCGGACAGCAGTGAACCGAAAAAATGATCCGTAACAAAAAAGCCTTTTCTTTGTTGATAAAAGGGAGACCTACCCGTTAGCTTGGGATCTCACATCTTCCTCTTGGGAAGATGTGCTTATTTCCTAACATACAATCGATGTAACCCTCTGCGGAACTTGGGAAGAATGGAAGCTTGGAACTTTCATATTTTCTCTCGTCGAAAAAATTTGATCACAAAATCTCAGACGCTAGACCGGATAGAAGCGAGTTCAAAATTAGAAATCCAAAAATGACCCTCAATCAATATCAATCAAAGTACATTCATAAAACATGACAACATGAAAATGTTCAAATGTTTGATACTTTCAAACACAAACATTTCCTAGAAACACTTTCCAGCCATAATCTTAATTCCTCGGCCCTTAGAAGTGTTTTTTCGACAACTTTTGAACATATTCATAAGCCGCTCGAACTCTCGCAAGAAATGTTTACCAGAACTGTGCACAGACATTCGTCGTGCGGCCGTTGCCCTGTTTAGAGCCCTGGGGAAATCTGAGATCAGATTGCATAGAACAAAATCAGAGCATTCACGCGAATGAAAATTGCGTTTCAAATATGGTTGCAGTCGCTGCAAACAGACTGAAATGACTGGTGTAAGATAATAAGGTTGAGCAATTCTCCGATGCAAAATGAGCAGTGCAAGAGTGGCGATTTTGTAGGCCTCTTTTGCCGAGCAATTGATGAACAAACTGAAGCGATAAACGTTTAATTTAAGTCTACTTTCCTTTGCTTGAAAAATAGCTGCCTTAGGGTGCTTACACACTACGAGCGGAGCGGAGCGGCGAGGAGTATAGCGGAGTGAAGCGGCGAGGTGTTCACATACAAGCGGAGCGGCGCGATTGATCAGTCGCTATGGAGGACTTTGTGAGTGCATTCCTGCGGCTGGACGGAGTAAAAAATAAAAGAAAGCACTGGGTCCATCCCGTTAATTCTGCGAGAGAAACCCATGGTGAATTTCATCATCTGTACGAGGATCTGAGAAGAGATGAATCTCGATTTTTCTCATACTTTCTCATACATTGGCGCTTGTTAATATCTACAGTGCTGGGGTAAAATCTGTTCGTGCGCTTAAATTGACTCAAATTCAATTTTCGCATCTAAAAGATCTCCCACTCCCGTCGATTGCATAAAGCCATAAGTGGTGTTTCGCGAGACGCGCAGGTGTCACGGAACAGAAGCCATTTACTCCCGACACCACAGCTTGCACTGATGCCCTGAGTAGCCGTTGTTCTGAGCCATGAAAGACTGATGTGTAAGAGTTGCTGCGTGCTTTCTCTTAATCAGCTATTGCTTAGCCTCTGGGTATAATGACTGTGAAGAGCATAGATGAATTTTATACCAAATGCTCTCATTGCGAATTCTGGCAACCTCTCGATTGAACGTCAAATGTTGTTTTCCATTTCTTGCAATGTCACCATGCCCAGTAACTGTGTCTGTTTTCATACCATGGACCTACTCAGTCAGGTGGTTAGCTCACATGTTGACGTTATAGAAGCAAAAGTAGGCCTTAAATTCTGTCATACTTTATCTCTTGACTTCGTATTAAACTTGCGCGTAATAATTTTATTCATATGCGAAGCCTGAAATCCATTCTTGATACCTTGAACTAGGACTTTGTTGCAGAACTTCGCGAGTAGTAATGAAAGTGCAGCATTGCTTCTTCCTCTTCAATGACAGCAGATGTTCCACAGACTCAAAAAAACACGAAGAGCTGCTGCAACTCCAAGAAGTTGAGTTGAATGTCCTAATGGAATGCGTCAATTTATTTTTACTTCTCAAGTATGGCTTGCAATAACAGTGAACAAAGTAGAAGCCAACCAAGATTTCTTTCGGTGTTTACCGGTATATTTTTAGTGTTTAATTGAAACCTATAAAATACGTTCATTACAGGTTTAGCTTTTGGTACATGTATGGTCGAGCTCTGTCCCACATGAGTAAAACTTCTTGTAGCGGAACTGGTAAATCTCGGTACAGCTTATAAAATACTGAAGAAGAATGATTGGGTTACTGGGATGGCAATTAAGCGCTAAACTAATCTGAGTCCTAAAGTAACCTTCGTGTATGCGAAATATATTTATTGAAATATGTTTAAATAATAAATCATCTTAAACTGGAAGTTACAGTTACCTCTATTGGGCCTATTAACAAGTAGCGCATAGCTCTGAAACATATCACTTATATAAACTATCGTCTTGGTTCATCTTGGTGTCGTCTCAGGCGGAGTTCACACCAGGTGTATATCAGTTTTCTATGAAACCTCAATGAAATCATTAAAGGGAAACTCACCAAATTCGGTCCGCCGCTAGCGGCAATAAATATCCCTCAATTTCCCGAGCGCGCCGCTCCGCTCCGCTCTTCGCCGCTCGCTCCGCTCCGCTTGTAGTGTGTAAGGTAAAGCGTCTATGCATAGGAATAGCCAAAGACATTATTGACGCCCGTCGCCGCTCCGCTCCGCGCCGCTCCGCTCCGCTCGTAGTGTGTAAGCACCCTAAGTAAGGTGCGTTCACACTACGAGCGGAGCGGCAATAATGTTTGTACAGGTTTGAATGCAGAAACGCTTGGCTGTTCACACGACAAGCGGAGCGGAGCGGCGCGGCGCGGAGCGGAGCGGAGCGGCACGCTCGGGAAATTCGTTGGGATTTTTTGACGCTCGCGTCGAGCGTTTCTCCTCGGCTCCGCCTTTGGATCGTCATATCTTACAGGGGTAGAATGGTCGTTTGAGTTGAAAAAATCTACTATATAACTAGTTATTTGTACAACTAATCATGTAACAATTGTAACTGATAGTGTAACATGTAATATTTTAGTGTAATTTCACTCATTTGGGTTCATTAATCATTTATTTCTATTTTCTTCTGCTTTCTCTGATAAGTTATTTTATTATTGCTTCAGTTTAAGGAATTTATTTTGCTTTTCTCGTGATGTAGTTTCATCTTTCTTGTGATGCTGTGTATTTTATTACATGATCTTGATTAAAGTATAATTATTTACGATTTTTCAATACAGTTTTCATTTTTATCGTAAAATGGGAGAAAAAGGAGGCCGTATGAGGATGAGGAGGACTCAATGAGTGTCAAATACACAATAAGTTGCAAAATTTTATGAGCTTGGGTGATTTTTTCCACTACTAACGGAAAGCATATCAGTGTTTCGAGAACTATTTGGTCAGGACAAGCCAATATTTGTCAGTATTTTTCACTTAGGTTTCTCTGGCACAACCCTGAATTTCTGAAGGGAATTACGTTACGTTCACTCACGTTCAAGTCACCACAAGACTTTTTTTATTCGTACTGGCCTACGAAAACCTGTAGTAATATATGTGATACAGCCTATATGGAAAGACTTTAATTTTGCTTAAACTACTTTGCTTTACATGTATCCACAATAAAAATTTGTTTATTGCTAAATAGCAAATTTATCTAATCTCGTTGGAAATTTTTCTTTCTATAAGATTGTAGTACATCAAAAGTTGCCGGCTTCATCCGTAAATACTCGTAGAATTGTGATTCATCTCTCCTCAGTGCTTCGAAGAGATTGTGGTATTCTCCATAGCGATCTCTCCTCATGTTGATGGGATGGATCCAGTGTTTCCGTTTTGCCGTCGAGCAACAGAAGCGCATTCACGGAACGCTCCATAGCGACTGATGCTTGTGTAGGTCGCTCTGCTCAGCTCACATGTGAACACACGCGCCGGGCCGCTCCGCTCCGTGCCGCGACGCTCCGCGCCGCTCCGCTCGTAGTGTGAACGCACCCTTAGACTACTGTAAAAATTTGGAGGCTGTTCAACAGATTAGAAGCATTTCAGTACCTGACAACGATTGGAAAAGTGCAAAATTTCGATTGCGCTTTGTGACTTTCGTCGTAAAACGAATGTCATTACGCATTCGTAATACATAACTTTTGTTTCAAACCTAAGTAAGCCAGTGGCACGTCCTCAGCACAAACAGGTCAGAGAACAACTATCACCGATCTGGAGCAAGCTACCAATTCCTTAGGCCGGAGACACACTTGGCGTTTTGTTTCCGATCGGAATTTTCACCGTCGCCGCTCTAACATAATGTAGTGCTTACACATTTGGCGGTAAAATGTCCGTCGCGCACCGACTTCACTTATTTGATCTCTGACCTCCGTGCAACAAACTAGTGCTTTGCAACATGAATCGAGAGCAACTTCTTGCATTATTGCTACGTATATCGTCGTCGATTACAGAGAAAGCGAAAAAATAGACTTATTTGGGTTCTTCCGATTAATCAGAGGAGAAAGGAAGTTGGAGCCTTCTACACTTCGTTTCCTGAGTTAAGAAACGATGAAGAAAAGTTTTTCAATTATTTTAGAATGTCAATCTCATCATTCGACGAACTTCACAACCTTCTGAAAAATCATATACGACGGAAAAATACTAAACTGAGGAATTGTATTCAACCAGTGTGTTATGATTTTACTATAACTGCTCTATGCCGTGTTTAAATAAACGCTACGAAGAAGGGTTTGCCTGGCCTAGCAACCATCATCTTCTCAAAAAGATCCGACATCGAAAAATAAATTCTCGTCAATAAACGCAGCATGTGCCTGTTTCTACAGACTTCGCCCAACCATCGCATCTAGCCGTTGCAACGTCGACAGGCGTCGTTTGAAAGCTACGTCCACCCGTCCACCTCATACCCTCTACGAACGCCACGTCACCGAGCGCCCCAAAGTAAGCTGTATTGCTCGGCACTTCCATTTCTCTTAGTATTTCAACTCTTTCCGTGGAGACTTAGGATCTTATTCATTCTACATAAATTACTTGTTAATTGTTAATTGTAAGTCTAATCCATTCTAATTATCTGACGACACTTGCCATTTCCGATGAATAATCAACGTAAAGCTTCGTTATTCTGAACACGTATGTTCTCAACCGGAACAGAGACACGCAAAGCTACTCCTTGAGGGTGTGGGCAAGCGGCGTTAGAGAGGAAGCGTTCGCTGGAGTAAGACGTGTTAGCCTCGCTGCCTTCGGGTAAGCGAGGGCTGTGTATATAAGTCGTGTTTGACTTATTAATCGCTACTCTGGAAGTTAAACGCAGCTAAGTATCCCATCATTATATGTAATCTATATCATCATCCACGTCCATGTTATTTCACGTGTAGGTCAATATTATGTACCAATGATGCGTGTGTCAGACTCATTAATGTATTGAATAATCTATGTTCGCCAACTGATCCACTAACGAGGCCTCACCTCGATATGAGCTTATTATAACGTCATTAGGTGAATTTCTGTAAATGCGTCATTATGATTATATCTGATTAACTAAAGTTAACGTAATTACCGAGACTCAATAGCATCATTGTCATTCATGGATTTTTTTTAAAAAGGCTATATCACGTGTATCATCTTACTGTCCAATGATTGTGCCATCCGTTATGAATCTAAAGACGTCATCATATCAACAGTAAATGTATTGTTTGGATGTATTGCTTAATCATTTCCTTTCAATTATTCTCTTCACAATCAACTGAGATTAGATTAGATTATTAGTTAGTTTAAGCCTCCCTATCCTCAACAAATGAGATCCAAAGAGAGGAAGGAAGAAGGCACCATTTAGTATGGAGTTAAGGGAACGCGGAATCTATGCAGTAAGGCATAGAAACAGTAAGATGAGAAAGAAGTTCATGAAACAAGATCTAAGTTGAAGAAGAAAGTAGTAGGTGCTGAAAAACAGGACAGCAGTGAACCGAAAAAAGATGGTCCGTAACAAAACAAAAAACCTATGTTATTTTAACAAAAAGAAAGCCTACCTAACCTTTAGCTCGGGAACTCACATTGTCCCCCTGGGAGCGGTAGTTCCCATAGATACAATAGTTGTATCCCCCTGAGGGGTAACAATCAACTGAAAATCACTAATTCCTGATAACAGAAAATAAGTAATCACGATGAAATATATCCTTGAAAATGACGATAAATCACCTTTGAATACGATTAATGGTGTGGCCGCAGTAGAGTCAAGAGCGTAAAACAATAGAAATGCGGCAACGGTGGAAAATAAAATGTAACTAAGTCGGCAGAGGGAAACATACATATCTCTAACAATATCGGCAGCGATGTGGAATTAAGCAAAGGAAAACCCTAACAGTTGAGGCCTGTATTATTGTCCGGTTGAATACAGGCCTGTATTGATATTGTCGAGGCCTGTATTGTGCTTCATAATTATGTTAGAGATAGAGATGGGTACGTAGTTGAGGATACATTGCCGATGTCAGGACTTAAAAACATGCATGTACCGTGCAATACAAGAAGAGGTTCGAAAGCTAACAACGTGAGAAACATTCTCTGCAAGTACTTCGTGTGAAATGTTGGTAGCCTTCCCTGGCAAAAGTCAAAGATCTGATGGCCCATGTAGGAGAAAGCAGAAAATATAAGCATAACTACATAAACTATGAATATATATGATACTGTTTAGCATAAAAAATAACTTAAATCTCACTGACTAGTAGAATGAAGCATTTAAGAAGTATTATGTTCATTCAAAATTTGAAAATGTCGAATAAATATATTATATTGAAAATTCGTTTTGAAAGCCTATTAATTATTACTTGGAATGCTTTTTAAAGGATCTTAAATATCTTTAATTTCTGTAACAGAGCATAAATTTGTTTGTACGGTGTCGTCTGTTTTTCTTTAATTTCGTTCTTTGTATGTGTTGGTAAATTTTCATTAGCAAAAAGAAAATATATAAATTCAAGGCTGCCATAAGGTCAATTCAATAGCATGAAATAAATTTTTGATATTATTTGGCATCTTCCGTGTTCGGTGACCGGTGAAAAAATGTATTTAAAATGAATTTTATTTAAATAACTACTATATTTTAATTTATTTCCTAAATATATTCAATAAAGTTTAAATTGTTGAATTTAAAGTGAATTTCAATTAGCTTATTAACAAAAAAGATTGCAATTTTCGGATTTTATGGATGAAAATACATTAGAAACAGTAATTTAAAATGAAATTTTTCACGAGTCACCAAACTCGAGTGATTCATTATTTGTACTTACCGAAGTCATCTTTTTTGCCGGCTTCCAGTTTATCAAAATCATTCTTAAGTTATAGACAAACTTCACGTCATTCATTCCTTGTTGCGTTCCTATCTTTAAAAGCGTTCAAAGTTTTGTCTCAGAGCTCAGGCCTTTCTATATAGTACAAGGTGAATTAGTAATTCATTGTCAACCGCAACCTCTTCGGCCATGGTTAAGCACACCATTGCAGAGCGCTCAATACATGCATTAGAGCGGTTGGCGGCAGTCTGGACAACAAGTGTGTAACCGCGCGTTGGGTCACGTATGCCACCACTTCTGTGGAGGCGATTAAAAATCGTCGACTGTAGAGGCAGTGGGCGGCTGCATTGCTGCCGTCGGCGTGAAATAATCCGCTCGTCCATTTTTCCGCTCAGTGTGTCTGAAACAATGTAATCCTACGCGCCACTACTGGTACGACGGCGCCGGTAAAAAATCCAATCGGAAAGATAACGCCAAGTGTGTCACCGGCCTTTGGCTGTATGACTTGCCGGAACAGACGCGTTAGCTACCCACCCAAACACTGCAGTTGCGACGTTGCGTCAGTCGCTGCATAGCTAGACGCACAGCACAAATGAGGCGTGGAAGCGGAGGTGGATGGAGACGGGCCTTCGCTGTTAGCTGATGGTGAAGTTAAAGCTCATTTTACACCTACGGTGTGGAGCGACGGTATGGAGCGACGGTGGACTTGCTATAGCTCCCCCCACGAGAGGACTGAGCGTCAGTGCACACCGACTTGCTTTTACATTGCCGCTCAACACAACGCTCCTTCCCGAGAGACAGAAATCGCCACGCAGGGCTCCCCATCCTGGGTTTTCCACCGAGATCTTGTTTTTTCGATCCCTCCTGGGTTGCTAGGTTTAATTAATTTTTGATCTATTGCTAAATATATATTTTTTCAAGTCAGACAGTAACTTCATCATTAACTGAAGTAAATTTAATAATGCAGTTAAGAATTATTGTTTCATCACCGTATGCAAATGAATATCTGATTCAAAACCACGCCTATCGGATGGGGTAGAACGTGTTCAATCTGTTTCTCGACCTTAAAAACGCGTAATGAACGAGTATCTTACGAACTTGCAAGCCCGCCCAAGTCAGGGATAGCCGTCGCTCCACTTCTGTTTCTTCGATTTGCTTGGCACGTTGCAGTGAGGTGACGCGCATTTTGATCGTAAAACTGGTTGTGCATTCTTCTAAATGAATGCCTAAACATAAATTATTTTAAACATTCAAATTTTCATATTTTTGCCGCACTAGTATTCAAAATGGCTAGCCCTTCGAAAACGATGCCTAAAAAGTGGTAAATGCAATCTTTCAAAGAAGAATGGTTAATGGAAAGAATGAAAAACCTGTCACGGTTGGAAGCCTAAGCCGAAATTGGCACGAGATGTCATCAACAGAGCATGTCACCAGCGTAATGAAAAGCGCCTTGCACAACAGAAAAGTCGACTTAATATTGAAATTTGCGCTGAAGAAAAGAATTAGGATGAAATACAGGAATAAAATCAGCATTACCATCATTGTTTCTACTGGCGTATGTTAACTTTTACTTATTTCTTATTAAAACTACACTTCTCCATTTATTTTTAACGAATCTAGGTTTTTTCATGTTCAATCTAGGTTTATCTAAACATATTCAGTGTGAGCCCTGATCGTCAGTATTGCTCTTGCACTACTGACAGAATACTTGGCAGAACAATTTGCAGAATATTTACAGAATATTTTGCAGAAGCAAAAGCTAATATTCTTAAAAACTTTAATACTACCCAATTACCTTCAAAAACACTAAAAATAGAAAGAAAAAAAAATACCAACTACTAATTTGTAGGTGTATTTTTTTACTTCTCCTTTAATTTCAATAATATTCTAATGACAACTGCCGAATGTTTTTCGTCTACTTGAAGTACTTTTCCTAAGAGCCATGCACACTGTACAATTTTAATTGCACTGTAATTAATTTTACGTTCACATACGCTGTGTGTGCTTCTTTGATTTTTTGAATAGTGAGAGCTGTTTCCTATCTTGGTCTATCAGTGTTTGAATTTTCATTTTAATCATTAAAATATTATAATTGTGGAAGTGAGATGTTATACTTTTAAAAGCATCTTCTCTGGACGCTCTGTTTTTATACTCTGCGAGCTTAACGTTCCATAAACATGGAAATTTTTTACATTTTTCGATAGGAGTTTTAATTTCTTCTTTGCTATATAATATGCAAGCCATGACTACACATGCTCTCTATGGTCTCAAGAGAAACTGAATGCTGTTGACCGGCAGTGCACACCGCCAATATTTAGCATGCAGAATATTGCCGCTCCTTACCGAGAGCGTGGCAATAAGGGTCATTTAGCTCTGCTGTGGGCGGAGCTTATTTGGCTGGCGGGATGGAGCGACGGTGTGGAGCGCGAAGACACCGTCAGTGTAAAAGGGCCTTAAGTCCTCAAATTCTTAGCGCGGCGCATGTTTAAAACAGAGGTAACGATGGTGAATCAATTATGTGTACGCCAGAAAGACATTGATCTGTGAATTTACGTTAACAGTGTCTCGAAAAGAGAAGACTATAGTGGCACTCTTGGGGATTCTCGCATCTGGTACAATACGTTTCGCAAAGTGCAGCAGGAGATGGTGCAGCAGGAGATGGATGAAGACAACCACCGCTGCTTTCCATTACACAGCGAGGCAGGCGGAGCACGGAGCAGAAGCTGCGAGGGAAATGGCGCGATATTTCGCGCAATAAAACATGACCGACGACCGCCACGTTTGCTTCAGACGTCACTGGGACCACCGTCCCAGTTTGCAGTCAGGTCGTCAATATCGGACAGATTGCACGCAGGCAGGTCGAGGTATGAAATAACGAAATCCATACCGTTCAACGATTAGCCTTTGAGGAAGATGGACGAATATATCACTCAATGCATCGAAAGATAAACTTTTCGAAGATTGAACTTCATAAAAAGTAACATACTCTGCGGTAAAAATCTTGTCGGATCTTTTCACCGAAGCTAATACTGAAAATTGAGAAAAAAACATCGCAAGAAAAAATGTGAAAAATAAAAATAGATTCTTTGCCATGCACTCGATCTACTCTATATGCCGAATGCACGAGCGTGGAAGTCGTTGCTTGTACTCATAACTTTTTGTGAATAACGTTTACAAACTGATAACTCTACGGCACTGATTTCGCAATATGGCATGAATTCTAACAGAGAAATGGGAGAACAAATGAAAGCCACGAACTCGAAGCAGCAGAGAAGACTGTCTTCTCGCGAGCCTGCCTTACAACTGCTGCTAGAATGACTGACTGAAAATTTCAGTGGTTTCCACGATGACCACAAATGCCTTAAATCTTTTAGTGACACTCATTTTTTTAAACATAACAAACGACCAGGTTGCACTAGTACAACCGCCGACGAAATAAAAGTATGAGTGAAATGTGATGTAATAAATATGAGCAAAACGTGAAGAAATAAATTTGAGCATAATGTGTTTCAGATATTTATTTTAGGAATCAAACGGAAGAAACAAGGCTTTTTAACACGTCGAGTTAAAAAGAAATATTAAATTAAATTAAAATAATTAATAAATATTAAAAAGAATATTAAAATGAAGGTGGAACGTGCGTGTACCATCGCCAGTTAAATTGCTGACTGCGGCATTAATTCTTTTTATTTTAATACATTCCTTTTCATTTTATAACAAATTTCGATATTCAAGTAAGAATATCATCTTGCAATGATATTTACTTACACTTTTTAAAAAGAAAGAATTGCAATTCAAGCTGTTAATTATGCTGTTTTTAATTCTCATCCTTGCAACTTAAAGTAATTATAGCGACCGTACCGAAGTAGTCTACGTGTTAAGTAAATTTTGTCAATATTCAGTATTGACTGGGGACTTCTTTGGATCTAACCACAGTTTTTGCTCGCTCCAGAATGGTGGACACTAACATGGCATTCGTCGCAAGTACAATTTGCTGACATTTTTTTCTTTCGAGTCCGAGGTACATTTTCTTTTTCGAGTCCTAATTCTCGTTAAAAGGTACATTTGTGCGTAGTGACATTTTTCCCCAAAGCACGGCCACAGATGTCAATGGAGTTAAGAGACACAGTACCACCCTTCCTTCTTTTTCATCAAGCCAAGCCTTGCATTTGAGATATTCGGCGAGGGTAGTTAATCTTATCCAAAATTCTCTTGCAAGTCCTGAAATCATTCTATTTTCAGGCGCTAGTGGACAGCATTTCTGTCCTTGAAGATGTCTTACTGTCCCAAATCTAAACACTGAGGCATTCAACTTGTACTGTAGGGATAGTACACTCAGGAGTAAAAGCTTCTCTAACTTCTGGACAAACATAGACAGCCTCAAGGGTTCCAAACATCCAAAAACTATTCATTTTTCGTAACTATCAAGACATCTTTACCACCGCGATTTTATTGGAAAAACATTCGCCTGAAGCCCACGCTTAAGGATTTCTGAAAGTGCATTAATCAAATTCATCATATTCAACTAATGCATCAGCTACCTTCAAATTCGGTTTCAGCCAAGACAGCTTTTGCGTAACCATCGTCGTCTCGTTTCCATACTCTTCAACATTCAGTCTTCTCTGAATAAAAGACCTTTACTGAGACGATTTTTAAATGAGTTGTCTCCATATAGCCCCTTCCATTGCAAGAGTAGTTTGCACACCGTTTCTCGCGCATTTACCGGTTTTTGCACCTGCAACTTGAGAGAGCCCTTCATTCAACAGCGCAACGATTTGAGCTTTTTTAGTTTCAGAAAAGTAGCCCTTCGTAGACGTCTTCAACCACAAAAATCTTGAAATGATATTCACTGGTATAGATACAACAATTTGACAGAAACATCAGCACCAAAGCTAGTACTTAAACTAAATGATTTCATCATTGATGCTAAACAACGAGAAAGTATCTAAAAAATTGTTTCTATCAAGCTCTAACATGAAGGAACAAAGAAACGTAATTTTAGAATGCCTGTGATGAGGATTTCAGCTTTCTTGGGTAAGAGTTGTTAGGAGATTTGGTATTTTCCTCATGTGCCTCATAATTTTCTTCACGATAGTTAGTAAATGCAGTATATATTGGTTAACTTAGAATTGTTCGCAAGTATTGATCTTTTTTATTTTCTTACTGTAAATACAATAAGAGCTGTGATAGGAGATTCACTGCATCTGTTTTAGTAAACCTAAAAAGCAGCAGGAATACTGGAAGGGGCGCACTTCCTTCGGCCTCATGAAGACACAGCAGGAGTGGCAGGTTTTGACTGAAACATCTCGGCGATCACGAATTTCTTTTAAATTCCTGATTGTCCAAACTGAACATTAAGACACGTCCTGCCAGATTGTCCTTTCAACGTAAGATCGTTTACTCTCATCCTACCTCTTTGAAATAAATGAGGAAAAACAATTTTCCCGTTAATCTGAAATATTACTTCTCATTTCTTCTGAGTTCTATTTCACAACAATTTTCAGAGCGACCTGAAAAACGTTCATGGACAACAGTTTCAGAACAGGACGTATTTTTTCGCAATTTTTTGATTAATTTGTCATTCCTTCTCAATTCAAATTCAGTTTATCAAACAATAGTGGTTAACACAGGAAACATTGCCTCGAGCACACTGAAAAAAAATGTTCCCCAATGAAGCCAAAAAAAACTCATTCTTTCTAAAACGGCTACGTAGTACCTGAACACATTACTTAAAAATCAATCTACAAACAAAATTTTTTTTCGGAGTAGAAATGAATAAATGCACTCTAGACATGAGAGCAGTGAGCAGCCCGGTATACCGGGTATACCAGCTGGCTCTCCGAGTCCCGCTTAAAACGCTTTGGCAACAATTGATTAAACGGAATTTCAAGATTCAACTCAAATTTAAAATAAATGTTAGTGACGAACTTTGAAAAAAACAAACAAACTAAATCATGCCTTCATTTAGCTGTTAGTTTTTTATGAAAATTGAGTTTGTGACTAATGGTCGGTCAGCAGCATTATGAAAATCCTCTTTGTGGCTACCAATGGTGCGCGTTGCGGTTTAAGTGTTAATTAACTATCAGCTCGGGGCTCGGACATCAGAAAGAAGACGCGGCTCGTGCTAAAACTTTAGATCAATAAAATACCTGGAATCAAGGCATGGTCGATGGAGTAATGAGAGGAGACACGCTTTGATGAGTAAAGAAGCACTGCGCACTTCGCAGTATTTCAGACGACAAAGTAGTTGTGTTCAGAGGAATCATGGTTGCTGGTCAAATTAATGACGGTGATCGGAATGCTGGCACGGCACTTAGAACTGAATGTTCATTGAACTACTCGCAGCTCTGGGCAGTAAAGTTTAAATTCAGAACTTGCCGTAAATGAAATTCATCATTCTAAGCAATAACATTCGTCATTTATGAGGTTTCTTTTACAATTGATTCTCCTCAATTGCGAATGGGAGTTCTTTAGAAATCTACCTACTTACAATATACTTCTGGAGTCATATAAAGTGAATTTCAGTACATTTCTTCCCGTGGAGATTTCAAACTAGAGTGGTTGCGAATTTCCGGTAGTACAATCACCAACTGATACAAGAGCAAGGTACACTGAGACAGTGTATCATACGTTTCCTGAGAACTGTGCAGTTAAACATAGATCTGTTTCGTATGACGTTTTCAACTGGAAGGAAAACCAACTGATTAAGTCGCCGTAGGGGGATTAATGTAAAATTGCAGAGAAACTCTAAATACTCAAGCAGCCGGTAATCCAAGTTTTACCACTTTTGTAAGACAATTTCAAAAAACGAACAATCATTGTGTTATTACTCTTTTCTCACAGACACATTTTGCAACTACATTTGTAAATACTATTATAGCTAAAAAAACATTTAGCGTTGTATAGTGATGAGCTATGCAAAAAAAGTCAAGTTTGTAAAACATAGCGGCTCATTCACGTAACTGGGTTACGCCTCTACAGAAGCGTTGGCGTCCATAAAAGCTTTCTGTGCAGGACACGCTGGCCATCAGATACCATACCGCATTGCCCTGCAATCGGGACACTTTTCAGAAATAATTGACTGCTTTTGGCTTCCAAGAACAAACTTGTGCATTTGTGCATCACTGTAGCGAGATGAAAGCTAAGACTAACTACGGTGTAGTTTCTGTCTCGCAGAGGAGTAACGCTTGAGGGTAGGAAACAATAATTGCCGGCCTGATAGCGAACGTCTAAATTACGATCCAATGCATAAAACTCTCTCACAACACCGCTGTGTGTAAATAAACCCAAGGCGGCAAAAAATGGGATCGGGCGCGCAACATCTGAATGAACGATACGGGGCCTTATAAATACCCCTCGCGCTACAGAATTTGAATACCAGATGGGTCGGTGTTTCTGCTTCGAGAGATAAATTAGCCTTTCAATGTAGTTTGATTATTAATGTACGATACAACGATAAATGGTACAAATGGTAAAATTAATAGTAACCAGCACTATTCGAGAAATATCTCGTTTTGCACAGTCAGTTGACTAATTTTTTCCATCAATTCAATCTGCTTCATGCCACATAATTCTCAACTTGTATTGTACACTTTGCAAGCATCAAAACAAACAAAGGCTTTTTTATTGTGTTGTAGCTGTTTACAGTTTAACCGAAGTTAGATTTTAACTCAATGCTATTAGAAAACTTATTTTTTCAGCGTCGGCAAGTAATTACTCACTCACCAAACCTCCACCTGAGGGTGGGTTTTTTCATTGAGAATGTGAATCTGCAAAAGCAAAATAAAATGACCCATGCTGACGTAATAGTCAGTATACCATTACGGTGTTGATAGCTTTATTCTTTTAATTCTTTTCATTTCAGTAACAGTCGATGTTTTCGTTATATTAGGATTAAATATAAGCACTGTTGTCACCAGATTGGCCTAATTTACTGTTTAATCAACGAGTTAAAGCGGTTTTCAAGTAATATTAGACTAGTGATACCCCTAAGCCTGTAGTAACTTTGTATGGTTGCATGACACTTGCTGGTCACATGATGAAGTATTATTGGAGAATATCAAAACTTAATTAAGAATTTGACAAGGAATAAGCCCAATCAGGCAACTCTGGCCAGCACCGCCACGTGCACCGCAGTCCAGGATTTAATTCCAGAGCTTTGCTTTCGCCTAAAACCGCCCGCCAACCTTACGAAGAAATATCTTGTAAGCTCAATACACGAGAGAAGGCTCACTGCCTATGTTATCCTGTACAGTTTCTACTATGAAAAAACTATTAAATTTATGGCAGTATCTCATTAAAATGCAAAAACTAAAGGGAAGCATTTTTCGAGAAAACTTTTAGTAGACGTAAAATAAAACATTATGACACTGTTAATGGAGAAAGATTATTTCTGACATAATGGCTGTCGTTGAAACCGATCTAGATTAGAATTCCCACATTACATAAACGAGCAGCACAATGATGAGAGTAGTGTTTTAGTGGCTCGATTGAACTTGGAGGTGAGGACAAAACGCAGGCGTTCTCTGAACGAAGTATAAATGAGATTTATGCGCAGTTCCGCTGCTGATCAGTCACACAATAGCAACATGACAAAGAATACAGTAGTAGTTCATGTGAGATACTGACTTCGCGCCGACAGCTGGATCGACAAATGCTACCTATGATCACACATTATTGTAATGAGTCATCTCACAATGTATATAATAAACTGTAATCAGCATGTACGAATGGAGAAGAAAGAGGACGCTCTCACTGATCGTGCGTATTCTGAGGCTCGCCCTAACACCACATTCTACGTTGATTACAACTGCGAAACGAGCGAACACGCCTCGCCGGGAGATGCCAGACTTTCTCAACAAGAGGTTCCTTAAGGCCTGTTGACACGAGGGGTGAGCGAGCGCTCCACCGGGAAAGAGAGGCTTAAACCATGCCCATTTTCTCTCGTTTCAGGCTCAATGGAGCAGTAGACAACAGTCTGTCTATGTTTGGTCTTCGTCGAGCGACTCAATGCTTCCCAGTGCAATTTCAGACGCTGAACGTGTAGGGTGTGCGTCTCTGCTCCCTGCCTACACGTTCTCTTGGAAAAGTGGCGTTTAGCTGCCAAAAAAGGACTTTTTTAAGCCAACGCTTCGCCCACATTTTCCTCATTCGTTTTTGTTTCTTCTTTATAGCCGCGACAACTGATAGAGATTGAAAACGCCATTGCCTGTCGCAGAGCCACCTTCGTACGTTCTCTCTCTACCGCTGCTAGGAGCAGACTGAGGATTTTACTTGGAGCAGTCAGCTGCAGTCTGCACCTCTTCCATGGTCCGTGTGGACCGTGGAGGGAGTATATATGGAGGGAGCATAGCCGTCTGTGAAGAGAACCAGTTTTTGAGATTTCTCCCATGTTTGTGGTAACCAATAGCCGTCTCGCAAGTGTGACGTCAGCACGGAAGCCAGTTACCTACTAACTACGCTAGGGTGCGCACATGCTCGCTGATTGCTCTTCCAGCTGTTGAGTTTATCGTAATCAATAATTTGGGATTCTAAGACTCCGAAAGATAATAAATTGTGTTTCCTCACTCGAGGACACTTAATAATATCAAAATTACTAGCAAAGATACATTAAGAGTTAAAAACTGTAAAGATTACAGGCCCTTGAATATAACAAATTAGAGAGCGACTTGCACGCGCACCTCATCCTTCGATTTGTGGAGCGGTACTAATCTTGCTTTGGCAAATGAACGAGTTGTAGAGGAGGCGAGGAGGAGCCAACTTCAGCCAAGCGTCTGTGGTTGGCTCACGTGTGGGGCCTTGCCAATGCCCCAGTCTCCCAACTTTTGCAGCTAATTTGAACCCGATTGGAATCGGCTATGCTCCCTCCATATATCCTAGCTCCATGGTGTGGACACCCTGACTCGAACAAGCATTTTACTGAGCTCGTGGTGGAGCGCTCGCTCACTCTTCGTGTCAACAGTTAAACAAAATCTACTAATGTCATAAACCGATTAATTGTTCCAGATAAAGTAGATTAGATCGTATCGTATATTAAATTCAATACGAGTCTATATTTCTATTGCAAATAGGATTACAATAATTTTCAAGCAGCACCACTTCTGTTGGAACTCGATTTTGACTGTCACAAAACCGTTACGAAAGGTTGGACAGTGCTGGAAATACGCTACCCCCACCGGAGAGGGGCATCGGATTGCGATCTGTGACAAGAAGGTTGCCTCTGGCTCGCCTGCCCTACGGGCAACCGAGGGCTTTCTTGATAGAATTCATCTACTTTAATCAAACTTGCATGACATGCTTTCCATTCGAATCACCATCTTAGAACCCACGAGCAAAATGAGTATTCGTTGCTATCTGTTTTCGGGTGGGCCCCATTCCCACTAATTAGTCACGAGTAGGATTTACTAAAGATGGCTTCAACGTGCGTACCATTATCTTTGGTTTATTAGCGTGCGATCGATATGAACGATGCCATTTGACTGATACACGGTGCAGCTTGTTCTCAACCATGAACGAAACTGATAAGGAAGTCTTCCCAGTGACACAGGTAACGTCACTACTCAAATTATAGAAGATTTAACAGTCGTAGTGTTGCGATAAGTGAAGCGATAATGCGATAAAGCGATACTATCGCTTTAATCGAAAATTCATCGCTTTCAAATTCCCCGCGATAAATCCAGTGATTAAGTAGAAGATGAAAATCCGTTACGGCGGGAGGTTACAGGCTCATTGTTAAGCGGCAAACTGATGCGGCCAGGCCCCTGGCGGCCCGCGCTTCTGTTGTCACCAGAGTTGCAAGATTATTTTCAGGCCAAGTAACAAGTAATAAATGGTGTTTTAAGTGTAAAAATGAGGTTTCTAATGCATAGGTAGTAAAAATAGAGTACTTTCGGATTTATCGCTTATTGCACATCGCTTTAAGGTATCGGAAATTTAACGCTTAATCGTAATAGGAGTTTGCAAAAAATTATAGCTTTATCGTTATCGCTTTATCGCAAAATTTATCGTTGCCCACTACTGGGATTTAACAACACTGCGATTTAACAACACTGCGATTTAACAACACTGCGATTTAACCCGCGCACTGTAACTGGTCGCCTCATTTACCAGGCTCACTGGTTGCCAGACGTAAGGCATAACCCCAAGTTGTTATACACCAAAATGATCGTCTCAGCGAGTGCTACACAGCTGGAGCCAGAAACCCCCACATTGTGGGGGTTAAGGCAGAGCTCCAACCACTTGGAAGTTGGGAGGGGTAAGCACAGTCAGTGTGGTAAATGAGGCGACCGTGAGAGGGTGTGCGTGCGAACAGTCAGTGGCAGCCTCAGTTACCAGCGAAACTACTCAGGGCCTTATTTCGCCTTATTTCGTAAAAATGGCAAATAAGACAAATCTGAAGTCAGTAGCGTGTAGAGCAGTATTTTATTAATATTGTGTGAAAATTACAAGTTTCGAAACACTATACTTACAGTAATATAACCAGACATGCAAACATGCATTTATGTAGGAACTAAAACGAAGAATGGATAACACCTAGTAGACATGAATGGTCATAACTTTTTTTCTAATTGTTGTAGAGGAAAAATAAAAACATCAGCAGGTTTGGAAGGATTTTCTGCATAAAATAGCAGTGAAAAACATTACATTGTTTCCAAAACACAAAAATGGCCATTGATCTCTTTGAAGCAATGTTGTGCAAAAATCGACGGAGTTTGACTCCATATTACAAAGAAACGGTTCAAGTTATCAAAAATCTGACAACATCAAAGTGTAAAGCAACATTTTTTACTCATTACTTCATATTTTTACATCTCTGCCTATTACGGTAAGTGAACAGGGAACGGCAGAGTAACGCGGGTAAATTGACTACTTTTCTGAGGGATGCGCGACCGTGCGCGGGTTAACAACACTGCGATTTAACAACACTGCGATTTAACAACACTGCGATTTAACAACACTGCGATTTAACAACACTGCGATTTAACAACACTGCGATTTAACAACACTGCGATTTAACAACACTGCGATTTAACAACACTGCGATTTAACAACACTGCGATTTAACAACACTGCGATTTAACAAAACTGCGATTTAACAACACTGCGATTTAACAACACTGCGATTTAACAACACTGCGATTTAACAACACTGCGATTTAACAACACTGCGATTTAACAATGCGATTTAACAACACTGCGATTTAACAACACTGCGATTTAACAACACTGCGATTTAACAACACTGCGATTTAACAACACTGCGATTTAACAAAACTGCGATTTAACAAAACTGCGATTTAACAACACTGCGATTTAACAACACTGCGATTTAACAACACTGCGATTTAACAACACTGCGATTTAACAACACTGCGATTTAACAACACTGCAATTTAACAACACTGCGATTTAACAACACTGCGATTTAACAACACTGCGATTTAACAACACTGCGATTTAACAACACTGCGATTTAACAACACTGCGATTCAACAACACTGCGATTTAACAACACTGCGATTTAACAACACTGTGACGGGCCAAAAATTTATAAAAAAGCAAAAGATTATTTAAAAATAGCAAATAAAACGCAATCAGACAGAAGTTTTCAACCGATGATGATTGGTAAATTCATGAACGTTCCAGTATGAATGTTTTTTTCCCTATGCGCAATGAGTATGAAAAAACTATTAACCTTTTCAACCAATATTAGATTATTATTTAGTTTAAGCCTCCCAATCCGCAACAAAAGCAGTCTAAAGAAAAGGAGGAGGAAGACACCATTTAGTATGGAGATAAGGGAATGCGGAATCTATGCACAAGGGTGATATAAACAGTAAATTGAGAAAGAAGTTCATGAAACTAGATCAAAGTTGAAGAAGAAAGTAGTAGGAGCTGAAAAACAGAACAGCAGTGAACCGAAAAAAGATGGGCCGCAACAGAACAAAAACTTATTCTATTTTAACAAAAAGAAAGCCTACCTAACCTTTAGCTCAGGCCCTCACATAGTCCCCCTGTGAGCGCTAATGCCCATAGATGCAATAGTTGTATCCCCCTGAGGGGATCTTTTCAACCAAGGAATCATTAGCGTTATACAAGCTTTTTTTCAAATGTTTGAACAACTAGTAACGATATATAGTGCTAAATCGAGCCAGAGTTCAGTTTGCACTATTAAAAAGGATGATAAAACTTCGATGATTGATAAATTGAGTACTACAGCATTAAAAAACTTAAACCTCGGAGAAAGAAGAAAAAGAAGAAGTTTTTTCCTTGCTCACCGATTTCTTGCTTGGCTTGTCTGAAAGACTGAAATGGGATCGAAAATTAACTTCTACATACGATGATTTCAGATTTTCTCAGCAACGTAAACGAATTCCCGTGGTTTGAAAAGCATGAAAATCGTTTGACAACTCCCTTCGTTTCATTTTCATGTCGTGTGGAACACCGTTCCTGGCAACCACACTGAACGCCTACCTCTCAGCTCGGGCCCCACACATTTCCCCCTGGGAGCGCTAATTCCCATAGATACAATAGTTGTGAACCCCCCGAGGGGCTGTTCGTAATAACAAACAGAATCTTTCCCGAGGTCTTGAGAATTTGAACCTAAACATCGGAACTCATAATTCTTCTCACAGAATGCTACTCTTCGCACGACTTCAAACTAATTGAAGAATTTACTTTGTTCGCTTCGATATTATCGTAACTACGAGTTATGGAAATAGAAATGTTTTCAAGTAGAGTAACTAAAACATTTATTATAATCCACCTCACTGACGAGCACCTCGCATGCATGTCTCGTAACTGCGTTAGTTATCTAGCGAATGCTGGCTAGGACAGTCACAATTGCTAAATCGCCGCTCTCGCACGTATGGAGCTCCGCAAGCTCACTGCGAGGCTCGCAGCGCTCAGAAGACGAGGTGGGAAAGCCGTCGTCAGATCAAAGCGCTCTGCTTGGGATCCATGTGGGAATGTCAAGTCGAACCGGGCGGTCAGCTTATAAACGGAATCGGTTGGTATGTATTGAATAACTCGTATCATTTCTGAAAATGTACAGGAGTGCTCAAGATTGTACGCGAATGAGATCGGATATCCTGGATCTGCTAGTGGAATGAAATCTTTTTGATTCTTAAATAGAAGTCTTATTTTTTATCAGAAGATACCATCAATGCTCTTGAGTAATAAACAGAACGAGAAAAAATTAGACATCAAATATTTAATGGAGATCATCAATGAGCGACACTTTTTTAATGATAAGAGCTCGGAATACCAAGCTTTATGAACTTGAAGCCAAGGACTATAAGCAAAAGCACTCTTGTTTTTTCGCTGCTATGGGAAATGTAATTGACTCATCAAGAGTTTTGCACCATGAGTGCATTTTTTGTGAGCAAACCTTCATTCAAGATTTTCAACGTTGAGAAAAGGCGCCGAGTAATTAGCTTTCAGGAAAAAAGAATATCTCAGAAATGGTTTACACACACACACACACAAAGAAGACGAGCGTGCTGTACGTTGAGTTGAAAGCGCAGTCCATGTTACGGTACGTAGTTGTGTCCCTGCCTTCGCTAACACTGCTCTGTTACGACTAGGAACGCTTCGGCAAATGAGTTCACTGTAATTAACTCGTGTAAAGTAGCACACTTCAAACCACACCCGACTATTTCTATTTCATTCTTTTTCTTTTTATGTACTTAAAATCCCAGTAAATAAAACCACATTGTTTTCTCCCATCAAACTAAATGCCTGATGAACGCTCGATTATAATTCGTATGTCATTTCTTGAACAAAAAAGGATCACCTGAACACCCGAGGTCCAACTGAGAGCACCAGATAGACGCTGCATTCCAAGTTCAATCACACAATTATTCTAAACTTGCCTCACCTTGAAACTGCTATATCTGCGTCAACCACAGTCGCCGACTGATTATGTGTTCTAAACTCGAGCGAAGCTACGCAGGATGCATTTCACATTATGCGTCACCTTCTTTACTTACGTTTACCTAACACTTATAGCAAGTTGATCGTTCAGTGCTTGTCATAGAAGATTCAGCAGCTGACGGCCGAGGTTCGAAATTCCTTCATGTAGGGAATTAATTAGAAAAAATTCTGGTCACTGTAATTCGAAATTAAACTAAAACTTGTTCATAAAATTAATGTATAGCTTAAAAAATGTATTAGCAGCCGTTTTAATATTGAAGATTAGAATATATGTGAGTTTGAGCTTCCCAAACCACAACAGAGGTGTTCCTAGGAGTGGAAGGAGAAAAGCAAAATTTAGTATGGAAGAGAACTAGGATCAAAACACCAAGTGTCTCGCACTCCGCTCGTAGAAACAAAAAGAATGAAAAAAAATCATGAAACAAGATGCAATTGGAAAAAGAAAGTAACAAGGATGGCAGTGAACCGAAAAAAGTAGGCCTGCTGTGAGCAAAACACTTCAATTTGAGGTAGGCTTACCTAACCGTCAGTTCGGAACTGAGAATGTTAATGCTATAGTGCAACCTGAGAACGCTAATTCTCTGACTATTGTTGGATTACTCTTTTGTCGTTCTATAGGAAGTTAAAGAAAAGGGAGAACACCGTGAAAGTCAAACCCCGGAAAAGGTGTGGAGTCTCAGACAGTTTTCATGAAAAGCATTGGACGTGAAAACGCTTTCACTTACACGCAAGCCTCCTTAAGTACACCGGCCCCTTTGAAGGCTCCGAATGCCCAATTTAGTGATAACACAATTGATTGAGGCCTATAAGGACACCGTCATGAGATTTAAGCCTCAAATTGAGTTCCTCACCGCCACTTTTGCAAAACAGCGCTGCCTTTCTCCAGTGGGACGAAAGTTGCGGCTTTGGGACTTGCTGGCTCCAACGGTGCCTTTGATAATGTGAAAAATTGTGTACGGAACACAAATTAACGAACAATACAATCGTTGCTGCTTACCACCGACCTTACGAATGTCAAACCACGGCAGGCACCTCTGGGGAGGCGCACGCGCATGAATCATCAAAATGGAATTTAGTTTACATTTTTACCGTCAAGCAGATCCGGAATTATAGGCACGAGCTGTCACACTATGTCAAGTTTTGTATCTAAAAAACGCTGGTAATCTTTATGCTTGGACTACTTTAGGAATCTATTGCAAACGAAACAATAGAGATTCTTGCTATTGCGTGTCGAAGGCGTTCGTTCACTGTGAAATTTAACTAGAATCTCACAACAAAGAAAACTCTGCGCGTTCATTCTACAACCGCTGTCAGAACAACAAATGCTGCATGTTATAAATTCTGCTTTAGCCCGTCCTTTTCATAAACTTAACATATCAATGAGAACTGCCACGGAAACTATTTTTAAAAATTCATTCACCTACATAACGAATGCAGAAACATTGAGCCTGCATTTCAGGAAACTGTTCCAAATCTAGAATTACAGAGCAGCTCCAGGCGCAACAATTTGTGTCAAGTTGAGTCCTGCGTGTGGAAAAAATATGATGGTGAAAGTCTCACACAACGCTTGTGGGTCTCGCACTCCTACCCAAACAAATACTGAACCGTCACCTCGCTTCGAAAACATGGGATTGCCGGTCAAAATTACTGGTTGAAGCTTTATGTTCGAGCTCCCCTTATTTTACGTAACTCCCAGCACCGACAGAAGAATGAAAACGCAAATAAACAAATGATTGCACGCGAGCAGATCGCAGGAATGACGTGTCAGCACACCGCCTAGAAAATAAGATAGGAGAAACACAAATGAAAGGATCATGTAATCATAAAAAAATTCGAAACAAAAAGTTTCATCGAGAGTCACTAAAAAAAGGTACTGCGCGTGTTATTAAATTTTCGCCACACACTTTTCACTTTCGTTAACGCACACGAAAACATGCCTTTCATTAATTGTGGAACAGCCTGACCCATCGCACAGTCAGATGCCGTCGTTCACTCTTCTATTTCAATATGCAACTATAAATCAGACGACGAGGAGAATCATTTGTCGCCAGCTGCCGCTCCATTATGAACTGTCAATCCTTCACAAATTGAATTAAGCCACGGACCAGAACATCTCATGACTGAAAACGAAATATTTTCCTTAACTATGAGTATGCCATTACTCAGAGCTCCTGGGTAGAATTAGATAATAGCTGAGAGTTCTTGGAAGCAACAGACGGGTCTAGTTCAGCCATATTTCTGAAGGGTTATGCCTCATTTCACCAGCGCAAATTACATACTTCAGCCAGGAACCGCAGATCATTTGGGTCACTTGTTTCACGCACGGGTTGACGGAGATGGTTCATTCTTCGGAAAGGAAAGGCCGTACTTGAATAATTCATACAAACTTCCCCACTGGCGAAATGGTCTTCAACTCGAAGTGTTCTATGGCGATCGGCAGCAAACTTGAGAAAGGAGCATATGCAATATACTCTCGCATTATGTTATTATCTCTGTAAAGCCATCCGCTTCCTCGGGAACGAAAGTTTTGATTGATGAAGCGTGCAATATATGCTCTATCTTGCTGATATTAACACGTTAACTGCGGTGGGTTAAACTGAAGTTCAATATTCAATTCAAATTTAAGGTCAGTTGTGGTAATCAACTTTGAAAATAGCAAACATTAACTGTGTCGGGCCTTCATTTAGCTTTTATTTAGTATTAATGAAAAATGAGGTAGTAACTGCAGATGGGTCAGCAGCACTATGAAAATCCCCTAACTGACTACCGTTGGGTCACTTCGCAGGAAATGTGTTGACCATGAGCTTCGCCTTAAATCAGGGTGGAATGGACAAAGTTGCAAAAAACTCCTAATCACATTTTTAGGTCCGAACTGTGACACTCTTCTATGATCACATTAAACAGTAGATGTCAAATCAAACGGCAGATGCCACATTAAACGGTAGATTTCACATCAAACGGTAGATGCCCCATTAAACGGCAGATGCCCCATTAAACGGCAGATGCCCCATTAAACGGCAGATGCCCCATTAAACGGCAGATGCCCCATTAAACGGCAGATGCCACATTAAACGGCAGATGCCCCACTAAACGGCAGATGCCCCATTAAACGGCAAATGCCACATTAAACGGCAAATGCCACATTAAACGGCAGATGCCACATTAAACGGCAGATGCCACATTAAACGGCAGATGCCACATTAAACGGCAGATGCCACATTAAACGGCAGATGCCCCATTAAACGGCAGATGCCCCATTAAACGGCAAATGCCACATTAAACGGCAAATGCCACATTAAACGGCAGATGCCACATTAAACGGCAGATGCCACATTAAACGGCAGATGCCACATTAAACGGCAGATGCCACATTAAACGGCAGATGCCACATTAAACGGCAGATGCCACATTAAACGGCAGATGCCACATTAAACGGCAGATGCCACATTAAACGGCAGATGCCACATTAAACGGCAGATGCCACATTAAACGATAGATGAAGGGCATTCTTCCCCCAGGCTAGCATCAGTAACAGATCTTCGAAAATTTAATGGAAGACTTCCCCTCAGAGAGATATTTAGAAACCTAATAGCAAATTTTATAACGTAAAAGAAATAATCCGTAAAACCTGTTACATCTTGCGGTTTTCCTACCGTAAACAACGTTTCCCTAGTTTTGGTTTTTCTACACACAAACGTTAAACAAAATCGGTTGTTTCTGAAGACACAACCTGGCACTCCAATACGTAGTTTTCCAGTACACTTACAGGTGATTGAACCACAGTTCAATTAAATATAAACGTCTTTTGAATTCATTTGCCTAAACATCATGAAAGTTATGACTTGCGCACTCGTCTCCTACAAGATAATGAGAGGCTAGGCAGAAACGTATAGGCTAGGCAGAAATTTTGTCACCTGACACGAAGCGACACGTCGCTAAACGTACCCACTGTCACCCGCTCCTCGTCACTCGCAACATCAGGGAAGTCATATATTCAAATGAACAAAGCCTAGTGTTGTCTTCCTGATTTATTATGTTGCTCGGAAAACAATGTCTGATTTTAGATAAAATCTTTCAGTAATCAAATAAGTGACATTCGTAGTTTAAATTATTTAAAGTATGAACTTTGAACAACAATGCATCTTTGCCATTTATGAGAAAATTTATGTCACGTCGATAAAAATCTGGTGACATAGAAGCAAGGAAATTCATGAAAGCAGATTCAACCTATTCTTTGGTTCTGAATCTTTTGTTGCTCAAAATATTGAAGTATTGTCTAAATATGCTTGAAAAAATGGTAATCCGTGGAAGTAGGGTCAAGAGAAGAAAGTGGATGTGGTAAAGTTTCATATTCGAAGCCTGTGAGCTTCTGTAGACTTGCAACATGAGGGCGTGCATTGTCATTGAGCAGAATCGGACCTCGCCGATTCACAAATACAGGCCTCATTTTTTGTGAGTGAGTATGCATTTCGTCAAGTTGATAGCAGTAAATCTCGGCAAGGATGCTCTGCTTATAAGTCTTCAGAAAACTAATAGATAACACCAATTGCACACCATCAGTCACCATGATTTTCTATAGATGGATTTTCTACTTTTGAACGTCTTTGGGTGCCTCATCACGATTAAGCGGTTGACCTGATCGTTTCCGATTATCATTAAGAATCCACTATTAGTTACAGGTCCGATCAAAAATGGAACGCTATCTTTCGCGAGAAAAGCATCGAACACAACTCAAAACGCCGTGCTCGTTGATGTTCACTGAGTTCATCTGGACTCGTATGTCGAATTTTTTGACCTTTCCGATTTGCTTGAGATAGTCTGACAGTTGAAATGCTAACACAAAGTCGCTTAAAATTTTCCTTGACACTTAGTCGCGGGTTTTGCTCGACAAGCACTCATTCTGAAGAATGGGTGGCCGACCACTACCGTCTACATCTTTGAGGCTCTCATCTCCACCCGAAATTTTTTAAACCATCTTCTTACTGTTCTTTGACTTGCCTTGCCTTCTCTCTATGCCTTATTGGTGCTTGCAGTAGTTTGAGCATCATTGTTGCTGAGCTTTAACTCATACAAAAAAGTTATCGTAAGTTTTCTTTTTTCATGTTCAAAATTGTTGGCTTCGTCGCTTCTGAAATGAGTTGTAGATGAAATAAGTACAAAAATATCGTGAAGTTCCAGTAGAAAATTTATTATGTTCATTGCATACCTGGATTACAAATCTAGTTCATTTGCAAAACCAATTTCGAAGCATAGCGCCTGAAACGGATATTATTTTCTGAACAACCTTCCGGATTTTAAATCATTAAAAATAATTTCATTTCAAATGATGATAAAGCTCAATTTTGAGCTTTGTAATCATCTGCAGACTTTCACACGCGCAAGCAATAACAGATCCTCGTTCATAACCATTACCTCGTAAATTCGTAGTTCAAATCAAATTTTATAGGCCACGTAATTTATTCAGTTGAAAAATATGCCAACGACGCAATTGTAATCCCAGATCTACTTAATAACCAAAAAATGCAAACGCCATCACGCTGGAGTAATTACAGAGACCTCCTATCCGAAGATGTCACGTCGAGTTCATTGGGTCGGATATGCAAAAAGAGTGTTGAAATTTAGCGCCCTGATCTCAGTTTCTTCCTCAATGAGCGCAAACCTCGTAAATCCAGCTGCTGTATGAGCTACCCGAGTGAATACACAAGTGGAACAAAGCTATATTTTACGCCATAATAGGAACATGACCAAAAACATCAACCAAAATTTAGACTCTGGAAGCTGCAGCTTATAATAATGCTCCTGCCGTGGGATCCAGGTCACAACTCTCAAGAGAATAAGAAAAAAACGAGAAAGGTTCTTTCAAGGAGGAAGAATTTAAACCACCCAAGAAATGACAAAGGAACAGGGAAGGAGAAATGGAAAGGGTAAACAGAGGCGAGCGAATAGACACGGTAACAGGAGTGCCCGTTTTGGATGAATAATCACTTCGTATTTAGTTCAATAAATTTTTTTGTTTTAAGAATAGTGCACCAAAAAACTAACGTATAATGCAAGCTAAAAAATTGACATGGAAGCATTGATAAGCAAAGAATTAGCCTAAAGTGAATGCGGAATCATTTCGTACCGCTTCTGAAGCACTGCCCGTAAATAAATCTAGCGGTGTTGGAATATCGGGGAAGAGACAATGATTGAGTGAAATTGAAGGACGACACGTCATCTGTCAAGCAATCATGAAAATGGTGCTGTGCTGCGCCTCACAGACAGTCTGAAATTTCAATTAATTCTTTTGTAAGCTAGCAACGTACTTCGAACAGACCAATTCGATAAATGGATTACGAGGTTACGGGGAGATACAAGATACCGAGAGATTTTTAAACACCAACTGCTCGAAATATTGATACCCTCAGTGTACGCGTAATATTTCTATCCATATAGTGAGTTCCAGTGATATTGCATTTTCGGGATAAAATCTTGCAGAAACACAGCTTGCATGCTACATAAAATATTGATTCTGCACTCACCCCGCCTAGTTTTCTATGACAGCAGGTTCCAATATGCTCCTCTTAATTTATTCATTCCGACACTAATACACTGTACACACACAGCCTGTAGCCATGAAGGCATGAGCAGTCGCGATGGGCAGTGTGCAGTGGCCAATCCTGTCTGCGCGGCCTGCCGCGCTCTTGCAGCTGCAGTGCCACTGCCGCCACGTCTCGCTAACTCACATCGACGTAGAATGCTGGCTATGTGCATGCTGTAATTTTTTTCATTTAAATATAACCGTGACTTATAAGTTTCACTGAGAAAATTTCGTACGATGCTTAAGAATCACATATACTCGTTTCCCTACTTAATCTTATTAAACTATATTCTTGGCCTGCTTCAGAAAATATAAGCTTTAATCAAAAGAGCTTATCTGACATTTCAGATTAGACGTTACGAGTTTAAGCCTCCCTAACCGCAACAAAAGCGTTTCAAAGAGAGAAAGACAACATTTAGTATGACATGAGGGAACACGGTATCTACGCAAAAGGTGCATATAAACAGTAAGTTTAGAAAGAAGTTTTTGAAACAAGATAAAAGTTGAAAAATAAAAAAGTAGGTGCTGAAAATCAGCTCAAAAATGAATGGAAAAAGGTGGTCCATAATGATACAAAAACCCTTTTCTGTTTCGACAAAAGGAAGGCGTACCTAACCTTTAGCTCGCAACCTCACGTAATCAATCCTCTTAGGAATGCTAATTCGTGTAGATACAATAGTTGTAACCTCCTGAGGGAAAACTTATTCAACATAATTAAAAACAAATGAAAATACCACACAATTCAACGAAAAACTTGCAGTGTGTGGGAGTAACTGAAATTTTCGGTACTTGAAATAATTTATTCATTTTTAATGAATTTTCAGGTTACAAAACATGCCCTTCTTATTTATACTTCCTTGCAAGTACTCCGACTGCTACAAACTTGAAATTTATACACACATGAATTATGGAGCATTTACTTTATAATGATTGGGAAAGCTGGTGCTATGAAATCCACACAAACACGCATCAAGGGTATTTTTAAGAATCTACCTGAGCACTGCTTAGATTTGCTGCATAAACTTGAATACCACACTGCTTATTCGTCGCAAAAAAAAAAATTGTGATGTTTTTCTGTTCAATTCAGAATTGAAAGTAACTTTCAACTGATAAAATTAGAATTTTACCTTAACTGTTGCAGTTCGGTCATAAGAATACGTTGTACAACTCCTAAAATCGCTTACCTCCAATCCCTCGCATATCTACCGCGCCCATATCTTTTTATCGTATATTGAAATGCGCAAGACTTATGTCTAGGTTCGGAACTCAAATTGAATAACACTTTATGTTGAAGCTAGCTGGTCATTTTAAAAACACATCACTATATCTTGACTGCGTTATGAGGTCTGAAATTCCTCTATTTTTTGCTAAGTCCCTGTGCGGTTCGTGCTGTCTGATTGCTAGTCGTAAGTCACGTTTTTTGTCCAGTGAAAGTTTTTTCGATAGTTACTGAGATATCCTTAAAATGAAGTGGCTTATGTTTGGCTACTCCAGAAACTGCACCCGTACGCTGCAGTACTTGATATGCAGGAGGCGATCGAGGCCCTTTGCCTTGTCAGCGTAGTTCGTTCATCAAAACTTACCAAGTACATACTTGGCAGCATGAATGGCCGTATGTACTGACATCATCTGCGACGTACCCACCAGACTTACACTCTACAGTACTTACACCCTACACGTACAGTGTCTTACTCAGTTTGAATTTCCTGGTATCGCAACCTGAACTTCCCAATGGCGTGATATTTCAACGAAGTAAAACAAATTGATATAAAATTGCGAACAATTCGTTTAACTTCATTTTGAGCAAGCGTCTCAAATTACGGGAAACGCTCCAACACATCGCACTTGAAACGTACACTTAATATAGACTAGTGCAAAGAAAATCTCTCTCTGCTGTGGATGCCAAAGCTCGTCAAGGGCCTGACCCGGGAGCAGAAAAAAGGGAGCTCCGGGCGCAATCGATGAAGTGTTCCGAGAATGCCGCTCAAATTATCCCGTCAAAGCGTCCCATCATCACGAAATCCTTAATCACGCAAATCTCAAAAGCCCATCAGGAGGTGGAATGAGCACATAATTGAGGGATCAAGAAGCTCATCGAATCTATCGGCAAACGAGAGCGGCACAACAACCACACTTGGCACTAGGAACAATTAGTCTGGACGGCGCAGACGGCTCTACGCTGAGCTATTGGCTAAGCGAAGTTCTCGTGAACAAAGACATCGAAAGCACTTTAGAACACGTTAGTTTGAGCCTTCTTCTCTGTATCAATAGTGATCCCAAAAGAGGAAGGAATGAGGCATTATTAGGTATGGAGTTAAGAGAAGAGGATATTTATGCTCAAGGCGTGTCCCCACATTGTGCACAGAGGAAAAGCAAGATTGGAAGTTCATTAAGAAGGCTGAATGTTTAAAAATAAAATAAAAGGTGTTGGAAAAAATGAGAAGAGTACCGAAATATGATAGTCGATAACAAAACAAAAACCTAATCAATTTCAATAAGAAAGGCCAACCTAAGCTTCAGCTCGGGACCTCACACCTTTTCTATGGAAACGCGAACTCCCATAGATACAATAGTCATTTCCATCTGAGGGGCGTCATGAGAATTGTTGAACGCTAGGGACGGCTTATGTACTCATAGGAACAATGTCAAATCTCTCGATTACACGCCACGGATTTTTCTGGCTTTTAATTTTTCGTTGTTTTAAGAGCAATAATAATATAATCTTCACAGTAAGGTGACCAAGTCACAAACATTCCGACATAAGTGGGTTCACCAACTGGTGGCTTTTCTGAGAATACGAGCAAAAATAACCACGAGCAAAAATGAGCACGAGAATAATTGAGCACCAGGCCCGCCAAAAGCTAAAGACGAAGCAGTTATCAAAGAGTAAAAACATTATAATTAAGTGCTTCAAAGATTTGGTATTATTTCACAACGCAATAATTCATCCTTGAGCATGATGTGGATAAAGCTAGTGAATCGACAGGTTTTTAGAATGAGATTCACCGTTGCATATGGATTAGCTAACAATTTCATTGACCAACAAACTAGTGAGTCAAAAATTGAATTGACCGACATTTTTGTTGGCCATCAGCTTAAATAGCGAAAAATTCGGCCCTTTTGTTCCTGACGTTATCTACAAAAGCAGAGTTAGTTTGTGCATCTACGTCAATGATTAAAAAATCATTCACACGTGATTCACTAACAAGAGAAGAGTAATATCACCTTTAATGCACAATTCCTATCCTAAACTTAGCTATCCATGCTAGTACCCTCTCGTGATCTGATCCTGGATCAGCAGTAATGTTTAAGATATTTTGGAAAACAAGTAAAATTTAGTGTAATTAGCAGTATTCTAAAAACTGTTTAGAGTACGACAATCATTTGAGCTGATTATTTTTCTAATTTCCATTATCTTTAAAACACAATTCAGGACACTTGTTTCAATCTTTTCCAAACCCAATGAAAGCGTTATTTTTTTATTGAATTTGTATGCCAATTACTCAGGGTTGAAAGTAAACAGTTTTTTACAGACAATGGAAGTTATTCTTTTTTTCGCGCGCTAAACTTCTACATGGCGTCCAATTTCCTCATTGAAAACAAACAAACAATTGAAAGAAAATAGTTCGAATTAAGGTACACCATTTAAAAATTAAAGTTGTCACGAGAAAAGGTCCTCTCCTCCTTGTTAACATTTCATTAACAAGATCAGGTTCTCGGAATTGAGGGAATGGCAAACCTCCATGACATTGCACAATACACAAAAATGTGAGGATGTATCAAGAACACAGTCACTAAGAACAAAAAAAAACAATGATTGTATGCTACAATTAGAGCTGTACTCACCGATGATGGTTGACTCGACTTACACAGCGCATTTTCTGAGCGCTATTTTTCCTCGATGAGATGCGATGCTAGCGTTAACGGGGTTCTTAAGCGCCATTGAAATGCTAAAGCAACATTTATAGTAGAACACCCTGGTACAAAGCATTAACCGTAAATTATTGGAACTATAAGTAACACACATTGACAAATACTACTCTGCCTAATTGACCGGTCAATTTCTTCAAGTAAATTACACACCGACATATATATAATGAAATAATGCCTAAATGGCGGGTTGGCGCATTCCAACGGCACAATGGATGGCTATTTTGGCATCGGCTCACAAGTTCTTTCAACCACGAGCAGCTTCAGTTCAATCCCTGTTTCTTACACAGTGCATATACTGTCTTTGGACGTTCTTATGAAGAAGTCGTACTTGCAATCAATAGGAGAAAACCGCCCTCCTGTGGAGCAACAACATTTTGACAATTACTTTAATTCTACAATTTTCTCATACATATATATGCTCATATTCCACATTTAATTCAACTGCTCCAATTCTCTTTTACGTTATATGAACCTATCGTTTCCAGCGGTATCTATCGTAACAAAAGAACGAGCCTTACCCGCCCTGACGACGTTATCAAAATTTTCCTTTAAACGACCTCCCCGGTTCGGGATCTTCCTCCCTCTACAAAAGCAAAATGTAAACTCTTAATTTGTTGATTCAAGAAAAAATATATATCTTAACAGGTTTCGCTTCTCACTTATTTTCCAGAGTATAACATTTAATTTAACACCTGTTCACGACGCAGAGTATAACATTTTAGGTATAATAATGCCTAGCCACGACGAACCTTATCGAATGGCTCGCAAAGACTCGCTGACTCTTGTTTTTGCGTCCTTGCCCAAGTGTTCTTTTGGGGCTACCCTCTTTCCAATCATGACCAATGGTACTACTCTTGCACCTTCTAAACAATCGCCTACTCTGTCCCATTGGCTGTTCTCGAGGTTGCACGCATCCTATTCGCTGTTAGAAGGACACGAATTTTCCCGCCCATATTTTGCGAGGTGATCTTGAAGTCAAAACCCGTTGGTGAGCAGGCTTTCCCACGATTCTACCCTCTACCCTCTACCCCTACCCCTAGGCCTATGGTCAACAAATTTTGCCTTTGTGGTCAAACAACACTGCCCTTCTTGTTCGAGCTCTCGAGGTCTGATTACAAAGCAAAACATTCGTCCCACTTCGAGTGCCCGCTTCGCTTACACGATACATAAATCTATGTTGAATGTAAACATTCAGGCCTACACACATGTTAGAGCGATCCACTCGTTCCGTTGGAATGCGCCTGAACACAGTTTTATAAACTCACAATTTTAGTTCAAGCAAACAATAAATGCGCACAAAATTTGTTACACACAATTACAAGATTTATTACACAAGATCAAATTTTTCCTAAATTTAAAATTCGTTACACACAATTACAATATTTATTACACATGCTCAAATTTTTCCTAAATTTTCATTTTCAATTCGCAAAATTGATTATTCTTAACAGATTCTCGACAGACCGCCCTCCTATAGTTAAAAAAAATTGGCCTGACAATTTTTTTTTTAATTAGCTTTCAGCTATTCATTGAATTCTGATTACTGCAGTCTGGGGCCAACATAAAACACACATGGTAAATTCTACTTAAGCACATTATGTTCTAAAATTAACTCCGCAGAAAACAGTGTATTACAATTAAGAATCCTATTCATTACAATCAGCAATATTTTTCTATATTGTATTGTCTTCATTTACTCGATGTATCTGTGTTCCGCCGAAGTGAAGTACGTCATACATATTTTGAGTGTTCACCCCTAATGACATTCACAAAATTTACGGGCCCATTTCCTACCCTCTCAAACATCCTACAGCCTTGCTAATTTTATCAATACCTTTAGACCGTTCATTTTTCGTAACGGGGAAAATATGTTTAGCGTTAGATTAAAAGTTGCGTGTTCTTTCGTGCTGTAGTGTCGAATTTTTCTGACTTTGTGTCTTTCTCTTGCCCTGAAAGAATATCGTAAACCATGATATTCTGGAAGGAATTAATCTTATCTTACTCTGTAGAGTGTAGTACATTTCTTTTTCAGACTAAAGGATGCCCCACAATATTAGAAGCGATCGATCGTAACACCACGGAGGGCGCTCAGAAAATGCGCTGCGTAAGTCGTGTCTCTGCTAATCGGTGAGTACAGCTCTAATTTTAGTATACAATCATTGTTTTTTTTTGGTCTTAGTGACTGTGTTCTTGATACATCCTCACATTTTGTGTATTGTGTAATGTCATGGAGGTTTGCCATTCCCTCAATTCCGAGAACCTGATCTTCTTGTTAATGAAATGTTAACAAGAGGGTGACGGGACCTTTTCTCGTGACAAAGTTCTGACAAGTTCATTTCATGAATTTTCTCCGAGCAGTAATACAGTTCTTGTAGGAATAGGGGTAATTAGCTAAATATGATTTCATTAAACAAATATCCAACAGTTTACTTAGCCAACAATAGTAGTATTAATAGCAATTCAACTATTATTTAATAAATAATAACTATCATTGAATTACCCATATATTCAGTGGGCTAGCAAATTAATCAGTAAACGATTTAATTATGCAACAATCCAATCGGCCAAAACATAAGATTACATAATTCAGCTCAAACCTCCATAACAACTGCAAAGGTGTTCTTAACAGCGAAAGTTTGAAGGTCCATTTTAGCGCTAAGTTGACACCGAATCTATGCACAAGGTGTCTTCCCTTACAAGATCCCTTGACTAGAGAAACAGCAAGTGAAAAGAAAGTTTATGAAACAAGATGAAAGTTGAAAACGGCAACGTAAGTGCTGAAAAACGGGACAGCAGTGAACTAAAGGAAGGTCTTTGACGAAACAAAAAATGCAGTTTACTTCTACGAAAAAAAGACTCACCGATCTCTCAGCCCGGGAACTCAAATTTGCTCCGGGGAGATCTAAATCCCAATAATGATTTAGGAAGTCAACAATTCAATTAGCCTAGAGTTCAATCAACCAAAAATTCAAAAGCCTATTCATTTGTTAAGCTAATAAAAAACATGACTAACAATTTGATTCGGTAATTGACTATTCTCAACAGTTTAAAATTTAAGTATCAAATTAATAAGAATAATTATTGCCCCATATACAGGTTGCAGGATTGCAAGATTTCGCCTAATATTCAGTGCATGTCAAGGAATTAAAGAGTTGTTAAGGTGAACTTCGACATGAGTTAAGTCTAATTTAAACGATCTCTGTAGTTACTGATCGATCCATTGAACATTTCATGTGTGAACTGCTTGAACACATTTACAGTGAGCTAAGCGACTATCCCCACAGCAGAATAATTTACTTGGGTAAACAAATTTTCTTAGGCCTAAGTGCACTTCCACATGAAAAAATTTTGCTCATAGTCATCTGTTCTTCAAATAGTTTTCAGCTTATTGTCTTAAGACAACGAGTCCCAGTTCAAAATTGCAGTAATGGTCCATGAATGATAATTATGGTCTCCGAAAGAGTCGATCAATTTTTGTACATTGATATTTTCTATATCGCCAAAATTGTAACGGAATTCTATTCATAAAATTATTCATCACTCTTCCATAGTTGCGAAACGAAGAAATGAATCCTCAAAAAAATAGGAAGAACGAAAAAATTGTAGATAAGTTTCATAACAAAACGAGTTCCACATGTGTGCACGATAACAAGAGTAATGGGCGTAAGCGACATGAGGCGAGAACAACAATGAGGCGGGAGTAATGCGTATTAGAAAGCTATCTCATGAGTAAGTGAGAGGATCACAAAGTTCACAATCTGAACGACAGTTTCTGGACGAGGTGAATTTAGGTAGAGATACATTCGATGCTAAGATGAGACTCCAGCATATGGGAAGCAAAACTAAACTTGAAATGTAGAAGTGTCAGGAGTGGTAGAAAACGGATGTTAAGGTTCAGAAAAAAGGAAGCATTTTACAAAAGCGGGGTTTAGATCCAAGGTGTGAATATTAGAGATAAGATTATATTAGATTATATGTAAGTTTCAGCCTCCATAACCGCTACGAAAAAAGAGCGTATCGAAGAGAGGAGGGCACTGTTTAGTATGGAGGTAAGGGAATGCGGAATCTATGCAAAAGGGAGCATTGAAACAGTAAGTTGAGAAAGAAGTTCATGAAACAAGATAAAAGTTGAAGAAAAAAGTAGGTGCTGAAAAACTGGACAGCAGTGAACCGAAAAAAAGGTGGTCCTTAACGTAACAAAAACATTTCATTTCAACAAAAAAAAAAGGACTATACCTAACTCTAAGCTCGGGTCCTCACACATTTTCCCCCTGGGAGCGCTAATTCCCATAGATACAATAGTTGTCCTCGTCATAGCCGTGTGGTTTAAGTACCTGAACTGTCGTGAAGGCATCGAGGGTTCGAATCAGGGTTGCGATTTTCTAAGTTGAGCAAAGGAAAAAAATTCAAAGCACAATACCCCACTCTATCCAGATGTCTGAAATGGGTACCGGTCTTGACCGGGGGTAAGCGTCGTGGCGGCCTATCGTTAGCTATAAGGCATTTGAAAAGCCAATGTACAAGGTGATATGTATCAGACTTGAATTGGAAATGAAGCATCCTTAGATGCGAATGTTCGTTTGTTTTTGTTTGTATCCCCCTGGAGGGCTGCAGGGGTATAACGACTATGGAGAAAGTAACCATAAATTAGCAGATGTGCACTTGGGGCGCTGGTCCCCATAGCATACGATGGAACAATAATTTAACCAACCTAAATCGATTGTCCATCTACGCACCTTCAAAACGACCGATAAAAGTCCATGAAACAAGATGAAACCTTAAGAGAAAAGAGAAAGGACCTAAAACAAGGACAAAACAATAAAAAATGATCCGCAACATAACCAAATAATCTATTCTATTTGAAAAAAAGGAAGTCCTACCAAACCTTGAGCGTACGACCTCACATCTTCTCTCTGAGAGCGCCAATTGTATCTCCTTCAGAAACTCACTCGCTCGACATATCACAATCGAAATCTCAAACTGCATGTAACTAATACGTAGAATTACGTTTCGAGAGCGACATCCAACATAAATTAGGAAAAATATTCACGATAGTAATTTTAACTGTGAATTACTCTCCCCACCATACGTCAAGCCGGTCCGTGTATCGTTTTCTTCAAGTCAATTTTGGTGTCCTGCGTTCCCAACAACCGCCAGCTGACGAAGCTAAAATTGAGCTCACAGCGCTCAAAACGTACAGTGTAAGGACCTATGGCATTCACATAAATGCATGTTATTCGCATTTTGAAACTAAGTTTCGTAAATTTGAAGTATTTTCATAATAAAAATCATTTTTATAATCCTAATCTGCCATTCAACACATCCGCTTTGTCAAAACGTTTCAGTGTAGGACTACAACACACCCGCTCACAAAGCTGTTCAGGGCCGAGTAAATTCAACTAAGCAAGCTATCAGCGTGCGTGTCAGGCAGCAAAATCTTTAACTTTTGCCGATCCGATTTACGTTATGACACCTGCGACAGGTTCAGGTTAAGCATTAGTTAGGCCCAAATTTCCTGCATAGGGAATAGTGCTACCCCACGCTCTGCCCCTTCGCTTTCAAGTCTCGGTGACCCAAAACCAAATTTAATCTAAAACTTCTTTGGCACAACAAAAGCAATCGTAAAAGAACGAAGAGAAGAGACCATCTTGAATTAGGTTAAATAAGTTACTTAAATCCTCCCTAACCACAATATAGGTGTTCAAAAGCAAAAAAAGGAGTAAGGGACAACTTAAGATGGAGTTAATGGAACGGGGAATCTATCAACAAGGTGTGTTCTCACACAAGATGCGTATAAAGTTATGAAATAAGTTAATGAAAATGGCACAAGTCGATGAGAAAAATAGAAGGTACTGTAACAGGACAGCAGTGAACTGAAAAGACAAGATGGTCTGTAACGAAGTAAAAGCCTTTTCTGTTTCAACGAAAAGAGATGAAGTGTGCAATCTAGCTCTGAGCTTGGGAGTTTAATATCGTTAGAAATACTATAGTTTAATAGCGGTAAAACTTTAGACGCTCTCTATTTTAATTGTGAACAATTTCCAACTCACGGAAATTTGCTCTCGAAAGTTATAATGGGACAGCTATTTTGTTGCCGCTTTTTGAGTTAGACACGTAAAAATAACTCATCATCATAAGTTTAATCATTATTCAATGAGTAACATTTTAATTCATGCAACCAATGTGCCTGTTGGCAATGACCATGGCTCTCAATTATCGCCGCAAATCTTTCGTCAACGTCATTTATTAGTTTTCTAATTCCACTTCGCAAAACAGCGGCTGCAGTACATTGTTTAACATCTTGCAGTTCTGATTTAGTCTCGTGCTATGTATTTACTTCTGATAAATAATTTCTGTTTGAGGATTAACCAGAGGTTTTATATCAGGTACAAACCCAGGCTTGATTATTTGTCTCAGTATATCGTTTGAACTTAACAAACTCTCAACCAACTCGCTTGCGAGGAGCAAGTGATTTTGCATAATCACGCTCAAAAAAATACTTCATCTTAAATCTGAAAGGATGTCGCTTCTATCATTCAAACGAAATTCGCCCCAAGAATTCAGCATAATCAGTACTACTTAATTAGCAATAAGCTTAAGCACAGCTGGCACTCAACTGGCCTTATGATTTCACCAGTCATGCATGACACAAGCCCATGACATCCGTATACCAAAACCCTGGACATCAAGTCAACAGAGTATCTTGGCCGGACGCCATCCTCGCCCCAAAGCCTCCCACTGCTTGGCTTATCCATCTTGTCCATTTAATGGAGACGTTGACTACTACTGGAGACGATTTTTAAATAATCCCTTGCCCATGTGCACGTTAAAATTAAATTATTTGTTTTGGCTTCTCTACACAACAAAGGTGTTCCAATTGAGGGACGATGGAGGGCCCTTTCAACGAGTTTAGAGAACTGGAATCTATACAGGAAGTGTGCTTCCAGATAAGAATCCCTGTGCATAGAAGCAGTTAATTGATAAAGACATTGGATTATATGTTAGTTTCAGCCATCCAAACCTCAACAAAGATGTTCGAAGAGACGAAGGACTAAGATGCCATTTAGTACGGAGTTAAGGGGACTCAGAATCTATGCACAAGGTGTGTTAAAACACGAACAAGAAAAAAGTTGAAGAAAAAAGTCAGAGAAGCGGACAAACAAGAAAACATTAAACCGAAAAAAGGTGGTCCGGAACAAAACAAAACGAAACAAAACACCTATTCCGTTTCTACGCAAAGAAGGGCTACCGTACCTTCAGCTCGGGGCCAAGCATTTTTTTCCTACGAGTTTAGTTTAGTTTATTAGTTAGTTTAAGCCTCCCTATCCTCAACAAATGAGATGTAAAGAGAGGAAGGAAGAAGGCACCATTTAGTATGGAGCTAAGGGAACGTGGAATCTATGCAGAAAGGGCACAGACACAGAAAGCTAAGAAAGAAGTTCATGAAACAAGAAAAGTTGAAGAAGAAAGTAGTAGGCGGTGAAAAACAGGACAGCAGTGAACCGAAAAAAGATGGTCCGTAACACAACAAAAACCTAATCTATTTTAACAAAAAGAAAGCCTACCTAACCTTTAGCTCGGGCCCTTTTTCCTACGAGTGGCAATTCTCATTTATAAGTAAAACATTAATGAAATGTCATTTGTGATATAAGAAGCTAGCGAAGATATTTTTTACAAGAGCAATGCTGTAAAGCCCATAACTGTTTTTGCGTCTTTTGACTCGTTCAAGTTTGCCACTTCAAATGTATCACAACTATTGCTATAGTGGACTTCGCTACAATTTGCATCCCTTGATTTTCTGATTGTCATGTTTTAAAATGCTTGCTCGATAGGGCGATAATTTCAACGAAGACACCTAGAAATGACCCAAGAGGTACGTCAAGCCATCACATAAAAGCTTCGTTATTTTTTGCCAATCAGACGCTGCAATATCGTCGTTTTTACAAATGCTCTACGTAATGATATGCGGAACAGAGCACTCGTTAAAAACTCCCTCTTATACAAAATCCGTTCAGCTAATATCTTCAAAGAGCCATTACCTGTGAATTTACGAAAACTCAAGAATAACAAATCAGATACTTCTCAAATGTACTCTGCAATCAAGAGAAAAGATTGCAACAATATATCCATTTTTCAGCTTCATGTGCTTACGTCTATTTAATTGTAAAATACCCGGCGTGCATCATGTTTTCTGACTCACTGTGCAGAGTAACAAACAAAAAATTATTGGACAGACCACATCATATTTTTGTCATGCGTTTACATTGTTTTAACTTTTTCGGCACCATTTTTTCAGCATGGTCAAATCAATATATTTAATAGTGTAAAAACAAAATGAAAAAGCCTACGTAGAAAAAGATTTGTGAAGCAAAAGTTATAACAATCCCTAATAAAATCATTTGACATATTTTATTGCAGAGACTAATTAAAAATGGTTCTCGCAGCTTTCTGCAGTTGCGTAAAAGTTTTTATTGAAATCCGCCACGATTTTGCCTCATTCTACCTTGCAAAACTATCTAGCTGTTCGGTGTTTAAAACGGTGAAATTTTATCTTCATGATTTTTCCTAAACTTTCAATTAGGTTCAAGACGGGAGACTGACTCAGCCATTCCATCAAGTCAATTACGTTATCTTCAAGCCTTTTTTTGATCAGTTTGGTTTTGTGTTTTTGACAATTGTCTTGAAATATAAAATTTCGCCAAAGCACCAATGATCAGAACGATTTAAAGTGTTTGGAACATGTAGTATATTCCAAACATTTTCGGATACATTTAACTACTCATCTGTCCTTTGATTGTTTTGAATTCTCCAGTATACTTCTCAGTAAAAAGAATCCCTACACCACGACGGAACCTCCACCAAACTTCACTGCACGTATGGTATTCTGATTGTTTAGACTGTTTCATTATTCCCTCAAACCTGTATAAAGAATTTCTATTCAACGAGTTTAATTTTGGTATCGTCTAACCATACTGCTTTTTTGCTGAAATCACTGCTTCTGTTTTCATAAGTTCCAACAAACTTCAACAGGGCTGTAACATGGCCGCGCTTCAGTAACGAATCTAAAGTGCCCTTGCCAGTAAAAATCCCAGGGCTATAACATCTATAAGGACGTTTCGATATCAAAACGGGTAATGAAATAATCTTTCAGCGACTTTCTACTTATCAACCTTAATGGCTTCCGCTCAACTTCCTTGGTTTGCCAACTTCCGGCTTTCCTACTTTCATACTGGATTTTAGCCTTTTTTAGTGAGGTTTCCGAGCATGTGGCGATAAATAAGAAGATGATCGAGGTACGAAGCATAACGTATTGAACAACAGATGATAATAACTTTCCATAAAAAAGTACATACTCTCAGCACCAAAAGTAAGCCGAAGTCGACGATATTTCAAAAATTATGCCTTCGGCGAGAAAACGAATTAACACCAGATGACCAGTGAACAAAATTATAAATTTAAATGCCTAAAGAAACTGTTATGAGTCATTTCATAACATTCTACGTATCAAAAAACTAAAGCCATCGTGTTCGAATGACTCGAACCGATCGTACTCATTCTGAGGCCTGAACCCATCTCATTCCATGGTCCCAACGACTTCGAAACTAGGGAACACACTCCATTTAAGAAGCCAGACGTCGATGCCGAGAAAAGTTCTTTTGTAATAATCGTCTGATGTCATTTTGATCAAATTTTTCTAATAAATTGTACTAGGTGTGATCACCAATTCAAATAAATAGGCGTCAATGTTTCTAGTGAAAATGGGAATTCAATATATAATTTCGAAACGTCACTTGTGGAACTCGATCATAACCGTCACAAAATCGCTCCTTTAGAGTCACGGCGATCAACGCATGCCCTCACATGAGCAAGCGTGAGCTCTCCAGAGATGACTGTGACTGGAGAATGTCATTGTCTCTGCCCCGCCTGCACTTCGGGCATACGAGGGCTTTGTTGATAAAAATCTCATTTTAATGAAATCAAATATGACTGACGTGCTAACAATTCAAAAGCACTTATAGTACCCACTCCAATCGACAACCAGGAACTCACGAGTGAAGCTCAATGCAGTTATTTACCAGTGTTCACATGCCATCTAATTTCACGCGTAGGATGATTATAGTTGACGCGCAGAATAATCATTGACACGCGCCAAAGGATCTTCGATGCGTGGAATAATCTCAAATAGATTAGGCTTAATTTGATGTGCTGGGTTAATCTTTGCTGCGCTAGGTTCTTCCGGAAGTCCTTTCTTTTAGGAAATAAATCATCAATGAGGTGAAAGTTTTCTTACTTTCCCGAAAGATGTTTTAAGAAAGAAGTTTTAAATTGTCGCTGACGTTGATAATGATACAAGCACTACCTTACAATACCACGCTACCTAATACCTTGTAACTCTGAAACCTTGAAAGAACGATTTCAAAATTTTATGGTTTTAGATAACTACGGATGACTTATGTATCTGGTGAATGACACGAAATATATTGGATTGGCAAGATAAAGGTCACGATGACGAAGATATGAAATGATGGAGTAAAAAAGATTACCTAACTTAAAATGGAGCGTCATAACAACTGGCACGCAGCCATGAAAACAATAACTGTAAAATCGAGTTTATACCAATAATCCCTAAGCGGTGGAAGCACTTGAGAAGTGCATAACCAAACTTGTCAAATAAAAATAGAAGGTAAGAACAAGCGTCCTTTCAAGTTTTCCTACGTGACTTCGGCGCACTTTTGACTGGCGCTGAAGGACGGAGAGATGGTGGAGTGCACGAGGAAGTTCTGTAATGTCAGAACTTGTCACTGCAAAAGCAAATATGATAGTTGAAGCGTCGCGTGTTTGCATCTGCTAACGCCGGCCAAACTTTGCACAATTCTCGCCATGTCAACAAACTCTACAAGGGAAGTTTTGAGACAAACTCAATGAGATCTCCGCCCTACACTTCGCTCGAAAGTGACACAATATTCGTATTACAATTTATTCTTCTGCTTCAAAAGCCTGCCCTGTCAAGATGAAAGATATATACTTTTACAAAGCTGTACAACAAAAGATAAATATAAAAAAGATGCTTAGGGATCGACTCTACCTTAACAAAATAGAAAAGGAAAAACACTACAGACGCAGTGCTTTCCACTTACTCGCTGTATACGACAGTGCTTTGCGCCAGCCGCCATCAACAATGAAAAAACTGAGGAAAGCTTCGTCAACCAAATTGCTGAATGCATTGAACCTACCCAGTTGAATTCAGTTATAAGCCTAACGCTTAATAGACAACGCACGACAGACATCTCTTACCAAAACTCCCCCTCGAAAGCTCTGCACTAAATTTCCATGCTCACTCCTGAATGATGCACAATTTGCATATCTCATTTTTGGGTAAACGAGTGCACACGGCCCGCCAAAAATATGACAGGATTAGATATAGGACCAACTGAGCTTCAACATGGCTTTCCCATGATTTCCCATGCTATTCTATGGCTTTCCAATACTTTCCCAAGTCTCAACCGCTGATATTCTATTCAACCTAATCTAACCTACCAATACACGTGATATTCATTCCGACTCCCAATCTGCTGGGTTTAGGCACCGAAAATTGTGGAGTTGACGAAGCTTGTATCACAGATACGCTCATCTCACACTTTCGGCTGGTGGGTGTGACACACACACGGACGGATGGACGGGGCTCCTTTTATAATATAGATGTATTCAAATAAATACTCGAAAAAATGAAAAAATCACTCAGTAAAATAACATGCGCCGGATTTCCCGAAAGAAAACATCAATCGACGTTTAAAAATGAAGTCAGTTCGAATCAAGAAACTGAAAGTATCATGTTTCAAGCTCGGGCTTGAACATTAACGTAATACTTGGTGTTTGGCGTCTGCTATTTGAGGTATCAACCGACGTGATGAATTCGCTGTGAATTTACTTCTACAAAAAGTAATCGTGTCACGATATTTGTTAATTAAAATTACGAAGTTAGGAAATTCACACGAAGAGGATTGTAGGTGCACAGCTGTAGGAGTGAGTGGTAGTAAGTGGGCACACAACGAGAAGTGCAAACATGCGAGAGGCCGATAGTGTAACCCAAACACAAGTGGCTATAACTTGCACACTGCACATTGCTTACATTGTAAAACAAGGGATCGATGGAAGGAAGTTCCGGTCACTGCGCAAGACACCACATGAAAAGTGCGACATACAAGTGAAGTCACTGAGGACAAAGGGTAGGATGTAGGGTCCGCGAGGGTATTAGACAAAGATACAGTTTCGAGCGCATGCTCACCCAGCGAAAACTTGCTCATGTATTTCCAGAAACGATCAGTGAGCTGCAGCACACAGCGTTGTATATAGGTAGCTTTGTGAACCTAGGTAGAACAGTTTTGTTCAGTTCAACGTACGAGATTGAGATATAGGCGGGAAAGAGGAACATTACAGGAACTGGAGATTTGCGAATTTGTAAAAAGTTTTCCTATTTTTCACCACACCATTGCAATTAGAGCAAAATTCTAATATCAATCCTATTTTGGTTTTGTATTTACAAACTAAATCGAACTGAATCTAAAGCTCTTCTTGCAATAAATAAGCGGTACTACTATTCAAGTTTGCGCGGCAAATTTAATTATCTTTCATAAAACTGTCATGGAATAGCATTGAAGTTCTAGCTGTAGAATTTGATCGCACGAGCTTCTCACAGTAATTTTCTAATAAATATTTATTTTCCAAAACATTTCGAAAGGTTTCAATGAGGTTAAAAAAAATCAAAAAGTTGAAAAAAATTCAATAAAGTTTCAACCTAAGTTCCAAAATGTTCGAAAAGTTCTAATAGTTTGTATGAATATACCATTAAAGGAAGTCATAGTTCTTTTATGAAAAAGATATACGAGTAGGAAATTAATTTATGACTTAAAAAATGAATATATATTTATAAGCGAAATCATCATAAAGAATTAATGAATTATTTCGTGAATCGAAACTTTTAGCTGTCATACAGTGCAGATTCTCTTTTATATTGTATTACATTTCAATTTTTTTTAAATCATGCTGAACGAACTCTTATGATATAAGAATATTTTCTGATAAAGGAGATCGAGAAAATGAATAGTTGAAGTAATGAAACACGTAAAGTAGCTGCGATAACTAGGCATCGTTGGAATTCTTCTTGGTAAAAATTACAATTCACAGTCATATTAAGACAATAATAATTACAGCATGCATCCAGCCTGTATTTGACCACGACATGAGTTGGCGCAACGTTGTGCTGAAGTTACATAAGCCCTCCACCACATCTTGACTGCGCATACCTTCATTGATATAGGCGGCGTGCGTACGATACATTATCGTCAGAATGTGTAGTTCAAGTGAAACATCCTGGAGCCTACAGTAATAGTTAGGCAGGAGCATTCCAGCACTAAAATTTCACAGAGTAGGCAAGCTGTGTTTCACCAAGAAAATTAATCATCCCGAAAATACAAAATCACTGAAACTCACAATGGATAGAAAAATTGAACTCCCACGGAGGATAAAAATTGAACGACCACGGATATTAATATATTGCGTGCTGTTGGTGTAAAAGAAATCCGCTGGTACCCTGTATCTCCCATAAATCATGTAATTCAACTATCGAATTGGTCTGTTGAAATAACGTTGCGACACTGCATCAGAATTAATTGAAATTTCAAAATGCCTGGAGCGCGCAACACAGCCCTCTTTTTATGACGGCTATAGGAATGATGTGTCCTTCGATTTCATTCGATCAGAGTGTCTCCTCCAATATTCTAACACCGCTAGATCTACACACGTGTTGTGCCTCAGAAAAGTGTGCGTAATAAGTGTGCGCTCGACCTAGGCTAGTCATTTTTTTATTTTTTTTTTTGCTTCCATGCCAAATTCTCAGCTAGATTTACATATTGCCTTTTTAATGAGATATTCTACGAACAAAAATTTGTAATCTTTAGACGTTGTCGTTATTCATCCCCGTCGGTAAAATTTGTAATTCTGTATTTGCCTTCCTAAGAGTATCTTTTCCATTTCACCTCCGCTGTTCCTCTATCCTTTCTGAGGATGCTCCTTCAGTAGCTCCTTCCGCAGTTCTCTTTTGTGACTCATTACTTCTATTGTCTTGAAAGAGACTCAAGTCCTGTGGCAATGGTGTGATAGGAAAATTGTGGATTTACAAACTGTGGATTTCCACCAGTCATTCGGAGCTGTATCGCTATCACTGAGTATAAAGAGAAGTTGAGGAATAATATTGATGATAAAACAAGAATTGACCCTTAAGATGGCAAGTGCTACTACTCAAACGAGTGACGCCGCCCGAGTTTCAGCAGTTAACCTTGTTGTGTGAGATGGTGGGCTCTGGAGATTCTGCTTTCTGCACCCCTACTTGCACTCATACCTGACAGCGAGTGCAAGCGAAAATGAGTCAGATCGTTCTGAGTGATAGTTCTTTCATTTTTGTTTGGATCCATACATGAAGGTTCGATATTTGAGAGAAAAATTTGCTTGGATTATTTCGTGTTATTCTTTTTCATGTATGAATGATTAATTTTCTTCAAGCGAATTTTATTACATAGTAAATTCAACTAAGCCCATGAACTGGCCCAAAAAAATCCAATCAAAAAAACTACTCATTTTAGTATTTCATTATCGAATATAACTTGGCTTCTTCAGCAAGTGAATAACTTGTTCGAAGATGTGCAATCAAATTAGCAGCATTATTCTAATGAGCAGATTCAAGTCATTTTTGTGCCCATTTCACTGACCAAAACATAAATCCTGCCTGACACAGCTGCACTCGAAACTTAGCAGAAAAGAACGACGAAGAATGTTATACCCGACCACAGCGGAGAAGTGACAGCATCGCAGACCGAAGTGGTTGCAGGTTCCATTTTTTTGAACATGAAGTTTAGGGTGCAGTTCGACCTGCGGGGTGCATGGGTAGCCCATTTAACAAGTATTTCGCATTTTCTGTTCGTGTACTGATGAATTGACATCTCAAAACCTAGCAAAAATAGTTGAAATAGCTAAAATTATAGATGTTTCTTTTATGAAATGTTCGAGTGCTTAAATAATTTTTTATCATTAATGAGGATTTTCCTCGTTAAATTTTAAGGAACAAGTTAAACCAGCTGAGAGTGAAGAAATACTTTTCAAGAGTTACATCGGTTTCGTTTCCAATGAAGTGTTTAGTGCCTGTTCGTGTGCGGTATAAGCTCCATCGTGAATTATCAAACACGCATACTAGCGCAACATCAATCTTCCCCGTGATATAGGAAGGCATTCGTCTAACGCATAAAATAAAGGACTTCTAACTTGAAATGCACATCAATCGTCGACAAATCACACTTATTGCCTCACATTCCAGACCTCAACCACGGCCAAACCTTCGACCATCAACAAAACAGAGCAAAAGACGTCGAGAAATGTCAACAAATTCTGAGACCAAAGTTGGGAGCACATGTTTTACGGATTGACTGGCGAAATCCGCACTGCAAATTATTGGAAGTCTGAACTTCTGGAACATTTGAGTGAGCTGCAGGTTAGTTATGAGAGCTCTTCAGCTGGTGTCGCCAAGCCACGCTAGCCAAGTAAAGTTAAGCAGAAATACGCGAATTTCGGTGTTGGTGATATGAATAATTGCACAATGTTCTGCTTTTAAACTAACATTGGACTTCTACATGAGCCTGCAGATAGTTTTTTTGTCTAAAATTAGCTGACTTAACAAGTGCATTTGCAAAATATTCTTTAATTAACGAAAAGAAAATTGACATGAGTATTTCCAACAGGAAATGACCACTACTTTAAGTTATTGATTCTTCTGTTACTTGGGAAAAGCCTGAATTATCAATTCATTCAATGGTTTGGTGACGAGATGCACCCTGACCAGACTTGTGCGGCCGGAGCACCAGTCCGCGGTTGATATCGATCACTTCCTCCCTCAATTAGGACGCAGCTCACGAGCTTGTGAGTCAGGAGTTCCTCCCTAAGCTCTAAAGCATCAAGTTCATTTCGAACCGGCAGTCAACCAAAACTTTGATGCTAATACAAATTAGAAAAGCAAAAGTTCTGGTCGGTTGTAGGTATGTATAGTTTTCAAGAAGTGCGAAGAAAGGTTTTATGTAGAAAAAGAGTTACTCATTTCAAAAATTTGCAAGATTTTAAATTTTTTAAATCAAATTTTGTAAAAAAAGAGAGAAACCTAAAAACCGTTCCTTGTATTCCCAAGATAACAACGAGCGAGTGTTCGGTCTGGAGTAAGTGGAACACCATACCAAGGATCTTCTCCATGGTGCCTAACTGACGCCACGTTAGGGAGATGGTCCTGAATGCTATCTACAATGCGCCAACACATTTCAACATTTTTTCGTACCCTACCGTTTGGTACTAAAATTTATTCGAAAGTTTAGAAAAAATATTTAGTTTCGTTGGTTCGTAAAATAACAATGAAGAAACTGAAATGTATTGTCCAAGGTATGCTTTATTTTCATCATTAACACCAAATGTTGCCACCAGCACCATCTTGCTGCTCGGAGAATGTGAGGCTTAGCTTGTCACGTTGTTGACTATAGCTTGAGTCTAGGATTATGTCCTAAATCTATTGAAATTTAATCAATTAGAAGCTCATCTTTTGATCAGTCACCACCTGAGACATTTGTCCCCAGTGAGTTTATTATGCGACTCATCATGTGAGCTTGTCATCTCTAATGTTATTATATAAAAAAGTTTTAGCCTCCCTAAACCACGACAAAGATGTTCTAAGAGAGGAAAGAAGAAGGCACCATTTAGTATGGAGTTGAGGGAATACGGAATCTATGCACGAGGTGCACAGAAACAGTAAGCTAAGAAAGAAGTTTATGAAACAAGAAAAAAGTTGAAGAAGAAAGTAGTAGGTGCTGAAAAACAGGACAGCAGTGAACTGAAAAAAGATGGTCCGTAACAAAAAAAAACTATTTTATTCTAAGAAAAAGGAAGGCTACCTAACCTTTAGCTCGGGCCCTCACATGGTTCTCCTGGGAGCGCTAATTCCCATAGATACAATAGTTGTATCCCCCTGAGGGGACATCTCTGATGGGAAGATGTCTTGGGCCAGTCTTTCTTCGAGATCGACCTGATGAGTTTTACTACGGAAGGTAAACGCAAAATGGATGGAAACAGTCTGCAAAATTAGTCATGGTAACCGATTTAAATCTCAAAGCTTCTAGAAATAAGAGAAACCTACTTTCAAGGAAATGAAACTGAAGAATGAAGTAAATTGACACAAGTGTCAATTTCGCTCACCAGTGCAGGAGCTTGATCAATTTCTAAAACAGTGATATTATTGGAAAACAATATATTTGTGCCATGTGCCATGTTGAATAAATACAGTAGAATAAATAGGAGAACTGCAGAAAAGCGCCTATCCATGCATTACAAAAGCCTTCAATATTTCACTTACCGGAATCTGTCGAAACTGAGATTTAGGTGCAGTCTCAAAATGACGTTTTAATCCCAGAAGCGCACCATCCGCATCATCTGGAAACGAAAAAAAAGTACGACGAAATAAGCAATTCACTCGTTGCCATGCCCTCCATTTCCCTCACATTAACATTCACTGTGCCTAAATAATGAGTAATCTTTTATTTCATGTCGCTTACATGTAGTCACACTTCGTATTGTGCCATGAGTTACGAAATACTGCTTCTTGAGAGACGGGAATGAAATTCACTAGGATATGACTTGAACACGTTAGAATCCTCATATACAATCCTGCATACAACACCGAGAGCACTGGTTACTTTTTCCTACGATAATAGTCTCAAGGTTTAGTTTAATGCAAAACTCATGGTACTGTGAAAAAGTTCAAGTGAAATAGCCATTGTCTGTTGTGTTGCCAAGAGCAACTTCATGAATGCATGGGTACAAAATTAATTCGAGTCACAATACTTGTTGCAAGCACCTTCCCTCACAGCAATAAATACAACTATTATTTCAAGTCACGCTTTTTATCAAGTACATCAAGAAGGGTTCATCATTTCACGGGATCAGCTGTAGTTCCACTGAACTTGATTGGAATCAAGCTTACTGATGGAATGAAAGTAGAACATTAGGCTTTACAAGACTTGCCTGCGATAAGGTAACTGAAAAAAAAATGAAAAGATAAAATCAAGCGCAAATTATCGAAGTAAATATCAAGTTATTCTTTGTAGAAAAAAATAAAATTGCCCTTATAAAATGTATGGATGTTATAAGTAATTTCAAAGCTGATAGATACTAATATTTCAAAAGTAATCTGCAATTGAAAATTACGCAAACGGTTTTGAGCTACTGATGTCGTTTTTCCATGTTCACGATAGAAATAATTATACGTACATATAAATAAATACTTTGTTCTCCTCCACGTCGCACAAACACAATTAATCCCGTTTGCAGATTATATATTTACGGATGAAATTAAATGAAAGCACAACAAATAGCGCACATAAAGCAGAGATACATGAATCTTCAGGGAGACGCTGACGACAATGATCCTGGTGATCCAAATTAATTACAAACTTCAAAAAGTATATATTTTCAGTCATTTATTTCAGTCATGTTTCCAAACAGACTCGGGGAGTCCTTTAACGAGAAACTTCAACTGAAACTTCAAAAGATTCAAGATGAACACGATCGAGGCAACACAATCCTGGCTCGGATCTTAAACTTTTCTGCAAACCCATCTTCTGAAGTCACTGGTGCACTAGCACCTCTAAATCACATCAAAATGTTCCTTGATTATAATCGTCTGAAATATATTCCTGCTAAAATAATTCACATTATACATAAGTACTGCTCACTAAAAGACCAAAACCCAAATTTGTATCCAGAAAATGAAAAAAAAAATTAATTGGCAGATAATCTTTATGGGAACACATTTTTTATTCCAGTACTCGTACATGCTGAAGCAGCACAGCGATCCTGAAAGACTACCAGTTCAGACGACATCTGGCTGCGAAGGAATAAGGAAATTTTTAAAATTGAGGGATTTCCTGCATTTCCATGACAACTGAAGGAAGCCAAATAAAAAATCTCGACAACTGAAAGGCTTGATAAACCGAGGCCAGTCGTTGAATCTCGTATTTGAAGTGTATTGTTTAGTATTCAGAGTCAAAGAATTACACTCTGTTGAGGTAATGCTAACAAACCTAACTTTCGGTCATCTGTGAAACAGTATTATTCAAAAATTTCCAGTTATGACAGATGTAGATCCTATGATGAATTATATTCAAGTGTAGATCATCGGACATAATCTGTAAATCTTACATTTATAAAATAAAATGTCTTAAGAAATAAACACTCCAACCTTGCTATTGCTTATGGGATATATTGTGCCCACAATTTTGAAAGCATGGAATTACGAACGTCACAGCAATTTTTCACACCTTTATCTATTCTGGAAGAACTGATAAGCATTCTGGTAATGGATACACAACTTATTGCATGGTGTGTAAAAATCTAGCAAGTGGTTAAATCTCTTAATTCTAATGGCTGATGAACCTATGGCTAGAGAGTCGACATTTTAAGCAACATTAGTTTTTGGATAGCGTATTTCAGTTGCGCCATCTGAGGTAGATCATAAGCACGTAGAAACAGTCAGAAGACTGATACATATACATTTGCATTATCTGCTTTAAGATGTTCCCAATACAAGACACCTGTGGTTAGTATTGATCTACGCGACATGCTAGTATTCCCGTGTATATATGTATATTGTAGTATCGAAGGACAGGGAAACATTTGATACATTCCTATCGTTCATTACTTTTTAAAATTTGCTGTCACAAATGGTTGACGGGTGTGCGAGGCATTAAAATTTTTCAAGTTGTTGCGAAATGAAGAACGTACGAAAAATATGTACATATACTTGAGTTTCAAATCATTAGTTTCGGCAGAAACTTCGTACGTGTAATCCATTTCAGGCGAACGGCCTTCAGTGTCAGAGGAACAATCAGCAAGGCGCAGCAATTCTTTTCGCAGAAGATATTTTTCGTTATAATAGTCCAAAACATTCCCATGAATTTATTGAAAAGTGTCATCAGTTTCGACACCGCCTCAATTGCGGGGGACGCGAATATGCTGTGCAGCAAATGCGAGATCATCTTGCATCGCACGAAGGAAAGAATCCATTGCGCGAAATTGTCTTCAGATCAGCTGGCATTTGTGATTTCATGTAATTTGCATCATTTGCTGCAAGAACAAGTTTTTCGTTCATTGCTGCAGTTATTCTCATAACTTCATAACGTCACTTAGAGCAACACCACATATTCTAATTCACGATGAAGAGGAGCGTTTGCAGAAAAAAACGATTACTTTAAGTTTCATTTCATATAGCAAAGCTTATTCGACTTCATAAAATGTGTTTTCACCATTTTTTCAGCGGGAATTGTACCCGAACTTTATGATGACGCCAAAGAGGCATAATTCATACATTCTTTTTGGAAAAATTGCACTCAATAAATGGAAGGAACTTTAACAAAAAGTTCTACTTCAAATAAAATTGTTCAGTGTGATTTTTCAAGTTATAAATTCACTACGTTTTTATTTTCAACTTATCTACTAGAGTAAACAACCAGTCAAAAATGACGGGATTCGATAGTTTCCTTTTGTATCAAAGGTATGGATGGCCGACAAGTTTATCCATGCATCCTAATAGTATTTGCGATAAAAACATTTTTGAACTTTTGCACTGGTGAAACTCGCGTCACAGATCCGGTCATTAAGCATCCTTATCAGCGTGACAGAGAGACGAAAGAAACTGATACCAAACAAATATATAAAAAAAACACACCAAGGGTATTATTAGGTGAGATAATTCTAAATTTGGTAGAATATTGATACCCATTTTCTTATACGACTATCGAACAAGCTTCGTAACTTTGATTTGATTAGTTAGATCCAACCTCCCTAACCGCAACATAGGTGTTCCTATGAGAGGAATGAGGAAGGCACCATCCACTGAGAAATTCAGGAAATGAAAAATCTCTTCACAAGGAGTGTTTCTACACAAGATCCACTGCGAGTAAAAATAGCAAATAAAGAATGAAGTTTATGAAAGAAGATAAAAATTGAAACAGAAAGTCGTAGGAGCTGAAAAACAGGACAGCCGGGAACAGAAAAGATAGTCCATTACAAAACAAAAACTGATTTTATGGAAACCCGTCTGCCTGAACTTCAGCTCAAGACCTCACATTTCTACCTGCGAGCGCTATCTAGTAAATGCAATAGTTATATCTCCTTGCTGGCGCTGTCGAGCAGCTCAAAATTTACTCCCTGCAGTATTTTGACTTCTACCTGCCTAGAAATTACTGGGAAACAAAATTGAGCAGCGCTTAGCAATATTTATGCGAGAAACGGTTGAAGAGAAACTCTGCCCATTCACTCAGTGTGCGAGACGTCCCTCCCTGTTTAGGAGCAGCTCGAGTCGGTGCTGGCACGCCTGACTGCGCCGTGAGGCCCTCGCACGCGGCGTCAGGGCAATGGAGGCACAAATGGAAGCAAAATCAAGTTTGTGAGGCAGCAGCGCGTTTTAATTGCAGTTCTTGAGCGTCACAGTGCCATGGCAACGGACGATCCCTAGGGCTTCCGTGTGGGACTTCGACGTACTCCTCCTGGCGCACACAGACGCGCGCGCACAAACACACAGACGCGCGCGCACAAACACACAGACGCGCGCGCACAAACAAACAGACGCGCGCGCACAAACACACAGACGCGCGCGCACAAACACACAGACGCGCGCGCACAAACACACAGACGCGCGCGCACAAACACACAGACGCGCGCGCACAAACACACAGACGCGCGCGCACAAACACACAGACGACGCGCGCGCACACACAGACGCGCTCACACACACAGACGCGCGCACACACTCACAGAGAAGTTAGAAATGTACTTTCATGCAAATCAATCGGTAACAAATTATATAGTTAAAGAGAAATTTGATAAAAACCACGCAATTCATATTAGCCATCAGCTGCTAATTAAACTTTTTGTATTAGGACAGTTTGGACACCTGGCAACAATGACAGCTGGATATTTCAACACGCAGGGGAGAAAAAGTTATGATGTATTCCTCTGCCGAGATATATGACAAATGTAGGCGCATAAATACTACTTTAAAATAAACAGAGTGGAACGTATAAACTTAGTGGATAAATAATAGACTAAGTTGTAAAGAAATAACGTAGAGCACGGAAAAAAACATTGAAACATACGGGAAGTAACAGCATCGGTTGCGAACAACGACAGGCTCTTGCGGCAGACAGAATGTGGTATGCTTTGGGGGTGTCAGATCGAGATGGTGAATTTTGGGTAGCGTCAACTCAAGCGTCGGGGGGAAGTGGGGGATTATTCCCAATACGAACTTTGCACAGGCTTTGAAGCGTTAATGGAAGCTTGGAATGTAATGGAAGGGTATAATAAGTAATGTGAAACGAACAATAGGTTAAGAAACATAGGGAATTCATTTTCTAAAAGCATCTGGATATTCTACGCGTAAAAACGGCCTCGGCGTGGACAAAAGTAGAGGCTCTCCGAACGACAACCAATAAACACCCGCAAATTTTACGCGAAGAGAGAGAGGCAACAGCGAGCAAGGGTCAGACCAATCAGAGAACGACACACAAGCCCAAGAGAGAAGTTTCTCGAAGGTTCTAGAACAAAAGCCAGACACAGGAATATGAGCTCAGCTCAACGACAGAACGAGGTCTTTTTGGTTGGTACGATCAAGTGGAAGGTGCAGCACGACGTCGTTACATACGTAAGGTGGCCGGCACGGCATGCCGGTGTGCCAGACACCATGCACATCTTGACACTAGTCCCCTAAACGATCGGACTTCAGCGTCGTGATGTGTAAAATAAAATGACCAGTCGGCAAAATACAAATTTAATTTCAGTGACAAAATTTCTGAGCTGATTTCTTTGACTAGAAGAAGTAAAATACTATGAGGAAAGAGTTCACACCTGTGCTGGGGTTGTGTACTAACAAGCCTAACCCTGACAAAATTACTGCTTTTAAATTCCGTTCTTCTCGAGTCACCTGCAGATTAAAAATGCAAATGAGGCCGGTCTAAACAATGCTCGATTTAGCAGTCTTCAGCACTCGGTCCACAGGCAACGAGGCTTCATCGGCACTCCTCGATTATCGGGACTACAATTTCCAGGATTGTTATTTCTCTGCTACCGGAAACCTTACTTTAGGAAATTTCTTCAAATGATTCTTATTTATTGTTTGTCACCTTTCGTCAAAATAGGATGTGAACTAATTTAAAGACGATATTACTCACAAAAATGTAAACTCTTCGCAAAGCTCCAAGGCGAAGATCGGAACCGGGGCGCGTACGAGGTAACCATGCCAGGTACTGCCATTCTACAAACCATTCTTTATAGAAATTATGAGTTCATTTAGATATAAAGACTACAATACTACATGTTATACAATTATATATTGCTGTCTTAGTTGTCGTCACGATAGGTTGAGGGAATTCCATTAGTATTTAATTCAATTGCGCAAATATGAAGTAATTGAAATTGATCGACCGAACTCTAGTAGTGATGTACCGATGTATCGGTATCGGTATCGGCAGTATCGGCCATTTTTAGTGGTATCGGTATCGGCAAAATCCGGCCGATACTTTACCGATACTTTCCAATATTATGTATTTTATCATTAAAGTTAAGGTCTTAAATGATGAAAGTAAAACTATGTAACCTAATAATACCCGTTGTGTGTTTATTTACGATTTGGTGTCCGCTTGTTAATAAACATAGGTTGTATAAGTTTGCGGTATCATGGATACCGAATTCCTCAGTGTAACATTAAAAGATGGCGTTTCCATGCATTTAAATACTTGACATTTTATCAGGATAGGTTTTGTTTGGATAGGTTAGGTTAGCTTAGATTAGGATAGGCTAGGTAAGCACAGGTTAGGTATACTGACAGAATTTTTCTCGGGTCCACCTACCTTAACGATGACATTTTCCATGGAATTTCCACGGGTCCTGCTACAATCTAATAATAACTTTGGTTTATTTGGATTCCGCTTCTTCCATTTTTTTTGTCACGCTCGTAAGGAGAGTTATAGTGACCGTATCTGTGATACGATTTTCACCAGCGCGCAAGTACAAGAATATTTTTCATCACGGGTGCTGTTAGGATGGATACATTCGTTTGGCACCACATCTTGAATATTTTTTAAAGAAAGTTAGTGAATCCCGTCATTTTTGACGGGCTGTGCGTACTTGTAATCTGATAATGAGCCTATTCATACCTAGTAAATTAGTTAGCTAACTGTTGAATTATAGCATTTAATCAGGCCCGCTAACTGAATTCACTACTTTGAATTCCCGATGAGTCACATACGGTCATAACTGAAAGCTATGTAGCATGAATAGCTAAATCCTGTAGCGACATAAAATTATTATACTTTTACGACTAAAACCTATATAGTTTGACCTAATACCCATTTCTTAAAGTATGTGACAGGCTAACAAAAACCAAATCAATCTAATAAAGTTGAAGGTGCATTTGAAAGTTTTTGTGAATTTGGTGGAGAAGTAGCTGAAAATTCTATTTTAATTTAGCTTTTAAATCGTCATATGTTATGAAGCTAAGAATTTATTTTAATTTAGCAAGTATATTGCCGTTCATAACGAATCTTGTATTTTTCTTCTATGTTGAGATGTTTGAAAAATCCACGAACAATCTTATAGTTGAATACATCTGAGCGGGTCAGTTGATTGCTTTAATCTCACCTTGATGAGGAATTTAAAAACGAGGAAATTCAAAGGATCTTAATCATATTTACTAGGAATACGTTTCGGAGTCCAGATCCATCATCAGTTCGTAAAGTAAAATTCATTATGACTACAATAAAAGAAAATGTTGGGTACAGTTATTAAAGGAAATCACGAAAACAAAACATAAATCAAAACATGTCCCAGAGAAAATAAAATCGACAAGATCTTACAATTTGCAATGGGTAGGAACTGTCAGAATTGTTGAGGGCCGGTTTTCGTTTAAAAATATGTAGCGACTCTAAAATTCCGAGGTCACATGTAGTTTAAGCCGAATCTAAAATTTTGAAGTCCGCAGAGGATATCGGTACATTGCCTTTTACTGCGTGATTACGTACAAATTGTGCGAATTGGTTCCCCGTGCGGAAGCTTCAATCCCGATGTTCGGTCATTCTGATATAAAAATTTTGTGCCGTCATGCCGACGTACGATGATGTGCACTGCATACCACTGTACAACTGTAAGAATAAATCAGAAAGGCTCGCTGCTCTATCAAAAGCGTATCCTTGTCTTGAACCGGAATTGTATAATTTTAAGGTTGCTTCTTTTTTCCGGTATAAGGATACGCTTCCGATGTTCGTTTGTTTTTATGTAAGCATAAAGGTCAAAAACTAGTAACAGGCGAGTGAAATTATCTCTGGAACAGTGCTGGAAACAATTCATTGGATCGCTCTGAAATTGGTGACTGTCCACCTTACGCTTGCTCAGACAAATTCAAAATTAATTTGATTCTATTACATCTCCTGTCTCCTGTCCACTGTTGCCAATACGTAGAACGGAAAGTCGGGTATGTTTAAAATGTTAATGCCGAGCACATATGTACAAGAACACACAAAGCTCTCTTGACTCGGAGTTCCCCTCCAGTGACAAATCACCATTACTCAAAAACGATTACTTCGGGCACAGCTATTCTCAAAATTACTATATTTAATTTAATGTCTTTTAATTATTCAATATGGCCTGAAAGCTGAACAAAAGCGACATGGTTAAGAAAAATGGGCAAATTACGGCGATCACAACAACCTATCCAATACTGCTAACCTATCCTGATAAAATTTCAAACATATCAATGCATGTACAGACAATCTTTCAATGTTACACTGAGGAATTTGGTATCCATGATACCGCAAACTCAGACATCCTATGTTTCTTAAGAAGCGGACACCGAACAAATACATAAACAAACATACAACGAAATACGTAATATTAGGTTAGATGATTGTAAAAGTATCGGTATCGGTAGTAGTATCGGTCAAAGTATCGGTATTTTCAAGTATCGGAGTATCGGTATCGGTATCGGTATCGGCCAGAAAATGGGTATCGGTATCGGTATCGGCCAAAAAAATGGTATCGGTACATCACTAAACTCTAGTACTGAGCGAACTAACTGGAGTGTTGGCAGCCAAAACATACATTTCGAGACGTTTAGCGCTGTTGCTTTTCAGCTATTACATAGTTAATATAATTGCTACCAGCTGCTGATAACTGTACATATAGCTAATGCTGGTTAGTATATAAAATATAAAAGGGAAATAAGAACACTGTTAGGAAACATTTAATTTTTTAGGAAATATTTGCTTTTTGTGAATTCCTTGGAGTTTATGGATGTGTGAATGGTTTAGAATTAATGGAAGATTTCAGAGATTGTGTTTTTTATTACTAAATTGATTCGTGTTTTCGTGTTTGTCTGTTTGTCGTGTGTGTTTGTTTTCGCAGAAAGGTCGCTTAAACATTTTGTGTGTTTGAGCGCATCGAGTGAGCGATATGTGTGGATGCTTGAGTAAAAGTGGTTGGAGAGGCCTCAGCCAAAACTGCCGAGAGTGGAAAATTTACGACCAAACCTTGAACCAAAAGAATGTCAAAATCAACGGCCTTACGTTGGAGGCGTGAGAAACATGTTTTGATTGTTTCAGAGGGGCTTGGTTAAGAGTGCCTATGAGGCGAACAGAGTCGGGGCTAATGGTAATGGTTTTTTGCTTGAGTCTGGCGAGGATTTTGTAATAAATAGCTTGAGAGGCCTAAACAGAGAAGCAAGTGTTGTGAAGTGGTGTGACCACACGGTCGAAAATTCATTGCTAACCCAACGGCTCGGTAAGGATTCGTGAGAAACATCTGATTTTACACAAAGGAGTTTCGCCGAAGGACTGAGTAATAGAGCAGGCAAAGCGCGAGGGTCGACGGTCATAAATTATCGAAAACTTGAGACCTTTGAAAGGCTGGCGTCGCCTAGCAACGGTTCAACTGGGAAGTTAAGAAAGATTTGGATGTGGGCGGAGTTGGACAAGCTCGCGTCAGAGGGACGTGCTGCCAATGAGGGACAGGTATTTCCCGAGAGAGAAAATTCGAAGTGTAGAACCGCCAATAAAGTAGTGAAAACAAAACGGAGCAGGGGTGTTGGACAATCGCGTTCGAATTCTCGAAGAGCGCTATTGGCGTTAGGTGAAAGAAGAGGACAGCCCTCTCGAACATTTTGGTAGAGCTGAGGGGTTAAATTCAGTCTTGCGCCGAGTACCGTCTGAGAGAGCACGTGTTACAAATAGGAGGTGGTGAAAATGAAGTTATACTGAAAATTATCTTTTTGCAAACACGTAGATAGAGCGTGCGTCGAAATGTAATTACACTGCCAAAATTTGAGTTTAATTTCTCTTTCCATCGCAGAGAAAAGAATTAAGGCTCACACAAAGGCGCTGTGGTCGAAAAATAATATTAAAATGACCAAACGTCAGTTGGTGGGGGGGGGGGGGGGGTAAGAGATGTAGTTTTCTTTTGAAAAATATGTTATTGTTAAAATAAATGCGATGGAAATTTAATATCATTCATTGATGTGAAGATTAAAATAATTTGAGGGAGCGTAATTTATGCGATATAAGTGACGAGCCTATGAATTAATCATTGCAGGTGGGCGGCTCCTTGTTCACACTTCTACATGAAGGAAATTACGCGTAGCTGTGAACACTGTTGTCAATAGACATTTTCTGATCTGCGCATTACTCAGGGATCTGAACTGAAGCTGTGATTGTGCGAATGAACCTGTGATTTGAAGGATGACCAAGTCTTGCACTGGAATGCCATGATAAAATGGGTCTTGTTCTATGATGTTTTATGTGTAGATAACGTAAAGGGGTTGGCTGGCCAGCCGAATTTCATGAAAGCTCTTGGGTGCGTACAGTTTCTCGATTCCATTTGTTGAGTTGGAGTGTTGTAAAGGTTAGAGTTTTGAGGCCTTTCGTAAATTGCACTGTTCCTAATGACATGTTCATTGTATGGAAGTTTTTTTAACGTGTTGTATAACCTGCTACCGTAATCATAAAATTATGCGAAATTTATCTGGTGTATAATCTACCCGATATTGGAGGCCACATCTCTCATCAATACAGATGCGCACAGAAAAACGCACTTTTCGTAAGTGGGGTCCCTTCGCATCGGTGTGTACCGTCCTTGTTTTAGTATATGTTCTTTAGATTTTAATCAATTGTGTACTCAGGTTTTCCCATATAATTGAAGGGTGGAAAGGTTTAGTGGACTACTTGCATAGGAAATCCATTGAAAGTAGTCCACTAAAGCTTTCCACCCTTCATATTTTCTCGTGTCTTTCTTTCTCGTGTATTTCATTATCTTGGAGGTACGCCAATTCCTCTCTTCCGAGAACCTGGGTTCTTCATTGATGTAAATTAATGAGGGGGCAGGACAAAGTCTCGTGACAACACCAAACACAGTAGTTATTGTTAGTTTTTAATAAATTTTAGCATTAGGCTTGTTTTCATTTATATTTTTGCTCATGAATCTTTTTCCTTTGTTGCAAATACCCCCCCGCCTCTCGATAGTGCAGTCTTTCCTTGAGAGACTCCAGTCATCCTTGCCACGCTTGACGGTTGGCACACTATCTTTCTGCCCAGGGACCTCTTGGTAAAAGTTGTGCTGCCTGCATTGTGATGAAAAGTTGCCAGTTGAGATTTGATTCTAATTTTTCTTAATCTCCTCTTAAAACTTTGCAATCCTTTTCTGTCCACAGATGAATCACTGGCATTCTCTCAACTTATCATAACGACAATTGCGACAGCAATATATATTTGTGTATTTTGCAGTTTTATCAAAGCTGGTCATAGATACTCCAAAATGTAACTAGATACTAGATACACGGCCAAAATGCATCTAGATAATAGAAACTAGATACTTTTCTTTCTCTGTCTCACAACTTCATCGTACAACATACATCAAAAACCACATAACACTAAGATTAACATGCAGGAGAAATTTATCCAATGAAACATCAACAAAATAAATCTATTCCATTCGTTACATATCTTCAGCAATACTATAAATAATTAACAAGTCAACATGAAAACTAGGATGGAAAAGCTAACTGCCAATATAAAATATAAAATTATATAACATAAAATTGGCGGCTTATTAATAATACATTGCATAAAATAAATACGAATGATAAGTTGATTATATTGTACTGTTCAGACACTTGGGTGGTCTAACGCTGAACATTCAGCTCTTTCTTTAGTGTAAAGAATCTGATGTTGAAGCGATCTGATCTGCCAAAACATTTCACCATGCATGCTTATAACGCTTCATAATTTACCACTTACTTCTACACTGCTATGGATTCTTCCACATTATTCATCCACATTATTATTCTTATTCCCAGCCCACTCACTTTACATCAGTATTGCCTTATTGCGGTTATTATTTATTATTTTCTTTAGTGCAATCATGTGCCCCAACACACAACCACGCATAACTCACGTGTGTCCTTCAAAAATCTTTTTTCGGTTATTATTGAACTCGCGTTGATCAAACCTCCTCCCCCACTCCCAGCACTCCTCCTCCCCCCCACTCCCAGCACTCCTCCTCCCCCCACTCCCAGCACTCCTCCTCCTCCCCCCCTCCCACTCCCAGCACTCCTCCTCCTACCCAACATTCCCCCTCTCACCCAACACCCCCTCTCACCCAACACCTCCTCTCACCCAACACCCCCTCTCACCCAACACTCCCCCTCCCACCAAACACTCCCCCTCCCACCAAACACTCCTCCTCCCACCCAACACTCCCTCTCCAACCGCAGCAAGAAAGACAACACCGCCATTCAAAGCACGTTTCAAACTTCCATTTGTATGCCTACACGCCTGCCATTAAAACTTGTGCCAGCACAGCGCCCAAGTGTAACTGAATCAGTAACTGGACAAAAACTATCACCAAATGCTTGCAGCTCTGATTTTGCAAGCAGGTAAATAAAATGAAAACTTAGTCCTGGCAAAATAGGGAGTCAGACATTCAACTGAAAAAAATTCACACCATGAGATTAGATTGCGTTGCTTTAGATGTTAGTTCACTCCTGTCTAACCTCAGCAAAGGTTTAAGTATGCAGTTAAGGGAGCAGGGAGCCCATCGGTGCGGGTTCTCACCCAGGATCCCCACATTGAACCAGCAAATTGGGAAACAAGAGTATGAGACATGATTAAAATATTAAAAAAACAGTACAGGTGGAAAAATAGGACAATAGTGATCTCTGAAAAAAGATAATCGGGAACAAAACAAAAACCTTTTCAATTTCATCAATAGGATTAGATTAGATTATTAGTTTAAGCCTCCCTAACCGCAACAAATGCAATCCAAAGAGAGGAAGAAGGAAGGCACCATTTAGTATGGAGTTAAGGAAATGCGGAATCTATGCAGAAAGGACATAAAAACAGTAAGCTGAGAAAAGAGTTCATCAAACAAGATCAAAGTTGAAGAAGAAAGTAGTTGGCACTGAAAACAGGACAGCAGTGAACCGAAAAAAGATGGTTCTTAACATAACAAAGACTTTTTATTTCAACAAAAAAAAGGCCTACCCAACTCTCAGCTCGGGCCCTCACATAGTTCCCCTGGGAGCGCGAATTCCCATAGATACAATAGTTGTGTCCTCCAGAGGGGTTCAAGAAAAGGAAGGTCTACTTAACTTTCAGCTCAGGTGCTTTCATTTCTTCCTTTTGGGGGAGCACTAAATCCCCTAGATACAAAATTTATATTTCTGAAGGGTTACACGTAGAGACGCGGTATAACATTGACGGCTTTAGTTGAGGAAGACGTAGGAAAACACCGTAATTCAACGTATAACTAAGGTAACTCCTTGACGTAGAAAACGGGATCATGGCAACTATTTCCGGGCCAATTTCCTTGTAACTAAGTGAGCTCTGAGGCCGACACAAGAAGACATTCTATATTTAGTGACGGTAGGGTGTACTTCTGCAAAAAAAAATCCTGTAATACTGATCAGAAAATATTATAGAGAGCATCGCTGCTAGTTAAAAACTTGAGAGCTGAGTAATAGTTTTATTTATTTTGCTGAACGTTCAACACACTTACATCATTGTCTTCGATAACACTTTGAACGCATGCAAGGACTGAGCTGAATATCCCAGCACTGATTATCGCATATTTCGCTAAAGTAAAAGTATTTCGGGTACGATCAACATAGCAGGCGACTGAATTAAGCGAATGAAAGAGGATCGCATACTCGTCATTCACACCCTGGCTTATACGAGAGAGAATACTTTCCTCTAGAACTCATCGGAGCTTCAGAACCATTATCCAACCCTGATGAGTTCTAATATCGTCACAAAGCATCTCAATGAGACGAAGAAAGTTATGCTTAATAATCTATCCACTGAAACACACCAGCCTCGCACGATGAGCGTTGCTTAATTTGCAGAGGGTACAGTAACCAAGAAATGTGCCATGGAAACATGCACGCCGCTCCGAATGAAGCTCTAGAATCCTGCATTCTAACCGATAGTACGGGGATATTAGATTCCTGGAAGCCAATCCCATGTCTTGCGTATGTCCCCATACCCTGTGTACAGAAACAGCAAGATTGATATAAGTTTATGGTACAAGATAAAAGCTTACAAAGAAATTAAGCGGTGCTTAAAAAAGCAGCAGTGAATAGAAAAGAGATGGTCCTAAAAATAACAAAAAACCAAATTCATCTCAATAAAAGGAAGGTCTGCCTAACCTTCAGCTCACTACCTCAAATCTTCCGCTAGGAGCGTAAATTCCCAGAGATAAAAAAGATGCATCCCCCGAGTTGTAGCGTAATGTGAAAATAAGTTTTCTTAAAAAATAACATAAACGTTACGTACAAAATCTTTTTCTAGGAAGAGCAGCACTGAATAAAAGCGAAGAACGTAATCTGTTTATAAATATTAAAATACAGCCAGGAAGGAACGGTGTATTTCTAAAAAAATAATAAAATCCAGAGCTTAACCTTATTATTTCCGCTCATTTTCAAATACGCTGTAAAAAGAAGAATTACAAACTGAAACGATAATTCATCAATACATGGTAAAGTGATTCAGTTTCACAAGAAAGAAAGAATTTGAGATTTTTTGAAATTTCCAGTGACAAGAAACTATCTCAACCATCGAGAGAAAGTCAAAGTTTTTGAATAATGCTTTCTGCTAATTGTGCATCTGTAGCGTATGACGATGTTATCACTAAAATTTTTCGTAAGAATGGGATGTTTAGGTTCTATTGTATGGCTACGAGTACTGGAATTAGGTTGTAAAACTACAGTAAAGGGCTATCGATATTTCCTCATGCACTGCAACGCGTGCTTGCAGACGATGATTTGTCTCCCCGCAATGAGCGGCATCTCACTGGCCACTCGAATACTAATACACGACATTGCTCCGCAGTAAATGTTGATACGGAACACGATCTTTTGTTAAGTAAAAACTGTTAATATAGTACAACGGTACCGAGAAATTGTTCCATTTACTTCAGGGTACTGTATTTTAAAATCACATGCGTTTTTGTTCGAATCGATCTTATATACGGAAATACATAGAAAATTTATTTCTCATGGACGGTTGTGCATGGTTTTTTACTGCTAAATCAACAGTTTATGTACACCTAAAAAAAATTTTTAATCGCATGAAAAGGGTAGCTGTTTACACTAAAATATTTTCCAAAAAAATTTGTTTCTAAAATAACGTAAGTGCAGTTGAAACGCAGTTACTAGGCTCAATCTTTTAGACATCTGACTAGACCTATTTTGCACGCAGCGGTTAATGCATTCTTAAATTTCAAACATTTTGTGAACATTTGTCAAAGGTTCCTGGAGTATTCAACGGAATAAATAAAAAAAAATTATCTAGCCTTTTCGAACTGTGGACCGAAGATGGAATGTATTTATTTAGTGAGATATTATACCAATAGAAGGATGGCACTATGATAGGTGGTTGGGCGCCTCCAATATCACAGGATATATTAATAAATGCTATGTACAAAACTAACATAGTCGAGTGCCTGAGAGATGGAGCTTAAAAATTGGTTTCTGATTGGACTTAGTTTATTCCTGAATTATTTTGCAAACATTTCTGTGTAAACGGCTACCCTCCTCGTATAGTTGAAAATTGTCTTCGGATGTACGGGGATTACAAATTGTGAACAAAACAAAATGCGAACAAAATTGTCGGGGATTAAATAAAAGAAATCCTTCAAATGTACTACTCTTGCAAGGTTCTTAAGACAATTTCCTAAATCCATCGTAGTATCAAAAGTTCTTTATTATAAAAATTGCATATCTTAACTACAAAGCAATGTCGAGAATCGGGATTAGTGTGGCCGGTGTGATGCTGCCCATAGCGCAGAGACGATACGTCATCTGCAGGCACGCATTGTAGAGCATGAGGAAATATCGTCCGTACGGGGTGAACATCTCGTTTCCACTCGATACCAGCAATTGGAATCATGTACTAGACCCTGAACATCCCATACCTACAAAGAATTTCAAAGTCATATCATCGTTCGCTACAGATACCAAATCAGGAGAAATTTCATTCTCTCCCTTCAAAATCAAGATAGTTCCGTGACACTTAAAATACTTAACATTTATTGATCCTTTACTTTTATTAGTATTTCTACTTTTTTCTGTCTATCTGCAAGATATGACCACAAATAGGGCTCAAATGCCCTAAATTTCACCTAAAATTTCAAGAACAACATATTTTTTCCGGTCTTTCTTGTATTCTTTCTCACCAGCTGAAGTCTTCCTTAAACTTATTCCATCCGTGATATTTAAATTAAAAGAAAAGAGGAATTCAGATAGGACCAACCAACTTCACCTACAACAGACATCAGAGCTCTAGGCATTGCGGCCGCTAGTGAGAGCAGAGACGCCTCCGAGCACCGCCAGTACCTCGAGTTGCCTGGACGCTCTGCTGTCTCAAGCACATCGGTAGAGAGACAGAAACTGCAATGCAATGGATGTATTTCTACGAAGCGGGAGGTACCGGTAATTAAAAGCATGTGAACTATTTTGTTAAATGAAGCATCGGCTATAGAGTTAACTAATTCATTGATCAGTCTAATGCGAAACTAGGTTGAGTGAATTAAGTTAAACATTACTGCAGACAGAATAGCGTTGGTGTTCGGATGGCCTAGAAGTCGCTGAACTTATTCGGCCCCACAGGTAGCTATACCCAAATTTGACCATTGTGCTACTAGACTTGAGAAACAATCTACTTCAGTATCGCTTGTGGTGAATAAATTATTCAAACTTAAACACAGTGAGTTCGGCTAACTGAAATTCACGCTACTTCGGCCAACTAATTCACTGAGGGCGCTGCCACAAATTGATGCTGTTTTGATGACAGAAAAAAGATTGAAGATTTCGAACTCAATTTTGATATACAAGGTTTTTAAAAATTGCGCGCGAATAATTACTTGTTCAACTCGTTGCCCGACAATTAAGCAGGAAGCAACACAAAACTTCAGCCATCCTTTTTTATGCTGGAAATGGAACGACACAGAGAACTTGGCTTCATTACTCCCTCAAGCATGAAAGCCATCAAATACCAATTTAAAATCCTAAAACAGTTGAGCTTAAACTGCGAAGCTTCAAACGATATCATGTACGTGAATCATGCATTTTAAACTAAGTGAGATCAAACATTGGTCGATTCCAGCGATAGATGGCACGAGATTGACGAGCTTTGATATCTTGAAATAACAGACATTTTTTATCCGTCATAGAGGGGGTAAAGAAGAAAGCGATTAAGGATTTTCACTCATCAATCGGTTGGCTGGAGGATTACCTGCGTTATTTCTACTGTATTTATCGAAAAGTAAAATTACACCTAAAAGAGAATATGGACACACATATTGAAGACCTTCAAAGCGAAAATTTCAAAGGGTGAATTGTGAACATTTTTCATTCCTCATATTTCTATATTTGCCCAATTATTGGATGGAATTAATTTCTCTATCGGTACTGCTCACTTCTAAGCAACTCCCTCAATGAGTGCTAGGCAAGTCCAGTCCTCGAGCGTGATCCGTTCGTTTGCTGCATGAGCACGCGGTGCGTCAGCGTCTCTTCATAAAGGTGCAGGTTCCAGGAACTCACCAGCACTTCAAACACTGATGCCACAAGTCTTCAATTATCAGAAAATATATAAATGCCAATAATATTGACTTCAATTCGACGGATCTTCACTATCATAGACCGATGGGATTGCCACTCTGTTATTCTAGAATGTTTTGCTCGTTAGCAGTGATGTTGATGTATTGGATACATCACTCTTATGTCCCATCTCAGAGGTAACATTTCTCATTGTAATTTCGTCACCATTATCTAATGCAATCCATGTAAGTGAAGGTGAAAGGAAAGTTAAGAAGTCTACGCAGAGGTATAAGTAATCAAAAGCTAAAGTAAACTATCAAAATCTGTAAGAATTCGAAATAGAGAAAAAAAAATTACTACATGAGAGTCTTTCAAAATATTTTATCGAACGCTTATTTGTCCATCACAACATTATGTAGTAGTGGCATGGAACTAATAAACTTAACCAATTTACTCCTCACTCTCACTGAGACCGGTGAAAAAATTAAAATACAATGCCCTCACGAAAGATTCGAAAATTTGAAAATACTTGCGCTTTTTGGTTTCTATGAATTCCCTATGTGTAATTTAACGGTTAAAACCATCATTACTGCGTTCGACAAAGGTCTTAAAATATTAAAATAGTATTGGTGATGGTCAGTTATTGGAATTGTTTTCAAAAACTGGCCAACATGATCAAATAACCTAACAGAGTAATATAGATTCATAACTCCTTGTTCATCAAAATAACGACTTTGATAGTTTTAACTTCGTTGAAACCAAAACTTGGAATCCGATCCCTGCTGCATGAAACCCTCAAGGACAAAAATCATACAAACCTATCAAAACGATTCTTCAATGATATTTCATCAAAATATTAACGACTTTCAGACTAAGTTTTTTCTGAACAGATAACGCAAGTTGATAGGGTAATTTATTGTAGAATAAGAATGATTCAAGCCTTTTCTGGAATGCCTGATTTGGCTGATTTTTGATATTGATAACTTAGTCACCTAATTCGTGAACATATTGAATGATCTGTCTAGCAGGAGACCGAATTAAATAGAATAGGATAAACGTAGTAGTACCCCTTATAACAGTATTGGTAGGATGCCCTTAAAGTCGCTGAACTTATTTGGGCCCACTTGCAGATATATTCCAATGTTTTCTTCACAGTAGTCTGAAGACCAGGGTTGTTAAGTCGGAAGAATAAATTTTCGACTCCGACTCCACCATTCAGAATTTGGCGTCTCCTACAACGACTCCACCTATTCACAATTTTGCTACTTCAACTTCACCTATTCGCAATTTTTACGATATTTTAGTTATTAATGTTCGCGGGTATTGCAACCTGTATATATTTTTACATTCTTTATTTACAAATGACATTTGAATTGGGAAGAGTATGTTGAAAATCAAGGTTTATTATTATATAAATATTTTAGACACGAGCCTTCTGAGTAACCTTATATATAACAGACACGTGCTCTCCGAGTAGACAAAGTGGGCAGTGCCTACTCTGAGAAGTATAGCTCAGCATCAGCGTTTCTTTCTGTGACTACAGATATCAAATGAAATTAAATTAGCTGATCGTATTAGTATCCTCCAATAACCAAAAATTTTTATATATTTGTAGATAAGATGGGCATGATTTGCCCTGCCTATTATTCTCTGCATCTACACTACGCCGAGTAATAATGCAGCACAGGTGCCATATCACTGCTCAACACAAGCTTACGTTATGCTAGATCATAGATAACAGTCGTTCTACTTCCGCGTCTCAGTGGGCTGGACGTTTCTGGTGTTTTTTTTACAAATAAAAGCCACTTTTTAGTTTCTTTCTATATTGTATGAAACCATTTTTCATTCTCTTCTAACTTTTTACTATGTATTTGATACTTTCTTATATGAATGTAAAACATCGGCGAGTACCTTTGAGTCCTTGAAACCTAACGATCATCTTGCTCGTATGCGGAGGTGTTCATACACAACCGTGAAAGTAAAACGCTTGCACAGCCCCCAAAAAGCACACTCGGAGAGAGCGCGTTAAATAAATTTGGAAAATGTTGTATGGAATGTACCGGAATTTAGAAAGTACTGCACATACAGGAAATTCAACTTTTTAATTAAACGGAATTAAAATAAACTGCCCGTCACCTCCGAGGGAGAACAATAACGCTGCGTAAACTCTTTGCTTCCCTTAGTGCGTGGATTTTCAATTTTCAATTTAAATTTCTCCCGAATGACTTCAAAAAAAATCTCTTCAGTGACCAACCATCAACCAAATAAACCCATAGCATTTACTTTCTATCTCGAAGACATCTCATTTCCCACCAAAGTCATTGTGTCTCTCTGGTGCTTATTTCTACCAAACTAGATCAATTCTCTGTCATACCTTGACAAGAAAAATACTGATTGAAGTGTTCATCGGTGTTACCAAATTTCCCCACATCTATCTACCATGTTTTTCACTACTACTCTTGAAATACAATCATTTTTTCCAATCACCATACAGTACATATATTCAAGCTTTTGTGGTTAAAACCCTCTAGGCATTCATTCAACTTAGAACGATTCGATTTTTCTATTGAAACAATTTTTCACTTTTTCTTTTGCTATTAGTCACGAACGCTCTTCTTTGTGTCACATCGTAAATCTTTAACACCAGCGCTAACACTTTGATTTCGACTTATTTCAATGTCTCACATCTGTAAGTAATAGCTTTCAATTTCAAAATCCCACTCGCCTCACAACGTGCCTGCCATTACAAACATGGTGGTCCATTCACTTCCCTACAATTTGTTACCAAAAGAACTCATCGCGGAACTGTAATACAGACTCCAAGCCTTACGTCCTAGATTTTTTTAAGCACCGCCAATCCTATAATATGGTTTGGAAATATCAGGAATACCAATATATCGTTTTTCAACCCGTTTAAATTTATCCAGTATAATGGCTCCTATAGTTCTTCGGCCATAAAGCCACCTCCCAAACCGCCTTGAAGTCAGAGCTCTCATTACTTGATCTCTGGCGTGAGTTGCTGAATAGGTCCCTCGGTGCGGTTGCCTTCTGTGGTGTACACCAGAGATAACTTTTTCGACATTCCTTCTTCTTCTGATAAAACCATTTCACAGCGACACCTTCATGTCAACTCAAGCTAAACGGACTCAACTTGGTTTCTCTCTCAGTTGTTTAGGGAATTAATTATGCATGTTTCATTGATACCCTGGGAGTATTTCCGAATATTTTCCCCCAACCACGAGAACCTAAAATGAGAATGAAAGAATCGAGGTGCAAATTTACATGAAGCAATTTATTCGTTATAGATTATTCGTTAAAGTAAAAACCAATAGAGGATTTCGTTGTACATCAAGTTAAGCACTCTTCACAAAATCATGCTTTAACGCGTTGACCACGCATTAATTGGGACAAATGTGTACTACTAGGTAAATTGCTTATTTATGCACCAATGTAAATGAATACCATTTGACCATTTTGCATTATTTTTGAAGGAATTTTATCGTCCTGGGTGAATACTTTCGTGCAATTTATTTTGTACCTTTCGTATAAAGATTGGAAACTTTTCGAGCATTTAAAGTCGATTTTTCAATTCTTTTTCTGATAACCTAACCAAACCAACCTTTCGATCCGCGTAATCGTAATCAACGTATTAATGGACTTGAAATAGCCAAGAATATGAATCCACAGATCTTTTCGGACTTATACCGTAATCAGTGATAAGTTTGCGAATTCTAGAGTTAACGCAAGTACAATTTTCGTTCTGTGAAATCCAGCGAAGTACAAACTGCTCGGAAAGGTTCTGGAAACTTTCGCCCCATTCTCAACATGAGAGCGAACTCGAGCGGTATTCAAGCCCGTGAGGCTGCAAATGCGTGACATTGGACATTAAGTCAATTCGTAATTAAGGCAACTGCAAAGTGATATTTACGACAAACGAGGGAGACAAACTTCCTGAGTTGGCAAGGTTGTTAGAGATTCTCCGTCGTGATATCTTTAACTGACAGAAGACTTCTCTGCTTTATTGGTCACTCAACAGGACCCGGAAAACCAAATAGCCTGAGTTTTTGCTAGCCTCCGAGCTGTCTGAAATCGCAAGCAGATCTGCGATGAAACTCGGTATCTGGCTGAACAAATTGGTATCGCTTCTCAGAAACTGCACGAAATTTACCGAGATCGTTCACTTTGGAAAACCTCATGTCCCTTCGAACCCTCTAGAAATACTCAAATCAGCAAATAACATCATGGTTAACATGCTAAAGTAAAAATATTCTAAATATTACACTTGTTGCTGAGCGTTCAATTGTAGTGGAACATTCATGCTACATAAATTTCATATATGTGACGTAATACATTGGCTAATGAACTCGCCATATTGTGAGAAATCACGAGATAGGACTTTTTGAAATATCTTTTTGCAACAAAAAAGCATGAGCAAATACAAAGGAATAAGACATAAAGGCAGAGGTTAATTTTGGAGCAGACCTCATGAATATAGCGAAATAAGTCTTAGCAAAACGCTTGATACTACAGCGTGAAGAGGGATCGATATCGGGTTGAAGGAAGTTCTAGCTGCAGGAGCTATCACTGGAACGGCCACTACTAGTGCGCTGCGCAGTCATGTAATTATTCATCTCAGCAGAAAATGGTACCCTGCGAACTTATTCAAGGCTCTGTTCGGTAGAATATTTGCCGGCACAGAGAACTTGGCTCATTTTACATCGAATGACGTACAAACATAGCCACACATGCTCCAAGACAGTATGCCGCATTCTCAGCGTGTTAGATCTATAGCGTTCCATGTTTACACTCTGATACGAATGAGAATTGAAACATGCTGAAAATTTTGACGGCAACAATTGCTATCACCAAATGTTGACGAATTTCGCGAACAATTCATTGAATGGAACGAAGAGATCTATGTCAAACTTCCACATAAATCGAACCACTATCTATATCTTAATGTGCGATTGGTTGTTATTTTGCCGCTAAATAATGCGTTATTTTGCATCAATAGCCAAATCTAGTAATTATATTTTTTAATGACCTTTAAACGATTTACACGTACTACGGAACAGAACTTACATCTGATCCCTTCATCAGCAAATTAGACCACCAGTTAGTTTAAGCCTCCTTGACTACTACGAAGATGTTCCAAAAAAGGGATAGATGGAAGCAATACTGTGTACGTAGATAAAAGAAACGGGGAAACAATGTACAAGGTGTGTTCCAACACAAGGTCCCCTGCACGCAAAAACATTAAGTTGAGAAGAAGGTCTATGAAATTTTATAAAATTTGAAGAATAATAATAGGTGCTGAAAAATACGGCAGCAGTGAACCGAAAAGATATGATAAGTAACAAAGCAAAAAAAAACAAATTCTGTTTCTGAAAAATGAAGGCCTCGGCCGGAGGTCTCTTCATCGTCAGGTTAAAGACTTAGTTCCTGCGCCTAAAAAAGTCTAAAATGCGAGCAAGGACATGCAGTCTTCCTACCAACGGTATAATAGTAGCAACACTCAAGTTACGAATGAATCAAATAAAACTTTGCAGCCTAAACAAAATTTTAAGAATAGCTCAGAAATATTTAAGCTGGAAACAGGCGAACAATTTTGTCTAGTTATCAAAATACTAACATTTTTGAAATAGTTTCCTATTTCAATTGGAGTAAAAGTATGAATAAACATCTTCAGCGTTGCGTTAAAATTCGACAGAGCTCGAAACGCATATTTTAACAGAAATTAATTCCAAGTGTTCAAAAACTAGCCACTCACCATGTCAACAAAGACGCCGATGCACAATTAGAGAATTTCAAAGCCAGCAAAAGTTGACCAGCTCAAATTTATCATCTTCCCCGATTGAACGAAGCCAGACCATTTTGAAGCTGTCTCCAAAAAATCCCCCGAACAGAATGATATACGGGAAAAGATGCACAGAAAAACACGCAGGTTCTATCAAAATTAATGGCAAGCTTGGAAAGGAGAGACTTGAATTTGCATGCCGTATTTTTCCCGGACGACTAACGTCAAGCTGTTCAAACTCTCAGCAAGATATAAGACACTTGTCCTCCGCCTCATAACTTTTTTCGCCGGTCTCCAGCAGGCCTATCTAGTCAAAATAGACTGCAATCAGTAGTGATTTCTATAGATTATGTTAAAAATACTGTGTAATATACCCCTGTAATATGCAGATACTTCGTTCACTACAGTCACTTTAAACTGTATGCGGAGCTCATGATCAGTAGGAACATATTCTTTGTGGAACAAATTCTTTAGGAAGGTGATAGTGAAACAGAATCTTGAGAAAGAAGCGGGAATATTTTTAGAGACCATGAAAAGCCACGGCTCAAAGATTAGATTATATATGTATTAGTGAGCCACAACAACAAATTAGCCATAACAAAGGAAGGAGGAAAGCATCATTTAGTGTGAAGTTGAGGGAAAGCGGAATTTATGCACAAGGCGCATAGAAACATTAACTTGAGAATGAAGTCCATGAAACATGATCAAAGTTGAAAAAGGAGGCTGTATAGGTGCTTAAAACCAGGACAGCAGTGATGGTCCATAACAAAAAAAGATGTTTATTTTAACAAAAGGAAGGTTAGCTAACCTCTAGCTCGGGACCTCACGTATTCCCCCTGACAGCACTAATTCCAATAGAAACAAAAAGTTTATTCCCTCTGAGGGTAAGTGTTTAAAAGAAGCGAAGGATGAAGGCACTATTCAGAATGAAATTAAGAGAACGTAGAATCTCTGCACAAGGGAATGGTATCAATGCTCCGGCAACCATAATTACGATGGACAAACCCAAATAACCTAAGCCTATTTTGTGCCTCTCGAGGGGGAGTGTATAATTCACTGAGCTGAGTAACTACAATATCTGATCAATGATGATTCTACAGAACTATAAAGGGGAAAGAGAGCTGCGACTTTGTCTGGTGCAGCGACAGACCAGCCGAGCTCAAGAATGCTTGCGTCGAGTGCTGGCCGGGAGAGCAGCCCTGTATGCTCCACGTGAGTGCGAGATCAGGGACGACAACGCAACAGCCGCCAGGGTAGGAATATCTGCTGCGTTGGGAGCCCTTTGTAGTTATGGTGATGTATTCTTTCTAAAATCAACGTAACAATTTCTCAAGAAGTAGATTTGTAAAACAGTACGGAAGTTGACCGAAAAAAAGATGGTCCCCAACATTAAAAAAAAAATTTATTCCGACAAAAAGAAGGATTACCCAACTCTCAGATCGGGCCCTCACACATTTTCCCCCTAGGAGTTCTAATTCCCACAGAAACGATAGTTGTACCCTCCTGAGAGGAGCCATTCAAGATAGAACGAACACTAATTGCAAAAATGAATTGATTTTGAGTAGGGAGAGGCGCAGCAATCAAAACTCATGAACGGAGGAGCGGAATAATTCCAAATATCCTAACTCGCGTATGGCATCATACTAAACATTAAAAGCACATAGTACCAGTATTAAAATATATTCAGTTCAGAAATTCAAACGAAAATGGTAGAAAAACTAGGCATCTGAAGACGCACGTAAGTATAAACTTGCTTGAGTTCCTTGCTGTAACATGGGGCTGCTCACGAGATAATTTAAGCTATCAAATGTCTCCAAAAATCTCCACAGATTCTCACACTGCCGTCAGACTTTAGAAAATTAACGGCAATAGATGCCCATTGGCTATCATACACTTTAGAAATTTTACCCGCACTCTGCAAGCGCTCCAGTTCGTTTTTGACGAGTCTTTTAGTCTTCGAGGAACAGAACGTGCTTTACAAAATGCAGGAACTGCATTAGGCAACACATCAAGATGAACGGCATCTCTAACGTTAGACTGTGAATCGGATGACAAGTAAGAATATTTCAAATACAGGCTTCTCGCCAAACTATGACAATCCGTTTCATTTATAATGTCGCATTTATCAGGAATGACAACATTTACGTTGAGTTTAGAACAAATATCTCGGCCAAGTAAGTTAATTCTATTATCTTCCACAATGAGAAACTTATGATTAAAACTAATGTCTTCATAACTAATGATTACTGAAGATTGACCGGGCCTCCACTGTATCCGAGCACTTTGGTACATGGAGCTAGGATATACTGGAGGGAGCATAGCCGATTTCCAATGGATTCAAATTAGCTGCAAAAGTTGAGAGACTCGGGCATTGGCAAGGCCCGACACGTGACCACCTTTGAGCCAACCACAGACGCTTGGCTTAAGTTGGCTTCTCCCCACCTCCTCTACAACTCCGCCTCCTATTTTTCAAAGCAAGATAAGATTAGTACCCCGCCACAAGTCAAAGGGTCAGGCGTGCGTGCAAGTCGCTCTGTAATTTGTTGTTACATTCAAGGGTCTGTAATCTTTATAGTTTTCAACTCTGAATGTATCTTTGCTAGTAATTTTGATATTATTAAGAGTCCTCAAGTGAAGAAACATTCTTTCGAAATCTAAGAATCCCAAATTAATGATTAAGGATTGTGCAATTAACTCAACAGCTAGAAGAGCATTCAGCGAGCTTGTGCGAACTCCATCGTAGTCAGTAGGTAACTGACGTCACAGTTGCGACATCTCTATTGGTTCCCACAGACATGAGAGAAATCGCAAAATCTGGTTCTCTTCACAGACTTAAATCACAGTCGACACTGCTCCCTCCAAAATATACTCCCTCCACGCTTTGGTAGACGTAGGATTTATAACAGCACCAACTGCAAGTGTATCTCTTTTACGTATAGTTGAGATTGCACTACCATTATCAAGCAAGAATTCAACAGGTTTACGATTTAAGTTGCATGTTAACATATAAGGCTGTTTTGTAACGTGAATTACAGTGGTGTTTACTCTAAAAAATGAGAATCATTCAACAGGTTATTAGAGAATTCGTGTACAGAATTACCGTCACCATTGTCGTTCCTAGGCTTTTGTAGACCAACTTCGTTCTTCCGCTCTACAGGCTCACGTGAACTCTTCATCGACACATCTTCTCTTCCAACGTTGCAATGACAACCGCTCCTTTCCGGCTGCACTGTGTAAGCATGGAGCTAGGATATACTGGAGGGAGCATAGCCGATTCCAATCGGGTTCAAATTAGCTGCAAAAGTTGGGAGACTGGGACATTGGCAAGGCCCCACACGTGAGCCAACCACAGACGCTTGGCTGAAGTTGGCTCCTCCTTGCCTCCTCACCTCCTCTACGATTCGCCCTCTCATTTTCCAAAGCAAGATTAGTACCGCTCCACAAATCGAAGGATGAGGTGCGCGTGCAAGTCGCTCTCTAATTTGTTATATTCAAGGGCCTGTAATCTTTATAGTTTTCAACTCTAAATGTATCTTTGCTAGTAATTTTGATATTATTAAGTGTCCTCAAGTGAGGAAACACAATTTATTAACTTTCGGAGTCTTAGAATCCGAAATTAATGATTGACGATTAACTCAACAGCTGGAAGAGCAATCAGCGAGCGCGTGCGCACCCTATCGTAGTTAGTAGGTAACTGACTTCCGTGCTAACGTCACACTTGCGAGACGGCTATTGGTTACCACAAACATAGGAGAAAATTAATCTCAAAGACTGGTTCTCTTCACAGACTGCTATGCTCCCTCCATATATACTCCCTCCACGTGTGTAAGTGCGAGTTGCGTCAAATTCTCCTCGTGTAGGTTCCGCCGGAGAAAGCCGTGCTGCTGTCGTAAATTTGCAGACTTTAGAATTGTGGCCTATTTTTCCACATTTTTTGCATTTTAATTTCAAAGCATAGCAATTCTTTACAAGGTGCTTCTGCCTAGTTCCGCAGCGAATGCATATGTAGTTCGGCTGTAGTTTTTCTGTTGTGAAAAACGATGAATATGAATCCTCACGAATAATATCTTGAGCGTCGGAGCTCAACTGTTCGATGAGTTCTGCATGTTCAACGCATTCGGTGAATGACTTGCGATCACACTTCTGTAGAACTGCACTGAAAATTTGCGATGAATGCAGACCAGCCACGAAAACATCTCTCAAGAGACGATCGCGACAGCAATTTTCGTAGTTGCACGCAGATGCTAAGTCATTTAACGTTTTAGCATAACTTTCTATGGATTCATTAACACATTGCTTTCTATTTAGAAATGTAACTGACGCACCGACAATCGATTTCTTTACTTCAAATTGTTAGATTATTTTTTCTTCTAGTTCATCGTACGTAGCATCAGTGAGTAACGTAGGTTTAATTCTTCGTTGTAGGTCAGTAAAAAAAATGATGTTTACAGGCAAAGCTTTAACTAAAATACTAACTTTTTTACCACCATTGTTTCCCGTCTTCTGAAGAGCGTCTGCACACTGTACTTTAAATCGTTGTAGAAATTCACTCACTGTTTCCACTTCAACGTCGAATGGAGGACAGCTGACTGTATAATACGCCATCTTAAATTTTAGAGCACTTGTAAAGTTCAAATTCACTTTGGAGATTCGAAGTCCTCGTCGCCAAATATGCTGTGTCGTTACTTTCAGCACAACATGAGGTTAATTTAACTGTAGCTGCAAACTACAGTATCGGTAGCTTTAGACTACCCTACGGAGGAGAATGAAACTCTCGTAAGGCACTTATCCATCTACTGGTTACCGGAGTTCACACAGCTTGCTCTTAAGTCTAGTGCGCAACAAAGAACTTCCGCCGCCGTACCATCCGGTGCCTGCGGTCGAGGAGCTTCCGACCCATCCGAATCCAAGCACGATGAGGACATCCTGTGAGCCTGCCATGCGAGGCCTACAACAAAGATCTTCCGGGACTCGTAAACCTCAGCCTTCGGAACTCTTACTCAAAAACCAGTGTCACATTATAACGATGCATATTTTAATACATATCAGAGAAATCTACGAAATTATTCGAAAAGTATTTTTTCCTTCACGAAGCACAAATCAGTAATGCAATTGATTATTGATGTCGGGAATTGTTTTTGCGATAATTAGTCAGATAAAATTACATTAAGTATAGTTTAAGCCTGCCTAACTACAATAAAAAGACCCAAAAAGAGGAAGGAGGAAGACACCCTTTTATATAGAGTTAAAGGAGATTAGATTACACAAGTTATCTCAAGTCTCTCTATACACAACAATAGTTTTACAAAGAGAGGAAAGAAGAAAACACCATTTCGTATGGAGTTAGGGACAAGGCACAAGGAGTGCTCCCACACATGGAATCAGTAAGTTAGGGAGAAGTCTACGGAACAAGATTAAAGCTGAAGAAGAAAGTAACAAGTGCTGAACATCAGAACAACAGTGACCTGAAAAAATGGCTCATAACAAAACCATAACTTGTTGCACTTTAACAACATGGCGGGCCTACATAACTCTTAGTCAGGGTCCTCACAGTTTCCCCCTGGCAGCGCTAATTCTAATTTATACATTAAATCCTTCTGTGGGTATTTTTGTGGTCATCTTAGATTCAAATGAAGTATATACTTGAATAAAAGAAATGTAATTTCAATAGGAAAACGAAAAAAAATAAACCGTTCTCATTCCAACCTCGAAAATATCGTAAAAATTTGTTGATACGCAAACTTCTCGACAGACCACCAGAGCACCAGCAGACACCAGGCTTGTGAACGTCTCAACACACGCCAGTAATGTGCAGGGTCTCTCCAAGGCAGACAGCACTACATTTGATTACTCGCTACAGAGTGACGCTCCATATTACTCCCGCAAGATGAGCTGTATTAAACAAACGCAGAGCGCAACACAGTTAAACATAACTAGACCAAATGAAACGCTGTCAGTATGCACCTTTAATCAATTCTCTATAGCTAACACGATATTTTGATCATTCCTCCTGCACCAAGGACAAGCCCATTCCTGAGCTGCAGGACTCTACAAAAATATTTATCCGGTCAGAAAAACGAAATACAAGATCCAAAAGTTTCAATTTGCGCTAAAGTGGAATTTGAATCTTTTGACCTAAAACGACTCCAGGAATATTTCTGCATTCATCTTCAAATAAAATAATGTGACATTTCTAGGTTTGTTATGAACTAACAACATGCCATTGCTATTGATCTGTGCAAAGTGTAGCAACTTACTTCGGAAAACTCTTAGAAAAAATAAAACTTCTTTGCCTAGAAAAGAGCCTTAATTAACACCGTAAGAGATAATTAATTCACCTTCAAACGACTTCGAGTACACATTCGCATATCGAAGTCATTCAGAAAGAAATGTAGTTTAATATGCCCTTCGCACGCCTACTCGATGTTAGGTTCATTTCAGTTGATTGCCTTCGACAAACACGTGTTTATGATCATACATAAATCAGTTTGTGAGTTCACTAGAAAGGGTTAGGGAGAAAGATAGAACTATGATGGCACGCATGTGCTATCATAGGTACAAGGCACAGGTGTAATCATTGTAATGTCCTCAGCTCGAGGGACAGAGCCGCCACCCCCAGCTCGTTTACACTGTGGGGTTTGAAATGAGGAAAGCACTTCTACAGATGCTCAATTACGGAAGGCATTAAGGCTCCAGCTCGGTGTTCACAGAATTTTCAGACGACACGTCTTTCAAAATCGAGTATTTGGATATACGAGTTGTTTCAATGTATCCTATTGGTAATGATATGCAACAAACTACACCATAAAGAGTTCACTGTATGATCATAATTGAAAGTTGCTTTTCAGACTCCAAGTTCCGTCTAAACTTAACACTCCAAGTTCCGTCTAAGCGCTTAGTAAAACTAATTTTTTAAATAAGATCTAACAAAAGAACGAATTGGGCACGTCATTGATAAGGATTTCTGCCTCATCGCCAAGGTAACGTAAGTTCGACAAGCACAGGAAACTTTCAAATATTAGCCGCGGATTATACGGACATTATTCACTCATTGCAGAATGTAAACACAGGCGAATGATAGACAAATTCGGAAAATTGTGTTCAAATTTCCTATGAAATTTCTTGAAAATGGCAAGCAGTCGTACAAATAACGCGCCAAACGCGCGCTCCCATTAGTCAGCGAGTGGTGGCGCCTCGAGGCTGTTCAGGCAGTGCTAAACTTGCGTGGTGTGTCTTTATGCGTCGCCTGGTTGCTCGAAGTGAACAGCTTGTTGAGACCACCACAAGCCACACAAACGTCCAAACGTCGGTGCAATGAATGATTGCAGGACACCATCTAATAGGACACCAGGAATTTCACGAATACTCTCGGAGGCTTCAAGAATTTTTCCGTTGAGGTCTTCTTCGGAATAAATCAGTTTCGTACACCCAACTCTTCAATTGACCCAATGCAGTAGTAGAAACCTAGGGACGTAGTATCAGGAGACCATGGTGGCCGTGCGAAAATTTCAAGTCCTTTTAACTCTTCAACGAAGCATCTTTGAACACACAGTTATTGAGTAAAACGTGTTAATTTCAACAGCCACAACCTAATGTTATTATCAACAAAGTGCCAATCACCCTGCAGTATATTCGATTATTTCGTTCTCTTGCTGCAATTTTTGCATTCCCAAACACTGCAGGTAATTTTTTTTCATTGAAAATTGGGTAATTTTCTATGTTTCACTTACTATGACATCCATTAAACACTCTTCGCAAAAATTTCAGTCATCTTCCTAGGCTACACATACTTCAAAGGGCGATTTAATTTCATGTATTTTGATATTCTTCCCTCCCACTGCACGCAAGTCTCCCCTACCCGATACTGTAATTTGTATCAAATCTTAGCGAGGTCATTCACCTAACATGCCACTGGCAGAACTAGAAATACCCTGGAAGCTAACAGAATTTTTTTGTTAAAAATGTAGTTTTGTATTCATGCTAAAAATGAGCGCTCTACACCGCTCCAATAGTTGATCGTCAATCGCGACACAACTCTTTTCTCAAATATTTTAAAGCAAGGTTTTGACGCCTGTGAATAATAACCGAGCATTCTTCTCAAGCTTCGCCATTGTCCCGATGGAAAGTTTATCTTGAAGAGCTGCCACTAAACACACCGGTGGACCATCAAACTCACCAACTTTTTCTTCCCCGCACTCCAACTTCACTTTTCACTGCACAGTTTACGAACTGCTAATAATATGCAGCTGAAAATTTCGTCATAGGTTAGTGACGCTCCACAACTTGTTTCGATACGACAAAGTTCGAAACATTTATCTAGAAACTCGTGTAGAGTGTTAGGATCTCTAGGGCTGTGATCAGATCTTGTAGGCCAAGCCGTCTAAACCCAATGCTTAACTCGGGCTTGTTATGTACAAGAAGTGTAGATACTTTGTTTACACGCACTGCACTCCAAAACCAAAGCATTCAGTTTTGTCAGCACAGATTTTCTCTACTCTGTTCATCATACAGCAGAAACACGATAACTCTTTGTTTCCATGTTCTTGATGAGAACTAGCTGGATGCCCAATTTGCAGTGCACCAATGTATTGCAAAAGTAGATGACCTGCTTCAAACACAGCTTTGAGCAATCAGTGGACATCCGGTATTCAAATAACAAATCAGAACGATTTACAGACCAGATTGCAAGCAAAACTCAAGTAACTTCAAAATTCAAGGGAAAATACGCTTGCATTAGTTTAATAATTAGCAAAATAATAATTGCGCAATTAACTTAGAAGTCTCATTATCTACAGCTAAAAAATGCAAAATTGCATCTTCTGAGAGCAAACTACACAGAATCGAGATCACATTCGTAAAAAATTACCAACAGTCTTGAAATCCTGCTAATGTCAATAAGTAATTCACTGAAACCTTATTAAATTTGCTGAAATTGATGAATGACTTCTGGTGCACGTTCAAGAACGTAAACCTAGAAACGTGAAATTGAGCAAGTTTTCGTTGTCAGGAATGCTACGTGGCCAGTTCCGTTGATACTATGATACATCGTAGGATTGGAGTAGATAAATCAGTTTAGGCTGTCGAGATTCCAATCGTAGCTTTGCCTTGTGAGGCAATTAGCAGGCTGTTTCAATACAGTACTAAACTCCTGCAGTAAACAGCCTCTGCTTAAAATTTTTTTGGATCATTCATGCAACAAAAAGAATCTAATTATTAAGTAAACTTAATACAATTATAATAAACCAGAGTTAGGGTATTGGGGGATCCTCAGATCCACGGTAAATCGAGCACCTAAATAAATTACTAATTACATCTCGAATCTTCCCGAGTCCGAATGCTTCAATACGGATTCGCCGGAAGACGAGATCGGTGGCAGCGCTTTGCTCCGGACCCCATACAGCTCACTGATTCGGCTCGGGGAGTACGCTTCACCTCGCGGTGCGTCGCCCTACCAAACTAAAAATCCTCGCGCCCACTGACGCCCGACAAACTGGATCAACTTTGTCTCTACAATTTTGTTTCGAAACCCAATGTGAAATCCTCATTTGAAATGCCTGCTCTGTTTGTATTTGCTGGTAAACCTTGCTTAATTCACTAACCTTGACCAATCGAGAGTCAAGCCAAATGTACCCAAGTTGTCCACAATTGCTTGGATAGCTCTCCACGAAAGTGGTTGGTACAAAGCATCCCTAATCACGATATAAGTGGTTCAAAGAGATGAAGAAGGAAGGCACCATTTAGTATGGAGTTTAGGAACGGGAAATCTATGCACAAGGTGTGCTCCCACATAAAACAGTAACTCAATAAAGAAATTCATGAAAAAACATAAAATTTGAGGAAGAAAATAGAGTGTGCAGAAAACAAGGCAGCACTGAACGAAAAAATGATAATTTGTAACGAAACAAAAAACCTTTGTCATTTCACAGAAGGAGGGCCTATTTAACAGTTAGCTCAGGATGTCACGTCTTCCACCTGGGAGCGTTAATTCCTGGATACAAAAGTTGCATGCCCATGAGGGGCATAAAATAATTTTACCCATGAAATGATAGTGATTGTTTTATTTTGAAATTATCTGAACAAAGAGTATAATTGAAAACTATTGAAAGAATACAAATTGCGAATGGCTAGCATCTCTTCCTCAAAAATAAGAATACTTCTTCCCTCCATTTTTTTAACTACTTGATGAGAACATAGGCGGTAAAAACATCCAGAGCTTGTCCTGCCGCCAACTCCACCAATTTACACCGCACACTTAGCACTAGAAAGCATGAAAATGTCCATACGATAGCTAAGCCAATTACAAAACCAGCGCCGAATGAATCACCATTCGAGCACTTTCTACAAAATATCAATCAAGCTGCCTTATATTTTCTGTAGTACGAGTACTTGTTTGAAAAATGGCGGGAGGAACAGACAACCCAGAGAAATACATGTATTACATTGAAACTAAGCAAACTCATAAGCACTCCAAACAAGTTGATGCCCTACATCCCAGTTCTTAATGCGATCTCAAGCTGAAAAGCAGGGGAATTATGCGACAGACCAGCAAAAGGAGAGACTCGAGGAAGACGGGAGACTGTTCTCATCTATCTCACTGAGTCAGCTGCAGTAATGGCTCACCCGTCAGCGCTAAAATGCGGCGTGCGGTACCTGCGAAGGACGGCGTCGCCGCGGCGCATAAACGCGGTTCCGCCAATGCCCACCGTCTCCGTGGACGTGTTGAGAAGTGCTACTTTGCGTTATCCATCATCGAAGGTGAATAATAGCAAGTTTGAGCAGCACAGCTTTAGCCAAGACCATCCTAAGGTGAGAGAAACCAACGAGAATGAACTCACAGTGTCGGAGATAAGTTCTCATGAACATATCAGGGCGAGTTATCGGAAATAAATGAACCGATAAACCGGTAGGTAATAAAATGTAATCAATGAATAAACCGACAAATCGAGCCGGTAAATAAATGACCCGATTTATATATTAGTTGAATAACTGATTAATCTTTGAAACTAAAACCTCGTTTGACTGATTGATGGAGTAAAAGGAGAAAGCTCGAATCTCTTAATTGCTACAGTCAAGTGCAAGATACTACACACAATCTGATATTAAATTGCACGTTCTAAGCACAACTAAGGAATATGAGCTATTAAATTAGTCTTCCAATTCCTCTAATTAATCAATTTTACACTCCCTAGCCACATTTACGACGATCTCAAGTAAGCACAGAATGTAGAATGTAGGAATTCGAGGCACCTTTTCGATTACATAATTCTGCTCACCGGAAATAGAGAAAGACAGTTTAGTTTGAATTAAAAAAATTATTGTACCAGATATGTTAGCATAAGCCTTCCTAATTGCAATATAGACGTTCCTAAGAGAGGACAGATGAAAACACCATTTAGAATGAAATTAAGGGAACGGAATTTATGCACAAAGTTTGTCCTCACACCTTTTGACAATTAGAAATAATATGAAACAATAAAAATTGGAAAAGAAAATCAGTGCTAATGAAAGGACAGCAGTGCACTAAAAAATAACGGTCCTCAACAAAAATCTTATTCTACTTCAACCAAAGGAAGGCCTACCTCGCCTTCAGTTCGGGACCTCGCATCTACCCTCTGAGATGATATGTTTTTCCCAGTAATACAGTAGTCACTTCTAACCGACGGGAATTAAAGTAACTTTCAGATAACAAAAGGTGATAACAGGAAAATGAGTAAGGTTCTAAAATTGACGATAGGAATCACGGAGTTTTTACAAATGCTTTTCACAGAAAAATTGGACGTGCAATTCAGAAACCACAAAAACACAACAACTCGTAGGAATTTGATCCTTTGGTAACAGATGAAGTTTTTGAGGGCTTAGTAAACGTTGAAACCAGTAAAAAATCGTCGCGTGTAAACAAAGTTTGTGCAGATTAACGCTCGTTAGCTAACGAACTCTAGCTTAATTGAGTGGGAGAGACAGATCAACACAATTCAAAATTAGAACTTATATTTAACATACATGCTTTTATAGCGTAAAATTTAGGTATTTAAATTAAGCGAGTTTTAACTTGGGTGCTCTCAAACTGCTCGTTTCAACCAGTATTCTCAAATTATGGACAGCGTCCCCATACGAAACTTTTTCTTTATTATTGAACCTAGAGCGATGAAATTTGGTATACTGATAGGAAATGCAAATGAGAAACGATTATCTTGTATGAAAAAGTGCGATTTTCCTAAAAAGAAAATGGGAAATCAAAGAAAACGATCATTTACGGGGGGGGGGGGGGTTGAGGGGTTCAAAATGTTTCTTGTCCGACAGTTTTTGAGCTACAGTAATTATTTTGGTATCATTGGATGCGGAAAGACGTGGACATTCCAAAAACTCTAATGGTTTTTCCCAATTTAAATAAAAAGTAAAAAAATTTGAAGAAAAAAAATATTTCATCAAAAAAATGCAGATTTATGACGTCATATATTTTGAACATAAATTTATATCGAAAAACCTTTTGAGTTTTTGGAAAGCCCTTACTTTTCAGTATCCAATGATACCAAAATCATTACTGTAGCTTGAAAACTGTAGGAGGAGAAGCATTTTGAAACGAAAAGTCCATTGTTTACATTATAAGCAAAACAAAGAAACATAAACAACTGTAATTAAATTTTTTTTTTAATTTTTGGTTCAGGTAAGACCCCTGAAGTCATTATAGAGTAATACAGAGACATAAGAGATGACATAGCAACGCCAAGCCGTGAAGGAAGTGCCATCAAGGAGGTTTAACATGATAAAATACCCTTTCCCCACCCCCACCCCATTTTTTAAACCCCCGTAGCGGGCGAACGAGTGAACGTACGAGTCTCATTTTTTCACAGGATGTACCTGACCTTCTACACTTCCTACTGCAGCAATAATCCCAATATCATCCATGATCTCCTAATATGGGGGACGCTGTCCTTAAACTACGTAAATACCGAATTCCAGTAACACTCACAAACCATTTAAAAAATTAGCAAGTGAATACAACGGTAGAGCAAAGCCGATAATACAACACATAGGTCATCGATCAAATTCTAATTTGCCACCAACATGCAATCAGTGTGACTGAAATCAAAACCAGCTCGTCGGTCGGAGGCAATCAGAACGCAGGCATCAGTCCCTGCCAGCGTAGGAATTAGAGGAGCGCCTTCAAAAGAACACTTCCATCCAGCAGTTTGCACTATTTAGAATAGTCATGTGAAATCAAGAATGACCTTACCAGAAATAAGTACAGTATGTTCTTGAAGTTTATTTTTCGATTGCGAAAATAGATCGATTGAAATTGGCTGACTGTTGGTTTGCCACAAAACCTAACTACTTGAGCGCTTGAAACGTTTATACGCCGAGAGCATTCATTAAGCCCTGGTCAGATTGAGGTAAACACCTGAAACTCTCAAATGGTTGAAGCAGAATTGACTGTGCAGTCAGGGTTTGATTAAAAACAATTTCAAAAGCATCAGACAATGCATCGAATGTATGCGTTGTGTTAATTTCAACTCGACCTCATAAACAAAGAATCAGAAAAACTTCACCTAATAAAATCTGTAATTCCAAATACGCTCATCTACACTTCATGACACGCTTCTACGCTAACAATCGACCATTGGGCCAATATTTGTGGCAGCAGTAGTGTGGCCATTGCCAAATGGGAAAGTGAGCCAATAAACATATCAAGCTTAGAAAATAATATGAGAAAAATGACCTCAAATTATGCTCTCAAGTACGTCACAAGTAGTCAGAAGTAACTGAGATCGAAAAAGATTGGGACTCCGCAATTTTTCCCATATTCACGTGACTGAATTGCGACCACACCGCATATATTGAAAAAAACCCTGAAGCAGCATACTTTATACCGAATCCTACCACAAAACTCACAATCTCCACGAAAATCATTTCCGTGAAGCAAATATGAATCAAGCATTCGCCTTGATCCACCGAGGCGAACGTCATTCGGTTGGTGATAACACGCGTAATCAGCAGCAAAAAAAATACCCGAGTTTGATACTGCCTGTAAACGTAAAGCTCCTACGTACAAGATGCTCAAAGACCGGAGTCACAAATTAGTATTACGTACATTTTTAATGAAAAGTTATAGCAAATGCGTGAAAAAACCGCGTCACTTAATAAGAATAAGAGTATTCTTACGCCTCACGGGAGAGAGAGGGGGTGGATATGTTAAGGCTACGTATGTTAGGGAATCAAGCTTCCTTAAGCTCCCTAAAGAGACTTTCTGGCTATACTTAAATTTACAAGTATGGATGTAAATTCAATGCTAAATTGAAGGGTATACAACACTAAGAGATAATGGTGATAGATAGGCTTTTAAAATTTAGATGTTGAAGCGAAGAAATGTGAATAGGCGCAAGGGTTAGTCAAAGGCATGGGAATAAGCGTCGAGCTTTCGAGGTGGATCTAGATTTTCTAGGATTTGGGAGAGATATTTAAGAGGACGCCTAACGACGGAGAGGGCCTCTTTTGGTTAAGAGTGCGCTTGGGACGGCTTAACACCGCTGTGAAGAGCTTAGTCAAAACGGGAAGTGTTTGGTCATGCGCATCGCAACACCAGTACCCAACACCAACATACTACAGCGCACCGGTGTACTACGACACTGATGTACCCGAGCATAGTGCACAGCAGCATCTGAGAATTAGCCTACTCAGTCTAGCATTTGCAATCCCGGGACAAAATGAAAATCCTGGAATCCCGGGATTTCAGGAAGTCAATCCTGGGAATTCCCGGGATTTCTTTATATTTCACATTTATGCTATTGAAATTTGTTGCCCATGCCCATCTTAAAAATTGATGATTAAAGGAGCGAAAAACTTTGATCTGAGAAAGATTCTGTAATGAATTCACTCTTTGTAACTGTATTTACTGACACGCCATCAACTGCTACAAGCTTGGTCACTTGTTCTTCCAGAGTACTTTGATGCACTTTTACGAAACTCATTGTGTTTGTTTAGGTTTAGTGCTTTCACTACTACTGCTCTCCTTTGCACGAGGGCTCTTTGTTCCAATGCGAATTCTTTTTTTTTTTTTCAGCTACTAGTTGATGTTACAGGGTCTACAGTTTCAGGCTTCACTATGCTGTGTTAACTTTTTAGGTGACGTAACAAACCACTGGTAGACCAGCCTTTGCAAAGTAAACTCTTGCCGCACTTTATACACTTTGAACTTTCTCCAGTTGCTTCTTCTACAGAGTATCGCCACACAAAGGCTTTAGTTTCTAGAACATCGGCCGTTGCCATCGTATCTATTACAGTCTATTCTTTATTACCTGCAAAACCAAAATATAAAATGTATTCCAATACAATAGTTGAACTATATTATGAGATAATTTAGACTACACTGTGTAGTGATGTAAATTGCAATATTATAACACTGAAGCCCTATCTTGTGTTCTCTAATTGATTGGTCGTATAAAACAGCATGATTTTACGTTATTTTTTCACCAATATCTTAAAATATAGGTACTATTTAGAATCCCGGGAGTTGAGGAAAACAGCAATATTTTAAGTTATTTTCTCACTAATATCTCGAAATAGGTATACTATATGGAATCCCGTAAATTCCCTGGAAAAAAAGAATTCCCGGACTGGGGAATATCCGGGATCACGGGATACAAACCCTAACCCAGTCCCAGAGGACTACACCATACGAACCACAGCACCAGCACGCCAGAGCGCACCAGAGCACCCGAACATGAGTGCACTCCAACTTTGGCGTACCAGAAGGATGGTAGGGTGGTGCGCACTTCCGACGACCAACTACAGGAAGCGGAATATTAAAGCAACAACGGGGCAAGTTAGAAGTGAACGAAGAAACTCGTTGAATGGCGAAATTTGAAGTGAAATTCAAGGTTTCGTTTTAATATGAATTAAAGGTATAGTGATATCGAGTGTAGTTAGAACGCTACGGAAGAAAAATGCTTCAAATGGCGTTCAAGTACTGCGCGGAAAATTTCAAGAATTCAGCGTGTATTCCTCACCGTTTTACTCATGCTTAAATTGTGATACGGTTATCAAGAAATTGTTTCCAAACTCTATCTTCTGCTGTGGTTAATTTTGTGTTGATGAATCATTGTGGGGATCTAGTTCACATTGCGTAGTTGTGCTAGATTGTCTACTCTTTCACAACACTTTTTTATTACTAACGTGTTTATTTTATGTAAAATAATTGAAACTTGAAGCTAGTCATTTTTATCCCTATTATGTTGATCAAGCAAACAGTGCACAGTATTTCTTATTTCTCTCTATCTTTTATTTGTTTCCTTCTGCGTATATTTTTCTTTCATTTTTCTACATCTCTCTCTTTCCTTTTCCAGGGTTTGAATCATATCTTTGCCAGCTGACGCTCTCTTTACTCCAGTACGGAGAGCGTTCACGGCAGGCGACACATCAAATACTTGGGCACTGTGTTCGCTCAACTCAAGCGATAATTACGGTGCTGCTCAATTAATAACTTTGTCCCGTGTTGCAAATTAGGGTAAAAAATTTCGCATGCTGAGCTGGAGCAGCCGCTCGATGAGGCCTGGCAAAAATGGAATATGAGCACTCTGACGACGAAAAATTGGAAAATAAAAAATCAGAGAAAAAAAGGAATCCGTGAACAATGGACGGTAGGACGGTACGCCAACTCATTCTTTGGAGTAGACAATGAAATCGGGGGAGAGAAAGTTGAAGACTAGAGCTACAAACTTCATGAAAGGCTCTCGTGACGAGTATCGCTCATTCGCTGGTAGCAGGAAAACTTGCATCCCAGACTGCTGAGTACTAGAGCAGGGCTGCCGAAATTTTTTCCGCTAATCGTATCAAAACCTCCCTGAAAATATATATCAAAATTTATTAGAGCGTACCAAATCGATTTAAGTATCAATAAAACGTAAAATTAGACGGTTTTACCTATTTATCCAGTTAGAATTAATTGAGCTTCCTCCTCCTCTTCTTCCTTGTTCTACCAACGTTTTTTATTCAATTGTTGACTAAGCTACCGTAGTGGCTTGCATTTTGTGCGATCTATGTTCTCTAACGTAGATTTTTATCGCATTCATGCATTTAGTGTTGCTTTTTTTAAAAAATTCTGTTTTTTTGGTTTTATGTATTTGAGGGTCGAAAAAATTCACTAGCTGCAGCAGAAGAAAGCGGCATTTAACAAAAGCTGCATCACGAACTCGGGAAGCAGCGGATGTCTGGACTGATCGCCGCACGTTTATAGAGATACTGCGTACCTGCAAAATTATTTTTTAGGCACTGTTTCTGTCTTGAAAGGAGCATCTGAAGCAAACAGTTCTCGCCACTTCCTTCATATTGAACTTTTCATATTGCTCTTCTTTCACGAGATTGGAGAAATGCATTGAATATGGTATTATTGAAATACATTTAGCTTCAAATTGATTTACGTCGACTGGATCTAAAGCTTCCACTGTAGCTTCATTTGCTGAACATACCGTAAGACAGGAAACGCTGCATCATTTGTTTTGTTAAGTACACTAAAAGTCAGGACCTTTCTACTCAAACTCTTGTAGTTTTTTTGGGACATTATGTTGACATTTCTCACGAGAATGCTTTCTGCAGCTGTACCAAAATATATCTGATTTACATTGACATAGTTTGAGAGGTTGCCGACTTTTATTTTCCGATTGTAATTCGAAATCAACAGATCTTTTTTTTATGAAGTTGTCTATAATAATTTTCTCTCCAGTAAAAGCAAAATACATTTTTGTAAGGGGATCTTGTAGATTTACTGATAATCTCAAACAAATTCCGTTTAATTTGCCTCGTATTTATATGAAAAGTTTTGTAATGGCCAAAAATAAGGGTGATATTCCTTGTTAGGACATAATTTCTTAAATAAACTATAAAAATGTTTAAAGCGTATTAAAATTAGGCGCTTAAGGCTACCTTCGTACCATATGTACAACAGAGTGATAATTGGAGCAGATCGTCTCAAATTTGTGCAAACGTACCAATTTTGGCAGCCTTGTACTAGAGTTTTATCACCTGTCAAGTCCCCAACACAAGCTAGATCACAATATTTTTAGCTCTAACCGCAGACTTATATTCATAAATTCATAAAATACTAGCTCTACCTGACCACTAATGTTATATATAAAGCTCGCTACGAAACATACCTTCTTGTGAAATTATAGCGTTCAGTACAACGTTCACTAAATTTTTATATTTCCGTAAGACGTTTTTTCCACCCGGATTGCCGTTACGCTGAAGTCCCACTTACCAGACGTGTCTAGGCTTTCCGAAAGGCAATTAGCGAGCCCGAGAGGCTACCTAATTATTCACTAGACAAGCCCGTTAAGCAAGCCCAGGCTTGAAAGTGAGCAACTGTTCTCGTTACGAGTTCCATTTACAGGTGTTCAACCATAAATTTTTGCGGAAATTAGCAGGTACTAAAATCATCGCGGAAAATTACTTGGGTAACTAATTTTACTGAGGAACATCTGTTGCAAACTATTCTTCAGCAAAGCAACCAAACGAAGGTCCTATTCAACCAACCAACCAACCAACTGTTATGATAGCTCATAAATATCGATGATCTACGATCCCAAAAAAAACTCAAGCAACATGGCGATACGACTGGCCAGCGCATCACTCCATAATTAAGTTCCAAAAGAACTTAACCAAGCTGATAGTACATGAAATTTATCGTCAGTGAAGACTTTGATGCTCTAGACACTTCTGCTTGTTCCAACGCTGTCACGGACCGGTATTGGAATGCCTGTCAGAAGAAATCACGAATTTCAAACCTCAACTATACGTCTTGTTTTTCCTTATGTTGATGAGGTTGAAGACTTGAAACAGCGGTTTTTTGATAAATATTTGCTCATAAAATTATATCATGAGTTATTTGAGTAACTTAGAAGTTAGCTCCCGCTAGTATTTCTCAAATGTTAGTTTCATAATGAATCGTTGGTATCTCAATCTACGCTTAATCGCAAGCGGTAGAATAGCGACGTGTGTTAGCGAGCCGCGACTCGAGCGTACTCGGCGCTCCGGCCTCTTTGGCCGCGATCGCTCGTTTTCTTGAATTGACTCGGGCTCAAACAATATCAATACTCGACATTAATTACTCCATTGAATACGCCCTTATCAATAATAGTGAAGACCTGTGCTCTGTTAATTATTTACAATGATCATGACTGGCGAACGTCTTAGTATATCCATGGTGAGATTGCGTCACCATGAGAGGCTCACATGTCAGCTGGGTCATACCGCCTTAAAGTTGAGTGTTCCCAATAATCATTTCTGTCTAATTCGTCCCTTATTCCAACCCCACTAGGTATATAAGGTTTCTCATAGAGCAGAAGTACGATGAATTGTTTCAATACCCATTTGTGGACAAATAAGAAGGCATAGAGTAGAGAGATCAATGAGAGATAATTGCTGGAATAGGTAAAATTACCAACGCTGGTTTATAACGCCCAATACAAATGATGATACGTCAACGTGAATGCATTTTGAATTATATTATCAGGCCACGCTTCCCACACGCTCATCATATGCTTACTCACGCTACCGTGAGCTTAGTATTTGCTTACTGTTTGCCTTGTTTTTACCAAGTGCTAACGTCCACAGAACTTGTTCATTGAGATTCATTGATTATAAATTAGTTTTAGCGTCTCATACCAAAACAAGGAGATTCAACGGGAGGAAAGATGACGGGACCATTTAATATGGAGTTAAGGGAACGCAGACTCTATGCACAAGGTGAATTTCCACACAGAATCCCGTGCGCATAGAAACAGTCATTTAAGAAGGAAGGTTATCAAACAGTATAAACGTTGATGAAGACAGTCTGAGTGCTGAAAAACACGACAGCAGTGAACCGGAAAAAATCTTAACAAAACAATAAAATTTAGTTTAGAAAACGCCTACCTAACTCCCAGCTCAGGACCACACATTTTCCCCCTGAGAGCGCCAATTCTCATCGAGACAATAGTTGTACCCCCCTGAGCGGCTTGTCCATTGAGTTGACTATATTTATTCCTATTAACGTAAATATAATCCCTTTCGTGTGGTGGCAATTACCGTTTCGGTTGATCCTCACAATGAGAAGGAATATTATTTGAACGTGGAGATGACGTAAAATCAGCGTATTTACGATTGAAAATTCGACACCAGAGACCTAACTTTGATGACAGAGATTGAAAAGATTTGCGAGAAAACAGATAAATAAATAAGGTCTCAACGTCGATTTCAGAACACAAGCCCGTTAAACTAACTCAGGCTGGAAAGTGAGCAACTTTTCTCGTTACGAGTTCTACTTACAGGTGTACACTGTACAACCATACATTTTTGCGGAAATCAGTGGGTCCTGAAATCATCGCGGAAAATAACTTGGGTAACTAATTTTTCCAGGGAACATTTGTTGCAACCCACTCATCAACAAACCCATCAAACCAAGATCCTAACCAACCCACCATTTTCAACACAACAACCACCAAATTCAACGTACCAACCCACCACATTCAACATACCAACCCACCACATTCAACGTACCAACCCACCATATTCAACTCACCAACCCACCATATTCAACTCACCAACCCACCATATTAAACCCAACAACCCATCATATTCAACCCAACATCCCACTATATTCAACCCAACAACCCACCATATTCAACCCAACAACCCACCATATTCAACCCAACAACCCACCATATTCAACCCAACAACCCACCATATTCAACCTATCATGGGCAGCCAAAAATCCCCACGGCCGTCATCAGTGCAACCATCACTCTCGAACAAGCCATCACCAACAGCCATACATCGACCAGCCAACAACCATCCCAGACCTAGCCAACACCCATTTGTCACACATCCGACACCCATCCTATAACCAGTCAACACCAATCCGACCACCAGCCAACACCTAACCGCCAATCGTCCAATAACCAGCCAACACCCAGCGAACTCCCAGCCGACACCAAGCCCAGATTCATCAGACAACCGTCTCACAAGAAGCAAACAACCAGCTTCTAGATCAGATTGCAAGTTTCAGCCTCCCCCCCCCCCCCCCTTATCCACAACAAAAGTGGTCCAAAGAGGGGAAGAATGAAGGCGCGCATTTTTGGTCGGTAGTTAAGAAAATATAGAATCTATGCACAAGGTGTGTTCCCATACAAGATTAGATTAGATTAGATTATAAGTTAGTTTAAGCCTCCCTAACCGCTGCAAAAATAGAGCGTATCGAAGAGAGGAAGGAAGAAGGCACCATTTAGTATGGAGTTAAGGGAACGTGGAATCTATGCAGAAAGGGCACAGAAACAGAAAGCTAAGAAAGAAGTTCATGAAACAAGAAAAAGTTGAAGAAGAAAGTGGTAGGCGGTGAAAAACAGGACAGCAGTGAACCGAAAAAAGATGGTCCGTAACACAACAAAAACCTATCCTATTTTAACAAAAGAAAGCCTACCTAACCTTTAGCTCGGGCCCTCACATTGTCCCCCTGGGAGCGCTAGTTCCCATAGATACAATAATTGTATCCCCCTGAGGGGTCCCATACAAGATTCCCTGATGCACAGAAACAGAAAGTGGAGAAGGAAGGTTAAGAGACAAAATAAAAGGGACGGAGAGAGTAAGAGTTACAGAAAAACCAGACAGCAGCGAACCGAAAAAGATGGTCCTTAATGAAATAAAAACCTGCTGTATTTCAACAGAAACCTATTTCATTTCAACAAAATGAAGGCCTACCTATCCTTAAACTCGAGACCCCACATTTTCCCTCTGGGTGTGCTAATTCCCATAGTTAAAAGCCAGCTTAACAACCAAGGCAGCAAACTGAGACAACCCACCCGAACAACCAACAAAACCGTCACACACCCGACCAATGTGAATAAAAATGTAGCATACTGTTTTCATCAGTTGAAGTTACCCAATTCCAAACCTTGAGAATTTCACTAAGGATAAATATAAAATGCAGCAAAATAATAAAAAAAGGGTGTGCATCGTGTTGTTTGAAATTTTTCGTTTTCCAAACTCTCTCGCGTACACGGCGGCAGGATCAGCGGGATTTTTTCGTAGAAATAAATACCATGACAAAACAGTTCGAACCTTCGCGAGTAACGCAATCTTAACGGCAACTCCATTATATTGTAATTTTGGTGTTGATATAAAAAATTAGTCAGCATGAAGGAAGGGAAGAGAAGACGTAGGCTTTCAATGATAAATTGGAAAATTCTAGGATGCAAAGTTGAGAAAATTCAACACAAAGAAAGAAAAAATTAACACAGTTTTCCAGTTTCTGGTTGTGACTAAAATTGTAATTTTGAAATTTTCTCTCGTCTAAAGTGCAAGACAGTAACTTGATCTGTTAATTTTTTCATGCATAGTGTTTCACCTCAATGTCTGCCCTCAAAATATACACGTACGGATTAATCTCGACTTCATAAGTTACTCAAATGCAGGCCGTAAATAATCCGAAAAATGTACAAGTATCTATGCTCTGAAATTTTTGTTTCTGTTATAGCCACCACATTCAAATCGTTGGCTCCTATTGTCATGCTCACGAAAAATGTAAAGGAGAGACAAAAAAATTCCGAAATTTCAAATACTGGCGGAAGTGTAGATGATGTCCGATGCTAACATGCAAAGTTCAACACCAAAACGGACTAGGCTTTCCTTCCCCCACACCGGTTTTTGACTAAGCAACAGAAAGAGAGAAGGAGAGAGAACCATACCCGCACTTACGCAGGTAAAATTCGAGATCAAGGCCGTAACTTTGCTGGCGGTCTGCAAATCCAGCCACACGGCCGAGTGCCGCGAAGTTCAGAGGTCACGGCAACACTGCGAGCTTTACGGCCCCGCGTGCCTGCCTAGTTCAGAGGCAGCTAGGCCATGCCTTACACGCTGCCGGTGCTATACACGAGTGATGTAAGCGCGTTTAGCTACTCGACCTATGAACAGAAGTGCAGATTGTAAGATAAGTTATTTGCAGCCTTCCCAACCCCAATAGAGGCGTTCCAAAGAAATGATATCATTTTGTATGGAGTCTGGCTCAAAATATGAAAAATTATAGATTTTCGTTTTTTTAGCTCATGTTATAGAGAATTTTCTTACGAATCTAACGATATGCTTTATTGTTAGCAAGTGTGGTTGTTCGTCTGCTACAGCTTGCAAAAGGCCAGCCACGTCATTACACAGCCACGGGACAAGTTTGTCAGGCTTTCCTGAAAACTTGAACTTATTGACGTTTGAAATGCTACTCCTCCCACAGTTTCAAAGATACAGGAATGGCAAACATATCAATAGATAGGACTTAAAATGAGCTAATCATTTGTGCATGAATTTTATGATAATTTTTCATTTGAAAATTACATCAGGAATAAGTTGTTAAAATAGAAAGAAATGCATTTTTTTGGAAAAAAAATTCAAAATTCAACGAATAAAATTATCGAAGTTCCACTTAATTTTTCTTTAGATAATGCATATAGCTATCTAAAAAAATCATGTTACCGGTTCTGTAACTTCAAAATTGCATGATAAAACTTCCAAAAATTATATTTTTTCAGTTATTCAGAAAACAATTCATGATCTAATAAATTACGAAAAAAAACGCAGGAGTCCATGAAAGATTTCTGCATCATTTTACATCTATGGTGAAATTTTCAGAAAAATCCGTCAGAAAATGAACGATTTTATTTGTTATCAAGAATGTCCCCTTAGGGGAACGCAAAACAAATGCAGTGTCTGTTCCCACACAAGATCACTGCGCATAGAAACAGCTATTGATCATAGGTAATAAGTTTATAATTTAAGATAAACGTTTAATTAACAGTAACAGTTGTTGAAAAACGCGACAGTTGTGACCCGAGAAAAGATAGTCCAATCCGTAACAGAACTAAATACCTTTACAATATCAACAAAAAGAAGGCGTACCTTATTCTCAGCTCGGGGCCTCCCTCTGAGAGTTCTTAAGCCCATAGAAACAATAATTGTCTCCCCCTATGGGCCCATAAGGTGAACAGAGACGTTCAAAAGATATGAGCACGAAATGATATTTTTAGAGATTGTTAGGAAAAAACCATTTCAACCCCGAATACTTTCACTCCTGTCAAGAAAATGCAGAATTTAAAACTTGCACTTCAAGCGTAAATTCACCATTTTAGCATATTATATACCCAAGTGAGACAATGTTTGACTACCGAAAGCTAACGGGAAGAAATATCTCCATCAGCCATGCAGCACGGCAACGACGATGCGCCCAGCAACAAGAAGGTATAGCGCCCGCTGTCGGAAGTAGCAAGCGCACCCTGGCGTCGGTATCGGGTCCATCAACTTCCTGCCTTCTAAATTAGAACTAAAGCGAGAAGTTTGCTCCCTCGCGCGAGTAATTAAAAATACCCAATTAAAGTTTCTGTGCTCATCACCCTAAATCCACTGTGAAAATCGGCGGTAACAATTATTTATGGAGCGTTGTAAGCGATACATTCTAAATGGTTGCCAGCTGATTGATAGCTCCCTCCCGCTGTCTGGCAGCTTTCACTTTTTTGAGCAAAGAACTGACGCCGCTGTTCCAAACGAGAATTTAATTCATGGTAAGATGGATAGCTTTTGATTCTTTAGGAAATAATGTTCGGATCACTAAAGTTTTTAAGCCATTAATTTCTTTTTTAGTTTCAATTCGAGAAGATGGTCGATGCACTGTACCGGGAACATACCTTTAAATTGATGACTAAGCTTAGCTTTGACGAATTCTCTTATAAAAATAACCATAATAATCAAGCGTGAAAAGCCTCTTATAATTCGCAATTTCATTCATATGAACTAGGGCAGTCAATAAGTCATTTTCGTGGTATATTTTGTAATGTGAAACGATAGTGAGTTCATTTTACTACACCTTGAAAAGTTTACATTAGAAGTGTAACATAGTGCAAATAGCTTGAGAAAAATATTTAGGAATATGCGTGGTGACAGAAATTTTATTCACTTTGAAAAAAATCACCTAGAGCATTTACGATAGACTCGGTATCTCATACTCGCTCCTTATACAGCCACGTCCAGATGGAGACTGATGAGCATTTTTCAAGGTATATTGCAGATTTAATTAGAACAGTGTAAGCCTCGTAAAACATAAAGGTATTCCAAAGAGTAAGCAGAAAAACACAATTTAACATGGAATTAAGGGAACGGGAAATTTTTACACGAGAGGTGAGTCTCCACACAAGATCCCTTGCAAGCATGGAAAGAAACAGCAAGCATGGAAAGAAATTTATAAAAAGAGATACAAGTTCGGAAGAAAAATAGCAGTTGAAAACAAAACAGCCATGCATTAAAAACGATAGTCAGGAATAAAACATAAAATATTCCCGATTCCAACAATGCCAAGCCTCACAACTTCCCCAGGGATCGCAAAATTCCCGAGGATGCATTAGTTGCGTACTCCTGAGAAAATATATCTGCAGTAGAGCCCCAGGGACCAAATTCCAGAAACGCTGGCGTAGTTATTGCATTCGCTCAATCCACCATAATGCAATGACGGTGGCTGGAACCGTTATCCTGAACGTATGCATTTTCAATGCTGTGACATGCAATGCGTTGAAAAAGTCGAAAGATTCAACTACAGCGTTAACAATCTACTAAACCTTTGCCGTCACGAACAAGGGTCACAACTGCTCACATCTCTTTTATGCTCTCCAAATCTTTTCGAACTTACTGTTGACTGAATCATATATATCAAAGCTAAATTTGAATAAAGCTTAAAATGAACTTCATGTCGTGAGAGTGTGTGGAGTATAAATCCAGACATCCAAGCAGCGACTCGATCCGAAGAAAAACAAGCGGCGCTCTACCAACGGGCAGGCGTCACCGACTTCAACAGCTTCATCAAAGGGCTCTCATATCTAAAATTACGTAAATTCTAATGGTATTCAAGAGGTATGAACAAGAAAATTCAATCAGATACTGATATTTAACATGAATGTTAAAATAGCAGGTTAAAATGGTTAAATGAGAAGAAGCATCTTCCTAGCCCGCAGTCAAACAATAAGAGCAAATTATTCGACACTACAGAAAAATCGGCGTGTTACAGAATCACTACATCTCGTGATAGAATAAAAAGCAAATCTGGATCTATAAATGCAAAAATGAATTGAACAAATGTACTAAACAACTTTTAAACCCACTCATAACAGAGTCACTAGTTTGCATACATCGCAAGTATCACTCTGACAGCACAGAATAGCCGTCACCCATAAGCAGCACAGAACCATCACCGTGCATCACGAAGCCAAAAAATGCAAAAATGTATTGAACAAATGTACTTATCAACTTTTAAACCCACTCATAACAGAGTCACTAGTTTGCATACATCGCAAGTATCACTCTGACCGCACAGAATAGCCGTCACCCATAAGCAGCACAGAACCATCACCGTGCATCACGAAGCCAGCACAAAAGCACTTAAGAACCGCCCCAGTGGTAAAAAGCCATCATGGTCGGTCACAGAGGTAGCGCAAGATCATCTATGAGCCACCACACCTCACACTCATTACACCTGCACTCACGGAGGCAGAGCGGGTGGGTGGACGCAGAGCACAAATCTGGAGCGCCTGACGGCCCTTGCAACATTTGTCGACAGGGCATTCTTCACAGGCTTAGGGAAGCTTCCTACAAGGAGCGATTCTTAGCAGAGGCATGCACATGAACTCGTGCATTCAACTGGGTTCGTGTACGGGATTTTTTTCAAGCATTAGGACATTAAGAAACGTACCACGAAGTTAGGAAATTCCAATTACGATATCAGAAAACTCACACTTAATGGAACATTGTAGATATAGAGTACTTGTAGTTCAAGGATAGCGGATACGTAGCAGGTGTCGTTCGTATGTCATTCGTTCTACAGACTTAGTACAAACATTGATAAAACATAGGGATTCCAGCGTGATTACTGAGGAAACACAACATAAGGCACTTCATCTTAAACGTTTCTCAGCAGCCTCATAAGAAACTAATGACTGGTCAGGCAAGCCTCGCTTTACGAGAAAAAATTGTCATATAATAGAGGAATTGCACAAAGATTTTGCAGTATAAAAAAAGGAAAATTCCAGCCAAATGAGAATATAGCCAAAATATTGTCCAGTTATTTTTAAATGACCAGCTAGCTGCAGCATACAGCGCTATATAAGGCGCTTTTCGAACCTATATAGGCATAATATTCCTAAACATTTCAACAAAATGGATCAAGATGTAGGCATGATATCGGATCATCACCGAGTTGGGAGGTAAGTGATTTCAGAAGTCTTATAATATTGTCATCAAAACTAAACAACTATTATAAGGGTCAAATTCTGGTTTCCGTTGTAAAATGCTACTTTACATTTACGTATTAAATTTAACTTTGAAACATGTATTTTCTTGCAACAACTGTTTTAATTGAAGTTAGTGCAGATAATGAATATAATCAATTCTCAAGCAAGCCCTTGAGAAATATCATCGGAGCACAATTATGCGGATTTGATGGTGATAGATTTCTTAATTATTAATTTTCCAAGCTTCAGTTTGTAGTAAACACCGTATTTAAGAGGAATATTTGCAAGTGAGAATTTAATTTTCGAGCTTAAAAATTGTGCATACTACGTAAAATTTTTATAATAGAAATATCACGTTTAGAGATGAATCAAACTAAGTAGATTATATTGGTAGATATTGTGCAAATCTTCTTAAGCATCAACTTATAATCCATGGTCATGTTTAGGTGGGTAAAAAAAGAGGAGATTGGAGCATGCCTATCGACATCATTCGACGACAAAGTCGGTTGGCGAGGCTTTGCGCTGCAGCTACACACACACACAAACAGTCTGTGCTGACTGTGGGGCAGGGTTGCCAGATGTGGCTAATTTTAGCCAAAGTGGCTAATTTTCATGAACTGTGGCTAAGGAAAATTTTTGAGAATTAGCCACCTTAATTTTGGCTAATTGTGGCTAATTTACTGATTGTTGATAATATTTATTTTATATATACGACAGAATTACACTTATTCCTAAATTTAACGTGTTTGTTCCCGGAATGAACGGTAATGAAACGAGTTTAGAGTTTACATCTGCACACATGCAGATGTGTGCAAGTTATAAAGGTCCTAAAATGCTTCATCACTCGAATAAATGATTGGTTCAAGATTTCTTGGAGCCAAATTTGAGCTGCTTCTCAGAGAATCTACAATGCCTCAGAAAGAGAAGGATGTCATTAAAGAAAAATGTATTAATGCTGTTATCGAGGCAAGCAGACAATTAGAATGTCGCTTTTTGGATGGCCGTAACGTGAAGAGTCTTCACCTTTTCAAACATGAAAGAGTGCCAAGTCAAATGAGATAAAATTTTAGGGATATACCCAAATCTTGTCATGCCCTCAAAGTATTATGACGTCTGCAAATTGAAAACCAGTGCGTAAATTTTCTTTATATTTACTGAAACGAAGAGATCGAAACAGGAAGCATACCATATGATCCAATCGAATTTTGGGCAATGGTTTTCAAGCCTGAAAATGCGCTTGGAGAAAACTATTTTACTCACATTGGTCAAGCGATGCCCAAACTTTTCTCAGCACCCATTAGTAATGCATTTGTGGAACACATTTTTTTATTTTTGACAAATGTGAAGAGTAAACAAAGAAACAAATTAGCAAATAAAGCGATAGACTCCGTCTTTAGAATTAATCTCATTTGCTAGCGAATAAAACTTGTTGCAAAGACTTTCATTTAATAGAAAGAATGCTCAGCCTCTTCACAAGCTACATGTATTTAGCACTCCAAGCACAAGATATCAATGAAGTTGACCAACCAGGATGCAGCGAACATAATTCAGAAAAACAATTTTTACAAGAATTTGAAAGCACTGCCATGGAATCAATTTAATAAACTCAACAAGATAAGATATTCGTCTATATCTTTCATTTATAATTATGTTTGAAATAAAAATACAAGTGGCTATTTGTGGCTAATTTTCTGGGAACATTTGGCTAAAAGTAGTGCAAATCATCTGGCAACCCTGCTGTGGGGGCCACTGCACACTCCACATCGCGACTGCTCATATCTTCATGGTGCTACAGGCGGTGTGTGAACAATGCGTTAGAGCAACTGAAACATCCTAGAACCTGCGGTGATGAAACGTTAGGCAGGAAGAGTTCAAAGATAGAATTTGATGGAATAAGCAAGCTGTGTTATACCAGAAAATCAACCCAAAATACGAAATAACTGACACTCACCTTGGTTATAAATTGCGGTCACATCTAAAATATCGCGTGCTGTTGGTGATATAAAAATCACTCTGTGTTATGCGTTCTTTTGTAAGTTTGATATCCTTTATGTCAAAATGCTCGCGATAGCCATGTGCTATAGGTTCCGCCGCCGTGCGGCCGGGACCCGGGTTCGAAACTCGGCGCTGGCAGTGGCGATTTTCTCTGTTGGGTATAGGAGAAAAATTCCAAGCACAATACCCCACTCTACCCAGGTGTCTGAAATGGGTACCGGTCTTGACCGGGGGAAAGCATAATGGCGTCCTGGCGTTAGTTATAAGGCATTTGAAAATCCAATGTATAAGGTGATATGTATCAGGCTTGAAATTGGAAATAAAGCATCCGTAGATGCCTTCATTATTTATTTAAATAATCTGCTGAATGACATCACAACGTCTATAATACAACGGTTTCTATAATACGTTAAATTATAGCACTTGCCTAATTCCGCAAAGATGTATGTGTGTATGGCTTCAGAGGCGGTTAATAATGTAGCACATATTTTACAGGTAGCGTTTACATTTGCACTTCGGGAATTGTCACCTATACCTTCATGCTTTATTTTTTTGTTCGCTTATACGCTTTTCTTGGTGCAGTTCTTAGGAGAAGTCTTTTTGAAATCTTTTATGCCACGTTATTGATCTATATCGGTCACACCTATTACTGTCTAATGGCCTTCTTCTGTGCGCCCCTTTTTTTCCCCCTTCGCTATTTCTCTATCTTTTCTTGGGAGGCTCAAATTCCTTCCGTGAGGATGTATTGTCTGTTCTCTGAAGATAGACGCAAGTTCCGTGACACTAGCGCTGCAACGTTTACCTTACGAGAGGAAGAACAAATTTGACGGTTTCTCCTCGCTGTTTTCCCGAAGTACCAGTTCTTTCAACTCCGTAAACTAGAATCGGAGAAGCTTGGGTGGAAAAAAATCAACGTTTCCGAATATCAGCTTGAAGGGAAAAGATGAGCTGTTGCATTGCCCGGAATGTCGTTATGCTTTTTACAACACCATAGTCCACTGAAGTGTCACTACTGAGCATGATAAGAGGTTATCAACTATAAATGGTAAGACGATGTCATCAAACATAAGATTATGATTTATGACGTTGTACCCCGTAGCATTACCGTAGGAGCACCAGTATATGCACTTCAATTAAGGGTGGGAAGGAGATGCAAATAATGTTATATGCTAGTTTTGGAAATATGGTGGAAAAGTTAAATCATGCTTGCACTGGTTTGATGAATCGAAACTAAAAGGAGAGGAAAAGGAAAATACCCCCAAAGAATTACGTTGGCTGAACTGGGCTATTCTATCACCAAACGTTCATTCTGAATAGCATACAAACGGACGCTTCTAAAAATTGCCATATTTTCAAAACTATTTGCTTATGTTAGCACTTCAAGTTTGGGACTATATTGGACGTTTGTTTAAGCCTCCCTAACTGCAACAAAGGCGTTCCAAAGAGAGAAGGAGGAAGGCACTATTTAGTGCGTTAAGGGAACGCAGGATCCATGCACAAGGTGCAAAGAAACAGTAAGTCGAGGAAGAAGTTCGAGTTCACCACCAGCTTCCTGAGATCGCAATGCTCCTAGGTGAAAGTCCCAAGTATAACCCCAGTCCTCACATCCTGAGTACATGAATTCTCTTGCTTCATTATTCCAATCATTACCTTAGTTTCCACCCTGTCAAGCAATAACCACAGCAAAACTCAGTAATGTTAGATTTTACTAGGGTGCAAATTTTCGAGAGCTCTACGACAGCACAAAATTTTGATGTCTCTGTGAATGAGACGATAAAAGGGTAATGAAAATATGAATAAGAAATAGATGAAAAGTCGGCTGCACGGCAAGCCAATTTCCCTACGAGGGAGAACGAGGACTGCTGCAAAGAATGAAAGAAAAGGCCCACCTAAATGCAAATTTAATCCTACAATAGACTCCTGCAACAACCCTATTGAAAATCGAGGACGGTGCACCGGTGGAATATGAGTGGAAACATGGACGATTCGAGGTCGGTTTATCGTCTATTTAAGGGTCAAATGTCCAGTCTCCCCGACCATACTACGCCCTTAATACGTCCATACTGCGACCAACTTTGGTCGGTGAACAGCTTCAAATCAACCTCAAATCACCTCTAAAACCAACTTAGGCCGATGAATGGTTTCAAATCAACCTCAACCCAACTCTACATCCAATGAATCGCTCGCTTCGCAACCTTAATCAACTCCAAATCACGGGTGGCCACCTCTACGCAATCGCTTAAAAAACGCTCCCAGCTGCCAGTGTATGACGTCACGAGCATATATACATATGGTTGTGACGTCATACACTGGCAGCTGGGAGCGTTTCTTATCCATCGTACAGAGATCACCTGTGATTCTGATTTTGCTAGGGTGAAGAAGCAACAATATTAACATACCATGCTAACCGCACACCAATAATAAATATCATCTACCCTTATTTAGGATATATGAATCAATTGCGCAACCTTAACTAACACATTTACGTAGATATTTGGTAGCAACGATCAGATATTCGGTATAACCACCCCCCACCCACACACACACACAAATATGTACCTGAACACATTGTTGATCACCTTCGAGAACGTCCTTCAATTCAGAGGTTGCTGAAGACGGACGAGGGACATTCAGGTTTGGTTTCCACATTTTGTTGCTTTTATATTGCCTTCACTACCAGCCCCACCACAACGATGAATCGTCATAAATATCAATTGACCGAGGTGGTGAAGCTAATAGTTAGGCCATCTCTCGTTCCTCGTCAACAGGAAGAATCGCCATTTTCCCCAGAAGTCACGGGTCTGAACTCAAATACAAGCGAAATTTTAGAAGAAAACGACTCTTTGTGCGTTCCAGCGTCATTTTCTTATGAAGCTTCCGTTAGAGTAGCCAATGCAGCATACAACCGTCTTTCTTTTTAACCGTTGCAGATAAATGTAAATTGCTGTCTTTTTATTTGAAATTCGGATCGAAACGTTAAAAAATATTTATAAAATCCTGTCATAAAATTATTGATGAGGCGATGTATTGGTATCGGTCATTTATACTGGTGTTGGTAAAATCCGGCCGATACTTTCCAATAACGCGTATTTTATCATAAAAATGAAGGTCATAAATCATGAAAGTAAAAGTATGATCAAATAAAGAGCCTGTTCATACCTAGTAAATTAGTTAGCTAACTGTTGAATTACAGTGTTTAATAGGGCCCGCTAACTGAATTTACTTCTTCGACTTCCCGATGAGGCACGTACGGTCAGTAAGTGAAAGCTATGTAACAAGAATAGTGGAAAACAGAAGCGACATATAATTATTATACTTAAACAACAAAACAGGCGAACCAAAGTCAAACCAATTATGTAAATAAAGTTGAAGGTGTATTTTAAAGTTTTTGAAATTTAATGCAGAAAAAACTGAAAATTCGATTTTTATTTATCTTGTAAATCGTCAAATACTACAAAGCGAATAATTTTATTTTAATTTTAGCATATGAATCCCCGTACAGTAGGAATATAGCATTTTTCTTTAATTTACGATGTTTGAAAAATTCACGAACAATCTTATAGTTAGTTGCGCGTGTTTTTATCTTTTTGGTTTCGGGGCCTATCGAATATTAATGTTTTTTTTTCGCCGAAGTATGTATTTTGGTGTGGAAAACACAAACATGCTAACTATTTTGTGGATAAATTATTGTTTTGGTCCACTTTTGGAACTACACCTTTTTCACTTCAAATTAATCTAAGTCACGTTCAAATTAATCCGAGTAAAGTTCAAATTAATCCGAGTCAAGTTCGAATTAATCCAAGTCAAGTTCAAATTGATCCCAGTCAAGTTCAATTTAATCCAAGTCAAGTTCAATTTAATCCAAGTCAAGTTCAATTTACTCCAAGTCAAGTTCAAATTAATCCATGTCAAGTTCAAATTAATCCAAGTCAAGTCACCGATACTTTTACAATTTTATTAAAATAAAATCATTATAAGCCCAACATGAGTAATGCAATAAAATTATTAACTAATGTATCTAATAATATAACAATATTAACAATAAAGTTTTCGATTAGGAATAATAGAACTGCTCTAGCTTTGTTAACTATATTGTTGCAATAAAATAACAAAACGAAATCCTTGCAATAGATGTTTCAAACCGTATTGCAAAGTAATCTAGTTATAATAGCAAATGTTTTCAAAAGTAGACCGAAAAAATAATTTCTCCGCAATATGGTTATCATTTTCATGTTTTTCACACCAAAATACATACTTTGACGAGAAGAAAACATTAAAATTCGATAGGATCCGAAACCGGAGAGATGCGCTAACACGCAACCAACTATAAGATTGTTCGTGATTTTTTTCAAACATCTTAAAATAGAAGAAAAATGCAAGATTTGTGATGAACGGCGATTTGCATGCTAAATTGAAATAAAATAATTAGCTTTGCAATATTTTACGACCTACAAGCTCAATTAAAATAGAATTTTCAGTTATTTTTATGTTTAATTTATAAAAACTTTAAAATGCGCTTTCAACTATTTATGATAGGTTTAATTTTTGTTAGCTAAAAATGTTTTAGTTGTAAAAGTATAAAAATTTTATGTCCCCACTGTGTATAACTATTTATGCCACAAAGTTTTGACACAGACCGTCCGTGACATCGGGAATTCAACGTAGTAAATTCACTTAGCGGGCATGATTAAACGATGTAATTCAACATTTAGCTAATTTACTTGGTATGAATAGGCTCTTTAGTTGATTATACATTTCTTTAAACGAATTATGACCTTATTTTCACGATAAAGTACGTATTGTTGGAAAGTATCGATGAAATATCGGCCAGATTTTGCCGCTACCGATATATCTGTACATCACTAGCCTACGATCACGCAACGTTTGCTAGTAGGAAGCTCCTCAATTCAAAATATAATTCAACTCTAACTCATCAATAATGCTAATGTTCATCAGGTGATTAAGGAGTTTTATTCGGTTAGTATTTACTTTAATGCGTTCACGGAAATCACGACCTCTGTTTTAAAGAATCACTAAAAGAGCTCATATACGAACGCTTTACACGAATGACATTTTGCTCGCTGATACGTAATTTTCAAGCTATAACATGAATTACGTTCAGGTTAATTTAGCATTATATATTCGGCTGCATCGTACCTGCATTCTTGAAATACGCCCGATATTTTGGCGGTAACCATCAGTGTCAGTATGGCTAAGTTAAGTTATTTTAGGTTAGTTTATTCAGCTAATCTAACGTTACCTAATCTAATTTAACCTAGCATCGCGTCATGCTGTATTACATCATATTTACGTGTCCGTTTCTCCGCTTTTATATACAAAATTCGTATAACTTCACAGGTTAATAACTTAAACATTATGCATCAGTGAGCAAAATATCATTCATTTAAAACGTTCTTAAATGTGTTCCTTTTCTGCGGCTCGAGAATTCTTGGTAAATGTATAGTGTTTGACCATAATCGATTTTCCACTTTTGGACCAAGAAACATTGTAGATGAGACGAAAATAAACAAGTTTTCTTCTATGCAATTTCCTTCGGAAATGAGTATTTTAGGAGTGAGAACGGGAAATGAGTTACCGTAACTCCAGTATTTGAGGCGGGGAAAAATACACCGCGCGGTCCGACGTGAAAGTAAACAGGCGTTCCCGCGCGCCAAACAAGCCGACGAAGAGCAAACCCCCTATTACAAACGTAAAGAGGTCGGGTCGTGAGGGGTTGCAACAGTTCTTTTAGTGAAAATTATAAAACTAAAAGAACTGTGGCTACCCCTCACGACCCAACCTCTTTACGTTTGTAATAGGGTCATGCACTATCGAGTTCCGGTAACTCATTTAACGCCATAACTTTTAAAATACTCATTTCCGAAGGAAAGTGCATTGAAGAAAACTTGTTTATTTTGGTCTCATTAACCATCTTTCTTGATCAAAAAGTGGAAAATCGATTATGGTCAAACACTATACATTTACCGAATTCTTAATTTCCGCGAACGAATTTAAGTAAATATTGATGTTTTTTTCTTTCAACATCGTTATTCCGTAATTTTATAACGCAGCTCGTCAGATATTTATTGAAGTTTAATTTTCTTACTAATAATTTGAAAACTAGTGATGTACAGATAATAGAAAAAGGCCGATACCGAAACTATCGGTACATCTAAATTGAAAATATTGCATATTGTTTCTTGTCAAAGGTTTCTCAAGTGGAATTATACTGCAACTTAGAAGTTTAACGCTAAATTGTGTTAACACTTACTGTAAAATAAGAAAGGAATTAATAGTGAATAAACACATCATTACTATTCATTACAATTCATTCACACTAAAAAATTATTCAGACGACAAGGTTGAAGGCACTTGTTGTCTCAATCGTCACCTTCATCGGCGCTTGACAACATGTCATACCGGCATAACGTCTTCAATGGAATAAGAAACTCACTTGAGAGCGAACACCTTATACCTTTTCAGAGCAAAAATTGTTTCAAAAATAAGATACACTCTAACGTACTACACACTTGCAATGAAATACATTCTGACATTGCTTGAAACTTATTAAAAGAGTCAGAAACCAGCACCACATCTGAGACGCACAACTGCCACAACACGATTCAAATGACTGCCGCCGCCCGGCCGCCGTGAAACTTCGAAAGAGCTTGCCATCTTGCCGACGCGCGTGAGCAGTGTTGCCATCTCTAACTCGAGTGCAGATAAAATTTTTGGCTAAGATGAATAACGGGATAGTATTAGTTAAATAAATGATTAAATTGCATTTAAATACCTTATTACATTATAAATATCCGTAAGTTAAAGTTTTAGGTAAATTTACCAATTTTTTAGCTGACAGCTTTGACTAGCAAGTATTCCTCGGCAGCTACCAACTGTAATTTTCATGGCAAATGAATTTTGCTGTCTGAGAGTGCTCAAGAATGTTGGCATGTACGATTTTCCATAAGAATGTTTTTTATCTTTCATTTGAGAGTAATTTGAACTCAATAGGTGAATCATTTCAAAAGTTACGAGTGGTAGACTGAAATCTAAAGTTGCACTCAAGAAATTCTAAAGAAATTTCTGTAGTTTCCAGAAGACCGTTCCCATACAGTCTCCGCTGCAGCCTGACAGTATTATGTCCTATGAAAAGTTTAACTTTTTAAGCTATTAGTGTCTTAAAAATTTATAATTATCGGCTTATTCAATGTATTCATCGTATTTTGGTTTTTATCGTAGGTATCTCTCACTATTTCGAGACGGTACCTAAATAATAAACCGATGAACAGTTATTCTCTTATTAAACTATTGCATTTCTTTTAATATTGTTAGCATTGTCACAATTTACTTCTGTTTGTAGGCTATTGCGTGTAGTTTTTCATCCACGTATTCTTTAAGATTTTTGTCTATAATGGATCTGTCCAAATTGTGCGAGCATTGAATTAATTTTCGATTTATCTGCAAGCCTTTTTTAAAATGAGCCAAGAGCTTGAAACGTTCATATGAATTCGTTTTTAAAATGGATCTTCTCTATCGCCTGCTTTACGGACTGTTTTTTCTTGTATGAGATTTGCTCATATAATTGTTCTCCCAATTATACATATTTTATTAGGCTTGATTGGAATAAAACATCCCCTCAGGGGGATACAACTATTGTATATGTGGGAATTAGCGCTCCCAGGGGAAAAATGTGAGGGCCCGAGCTGAGAGTTAGGTAGGGCTTCTTTTTGTTGAAATAAAATGATTTTGTTGAGTTAAGGACCACCTTTTTTCGATTCACTACTGCACGGTTTTTCAGCACCTCGGACTTTTTTCCTCAACTTTTATCTTATTTCATGAACTTCTTTCTCATCTTACTCTCATATTCTGCTTAGATTCCTCATTCTCTTATCTCCATACTGAATGGTGCCTTCCTCCTTCCTCTCCGATTCGCTCCATTTGTTTGGCGGTTAGGGAGGCTTTAACAAACTTATAATCTAATCTGGAATAAAACATCCTATTCATAGAGGCCTGAATATTTTAATTTTTATCTCAGTGTGAAAGGTTTTATAATTAGTAAAGCAAAATTTTAAATTTCAGAATAGCTTTTTATATTTATTTCATTATTATTTTGTTCATTTCACTTCAAAATTAAGAGGTTATTTAACATAGATTAATTTTAGTTGCTTGAGGGCATGAGAAACAAGTGCCAGAAAAACGCGGTATCAGCGATTCTGAGCCAGATGGCCGTCCTTGGCCAAGTCAACCTCGAATCGCTACTAGATGCCGCGAGTTAAAGACGGTGTATGGACGGGAGGCCACGGATGGCAGTGCCGATCATAACATGCTCGTAAATTGGGCGGTGTACCGTTGTTTTATCGGTCGGATGGCCGAATGACAAATAAATCGCGGATAATAAGCCCTGTCAACCATATTCCACCGGTGCACCGTCCTCGATTTTCAATAGGGAAGCTGTGCTGATTTTGTATCAGCTAGCTCGGTTTACCTCGAATTAGCTCTAGTTCTCCAAGGTACGCTGACGATGACAGACATGCTCAGCAGGTTCCCTGAGTAACGCTAAAGCTCATGAATCTTCCACATCCCCAATGAAAAGGGCGAAATCCCCATGATTCTCTGGCAGACGATCCCCTTCGGCATACCTCTCCAACGAGTCACAAAAATGTTTTACCATACTCAACATTCGAATGAAGTGCCGTCAATGACACCGCAACAGCGCGCAAAGAGCAGCACTGCGAGTATCGAAGCGACGTCGCGCACACTATCTTGCAGCTGAATGAATCTCATCCAACATCCTTCAAAACTACGCCAGAAGAAAGGGGCTCATCTCTGTTCATTCCTTTGCTCTGCCATTTCCATTTTCCAATCGGGCTTCGAGCTGAGAGAATCAAATCAACGGATAGTAAAGGACTTTAGTTCAGGAAATTCGTAATTCTTCAGACGGATGTTCATCAGGAACTTGAAAACGATGAACACAGCACGTAGTGAAATCATTTTACTTTTATTTCTTTCTTTACACGATGCATTCTATAATTCTCATAAAATTGGTTCGTTTTTTCGTTATAAAGATGTTATAACTAAGCGAATGCGGGCGTCCGTTGATTACAAGTTTAGTTGTGTACAATGTACATCGGGCTATGTCGGAATGACGACATTGCCATTTTACGTGAGGATTGCCCAGCATCGTAGTGTGAGCTTTGGCAGCCCATAGACGGTCAATTTTATTGCCAATATAATGGACAATAATGAATATTGACAGTTTAATTGATCGTCTGTGGGCTTGATTGACGACCGTCAATTAATTGACTTAACGGGCAAAAAAAATTTCATCAATATATTGAGTCAATGATATTGACAATTAAATTGATCGTCTATGGGCCGCTTTAGAAAGGGGGAATAGACTACGTAGCTCGGTCATTCTTCTGTCCGCCTTCATGTGGAGCAAAGCTGTGCCCGTGTGTCTGAAGATGATTTCGAAATTTTAGGTTCTGCTTCTAATGATTTGGATTTGAGAATTTCAGAATCATTGTACATAGCCAAAGACCAACCGGTTCTTAATAATGCCACCAGTTCATTCCCTTTGCAAATTTATATTTAGTTCATTTACTTGTGGAGTAGAAAAAAATTTAAAATAACATTGCATTTTTAACCATTCTCATTGTAAATTTCACATCTGACTTACTGATGATGGAGCTGGACTCCGAAATGTTTAAGAAAATTGGACTGCTAGTTTTTTAGTTTCTTCACTTCTATAGATTAGGTGTGTAAAGAAAGAAATAAAATTAAAATGATTTCACTACGCGCTGTGTTCTTTGTTTTCAAGTTCCTGAGGACTTAAGTTCATTTGTAAATGAAGAGAATGCAAAACACGGTCCAGCGAAGGTTTAAACTCGAGAACTTGTGGACTAAATTTCATTTAACTCTTGGTAAAGGAGAAGCATTATTTCAAAACGGAAGTAACTAAAGGACGAGCTACATGAATCTGTAAAGTTTATTTGCACGAATAAGAATTCAAAAGCCACACTTTTCACTTCATTTGACCACCGCTAGGCTACATTCTGTATCCAAAATGACTCCACCTATAGTTTTTATACCTTATTTCATCAAGTTCAGATTGATAGAATAAAGGTTAGCGCAATGGTCCATAACCACAACAAAGGTATACCTAGCAGAGGAAGGGAGAAGAAATTAATTAGTATGGAATTAAGCTAGATTATAGACTAAAATAGGTTTAAACCTTCCTAATCACTACAAAGGTGTTCCCAAGAGAGGAAGGAACCATTAAGGATAAAATTAAAAGGAAACTCGGAATCGGTGCTCAAGATATGTCCCCAAAGCCTGTGCCCAGAGAAAAGATTGAAAGAAGTTTATGAAGCAAAATAAAAGATAAAAAATAATGGGAGCGAAAAAGAACAGCAATGAATCAAGAAAATGGTAAGTACACTACAAAAATACACATTCTATTTAATCAAAATGCCTACCTAACCTCCAGCTGGTAACCTCGAATCTTCCCCCTCGGAGCAGCTATTCTCATATTTGAATAGCTGGATCCTCCCAAAAGGATGGACTTTAAGTAAATTATGTATAAACAAGTCAATTTTTTGAGCAGCGTTCTGGTATCAAATTTATTGGAGCGACGTAAATGTGCATTAATACATACATTATAGCTACAGATGCGAGCCACACTCTTCCAGGGCGATAAGAATTCCCTGGTTCTCAAACAAGGCGAGTTTTTCATAATGTAGCATGTCATTTAGTACTCAAAGCAATCCTAGGATTTCCTTGAAAATATGCGCAAGACTAAGTCACAAATCTAAAGCATTTATTACAACTTTCATAGACACTAACATCGGTGCTTCAGATGTAAAACTAGAGAACCACAACAACAACAAATAATAATAAAATCGCTTCTCAATGGAAATAATTGTTCGAATTTTCTCAGAATTAAAACTGTGACATGCAGAAATATCAAATGGTAGTTCCAAAAAGAATTAATGCCGCCATAGCCATGTGGCCAGAGGGTTCTGCCGCCGTGCGGGAGACCCGGGATCGAATCTCGGCGCTGGCAGTGGCGATTTTCTCTGTTGGGTATAGGAGAAAAATTCCAAGCACAATACCCCACTCTACCCAGGTGTCTGAAATGGGTACCGGTCTCGACCGGGGGAAAGCATCATGGCGTCCTGGCGTTAGTTATAAGGCATCTGAAAATCCAATATACAAGGTGATATGTATCAGGCTTGATTGGAAATAAAGCATCCGTAGATGCCTTCATTATTAATGACTTATTTTAGCATTACGTTATTAAAATGTTGTATATCACCGTTTGAATAGTGCACATAGTTCTTGAGAACCCAAAATTGTCGAAGTAGTAGCAGAAGCGAAATTTAGAACACATCTTTAACACTTTGATTGCGACGTGCGCCACCGGTGGTACACGGAGATAATTTTCATGATACTGCTCACTGGACAGGAATCACAAACTCAATTTTCATAAATGTTTAATCAAAACAAAATAAAGGCACGATCCAGTTCATGTGTTGTATTTTTACAAAAGTTTACTACTATTGACTTTACATGTTTGGTGTTGAACTTTATATTTAGTTACCGCAATCAAAGTGTTAAGGGGCCCATATACACGTTCAAAAAAAGCGTCAAAATTTTGCATCAAAATTTTGCATCAAAATACTGGCATCAAACTGTGACAAAATTTTGAGACAAAATTTGACTGTGTGTAGGACGTTTTGATGTTAAAAAAATTTTTATCGAAATTTTGATGGATCAAATCCATTTGAAATTTTTTAACGAGTCATCAAATTTTCGATGCGTGTGTGGGCTCCTGTCAAAATTTTTATTAAACTTTTTAGTTCGCAGGCGACTGCCGAGGAGACAGGATCGCCATGTATGGGAAGAAAGAGATAGAAAAGAAATTTTTGATTGAAGTTTTAGACGTGTATCAGACCTTGCCAGCCTAGTGGTGAATTTAGTCGGATGATTATAGCAATCGTGCTGAGAAAGCCGAGACCTATGACATCCTATTGCAGAAATATCGTGAGCATTATACTTCCACCAGATTAAAAGATCTGAAGAAAAAATAAATAATCTGCGAACAAATATCCGTAATGAACTTCGAAAAATGGACAAAAGTGCCAAATCAGGTGCCGCGACTTAAGGGTACCATCCGAAGCCCCTGCCAGGCCCCTGTCGGTCCGGTGAGCTTTTTTCATGTTATTGTTGGAAAAGAACCCTTAGGTGGTGGACTATTCGGTCCTAAAATTTTATGGCGCTACGGACAATAATGGGAGAAATACTTTGAATTATTATTATTATTATTATAAAAGAAAGTTTTAGCCTCCCTTAACCACGACAAAGATGTTCCAAGAGAGGAAAGAGGAAGGCACCATTTAGTATGGAGTTGAGGGAACGCGGAATCTATGCACAAAGTACACAGAAACAGTAAGCTAGGAAAGAAGTTCATGAAACAAGAAAAAAGTTGAAGAAGAAAGTCGTAGGTGCTGAAAAACAGGACAGCAGTGAACCGAAAAAAGATGGTCCGTAACAAAACAAAAACCTATTTTATTACAACAAAAAGGAAGCCTACCTAACCTTTAGCTCGGGCCCTCACATAGTCCCCTGGGAGCGCTAATTCCCATAGATACAATAGTTGTATCCTCCTGAGGGGGAAATATTTTGAATTTTCGACCTGATTTCGACCCCATATAAACAGAAAATATAAATGGAAATAGATAGTTTCCCAATATACTTTTGTTGGAAATGTTCCATAGATTCTAAAACTGTCAGGTTTTGTTCTAGCAGCAAAACTCAATGAGTTGATACGTTTTGAAATATCCATGAAAATGAACTCAAAAACCAGCATCTCAAATTTTTTTAAAAACTAAGGCCTGAATCAAAAAAATGAATAGAAGAAATTGTGTTTTTTTTAAATTACATATTATAGTCAAATTTCATAAGAATCGGACTGAAAATGAAGCATTTCATAATTTGTATTTATATATAAAATTTTTTTTCTATTTATATTTTTTTGGGAAATCACAATTCACACTGTGAATATGAAGTAATGCATGGAAATTATCGAAATAAAAAATTAAAACTGCATTGAGTTACATAAATTGTCCATTATATTACACTTCAACAAAAATTTTGTCTTAGTTTATACCCAAAACATATACCTTTCAACATTCAAACTGTATCAACTCATTGAGTTTTGATGCTAGAACAAAACCAAAGACAGTTTTGGAATCCTTGGAAGATTTCTAACAAAGTTATAATTTTGACTCTCCCAAATTTTAGAAAACAAAAAAGTTATAAGGCTCCAAACCCAAAAATAATTTTTTGTGATATTATAAAGTACCGCTTATAACAGAAATTTTTTTTCGAAATGTTAAAATTTTAAATTATAACTTTGTTAGAAATGCTTCAAGGATTCTAAAACTGTCTTTGGTTTTGCTCTAGCATCAAAATTCAATGAGTTGATACGTCTTGAAATTTACATAAAAATGCATCAAAAAGCTAATTTTTCGCAAAAAAAATAAGGCCTAAATCGAAAAAATGACAGGAGTAAAATAGGTTTACTCTCAAAAAATACATATACTGGCCAATTTTCAAGCGAATCGGACAAAAAAAGGTCAAAATCCCGGACGGTACCCTTAAGAGTAGTACATGGAGGCTGTGCTTTTTTAAGAGACCAGGAGGCTCCTGCCCAGTCGAGCAGTAAATTCTCCAACAGCGATGATAACGACGCAAGCGATAAACAAGGAACAATTCAGATTAGTTTATTATATGTAACTGTTATTTTTCTCCAATTAGTTAGTCATACATGTGACACTGAATACCAGTAACTTCTGGGACTGATTCTAGTAATATTGCACAAATTTACCAACACAAACATATTTTCGTACAATGAAATGCTAATGTTTAGCTTCATTTTAAAGAGATGTAGCTCATAATATCATAATATATTTTCCGCATTTATGCACAATTTTACAGTTTCACGTTAAGAAGTATTGATCATATGTAGCGATGTAGCGCAAATATCCAAAATATAAATTTAGCAAATGCAATAATTTAACACAATTTCGACTAGGCGAATGTGTTTGCATATGGGATAATCATTATTTTTAGTATAGAAAATTCCTATTTTTTAGAGTTACCTTTTTTTACGCACCAATATTACATACGCTGTTTGGAAGGGAAAACATGTAATATATTACTTGACATATGTATATTTACACTGTATTTACTACAAAAATACAGATAAATTGTGAGTTCCGCACTTTAAATACCAGTCTTTTGATCATTTCCGACGCTTACCAGGAGGGATATCGGAGTACGAGTATTATGCGAACACAAGTGCTATGGCCTCTGATGCATTCATGACGAAGATTTCGACTTCACTGAATTTTGATGCAAAAAACGCCTAAACGTGTGTGGGCAATTAGGCATCAAAATCTTGTATCAAAATTCCGTGCCAAAATTTCGATGCAAAATTCTGACTTTTTTGAACGTATATGGGCCCCTTTTAGGAAAAATTTACCATGGATTCCCGGCGGTAGCTGGAATCGAAGCATAGGCAAGATACTGATATAAACCCCAACTTCAGCGCTGTAAATTACGCAGTTATTACCATAGTTCACTGAACAAAGGCAATAGGAGTCGAAAGAAGAACGCTAGTTTACAACTATGGACGCAGTTAGTCATTTGTTTTGCCGGCACACCAATTTATGACAACAAGGTCGCTATGTCAAGTCGCTTCACGAGTTCTCAAAGCCACAATTAATGGCCGTTCGATTCTAACGTTCCACGCAGCCCTTCCAAAACACCTTAACGTCTGATTTTAGCCTCACCACTCTACCAGATGTTGGAACAAAAGAGTTTATTTATATTTTCAGCCCCGCGTTAAGGCCCAATAAATGTCAACTCTGTGACTGCACACAAGCGCATGCGACATGCGGGAACGAGCGAGTGCACAAGTGGAGATGAGACCCGTGATAAACTGGAGCCTGAAGTGCGCTTACGGCCGCATACGCGACAAAATCTTGACAGGAACTCTCAGACCTAAAGGCCGGCACCAGGCCCTTATTGCCGTCCTGAGGCAGCGGCCGACGCTTTACAGCAGCTCCACTCAAATGCACGCATCAACGAGCAGACGGGCTTGGTCCTCGGGCCGCAAATAGATGCGCCGAATATTATTCCTACTTTAGTTTTGAAAGGGCTTAATCTTCCCAACAACCAACATTGAACATTTGCTTGCATTCGTCACAACTCCACTCTGAAATTAACGGAGCAGTTGGACGGAAAGCTTGCCCTAGCGCTCGCAAGTTGGTACTTCCAGCGCCTCAACGTCCTTACGTAGCAACTCACACAGGTCGGCCAATACAATACGATGAAATAAAGATAAATTCTGAGTTCCGCACTTTAAATACCAGTCTTTTGATCATTTCCGACGCCTACCAGGAGGGTTATCGGAGTACGAGTATAATGCGAACACTATAGTGCTATGGCCTCTGATGCATTCATGACGAAGATTTCGACTTCACTGTTTTTTGATGCAAAAAAATGCCTAAACGTGTATGGGCAATTAGGCATGTATCATACTTCGTATGGGGAGCTCGATCCAATTTCACATCTGGATGTTGCGCAGAAAGTTGCTAAAGGTGTAGTGGCTGTATTAATTCCCTGGTCTAATTTCGTAACTTGATGAAATGAACCTAACGCTATTATTTTAAGAAGGAGTGCTTATTCCTTAATTGCTTTACTAATTATATGTCATGTGAATGAGAGGACGCCGGTGACTTACGATGCTTTCTAAGCATCGATTTCAATAACATGCACAAGAAGCTAAAATTTTTCATTCTCCCTGACGGAAAACTTCGCTTGGAAGGCAGTTCTTTGATTGCACTACAGAATGTATGTTTTATTTGAGTAGAATGATGGAAATTTCGACGCTTGTTTCCCCCACCAACCATCCAATTAAACTCAGCTTGCCAATATTCTCAGACACAACACCATGGCAATCAGAATCTGTTGAAATTTTGCCTAATTGACATCGCCTTCTACAAAACAAACATGGAAGCGCACAACAGACGCCCTTGGATTCTAAAACTTTTCTTGTCTCCTTTTAAGACGGGATTTTAGCAGGAAAACAAGGATAATTAGTCCATTTATTAGCCAAAAACATTGATCTGTAACTGGGTCTGTACCCAGTTATGAAGGCTTATCATGATAAAATTCAAATTCTCCGGCAGAAAAAATTGTACCTTATTGCACGCGTTTGTTTTAACGATGATCATAATCGTTTTTATTTATGTGAAGATTTTATATTTAAACAATGTTGTCATGGTCGCTACCAGAGAATGCATTTCATCCGTTCGTTGTAACAAAGTCAACACAGAAGGTTTTTCCGCTTCATTGAGTTTCAAATGATTCGACACAGCACATGCATTAGGTTAACCGAGCAGCACTATGTACCGTTAGCATCACAGCGTCGGCCGACGGTTCAGCTCGGGTGTCCTGAGTCTTTACTTGGCTGTGCACACCGCACGGTTCATTTATGTCTTTTTATGGTCAAGTGAGCTTGTATGGTTTGTTGGCAGAGACACGATTACATTATGAGTTATTATATGCCTCCCTAGACAAAGATATTACTGAGAGAGGAAGGAGCAAGGCCCCGTTTCATTTGAAATCAAGGGAAAGAGGAATCTATGCAAAAGGTGTGTCTTCACTTCCTACGCGTAGAAACAGCAAGATTGGAAGAGGTTTATGAAAAATGATAAAAAGTTGAGGAAGGAAATAATAGGTACCGAAATTTTTGGCAGTAAACCGGAAAAGATAGTTCGTAATAAAGCAAAAATAATCCTGTTCTATTTCAAGAAAAGGAAGGCCAACGTATCCATCAGCTAGGGACCTCATATTTTCCTCCTCTTCCTCTTAAAATTTTTAAATCCCATAAATACAATAAATGTCTTCCCGCCGTGAAGTTTGTAGACAGAAGCAGAATGTTTGTATGTGAAAGATTGACGATGAAAGTCACTGTCGTATAAAAAGTTCTGAAATAGCTAAAATTAAACCAGGCATTGAATAGCGACTCATAATTCCAGCATCTCTGCCTGATCACTTCCGCATCTGCGAGGGACAGCACCAGGAACTTTGGAGCCACTCAAATTCTTAATTAAGTTCGACAGTGCCACTTGACCTGATGACAAAACATACATCTAATGCTCTCCCTAGAGAAGAAAAAAAAAAGAAAAACATTTTATTTCCAATAGAAATTGTACAAAATGATAGTACAAGATAGTACAAAATGAGAGTACAAGAAGCGTCTTCATTCCTCGATGCTCCCTCAATATAAGTAGATGAGAGACGCATCATCCATATGATATGCTCAGCAATGGGAGAAGATCGTGTTTGTACTTACGCAAACTTTCGAATGAAGTTTGGTAGTGGAATTACGAGGATTTAAAACAACACACCAGAGCACATTAATTGTTACAGGCACTGTCATGAGTCGAACTGCAATATACAAATGCAAACAAATTCCATAAAGCATATGTTCCATTGATTGAGAAATACATCTCACTTTCAACCGCCGACAACAATAAACGTACAGATCTACATACTGAATTATTATAACGGCATGCATTATTTATAATGAAACGAAATTCATCAATCTGGATTACAGCGAACACAGCTGAAAATAAGAGACACATGGATAGTATTTCCGAGCTAAATCATTTAAAAAGAGCAATTTAAGAACTGCCGTCCTCGATTTTAATAAAGTATGAGAATATCGGATAGTAAATATGTTATACTACACTGTTCTGCCATATTTAATCAAAATAAAATTTACTTATTGATAATCTCAGAAATATTTCAACGAATACTTCTGAGAGGATTATTTGTGCTGCGAACGCTCAACGTAGTTTAATGAAAATTTAATTTTTTTAGATTCTAAATTGTAAACGTTTATATACTTTCATAATGGCCTTATGTCACTCCAGATGTAAAATCTAGGCGTCGCAACCCGGTACCACGAAAGATCAAAGAGAAGCTAAAAGCTTTTATCATAAATATGTTCAAAGGATCTGTGCAATCACAGCACAAGAAGCAATCAAGTGATCACAGCCAGGTGACTCAGACATCTTTTCAGGGTGTCTACTAGGTAGTGAAGTAGTAAAAAGTAGTCAAATTTGAAGTGGTAAAATTTGAGAAGTAGTAAAATTTGAAAAATAGTTAAAAAAGTAGTAAAAAGTAGTAAAATTTGCCTCAGGGTAGTAAAAAATTGTAAAGTATAATAATTCTCTGCAAATTGAAAGTAATGTATGTATAAAGAGCATTAAGATTTTAAAAAATATCTTTCTCCCAGAATCAGAAATTTGCCGCAGTTTAAGGGAAATATTCCTGTAAGGGGCTCTGACAATCTCCCGGTGTCTACTAGTTTCCAGTCAGTTTATTTATTGCATATGAACTGTTGCTCTCATAGTTGAAAGATGTTAAGACAGGGTCTTTGCTGAACGTTTGTTGGAGTCTGTTTAGGAAGGGGGTACATTAAAAATTTTGGTAATTTTTTTTGTAATTTGTGTTGATTATTGCATTCTATTTTTCAGGCTGTTAAATGAATATAAAATTAATAATTGTAATAATAGTTTGGTCAATCTTGAATTTAATGTTGTCAACTATTTCAATAATTTCGATGCCACATATGAGTAATATGGTACAATTGAAGACGTTTTACACGAATGACGTTGTGCTCGCAAATGCTTAGTTTTCGAGATATTCAACTTTAAAATCATAGGAACGTCGTTTATAAAATTGAACAAACAGACACGTAAATAAGCAGAAATAGGGTTTTGACGCAACAAAAGGTAAGTTCAGGTTGGGTAAAGTTAGGTTACTTAAATAAACTAACCTAAGTAAACCTAAAATGGCTTTAGTTAACTTGGCCATACCGAGGCCAATGACTTCCGCCACAAAACTTGGCGTGGTCCGCGTTCGCGAAACGCCGGAAGAGCGATATCGAAACCGCCGTTAATGTTATTCTCACCTGAACCTTATTAATGCTATATCTCAAAAACTTTGCATTTGCGAGCACGTCATTCATGTAAAACGTCTTAAAATGTGTCCAATTACCTAGATCTCGTAACGAAATTAAGAAAATCGCTGAAAACTTTAAATTCAATAACTATAGTAAATTCAGTATTGACCATAGTTAATATATTTAACATAAGCAAAACATAGTTAACATGTGTACCATTTCGCAGATATTATAAAATCATTTCAGGATGCCGGGAATAAATCACTTTCAACTAAAATGGTGTAATGTACACAAGGAGCTCGCGAGACTCGAACTCAGGACTATAAATTACCGCGCCGGCACGCTATCTCCTGTTGATGGTGTAATATGCCTGAATTTAAAGATTGGCTGACTGCTGGTAGTGATGAATTTCATGCTATGTGTGAAGTGTGTAAGAAGGATTTCAGTGTCCAAGGAAATGGGATAGTTCAAGTACGTTCACATGCCAAGGGTCGGTCACATGTTAGTGCGATCAAGACAGTTAAATCACCTCAGCAGTTGGATATCAGATGTCTAGTATCATCAACAGCAACTTTGCCATCATCATCAACAACGTCATCTGGCTTAAGTCAGTCACTAGGAGCAGAGATACAGAGAGAGCAAGAACCATCTGGTAGTCAGCTCAGTGTGTTTGCCCAATCTCAGGCTCTCCGCGATGCAGTCACAAGGGCAGAAATAATAACTTGCTTACATACTGTTCACACTCACGGATCATTGAGATCCATTGACAAAAGTGGGGATGTTTATCGCGCCATATTCTCTGACAGTGCAATTGCAAATGGTTACAAAATGGGCAAGGATAAAGCTGCTTATTTGATTGATTTTGGTCTAGGCGAGTAATTCAAGGAAAAGGTAGTGAATGTGCTGACTTCAACTGATCTTGTTGTTGTCATGTTTGATGAGTCCTTGAACAAAGTAGCCCAGAAGTGCCAGATGGATGTCCATATCCGTTATGTTGATGCTGGAGGACTCATCGTGACTCGGTATTTAACTTCAGCTTTTTAAGGCCATGCTACGGCAGAGACCATGCTGGAGGCTTTAAGAGACTATATCTAGAGGGGAATTGACAAAAGTCCTTCAGTTAAGTATGGACGGCCTGCTGTAAACTGGAAATTGTTGGGATTGTTTTAGCGAGAACTTTCAGGGACGCCTTACCAGTTACTACAGATTGGCTCATGTGGCATCCATGTGCTTCACAACGCATTCAAGACTGGGTTTATGAAACGTTCGTGGGACATTCAAGGCTTCCTGCGAGCGTGTTATAATTTATTCAAAGATTCTCCCGCAAGACGAGCTGACTTTATCCTATTATTGACGATGTGCTCGTCGTAGCCGTGCGACTATCGAACCCGCCTCCGTGTAGGCAGACCCTGGTTCGAGTCCCGGCGCTGGTGGCGATTTTCTATGTTGGGTATAGGGGAAAAATTCCAAGCACAATACCCCACTCTACCAAGGTGTCTGAAATGGGTACCGGTCTTGACCGGGGGAAAGCGTCATGGCGTCATGGCGTTAGTTATATGGCATTTGAAAATCCAATGTACAAGGTGATATGTATCAGGCTTGAAATTGGAAATAAAGCATCCGTAGATGCCTTCATTATCATTTTTTTTTATTAACAGACAAATGACTTCCCTTCAAGGTTCGTTGGAGTTAGATGGCTGGAAAACCTACCCGGGGCCACTAGGGTAATTCATATTCTCCCTCACCTCAAGAAGTACATTGATGCTTTAACATCTAAGCAAATCGCTACATCATCGAAGAACTTGATAACAGTGAAAGAGGGCCTTGAAAATGTGCCCCTGCTCGAAGCTAGACTTCAGTTCTTTGCTATGGTTGCTAGGGAGCTTGAGCCATTCCTCTAGGAGTTTCAAAGCGATAGTCCGCTCGCCCCTTTCCTTTATGAGCGGTTACAAGTGATTATGAAGAATATGCTCAAGAGATTTGTAAAACCATAAGTTTTGGAGACAATAAAAACTGGCAAAAAGCTTGTGAATCTGGATCTAGAGAAGAAGAGCAGCTTGAAATCACTGTAGGAGATTGATGTTGGGTTCGGAGCTAAGCGGGAACTTCACGCGAGCTTTGCACCCAGCAATCAGAGAAGGTTCTCCTGGAGTTCAGAGCTGATTGCTGCAATGTTCTAAAACACGCTGTTGAAAAGGTGATGGAAAAGAGTCCATTGCATTGCTCACTAACAAGAGCTGTAAGTTCGTTGGATCCTAGTGTGCTTGTTTCTAGTTCCACAGTGGCTGCTAGTCGATTCAGGTTACTGTTGACTAAGCTCATGGATGCTGGTTGCTTGACGCCTGTCTCAGCTGATACTGTCAGCAACTTATGGAGTGAATTGATTAAAACTCCAATGTTTCGTGAAAAGTGTAAGGAATTTTCTGCTAATGGGGACCCAGAGGTTACAGGATCAGGTGATGATCAGGAAAGCCGTAGACGTAACTGTTTCTACAAGAGCCAGATCGGAGGTCAAGCCAAGTACTTGGAGCTATATAAAGTTATAAAAATGGCTTTAATGTTGTCACATGGTAATGCTGGTGTAGAAAGAGGCTTCTCTTTCAACAAACAGCTACTCCAGGTGACCCTAAGAGAGAAGTGCTTAGTAGCTCAACGGTTAGTGCATCAAGCCATTTGTTCTGAAAAGTCGATCTTGGAAGTGAAGATCGATAGAAAGATGTTATATTTAGTTAGATTAGCTTCCCAGAGACGAAGGCAGTACTTGAATAACAAGATGGAGGAGCGAGCTGAGGATACAGCACGTAAGGTGGCAGAGAATCGACGGTTGTCAGACGTCGAGGAGTTGAAGTCAAAAAGAAAGAAGCTTGCCGAGGAAGCTGAAGCCTCCCTACGTCGTATTGACGATGAACTACGTCAGTTGAAGTCCAAGAAACTATAATCCGGCCCACAATCTGAAGGCTCAAAGGCCGCTTGTCAATACTGTCACTGGATTTATTGTGTTATTTTCTAGTCCATGTAGCTATACTCGAAGGCCGCTTGTCAATACTGTCACTGGATGTTATTTTCTAGTTCATGTAGCTATACTCGAAGGCCGCTTGTCAATACTGTCACTGGATTTTTTGTTATTTTCTAGGTTATGTAGCTATTCTTGAAGGCCGCTTGTCAATACTGTCACTGTGGATTTTTATGTGTTATTTTCTAGTTCTTGTAGTTATATTTTTTTGTTGAATTGTCTAGTTAGGTACCTGTGTTTTCAGCAGACTGTTTGATTTTTGTTTGCACACATAGTTATTATTTTCATAGTAAATGAAATTTCATTTTTATCTTGATGTTATCTTTCAATGTGTTAACTAGAATAAAGTCCAGTGGGGCCATTTTGTTTTTTAAAGGTGGCATTGGGCGTGCCTAAAGGGGTATATTTGGAGGTCACAAACAGCGGCTGAGTTGTGCGTTCATCCTCAATTCTAGAGCTGACTTAATCATCTCTAAATGTTATGAGTTAAAGGAACTAAGTTTTTTGTATGTTACTGTGTTAGATGTACTGTAATTATTAAAATACATTTAAATAAGTATTAACAAACTTGAAATTTTTTGAACCTTTGATATTGCGTGTATTATTGACTCAAACTATTCACAATAGGCCGACTACATAACATCTGGACATTTGGACAACATTCGTTATGTAATAAATAGGTAGTAATTTTTTGCTATAGAAGGTATTAAAAAGTAGTAAAATTTAGAAATGAAATATCAGTAGTCACCATGCTTTTGTGCTGTGCCAGAAATGGACACTGATCCCTGTGTGATGATTTGCCGATTTTCGCCGGGCTGGCTCCACCAACCCGTAGTTGGTTTTACTCCGGTACCAACACAGCCTTAACTTCTAACCGACAGCATTGGTTGATTTATAGTTATTTTAATACGTTGACTACGTATTGGGATATATGTGTACTACTATGTAAATTGCTCATATGCACACCGGCATGAATGAACAGCATTTCAATTTTTTCTTTTCCATTTTCAAAATTGACTTTAGCATATGAGGAAAAACATTACCATATAATTACATTTTTCAGACTTCTTGGAAATGATATAGATAAATTTGAACAGTAAAGTCGTTTTTTCAATTCTGCTACTCATAACCTAGCCCAACTAACCGTATCAATGGCACAAATGTAGTCAACGTCTCAGGTGAATCAGTTGCCGGTACCAAAATTTGATTTTTGTGACATTTTTCAACTCACCTACGTAGAATAACCGTCCACTGATGTGCTGCTACCCCCAACACACAGGTGGTTAGCACGCGCACGAGCCTAAAATCAAGTTCCCTGTGAAATAAACTTCGCTCAAGAAAGTCTTACGCAAAATATGCAAATGCGAGAAATGGGAAATCCAGAAACGTTTTCTGCTGCTCAGCAGGTTTGCGCCGAGTATGTTCCGTGAGTTACGACAGCCTCAAATTTTCACAGGAGTTGTATAAACGGTCCTTGAAACATTGGTATTTTGGTCACGACGAAACTATTTATATAAGAAAAATAAAAAACATGTACAACTGAGAAGTAAAATGGAAATCATGTTAGAGAAAAAGTGCTCGGAGAAATACACATGTCACATTATTTTACGTCCTGATATAAAATTAATAACAAATTTGTGGGAAACAATTTCCTGACGCCCCGTAAAATACACTTATGTGAGTGTATTCAGCAAGACGCTACTGTACATGGTATATACTTCAGTTAACAAAGCGAGAGTCCTCAAAGAGAAAACGGTCCGCTCTCTCACAACTGCTGGTAACGAACAATTCCCTCCAAGTTAGTGTGTGAGGCGGAGGTACCGAGCTGGAACGCATGTGACGCTCTGTGAACATTGCACCTGTGATGTCACCAGCGAAAAATCTCAGTTCTTTCGAGATAACGACAGCGGCGACGTCGCAGCCTCGACAGCTACGAGACTCCACAAACAAATTGATGCGGTGTTTCGACGTTAGCAATGTGCCCGATAACTTACTAGTATTTCATTCTGATAAATTGGTGCAGAAGAACTAGAAACTATTTGAAGGTAGCGTGAATCACGAAAGGAAGTTGATAGTAGTGCAAACGAAGATCACTATCTCAAAGAAACGTGAGAACTTATGGACTGAAATTCAACTTTAATGTAACGGCTGACATCAGTCTATCTAAAAAGTGCTGTTGAAGAATTAACTTTGCAGTACAATTTTCTTAGCAATTTCTAGGAGCACTTATGCTGAAATACTGCAACAACCTGTGAATTATGATCATAGGAAGAGCTAAATTGACATTTATTCTGATAAATAACTGCTTATGGTTCTATTTTCTGGACCATTTATTGACAGGAAATAACCGAGAAGTGGAAGAAGAAAGCATTAATGACAACACATACTTAGAAACGGACTTTCAAAGGAAGACAAGAAGGCAAGACAAGATTTTACATGGGAGTGTGCATCTCCAACCCCAATAATAATATTCATAAGGAAGGTAATAGGAAAGCACCAATACGAAATTAAGAGACAGGGAAATCTGTGCACGAGGTGTGGTTGATCGATTGTGAGTTTCCGCCTCCCATACCACAACAAAGATGTTCAAAGAGAGGAAGCGTGAGAGTGCCATTCAGCGTGGGGGTAAAGGAATGCAAAATCGATGCACAAGGTATGTTCCGAACAGAAACCCGTGCGCATAAAAACAGTCGAGTTCAGAAGGACAGTTAGGAAACTACATTAAAGTTGAAGAAGGAAATCATAGGTTTTGGAAAGTTGGACAACAGTGAACTGAAAAAATAGTCCTTAACAAAACAAAAAGCATTTTATTTGAACAAAAAGAAGACTTGCCTCACTCTCAGGTCGGGACCTCACATTTTTCCCCTGAAAGCGTTGATTCCATGAGATACAATAGTCGTATCCCCCTGAGGGGTGCAAAAGGTGTGTCTCTACATCCTGCGCATAGCAACATCAAGATTGAAAGAAGTTTATAGAATGAGATGAAGGTTTAAGACGAAAGAAAATATAAAAACTATCTCAAAAATATATACTCACATTTTAACTGTCGCTAACATGCTTGTTTCTTTAAATAGAAGAAGATTTAATTCATCACAGCATGGTATAATATCAACATATCTTGTAAAAGAGGAAGTTTGTTCTGAAAATTTATTGAAAGACCAAAAACGTAATTGAAGAGCAAAGGCAATACAGAACTGACTTCACAAAATCGGCACCAAAGCGTCGGACCATTGCTTGCATTTGAGGTAAATTCAAAGTAAAAACACATATATACTTATCAATTTGAACATTTATGAAAATGATTCTTCAATTACATTTGAATTCTGTATTTAAAGCGATTTTATTTTACATGAAGCTCATAAATAATATTTTTCTCGTCATTCAAAGTGTGAATACATTTTTCCAAGACATTCTGTAGGTACCGAAAGAAAGATGGCAGTGAGCAGAAAATGATGTTCATAACGAAACAAAAAAATAACATTTTTTCAGCACGTACAAAGCATACTCAAACTTTAGCACGGGACAACCCATCTTCCACACAGGAAACTGAATTCCTAGATATGCAAGCTATGGTTGTATCCCCCTGAGGAGTGATACGGTGTGCGTATTTCTGTTAACACTTCTGAAATAAATCTTTCGAAGTAAGTTCCACATAAAGGAATTCGTGTATTGAAAGCACACTATATCTATTTCTCTCTCTGCATCTATATAATAAATTCAAAGCCCTGCGTTAATGCGGTAAACCCGAACAATTCTCGTCACCATTCGCCACGAACAAGATGCTTTGAAAGCTCGGCATCAAACGGTGAAATGCAATCGTGCTCATTTTCTCTCAAGGACAAAAATACACACGTAATTTCCCTGAACTTGTAAAAATTGAACCGCCACAAAGGCGTACCTCAGCGATAATTCAGCGCCACCATGACAGCGCTCGGAATACGTGGAGTTGCAAGGGAATGGATAAGCACTGATCACGTTGATGTAGCGAACAGTGCGCAAGGTTAATACAGTTTAGCGGTCATCCTGAATTTAAGGTTACTTGAATGAATAGACAGTGAGGCTTGCCTGGCCTAAGGTTAAAGACTAAGATCATCAAAATCGCAGCCGTGGACTCTTTGGAAGGGAGCAACAGACCGATAATTATATAAAAACAACAAGCACGTAACATATTCTCGGGGAGAAAATATCGAACTAAGAACGCCAGAGAAGGTAATATCCAACTGAGAGACGTACTTCATTTCTCCTTGTTGCTCAAGGGGAAATACGTTGGTGCACCCTGCACAGCGTATTATTCAAGTACACGGTGCAAATAACTCGTTTCTCGAATTAATGACAACCTTCAAAGCTAGAATTAATTTGGTAATTTATGCTTGGGATCATTATTCCTCTTCATCGTGTGAACTTCGAGATGATACGAGTAATGAAGTACATGCTAATGAGCATCTACCGAGATTAGATTAGATTATAAGTTAGTTTAAGCCTCGCTTACCATAACAAAGGTGTTCCAAAGAGAAGAAGGAACTAATGTGGAATTAAGGGAGCGGGGGATCCATACACAAGGTGTATGCCCACTTTTTGGGCATAGAAAAGGCAAAATTAAAAGATGTTTATGATACAAGAAGAAGGTTGAAAAAGAAAGTAATAAAAAAAAATAAAGACGTCAGTAAGCCGAATAAAGAAGATCAGTTACAAAACAAAAAACCAGTTTATTTAACACTTTGACTGCGGCAACTAAATATTAAGTTCAACACCAAACTCAAATTTAACGTCAATTGTAGTAAACTATTTTGAAAATCCCAACCATTAACCGGATCTTGTCTTCATTTAGCTGTGATTAAGTATTTATGAAAATTAAGTTTGCGACTACTGGTCGGTCAGCAGCATTATGAAAATTTAGTGATGTACCGATACCATTTTTTTGGCCGATACCGATACCGATACCGATACCCATTTTTTGGCCGATACCGATACCGATACTCCGATACTTGAAAATACCGATACTTTGACCGATGCTACTACCGATACCGATACTTTTACAATCATCTAACCTAATAATACATATTTCGTTGTATGTTCGTTTATGTATTTGTTCGGTGTCCGCTTCTTAAGAAACATAAGATGTCTGAGTTTGCGGTATCATAGATACCGAATTCCTCAGTGTAACATTCAAAGATCGTCTGTACATGCATTGATATGTTTGAAATTTTATCAGGATAGGTTATTAGTATTGGATAGGTTGTTGTGATCGCCGTAATTTGCCCATTTTTCCTAACCATGTCGCTTTTGTGCAGCTTTCAGGCCATATTAAATAATTAAAAGACATTAAATTAAATATGGTAATTTTGAGAATAGCTGTGCCCGAAGTAATCGTTTTTGAGTAATGGTGATTTGTCACTGGAGGGGAACTCTGAGTCGAGAGAGCTTTGTGTGTTCTTGTACATATGTACGTGCTCGGCATTAACATTTTAAACCTACCCGACTTTCCGTTCTACGTATTGGCAACAGCTAGTGGACAACGCATTAGTGGTGTAGGGCCTACAAGAACCGCAGTTGCTACCATGTAATGACGATCGCTAGGCCTTCGCATCGTGAACGTGCTTTGTGGCGGTGCGAGTTACGACATAGAATTAGGATAGCATAGGTTAGATAATGTTGACGGAATTTTTCCATGGGTCCATCTAGCTTAACGATGACATTGTCCTTGGCATTTCCATGGGTCCTGCTGCTACCTAATAATACCCTTGCCCTTGGTTTATTTGTTTGGTGTCTGTTTCTTCCATTTCTGTCACGCTCATAAGGATTGTTATAATGACCGTATCTGTGATTCGAGTTTCACCAGTGCGCAAGTACAAGAATATTTTTCATCACGGGTCGGGTACTGTTAGGATGGATATATTGTATTTGCTTGTCATCTACATCTTGAAAATTCGTTCATGAAAGGTATTGAATCCCGTCTTTGGCGGGCCGTGCACACTTGTATTAAAATAAAACCATTATAAGCCCTACATGGGGGTTATAATAAAATTGTTTGCTAATATATCTAATAATATAAAAATATTTACAATAAAGCTTCCGATTATGATAAATAAAATGCTTTTGCTATGTTAACTATATTGTCGAGAAAAATAACAAAATGAAATTCATTCAATAGATATGTGTTTCTTATCGTATTGCAACGTAATGTAGACTAGCTATAATAGCAACTGGCTCCAAAAGTGGACCAAAACAATAATTTCTCCAAAAAAGGGTTGTCATTTTCGTGTTATTCACACCAAATACGAGTACATACTTTGGCGAAAAAAATAGTAAAATTCGATAAGCCCCGAAACCGAAAATATCCGCAAACACGCAACCACCTATAAGATGAGGAATTTAATAACGAAAATTTCAAGGAACTTGATAATATATATTAGGAATACGTTTCGGAGTCCAGATCCATCATCATTTTGTAAATTTACGAATCATTATGTCTGCAATAGAAGAAAAAACAAAATGTTGGATACAGTCATTAAAGGAAATCAAGAAAATAAAAATAAAATTAAAACATGTCCCAGAAAAACTAAAATCGACAAGACTATTATTTAGTTACAATTTGTAATGGGTAGGAACTATCAGAATTGTTGAGGGCCGGTTTTCGTTTAAAAATATGTAACGATTCTAAAATTCTGAGTTCACATGCAGTTGAAGCCGAATATAAGATTTTGAAGTCCGCAGAGGATATTGGTTCGTTGTATTTTACTGCGTGATTACGTACTGCGGAGTGCGAAGAGTAAGCTAATTAGTTCCCCGCGCGGAAGCTTCGACCCCGATGTTCGCCCATTCTGTTATAAAAATATCATGACGTCATGCCGACGTACGATGATGTGCACTGCACACAACTGTACAACTGTTAAGAATAAATCAGAGAGGCGATCGCATCTCCATCGGAAGCGTATCCTTGTACCGGAAAATAGAAGCAACCTTAAAATTATACAATTCCGGTACAAGACAAGGATACGCTTTTGATAGAGAAGCGAGCCGTCTGATTTATTCTTACAGTTGTACAGTGGTATGCAGTGCACATCATCGTACGTCGGCATGACGGCACAAAATTTTTATATCAGAATAACCGAACATCGGAGTTGAAGCTTCCGCACGGGGAACCAATTCGCACAATTCGTACGTAATCACGCAGTAAAATGCAACGTACCGATATCCTCTGCGGACTTCAAAATCTTAGATTCGGCTTAACCCTTTAACGACCGAATTTTTGTACTCATATTACCGTTAACACAACCACCGTCACTAAACTGGCGCTGGCATCAGGCAGTCACCAATATCAGGATGGGAAAGGAACTGCCACTTGGCAGAGAACTTCAAAGAACACATTAGGGAACTAATTGAATAAGAAATACAATATGTTGAGGGTATTTTTGAAAGAGGACACTGGTGTCCTCTGGGGCGTTAAAGGGTTAAACTACATGTGACCTCGGAATTTTAGAGTCGCTACATATTTTTAAACGAAAACCGGCCCTCGACAATTCTGACAGTTCCTACCCATTGCAAATTGTTAGTAGATCTTGTCGATTTTATTTTCTCTGGGACATGTTTTGATTTATGTTTTGTTTTCGTGATTTCCTTTAATGACTGTACCCAACATTTACTTTTATTGTAGTCATAATGAATTTTACTTTCACGAACTGATGATGGATCTGGACTCCGAAACGTATTCCTAGTAAATATGATTAAGTTCCTTGGAATTTTCCTCGTTTTTAAATTCCTCATCAAGTTGAGATTAAAGCAATCAACTGACCCGTTCAGATGTATTAAACTATAAGATTGTTCGTGGATTTTCAAAACATCTTAACATAGAAGAAAAATGCAAGATTCGTTATGAACGGCGATATACTTGCTAAATTAAAATAAATTCTTAGCTTCGGAATATTTGACGATTTACAAGCTAAATTAAAATATAATTATCAGCTACTTCTCTACTAAATTCACAAAAACTTTCAAATGCACCTTCAACTTCTTCATTAAATTGGTTTGGTTTTTGTTAGCCTGTCACATACTTTAAGAAATGGATATTAGGTCAAACTAAATAGGTTTTAGTCGTAAAAGTATAATAATTTTATGTCACTAGAGGGTTTAGCTATTCATTTTACATAGCTTTCAGTTATGACCGTGACTCATCGGGAATTCAAAGTAGTGAATTCAGTTAGCGGGTCTGATTAAATGCTATAATTCAACTGTTAGCTAACTAATTTACTAGGTATGAATAGGTTCTTTATTTGATTACAAGTACGCACAGCCCGTCAAAAATGACGGGATTCACTAACTTTCTTTAAAAAATTTTCCAGATGTGGTGCCCAACGAATGTATCCATCCTAACAGCACCCGTAATGAAAAATATTCTTGTACTTGCGCGCTGGTGAAACTCGTATCACAGATACGGTCACTATAACTCTCCTTATGAGCGTGACAAAAAATGGAAGAAGCGGAATCCAAATAAACCAAAGGTATTATTAGATTGTAGCAGGACCCGTGGAAATTCATGGAAAATGTCATCGTTAAGCTATGTGGACCCGTGAAAAAATTCAGTCAGTATTACCTAACCTGTGCTAACCTAGCCTATCCTAATCTAAGCTAACCTAACCTATTCTAAAAAAACCTATCCTAATAAAATGTCAAATATTTAAATGCATGGAAACGCCATCTTTTAATGTTACACTGAGGAATTCGGTATCCATGATACCGCAAACTCACACAACCTATGTTTATTAACAAGCGGACACCAAATCGTAAATAAACACACAACGGGTATTATTAGGTTACATACTTTTACTTTCATGATTTATGACCTTAATTTTAATGATAAAATACATATTATAGAAAAGTATCGGTAAAGTATCGGCCGGATTTTGCCGATACCGATACCGATACCACTAAAAATGGCCGATACTGCCGATACCGATACCGATACATCGGTACATCACTATGAAAATTACCTCCGTGTACCACCGGTGGCGCACGTCGCCGTCAAAGTGATAAAAAAATAATGGTCCACATGAGCATGAGCTCTGGACTTCCCTCCATCCCCCGGGGATTGCTTATTCCCATTGTTAAGTTAGCCACATCTCCTTGAAGATAAAAAGAAAAAACGAGAAAGCGCACATTAAAGGAAAACGTGTGCTTTTTTCAGACTTTTTATTGTTTGTTTTGAAATAACCTCCTCACTACAGCGCAAATCAAACGATACGAGTTAAATTACCTGAGCAGATGTTTCACGTATATTGTCATAACAAATATCAACGCAGCATTTCACCAAGGAGCATTTTCGTATGGCTAAATAATCGTAAAAAGATTAAATTGAATGTTAATTTAAAGCCTCCCTAACCGTTAAAAAAAGAGTTCCGATGAGTGGCACCATTCCGATGAGAAGGAAGGCACCATTTAGTGCGGAGATAAGGGAACGCGGAATCTATGCAGAAGGGGCTAAGAACAGTAATTTGAGAAAGAAATTCAAGAAACAAGCTTAAAGTTGAACAAAGTAGTAGGTTCTGAAAAACCGGACAGCATTGAACACAAAATAGGTGGTCCTTGACATAACAAAAAAAATGTATTGAAACAAAAAAGGCCTGCCTAACTCTCAGCTCTGGCCCTCACACATTTTTCCTATGGGAGTGCGAATTCCCATAGATACAATAGTTTGTAACCCCCGGAGGGGAAAATCATAAAAAGTAGAACATTGACTGCTTGTCCTAGTCCATCGAGTTCATTTTGGCGAGGAAGGACCTCAAATTCTCATAAATATGTATACTCCTAAAATTAGAGCACCAGCTCTTTAATCAATTACTCAGAAAGGAATGTCGCTTTACCTTGCTGCAATGTCTCACCTGTATTTCCCATGCTCCTCTTGACCCGTGGAACTACTCCACCTCTCAACATGGCCAACTGTCAGTGATGATAAATCAATAAGTCGTTTTCAGTAAAATTGAATCACGCTGCCATGAATGCGTCACACTTGCCCACAGCGTCAATGAAGTTGGTTTTGAAAGTCTGAGTAACATTTATTGTCTTTCGCACATCTTTACGATAATAAAAGAACTAACAATTTCGTGAATTCTGGACTTCATCAATAGCAATATACAGTATTTTTGTTCACACAGCGCAACAGCGGACTGCTTACAGAGAAATCGGCTTTTATTCCTTATGACTTTGATGCGCTCAAGGAGCCGAGTGCATCTCACCTGAAGGAGATCACAATCAGTATCTGTGATGCACTCCTACACGTAAACACTCCAGATCTGATCGCAAGGCGCATCAACGTGTTGGATTTGAGCAATTCTGACCCTTTATATGGAATATTTCTTCAAGTTCATGTTAGGAAGTACATACAGGCTAAATACATTTGAATTAAAAAATTATTTTCGTTTTTATCCAACACACTATGTTTGGTTAGAACCTTGAAATTTAATTTCATTTTGATTTTAGAAAGTGTAATAAGTTTCAAAAAAGACCTTGTAAATACAATATTTGGGAGAATAATGTCCACATGTTAAATTACATTACGTTTTCAACCTACAAGGCTAAGGGAGTCACTCGAGAGTCACTTGGAAGTAATCTCAGGCACATGTGCGTTTGTAGGCATACGCGTTTACAGGACTTCAAAAACTTTACATTATCACACGGAATTTCTATTAAGGGGACTGTCTAACTTTTGGACGAACTTTTTCCCTATTGGGCAGATCAATCTGAAAATTGCACCGCACATGTAAATTAGAATTTTGACAGGTTTTACTCCTCAACATTTTTCCGATTTTTTCATAGAAAACGAGTTAATTAAACGTCTTGGAAATCAAACCAATCGAAAACAAAAGTTGCTTATAGTTTCATCATACTCAGAAAACAATATTCTAAAATCGCTATAGAGTCAAAATTCAAATTTGCTGTTACTGATAATATAGAAATTTTCTTTAAAAAATCAAAATCAAGTCAATTTCTTAACTATATAAAAAAAAAGGATAGGAAATAAAAAGCTAAATTGAAAATGTTTTTCATAGCGATTATGGTAAATGTAAATATGAGTAAAATGAGCCCAAAACCAAATTGAAAAATATTGGACGGTACTGTTTTCCAAGAAAAGGGTCTCAGATCTGACAATTCAAGGCAGAAGAATAAGACCGCCAGTTTAACCGATGCGAACAATTCTATTCACTTTAACGCGGGGTACAAATTAGGACCCACCACACACCAAAAAGGCGATTGGCTCGTTTGCGGCTTAAGGGGAAAAGCAAACACCCACAAGCACATCATGTAACTTAAAGGAACTTAGTTCAGCGGCAACTTCGAAAAGGTGTACTATGGCGGGCAAGTGCGTAAATAGCCGATTGTCTCACTGGGAAATTCAGATTTCCAGAAAAAATTTGCAATAAGAAAGAAAATTTAAAGATACGTCGCTAGAGGTCATAGTAACGAATGTTCCTACTTTTTCCAAAAAATTTAAACGAACACACAGGTATCATGGTCATCTAAGAAAAAGAAAATCCGAAGTAATCTGGAAATCAGCCGGGAGGGTGAACCTGAAGAAGAAAGTAATTCAAAATTTGGTGATATAAAATTAGATAAATTTTTTGAAATAATGTGGAAAATAGGAATCAATCAAATTTACGGAAGAGTATTAGGTCACTCATTTAATTGTGAGGAAGGAAGGAATTGTGGCCCAAGTGCGAAGGACCATGCAGATCAGACAAGCCGCAGTCTGCGCTCTCGTGATGAAATATTCCTCGAAGGATCGTTCGGATTATTGAACTGATTTCTAAAGAGAACTGCACGAGCCGTGTGATGTGTACAATACGGGGTGTGAAGTGCGTGATGAGAATCATGTGGTATATGCCTGTCGTACGCGCACACTCTGGAGAAAAACTCATATTAGGATGTGTTAATGTCATGTTGGTGTTAATTGGGATGTTTAAATTTGAAGAGGGGTTATTGGTCGGTCAATTATTATTAATATATCTTAAATTAGGATGAAACTTCAAGTTAATTGTTAGTATGTCGATTTTCTCTTCAGTAGTATCAGCTTCTGGTTATATTTTGAATTGTACGATAATGTCACACTATGTGTATTAGGATGTCCTGTTCAGAATATAATTTCGTGGGGATTCAAGACGTATTATGTACCTAACTTGCTGAGCGACAGAAGCCACATTCGAAGAGAGTAAATTGGAAATTGCGCACGTGAGTCGGGTCTTCAAACTTGGTGAGTACTCCGCAATAATTTTACGTGCTTGTAATTTATGACCGTTTACATATTTGCTGCGTCTTCTCGCATTTTGTAACTTGTATTCTCATTCGTATTTCATGTCCTGGAAGTGATGCCATTTCTCAAGCCCGAGCTTTAGCTTCCTTCGCTTATGCAAATTAACGAGAGAGCAAGTGTCTCGTGACAACGAGTTATTCTAAAAAGAGAGATTTTAAGGGACCCTGTTCAAGGCGAAATAAAAGCCAAGCCAATTGATTTTAAAAGCTGTTTTTAGTGTCATCGCACTCATAAAATAATATTCTATAATCTCTATATTTATATTGAAATTTATCGTTACTGATATTTTACAGTAGTTTTTTTGAAGAAAAAAGAAGAAAAAATATATTTGCGATGAAAAAATTATAAAAAAGAAAAACCTTAATGGAAAATTTATAGAATAGAGGTTGCAGTACATCTAATTACAAATAAAATGAGCCATAAACCAAGTCGCTACGCCAATAAACATGAGCAGCAAAATCCCTAGAAATTATGAAAAAAAATTTCGCAGGAGTGAAGAGAAAAAAGTGGCGCTACATTCAAACACGACAGCTGGAGTGTAACTGACGAGTCTTCTCGAGTCATGAGCTCTGATTGGCTAATTGCTAAATAGTTTTCACCAGTAATAATTTCGCTTTCATTGTGGCTTTTTCAAAGCAAATAAAGCACTGCCATTTTTTCATGCCAATTATGGAGCTCTCCGACGCAGCGCAACCAATAACTACGAAACTTTGACGATCGGTACCTCCCGAACCATTTTGTCTAGAAGCATAAAATTCAAAATGTAGCTCAACGAAGCATTGATTAGATTGTAAGTTAGTTTAAGCCTCCCTATCCGCAACAAAAGCTATTCAAAGAGAGAAAGGAAGAAAGCACCATTTAGTATGGAGTTCAGGGAACGCGGAATTTATGCAGAAAGGGCATAGAAACAGATAAGAAAGAAGTCCATGAAACAAGATCAAAGTTGAAGAAGAAAGTAGTAGGTACTGATAAACAGAACAGCAGTGAACCGAAAAAAAGATGGTTCGTAACATAACAAAAGCATTTTATTTCAACAAAAAGAAGGCCTACCTAACTCTCAGCTCGGGCCCTCACATAGTCCCCCTGGGAGCGCCAATTCCCATAGATACAATAGTTGTGTCCCCCTGAGAAGCAACGAAGCATATGCGCATGCATTCGAACAAAAAAGTTTTTTATAAAAAAGTCAGACAGTCCTCTTAAGCATTATCTTGATTATAACAAATATTTTCTCTCAGAAAAAACTAGCAATATGTCACCAAAAAGTTTATCGAAATTATTTCCTTAATCAGCGAAAAACAAATTCAAGTTTGAAGATACTGCAAAAAATGAAAGGTCGTTGGAAAAGAACCTCACAAAATATTACTAAGAACGCCCAAAAATACGTCATAAGAGTCTAAAAATGGCATAAGAACACCAAAGCTCTGAATTTTTCCGAGGAGCACATTACTCTGGTGCTGGCGACCTAACCATACGTAACAGGGATACTGCAAAGAGGCCTTGCAAAAATCGGAGCATTTTGGAAGTTTCCTCGACGCGCCTCGCACAATATCCAAGATACACTGTTTTTTGCGGAACTTACGTAAGTTTTAGAACCTCACCTTTGTCACTAGACTCAAAATAGCCACAGCATTAGCAGACTGAGTAAGCCTTCTACAGGTCCTTTTACACAAACTGGGACTTCATTTGGGTATGAGTAGTTTCTTGTTGAGGCTTCTCGTAAAATATCACTGCTGTTCAGCGTATAGAGCTGAGAACGACAGTTGCCTTTATTGCTCTTCAGGTTTCCTCAACTAAAAAGTTACATCATGCATCAGGTAAAGGAAAATGTAACAGAATTGCACTCTTGAATGAAAAATAATGCCAGCGAGGCTCGATTTAAATGGTGAAATGCAATTGGCAGCAGGAACATGCCGAAAAATTCTGCGTATAAAAAACACTAAGGAAATTCTCAAAACATTTCGCCCTCAGTAATTTTACTTCGTGAAGCACCTTCTTGGTGGGTGCTCCAAAATACGGATGTGAGCAAAATAAAATATCTTCATTGTTTCGTGGGGAATTTCAGAATACAGAATTTTGAGTTATGGATCTTTCTCATCAAGTAGTAGTAGTAGTAGTAGTAGTAGTAGTAGTAGCAGCAGCAGTAGTAGTAGTAGTAGTAGTAGTAGTAGTAGTAGTAGTAGTAGTAGTAGTAGTAGTAGGGAGCTTGCTAGCGCTGCAGAGGGAACCTCTATGTCGCACCGAAGGTGGTCCTTCTTATCAATAATATTAATACTGCAATCTTTTTCCGGTATGAGTCTGCCCTTTTCATAGACATACCATTTTAAATCAACTCTTCAAGCAACACTTTTACAGGAATAAAAATCAACATGAATCGCATAAGAGCAAAATCAGACAATTCTAGCGCATAACGAGGATATATAGATTCGTAAAACCTAATGCAGTTTATAATTTCTCTAGAAACTGAAGCGCTGCTGCAAAAAAGTTTCAAGTAATATAGTACTTGAATTCAAAATTGATTAAATATGCAGAACTTCATTGCTTCTAATATGTAAATTATACTATTACACCAAGTACCTGTGAAAGACAATGTGCAGTCACATTAATTTCACGAAGGAACTGCTCTGCTCAAAAGTGAATTAAAAATCAGTGCACTCTTTGGGATTATGATTCGAAAGTAGCGATATCAACACCCTGCGAAAAAATTTACACCAACCCTCCGACCCAACTCAATTGGAATATTGTGTATCAGGAATGACCCGCACGCTTCCCACAGCCCCTTCTTGCAGCGACAGTCGCAAGGGCATAGGCATGATGGGCACAGTCCGGACAGAATAGCAGGCAAACCTTCATGTAGCTCAATTAGAATTATCTGTTAACGTGTGAACGTAATTAAGATTTACGACCAAGAATAGTTGAAGAAAGAATGATCAAAATAATACACGAAGATATCATGCTAAATCCGTAGTGCGAAATGCATCCAAGACTGTGTTGTAAGCGCTAGAGTTCCGACATGGGGACCTCAAAGATTTGAGCGTTTGCCTGCTCGAAATGTATCTGTGCTGCAGCACTTACGTTGCCTCATGTAAACAAGTATAGACTCGCTCAAACACTTCGCATGTTTTCAACATGATAGTCAATATCGACCCTCAACTGCTAACTTCTCTGCTGAAGCCGCGTTGAGAGAAAAAGTTGAACTCGACGTTCGCTAGAAAATGAGAAAATACGAGTATGATTGCTTACTTAACAAAAAATTATCAGAATCACGCGATGGTAACTATTTTTTACCGTCACACCATAACGACCAGAGCTCGCAGGAGAACCTCATTTAAAATTTCAACTTTGGCCACTCGTGGTATCCCTGCTGGAAAGATGCTCCCCACAAACACTACTCGTTGAATTTTTAACGCGCTTCCAACGGGGGTTCAAGGGGTTTTCCCATGCCAAGTGGACATTTTCGCAACAGTTACGCCTCGACAAGCATTTGTCGAAAGCCTTTACTAGTCTGCTCCTCACTTGACCTGTATTACCTTGAGCCTGAATTGGATGGGATTAGATGTTAGTAGAAGTCTACCTAACCGCAACAAAGGTGTTCCAAGGAGAAGAAGGAGCAAGGCACCATTTAGTCTGGAGCCAAGAGAACGCGGAATCTATGCACAAGGCGCATAGTAACAGTAAGTTGAGAAAGAATTTCATGAAAAAAAGGAAAAATTGAAGAAGAAAGTAGTAGGAGCTGGACAACAGGATATCAGTGAATCGAAAAAGATGGTCTGTAACAAAACAAAAAAAAATTAAACAAAAGGGAACACAACCTATCCTTTAGCTCGGTACCTCACACACTCCCCCTGGGAGCGCTAATTCCCCATATATACAATAGTTGTATCCCCTTGAAGGACACCTCTAGTCTGAACTTAGGTTTTTCGTATAGTTATAATACTGAAATTTAACAGGCTATTTTATTCATTGAAATATAGATGAACATTCACAATAGAATGCCACTTTTAATTAAGGAAATAAATTGAATTTGTAGTTAATCGTTTACAACTGTATTCAAAGTTTACCCATCTAAAAAATTAACAATTATCTTAATTATATCGATGAAAGTCCGGAGCTTCACGCTCATTTTACCTCTTTCTCTTTTGTATGCAAATGCAGGAAGGCGCACTCTGTGGATACGGACTGAATGGATAAATAACTTCGTAGTCGCAGGCTTATTTGATATTAAGCAATTTCAAAGGTTAAACGTGGGTAACAACGTATTTCGATTCTCAGGTGGGTGCACTTTTTCTGTCAAACAGAGGGATAAGAATGAATAAACCGATATCCTCAGTCACTGCGCATTCGTGCATGGATGAACGTTTGCTTTCAGAAGTTTAAAACTTCGAAAAACGAAATCATGGTTAAAGTGGAACAAAATTCTACCCCCCACTTAAGTTTTCAAACTTACCTGGTGAATTTTACAAAACTACGGAAAAAAGGAACTCAATGTTTGCGAGCCACACGTTATGCATATAGTCCCTCCATCTACGTAGATCCGAGTACTCTGCAGAACTTACTGCAGTAAAGACTACCGAGAGGTGCGTTGCAAACATATGCATGATTCATTGGGGCCAGACTTGCTTTGGTGAGGCTGGACCTACAGCTTCTCGCCATGTAATTATAATCTCAATATAATTAATGAGGTTGTAAACAAAGGAAATCCCTCGATAAGAAACAAGAAGCTGAACACAATTATTGATCGACGAAAATCTGAGGAGATAAACATTCACCAAATTTACAACACATAAAAGGCACGCTTTTAGAACATTTTCCTAAATGAATTGGGGCACGTAGTTTTCGGCAGGTTAAAAGGTAACGAGAAATAAATAATGAGTAATATAACAAATCGCAATTTCAGGTGGAACAATTGGAAGATGAAATATAACTTGACTCCTACCAAATACATGAACAACTTGCATTTTAATTGATCGTCATTACTGTGTTAAGCACTTGACAGGCGTAAATGTGATTGGAGGACGGAATAAATTCTTTATTTCCATGGAATTTTCCTACGAAATCGAACATGAGAATGTAACCGAACATTAAACCTCCAAAGAAAATGATTACTTTGTTCAATAATCCTAAATTCAATGCTTCATGAATAATCAATTTTTGAAGTAACTCGCACTGCGTATGTGTTCTCTGTTCGTTTTAGTTTCAAGCCTCTGTTTTTATTAAAAGGTTATTAAGATTATAAGTTAGTTGTCTGCGTAACCAAATGTATTCCAAAAAAACAAGAAGGCACAAAATTCCGGATGGAATTGAGAGAGCGGGCATGATACACGAGGCGTTTCCCACACCGTGCGCGTTGAAAGAGTAAGATTGAAACAAGTTAATGAAATGAAATAAATATTGAAGATCAAGGCAACAGATGCTAAAGAAAATAGCAAAGCGAAAAAAGATTGTTCGTAACTAAACAAAAAATCTATTATACTTCAACAAACTTCCAGTTGTGACCTCATGTCTTCTCACTGTGATAGGTGCGTACTCAACTTCAAATCTCATAACGACCAATCTTTGTATGAAGTTCTTCAACGTTCATTGTGAAGTTTGGCTTACCTCAATATTTTACAGTCCAGAAACTTATAGAGAACGAAAAAATTATTTTGCGTTCAGGAGAGCTAATGGAGCATCAGAGAAGTCTAGGCAGCGAAGTTGCTCAACAAAATAATGGAAAATTATGCTGATATGAGTTAGATTTTGCACTTCAGAATTTGTTCCGCCTCTCACGGATTGTCGAAAAAACCTCGAACAGCTCATTTGAGACACAATGATGCTGCTCACTGTTGAATATTGAATTTATTATGTCTCACTTGCTACAATGTACATGCTTGTGGTTAATGAATCTTTCTAATCTTTCACGAAGTACAATCTTAACTTGTGTGTCGTCCTAAGGAATGATTTTACCGAAGTAAAGTTTGCGGAAATCAACATGCGCAGAAAAAAGTAAATGTGAATAGTCTAAAAATATTGATGAACATTTCTACAGGATTTTAAAGAGAAAAAAGATTATGTTATGAGCTAGTTTAAGCCTTTTAGCAACAAAAAGGCGTACCCAAGAGAGGTAGGTCTGCACCATTTAGTATGGAGTTTACGGAGCGGGGTATCTATACACAAGCATTGTCAGCTAACCCTGTTCATACATACGGTAATATTTAAAAAGGTTTAATAAACTAAACAAACTGAAGAAGAAAATTGCTTTAAAAAGTACAGTAGTGAACTGAAAAAAAAGATGATCAGTGACAAAAAAAAATTAAATTTCAACAAAAAGAAAGTCTACCTTATCATCAGCCGGGCCTTAACATCTATCCCCTGGGAGTGTTAATTCTGATAGGTACAGTGGAGTTGAAAAAACGAGTTAGAACTCTGAAGCTAAAAACTCTGAAGCGTTAAAAATAACGCGTCCCAGAATTATATAAGCCATCACAAATCGTCCTCATGCATGCTGCTCTTCACTGTGAATCGAAAGTACAAAAGCTCTTTTCATTTACAACTCGAATTATAAGCTTTACACGAGTTTTAATGCGCGAGACCGCGGAGCATAACAAAAGCTTCTTCTTGTGTTCTCCAATCACATTTGCGCTACACTTGGAAGCCTGTCAAGTCAATTACAACGCAATTGTTCACATAATCACTTTGATTCGTGCATTTATTGGTACTGAAATTAGTTTTAGTTATAACCCGCGCAAAATGAATCGTTTTCATTCCCGAAAGAAAAAAGATTTTACCAAAACCCTGAGCATGAGTTTTGTCCCACAGCGCAGACCGAACTCAGTAGAGTACGCTTGCGAGCTTCAAACTCACTAGCTATGCAGTATAGCTAGTGAAGGGCAGAAGTAAAGAGCCATCACACAAGAACCCGCCTTGCGAACAAAGGAAGTCTAGCACGCGTCTCGTTCTGCCTGCATTAATCAAGAGTAGTGATTTCTGCTACGGCACGACTTCTGCAGGCTTCAAGCGCCCCCAAGCTCTGCGCTTTATTAGAAGCTAAAAAGTGTAAACGAACCTTTAGTTAAGACTTGTTTGTATTAAACTTACGATTTAAGAAATTGATGAAGGAATCGGTAATAGCTCGAACATAGGCACTCACGTGTCTGTTGTTAGCGCAGTTTTTATCAGCGCCGTATGGCATTAAGTAGTAGCAGGGATACCATGAATATTGCAGTACTGCCTATAAAAAGAAGCTTTCTTTCCAAGAGCAGCTGCGCATGTGAAAGCAAAGCAACAGAACAATTCACGAAAGAACCGGAAAATTATGCAAATACTGAACAAGCATTGGGTAGCAACCGCTATTTGTGAAAAATGACGAAGTCTTATCTCTAACAATTATTACAGACACAAGCATCCCTTTATCTCTCTCTTAGATATTTCATTACAGCTAGTAATCTGTCCCTCTGGCTGTTCCGCATTTTAGTTGTACTGGTATATTTTTATTTTTCCTCTAACTCGCATTAATGATGCTGGGTAGTGAAGTTCTGATAATTGGGTTTATTCAGTTTCTTTATTATGCCATGTCATTGTATTATTTAGACACCAAATTGAATACTTGAGGTGCGATTTTGTGAATTTGTTCCTTTTTTTATTCAATGTGAATATATATATATATTTCTTGTTTTGCGAATATTGATGAGGTTTGAAACGTTTCAGTGAAATGATTTTAAAGTTCTTCTTTGCTATAACCTGCATTGACAAGTTTTCTGGCATTACCAGAACATTTTTGCCGTATTGCCGTGAGAATTCGGAACTGCTTAAACTTTGTAGTCCAACCTACCTCGTTCTCATATTTTTATGAATGAATTTTGGGTCGAGTAAAATATTCAGTGTTTAAGTAAAATTACTTGAAGAAGTAAAAAATAATTAGTAAACGAATGTCACTGCAACTAAATACACCACTAAAGAATCGCTGGCGCTGGCTATTACATCAGGTAGTCATTTTTAAAAAATCGGTTATGTTCCTAAAGATAAATGATGCCGGTCTCTCACGCTAGACACGGCGAATTGGTCACGGTTACAAAGAGAGCAACTGCAGAAAAAAGAGGCTGATAATTTAATTCGTATTAAGTTAACTCTGTTTCATGAAAAACCCTAGTGAGCTTTTAATAACCAACAGTCAGAGCAGATCTGTCAATGAAGATCGTTTGAGAGCAAACGGATAGGCTCAGGCTCTCACACGCAGCGCGCAACTCACGAGGACTGCAAGGAACACGGGATGGAAAAAAGTATCGTGTTTCCCTTTTACTAAGCTTCCGTTTGTTCACTGAAGTGCGCCAAAGCCCTCAACCGTGGCTGCACACTGTTCTTGAAGTACGTCGATGAAGATTAGATTATCAGTATGTTTAAGCCTCCCTAGTACGTCAATGAAACTTCAGGCACTGCCTGCCGGGAAAACTAAACCTTAAACTGCATCTATCATACATCAAGGAATGAAGGTGAATAATACTGATCATTAAAATGTGTAAGAATGTGCGAAAGTCCTAAACTGATGTGATTTATCAAACCTGTTTCAAAGTTATGTACATCTACTGTGGAGCTGCTAATGGGTAATTTCTATAGACATCCAAATCAAATATGTCGAATTTTACATTAAAAATAAAAGAAATTGGGAGTTTTTTCAAAAAATACTAAATAATCAAACGCCATTGGTGAAATGTCATTAGTTACAATCCTCATAATTAATGGAAACTGGAAACCAAACGCAACTGTGTAACGTAGATTTGCGTTGAGACAAACGAAGAGCATACAATGTTCAAAATGTCCCGCAGGCTCAAGCCCTGAATAATATTACTGACTTGAAGCACAATTGAAATACCAGGCCAATTTTCAGCGCTGTCAATTTTGTTGCGAATCACTTCAGTTAAATTCAGAGAGAAATCCTGCAACTTCATTGCAACTGAAATTCGTGCTTCCACATTTGTGAAGTTGCAAGATTTTCTTCATTTATCCGTTAATCATCACGACTTTCAACATCCCTTGTGCCGTAGTAAAACAACACTTTTTACTGAGTTTTCAATGGAAATTTACGAAAAAGAAAGAAAGGAAGCAGAAGGAGCTTTTGGTCAACTGGTTCACTCCTCATAGAAGATATTGAATGATCAAGTTGGTCGATACATTCATTTTCATTCTCTGCTTCTAGCTTTGCACTGCAAAATTCAACAATTGCGTTTTACTCGTCGTTCATTTCTGTACAATATTAGCAAACAGAACAGAAAGATGTGGTCGTACTCTGGTATTACTAAATTTGAGTATGAGAGTGTAGGGAGTGTTAGACCTGTGGGGGGTAAATGCTCATACCTAATAACAAGCAATAGGACCGGAAAAACAGATTAGATAAGTTAGTTCCAGCCTCCCCTATATCAAAATAGATTTCCCAAAAAGTGGAAGCTCTATTGAATATGGAGCTATGGAACGAGAAATTGATGAACGAGTAGAGATGTGACCTAAAAATAAATGATTTTTGTGAGAAACATGTTTTTCTTTACAAAAAAACGACTATAAAAAGGTGGATATTTTCGTTTTTTCAACACTTTGTTTTAAAATAACTCAGCGAGGATAAGAACCACATATTAATAATTGTTTCCATGTCAGATTATAAAATAGCACAGCAAACCCCTTAATTCATGGTTTTCTATGGTTGTAGGACATTTCTCATTTCCTGTGGTTTCATGTTTTAATGCATGAATTAATTAACTCATTCATTGCGGTATGACCCACCGGTGGGTCGTAGTTAGGTTTTTCCTGCTGCGAAACGACCCATCGATGGGTCGTTTTGAAAAATTCTACCAACCTTTCTAAATTAATGGTATTTGACAGGCCCAGCTAATGATTGATATTTACAAATTTGCTTATCACTTTTGACTTTAAATTTAAGTTGAATATTGAACTTCAGTTTAACCCATCGCAACTAACGTGTTAATTAATGAGATGTGGTCTTGGCCCAGGGGGAGTCTGGTTGCAAAGCTGAAACTTAAGCGTCTAACGTTCACGTTGAGATATTTCATTTATTTTACAATGCACGTATATCACCTCAAACTCCGTAAATGTTGTGTTTTACTAATATATCTTTACTGCGGTGGTCATGGATAAGCGTTTTCTGCCAATTTGAATCAGTGTCAAGAACTAATATTGTAAGAGATTTGGCAAAACTGTGAGTTGAACTCAAATTTGGCAACATTGTAAGTTGTTTCCTATGTTGTTGTTCTCAGTTCCAAACACATGTCCCTGTTGCAGTGTAGCATTTTTAGTGTTGTGAGGGACTGAGTGAAAGCCACAATGCTAGGCAGAACGAAGACTCCAGTTGCAAAATTATTCAAAGATGTCCCCAGTGAAAGGAAAATGGCGCACGTGATTTGCCTATTCTGCTCGACAGGTGGATGCAAGGCTGGAAATTCATGATATTGCAAAACAACTGCCAGACATGGATGCAACCCAAATTGTGGCCGAGTTGGCAGATTACAGGTCCAAAACAAACTTGTTTTCAAAGTCATTTATTTCAAGTACTAAACACAAGACTTCGCCACAGATCAAATACTAGAAGATCCGCAACTTATCACTAAGTGAGATTCAGCCCTGTCGACAATGACGTAGGTGCCAATTGGCCAATGACGGAGCCGATAAATTGTTACGTGTCTCTTGTTTGAATCTGAAGTCGTTAGTCGGCTGTGAGCCAGTGACAGAGGTGCATCGAAAATTGCAGCAGGAATGGCTCCTTACGTACGCTTAAAAAATGCTCATTGGAAAATTGTGCTACTTATTTATAGCAGGCTTTATTATCACTCAAACATCTTAATTTATTCATTATCGTATTGTTTCGACTGATATTAGAATCTGGTGTTTAATGGTTTAAAGGTTTAAAATGGTGATGAACTCTTTCCGAAAAACTTAATATACGGCACCGACGTTTTATCACATTTAGAACCTGAGTCTAATTTAAATGCACCTTAGTTTTTAAATATAAATTGTACATATGTTCATGAATGCACATTCACGTTAATGTATAGTGAAGGACAATGTATAAAAGTTTTATCAATATAATCGAAATGTACCGCTTTGGCTTTCACTATCCTTATTACGCCAAGAAACGTTTCATAACTTTTGAATAAAATCTTGAGTTCCAATCCGAACGAGTATCATAGTAAAGCCTGGCGACGCAGCCAATTGAAAGCCATGGCACCAATGACGTCAGCTGCCAGTCATGGCTGCTAGAAGCTGATTGGTTGACGTGCGTGAGTACGTTTGTGTAGACCGGGCTTGCGGTCCACCGTAGTTTTGCAGTTCTTCTTATGTAAGTGTTCTGTGACTTCGCCCTATAGTTGGTGGATCGGGATCTGTTGCCGAAGGCCGCGGCCAGACAAACAGCAGTGGAGCAGGGCAGAGCAGAGCCGGCGCGGTGTTTTATGTTAATGGCATTCCTATTAGGGTGGCCAGACAAGTAGCACAGAGCAGGGCAGGGCAGCGCTGTCTGAATCAAGCGCCAGCGGCGTTTTATCTTGAATGATAAAGCGCCGCTCGCGAGCTAGCACACAGAAGTGACAGAAGTTACACAGAACACTAACAGTCAGTTGCACCCTAGAGTTCGTAAGGGAAGAATGTCCAACTTCTGATCTCCTCGGTGCAAGCTATTCCTACGATCGGGGGCGCATCTCACATTTCGAACATAACTATGCTAATGATCATTTATGGCATACGCTATGGAAGTTAATATTAACTGGGCTTGTATAGTTATTTTTGCGTATATAGGTATTTTCCACCTCATCAATTGAAAAACTAAACCTATACCAAGCATTTTTCTTTGTCAATACCTACACTTTAAAGCGCACCACTGCCGAACATTTTTATATTAGGTCTTTCGTGTTAGATGCACGGCACTAAAATTGACTTCAAACATACTTTTTTTATGTATCAACGTTTTCTGGACCAGCGCGAAGCGCTGGGCATGGCCGATACAGACATTTAAGTTTGCGTTTCAACAGTTAAATTGGTAAACGAAACTTTAAAAGCATGCAACTAAAAAACTATTAGTTTCTCCAAAACACGGTTGCAATGTTTAAGTTCTATGGGAAGATAACAATTGAATTGGAACTTAGTGACGCAAGTCAAATACAAAAGATCTTTATACACTTTGAAATTGTTTATCAATTTTTTAAATCGAAATTCGGGTTGTAATATCCATAAATGTATGCCTTTATACGCTTGAACGAATAAGTTCCTTATTCTGTAATGTATCTACACGTAAAGCACTGCAAAATAATTCTGATTTAAGTATCTATAACGTTTCAAGTCGTTCGTCGGTGAATTATTTGCATGATTATTCTATCAGCAATTATAATTTGCATGTCATATAATTAATTTCTTGTGGAATTTTCTGGAACAATTGTAGAACAGTATTAAAGCCATTTAATTCATTGTGTGTAACAATATTGCAGGCAAATAAAAAGTGGATACGACAGTGTCCGAAAGTACTTGTAATGCTAACAACATAATGCATAGCATAGCAATATATATAAATAAACATAATTAGATGAAATATTGCCAGTTCTACAGCTATTTTATAAGCAAATTTTGAAGTAACTACAGTCACAAAGCACTGCTCTTCTTAGCGCCAAGATTGCGACTGCTGCGGACTCAGGACTGCAACTGCTGTTCGTTTGGCCACCTAACTTACTCGCATAAGCTAGCAGCTACCAGGGTCGAAGCTGCTCTGCTCGGCCCTGCTTCACTGCTGTTTGTCTGGCCTCGGCCTAACTCAGCTGAGCCGTGTTGCCTCATTTATCCACCCACCTCCAGTGCATCGGTTGAGCGTCTCTTTAGCAGACATGCATTAGTACATACTGCAAGAAGAAACCGTTTAACCGCAGGCACAAACAGAGCTGCCAAGTTGGTGTTTATTGGGCGAAACTTAACACTGGGTAACATGGACGATGCCCATGAATGTCCTGACAAAGAACCTCCAGCCACTTATCCACCACTAAAACCACAGCCATCAACCAGCAGGGATTCTAGTGCTTCGATCAGCATCCCTACTTTCCAGCTTGAGTCAAACGACTCAGAAACGTAAGATTCTGAAGACTCAATTGATGAACTACCCAGCCCTAGTAGCTGGCCTTAGATTTCCCTAGATAAAGAAGAGGATATTTGTGGGTGATCTGCCACCACTTATTCAAGGGAAAAAGGGAGAAATGTATTTTTTTATGAATATTGAATTGACTTTCTGGACAGTATGAATGGATTTTTCATATGAGAAGAAATCCTTGTTGATTTACATTTATTTCTAATGCAGTTCATCTACTTTCCATATATATTCAATCAATCTCTGGGACCTTCCTCTTCAGTTCTTGGAAGGTTCCAGAGATTCATTTTGGCCTGAAAAAACAAAATTTAAAAATCATTGAAATTTATAATAATTTAATTAAGCTAACCTAACCTCATCTTAACATCAAAAGGGAACCATACATTAAAAGCGGTGACAAGTAACCCACAAGTACCTAGAGGAGTCTTAAGAGGAACAGCAGGAGCCACAGAACTTAGATTGGAGTCAGAATTTAGAGCGTACTATATCTACTGTGTCTGATTTAAAACTTATTTGAAAATTTTGGATGTGTGCAAATAAAAAACCCCAAAAAAACACTTAAAAGCAGTTTTAAAAAAACTGCCATTATTAAACGTTTTTTCAATCACTCTGAACGAGGTGAGTTCCCACACAAAATCTCCAGTGCATAAAAATAATAAGTAAGGAAGGAAGTTTATGAAACACCATAAAGTTTTAAGGAGGCAATAGGTGTTGATAAACTTGACAGCAGTAAATATAAGAAAAAGAAGGCTAGTAATATATATTTTTTTCTGTTTTAACGAACATAAGGCCTGCATAATTTCAAGCTCGGACCTTGGATCTTCCGCCTTGGAGCGCTAATTACCAAAGATACAATATTTCGTATCTCCCTGAGAGGGCAGGGGAGGAGAAGATCACCACCTCGATGGACCATCATATGAGCGACCGAGAGAACAAACTAACACATTTCTTAAAATCCTCCTCAGCATTGATTTGTAGCAAAAAATGTTTTTCTTGAACACGTCTGCTTCATCCAGACATACTGCAATTATGTGAAGGAAGAGGCTCTTTCGTATGAGTTGAAGATCATACAAGAAGTTGGACTTTTAGTCAGGAACTCGTTTGCATTCAGTATCAAACACTCAAATATTCTAAACGCATCATAACATAAATATGAAGCCTGCACCTCGCAATAATAGACTTCTCGATTTCATACTGAAGGCAACACAAAGCTCACTTAAAAATTTTATTTCCCCATAAATTTTGAATTAATTTCTTAGCTTTCACGTCGACCAACAAGTTCAGAGGCTACCTCCAAGTTTTACTTTCAAAAATGTGAACTTTGACTAACAATAACAAAAACGAACGAAATTATGCAAAATATACAATCGTATTTTAGCACATAACTAGAACAGTTCAATAAAACTCGATGTTGAGTCAGACAAGATACCTCGAAAAAAATAGGAGTGGCAAAACACGACCGAGTTGGAAATACCAGCAAGGACGGCACCGCGTCTATTAGAATCGGTAGTTAATTGAACTGTACCGCTAGCAATGACGCAATGCAAGTCAAAGAACAGCGAGGTAAGAGCAGACAAAACTGTAAATTCCTACACGATAGAAATCAAACTTGAAGAAAAGTTCTGGAGTTGCTCGAAAGGGACAAACGAGAAATGCGAAAATATGAACGTGAAACGTAACGGCATGAATACACACAAGAAAATGTACTTCATGCTGAATTACACTAAACTTCTCCGCCTGGAAAGACAATACGGGTTTGAAGGCAAATTCACTATACAGTATAACTAGACTAGAATTTAATAAATAGTGGTGCATGGTTCAGCCTGCCGGTTCATGATTACAAAATTATTTTCCTCCTAAGAAAATGCGAAGCTACGCATAAATGTTGTGCTCGGAAAATTGAGCGTTTGTGATCGCACCTCCCACGAATCTACCTCACCTCTGAGGCTGCCGGTTACTCTAGCGCATGATGACTCGTGATGCCCACATGGGGGCACAAAGTAGTACATATTTTGAAGCCATAATTCCATCAGAATAATATATTGAGATAATGGTTACCACATAGGATTCTCAGGATGCATCTTAAAACCGCATTTTATGAAATGAAAAATGTTAGACAAAGATTCACCATTAATCCACACATATAATTCATGTCATTGGATTCGTGGAAATATTTTTCACCTGCTTATTCAACTCCAAAATTCCACTTTACTATAATTTCATTCGTTTGGTGATAAGTAGATGCTCAAATATCGTACACACGTCATTACTTGAAAACCCTATTTCGTGATACAGGAAAGCAATCCCTCAAAGACATCGTTAAAGTTTATGATTGAGCGTGTGAACTTATCATAAACACGGGTAAAATCACCATGACCGGAGAATTTGAAATTTATATCCGGTGGAAAATTTATCCTTCAATTTTTCCTTCCTTCCTTCCTTCAAATTTTCCTCTCTCCGAAATCTAAGAATAAAATGTTTTTTGTTGCTTGTGGACTGCAACTTGATTTTTGTGGAATTTTTAGAAAACTTGGAAATAGCTAATTTTTTGCGTTGGCAAAGTTATTTGTATTCTTATTATTTTTTCTTAATTATCTCTTCAGACTACACTGAGCAATAGAGTAGTCAGTTTTGACGTAGCAGGATGAATTATTATTTCTTGAGAAAAGAAAGGATTTTTTTAAACTCGTTTGCGATCAGTTATAACGCGCTGAACTTATAATGAAAATAACTAGAAATTTCAGTAAATAAAATTAGTTCACTGGCTCACTGTTTCAAAGACAGATCTGTTGCTACCCCAGTGAGCGTCGCACGTTTTTGTAACCCAAAATGTAAGTAGTTAAATGAAAAGAAGCGTAATCTAAGCTTAGGATTCATAATCGAATCATCTCACTAATGGTACGATGAATGAACAAGCTCTGTATTTCGTTTTTGTGTGTATAGTTTTTATTTGAGTTAAATGCGCGTGTTTGTAGTGTTTTTTTCATTAATTACCTTTGACTAAACTATTCGTATTAATTTAAAATCCTTTTGGACGGTACTTCAGCTTGTGTCGAGTCGGTAAAGTGTATTATGTCTTTTTAGCTTTCGTTTTAACTTAACGCGAAGAACCTCTAAGGCATTCTCTGGTAGTATTTAAAGTTTTCATAAGCTTTCAGTCGTCTTGTCTGGGTTAAAATTCCCAAGAGAAAATCGTCTTATTGTTTCGGCTGAATAACAAATTAACGCGGCTACTGCACACCTCGTTGGGCTTGTCTATCAATGAAGGACTCGCATGCTAAGGAAATTTTAAAACCAATATGTTAGACAGTTTATGTGTCAACTTTCTTAGAAAAAATGTTTTTTATTTTTTCTTTCTTAATTAAATTTCACTGGACTGAAGTATAATGGCAAAGTCTACTTGCCTCGGCAGTACAGGCACGATCGAAGTGAGGCACCGATGCGGAGGCCGTCATTCTGCGACTTCTGAGAGAAGCCGGAAAACTTGAAGTAAAATAAAATCTGAGCAGAAAACATGAACTCAAGATTAAAGAGGAGGAAATGGAGCACGTGGATGAGACCGAGGCAGACAGACTTGATGCAAGCTATTAGCAGGGGAGAAATAGAGGGAACCGAGAGCACCGTCACTCGTAGTGATGGTCATGTGAGGTAACTCTTGCCGGGACACTCAATGGAGAAGGTAATGGAATTGTTCACATACTGCCTTGAAAATTCATTTGTGACTTCTGCGAAATCCTGACATGTGAGCAAATTCTCTGGTGCGGAAGGCAGGACGCCTGGAATTAAAATCGCTGGTAATTTCAACATACAATAAAGCGGGTCCGGTCATAGGAAAGATATGCAGTGCACAGTATCGAAGCTCGCATTTTTCAACAGCAAAAACGGACAAACAAACGCTGATTTATAACGAATCATTATAATTATTTTATATTATATAAGTTTAAAAACTTCCAGCAAAAAATAAAAAAAAAAAGAGGTAACCGCACAAGATGCGAAGAGAAGTGACCATTTAGAATGGACTACAGGGTAATATGAGATTAGGATTATAAGTTAGTTTAAGCCTCGAGATCCCTAACCTCTACAAAAAATGAGCGTATCGAAGAGAGAAAGGAGGAAGGCACCATTTAGTATGGAGATAAAAGGATGAGGAATTTATGCTGAAGGGGAATAGAAACTGTAAGATGAGAAAAAAGTTCATGAAATAAGATGAAAATTTAAAGAAGAAAGTCAGAGGTGCTGAAAAACAGGACAGTAGTGAACCGAAAAAAGGTGGTCCTTAACATAACAAAAAACATGCTATTTCAACAAAAAGAAGGCCTACCTAACTCTCAGCTCGGGCCCTCACATTTTTCCCTTGGGAGTGCTAATTTCCATAGATACACTCGTTGTATCCCCCTGAGGGGAGGGTTATATGAGATTAGAAGTGAGATTTTTATTACTCTATGAGAAAGTTTTAGCCACCCTTTACCACGACAAAGATGTTCAAATTTAAGAGAGGAAGGATGAAGGCCCCATTTAGTATGGAGTTAAGAGAACGGGAAATCTATGCACAAGGTGTGTTCCCAAATAAGATAATCTCAGCATATAAACAGCTAGTTAAAAAATAAGTTTATGTAACGAAATAAAAGGTGGAAAAGAAAAAGGATGATGCTTAATAACTGGTAAACAATGTACCGAAAAAGATGGTCCGTAACAAAACAGGAACCCTTTTCTACTTCAATAAAAGTAAGGCCTACTAACTCTGGATCTCATCTATTCTTGATGATAGCTAAGATGTGATAGACCAATACATTATGCAGCGACAAGACCAAAAATGAGTAATTTAAAGTGAGAACTTTTACGATTCGCTCAAGAGAATAATAATTCGCTCAAGAGAATAATAATTTGGGTGAAGCAACAGGCTAAGATTAGTCCCAAATCTTAGTTTGTTCATACCGAATACTTCCACACGTAACACACCTGAGACGTTTTGGAATCACAGATCAAAAACAACTAGTCCTCAATTCAAGTATCGTTATGCCGGACAACATCTTAAAAATGAAGTGTGTAATGCACAGTTGTAATTGGCTAGCTGTGGGACACACTATAGAACTTCCTCAACCCGAGCCAATATTTCAAATTATCAATATCGACTTCCGCGCACTCTGAGCGAGAGAAAAAAAGCAAGCCGATATTGTTCGGAGAGAAACTACATCGACTTCAGGCCACACCGCCGAATGACAGGCGAGGACCTTGTTTGTGCTCGTCGGCTGCGAGTCTTCAGCGTGTGGCGGACAGCCGTCGACGCTTACGTCGACGATATCACAAGCGAAAGTTTCAGAAATAACTTGAGCTGTGGTGCAGTACTTTACAACATCTGTGAAAAAGGATGAATAAGGGAGGAGAAGATTAGATTAGATGTTAGTTTAAGTTTTCCTAACCGGAACATAGGCGTTCCAAAGAAAGGGAAGAAAACATTATTTATCATGTAGTTATGGGAACGAGGAATCTATGCATACAGTGAATGGAAACAGTGAGTTGTTTCAAGAAATTCATGAAACAAAATTAAAGTTGAAGAGGAAAGTAGTAGGTGCTAAAAAAAGATGATCAGTAGCAAAACAAAAAATCAGTTCTATTTCTACAAAAGGAAGGCTAACGTAACCTTTATCTCGAGACCTCACGTTTCCCCCTGAGAGTGCTGATTCCCATAGATACTCGTACATAAGAGAAAAGAACACTTTTCCAGTTGGCGTAAATTTAGATAAATACTTCTAATGAATGCTGATAAACAGCGTAAACCAAAATTAGGTCAATAATGAAAAACTTACCAATAAGGAGGGAAACTGTTTTTGACAGAAGTATGGCACTATTTCAATCACAGTAAACTCAGTTCTTTAGATCCCGAAGTCTAGTCAATGATAGAAAGAAATCACTGGATCCGAGCTCTTCTTTTCAAAATATTTATCATAAAAAATCACGTAGCGTCTCCCTCGGCAGGAACATGAGTACATGTTTTCACCCAATGTTATTATTCAGTCATGGCGAGACTGCATTCAAATGACTGTATTCATTCAGTCATGGCGAGACTGCATTCAAATGACTGTATTCATTCAGTCATGGCAAGACTGCATTCAAATGACTGTATTCATTCAGTCATGGCGAGACTGTCAGACACTCAGCATTCAAAGCCAGCCTCAAACGTATTTACTAGTCGATTTTGAGCTTTTCTGTGAGCTTCAACATGAGAAGGGAAGATTCCCGCCGAATTGTACTTGTGGCAGATGCGAAAACATTCTCTTGAAATGTTACAGTTTTCCCTCTATAATTTTAGGAAATAGGGCAATATTCCCCAAATATCCTTTTCAAAATAAAAACTTTTGATCACATGTATTTCAGGAAAAAGCAAATTCCAAGAAAAGGTATGAACTTTCATCACACGATTTTATCTAACGTTTCAACTGTTCCGAATCTGGCCGTTTGAGTTGGCTCTCCGACTCAGCCTGTGAGTAAAACGAGATGAGATTGATTTTACTTCCCGGTTCGAAACGCTGCATGGAAAATGCGTTCATAAAAATATCCAAAAATCAACCTAAAAAGATCAACCTAAAAGCAGATCCGCCTGAACTCCAGAGTGCGCTTTTTCAGTAGAAGCGAGTAGCTCAGACTGTAGAGATAGTCGTCGGGTGTTCATTTATCGTAGTATTATTAGAAACTTGAGCTGATTTATGTTACACTTTAAAACTGTTTGATACAGTGTGAACCAACAATGCAATTTACGGATAATCATCGCCCAAAAATTGAACATGCGTCGATTTAGGTGAGCCAACGACGCCCTCACAGGCGCCTGCTGCAGTTTAACCACCAGCTTGAGCTGACCAAATCCTTCAGTTATCCAGAATTAACACATGACACTTTATCCTCTTCCTGGGTTAACATCAATGCTTATAAGATACTTTTGAACCCCGAGCAATGACAGCCGAGTTTCCGATGAGAAGTTGAGCACTTGAAACCTATGGTGTTTATCATAACTTGTTACACGTCCTCTTCCAGGACTTTTCATCAGTCATTTATGTTTACATTATTTATTGATATCCCAATACGTATTCTATTAACTATAGAAATAAAGAGTTAGTTTCAGAGTTAATGACTACCCATAGATAGGTAACATTCATGCTTATGAATATTGGATCAAAATTCCGTTTTTAAAACTTATTTAGGCGTTAAAGTCCAGTCAAACAAGAGCCGTCCAACTCAGCGTTGTATTGACAAAAAAGAAAAAATTTAATGAAATTTAAAGAGTCATTTTCAATTCCAGCTCCTCCCGAGATTACACTTGCTGGTCATGAGCCCAAGTTCCGCATGCAGAACATCTTCGGAGTCAACGACTCCGAGGCCCCGAAGCAGCTGAAGACTCGCAGAGCTGCGGAGGGTGCCGTCGGTGCCCGCAGCTCCTGGCACCGCAGTCTGCTGAGCTCTGGCGGTCGGCTGTGCCAGCAAGCATCCTGCACTATGCAAGCCACCGCGCAATGAGCACACACATCTTAAAATATGTACCAGTCAGAGCGCTGAGCACAATATGTACCTGTCCCTGAGATTAGAATCTTAGATAAATCCCTGTGCTATAATACTTATCAATGAAAGAAACCTTTCTTACGAGAATTATTTGAATTAAATGTTAATTTTTCGTACTCGAGAGAATCCTAAAAATCTTCTCTCCGAAAGGAAGTGTATGAGTTGCGTTTCGAGATTAACCGTGAAAAAAAACTTCACAGCAACAATAACGATGGGAGACTCCGGATAATCAAAAATTGTAAGCTTGAAATTAACGTTTATTATAGAACGATTTCAGATCTAAAAAAGTTGTGTATCAGCTACTATTCATACACGAATAGTGAATGGCACAGAGCCTCCGATAACGTCAGCGAAGTTTTTGCAAAAAATAATATTTCTCAGCGCGTTTCTTCCGGTAGTGCCGACCGACTACGGAAAAGGGAATTTGTTCATTGATCTTCAATATTCAAGACCGCAAAAAACGCATAAAGTTATTTACAAAACTACTTGAGGCAGCCACATAGAATACCACACTTTTGAAAGTCAGATGATTATTAAAAGGTTTGAACTTCAGCTGCGCGAAAATAAAACACTCCTCTTTGTTCGAGAAGAGCACTTGCTCTTCGTAATGCTGAGTTTTGCTAAAACATGATCGAAAATAATCCAACTCACAACACAATTCTGAAGAGCTGTGGTGGTTCCTTTGTTCGATCTAGTGCTTTGTCCTGACCGGAGGACGATGGCGGCTGAGTTTATCGGAAAACTTAGCAAGGCTCCACATGCTAGATAAGAAGCGCACGGGACCGTACAAATGGATGGCACATGCCACGCTCCTGACCTGACATCAAACCATGTTATTCAGCATCTTTCTCAAAAATTCTCTTCACTTTTTGACACAAGATTTCCCTCATGTCACTCAGAACTTACTCGTGACTGAATTCCGAGAGTGGCTCTTGCATGGGTACGACAAAATCACAAAACAAATTACACGCTGTCATTTCATCGAAACGCTCGAGAGCGTCCTCGTGGAAAAAAATTATGAAAGCTTTCATAAAAAGAACTCAAAAGCTTCATTACTAAAGTTAAAAACAACTCAAGGAGACGAGGAGCAGTGTTACGGAGGGTCCGGTAAACTGACTAGCCTGTTCAAGAAATACATCGGTACACCAATCGATACGCGGATCGTGATACCATTCACGTTTGCACCTCTTATGAACGGGGCACTCTTTCTATTTCATCTTTGTTTGATATTCACTTACACATTATTTAAAACCTGATCACTTGTTGATTATTTATATTCCCATATCTCTTAGAATACCTAGTGAACGTGTTTCTTAAAATGCAATGAGGAGACAGCAAAATGAGTGACCTACTCAACATCCAATGACGCGCTATTAGCGGAAGGCCTTGGATAAGAACTGTCAAGTTATTTAACGTACTAGAGAACTAGTTAAGATACAGGGTCAGCAAAACTAAAAAATTACGTATTTAGTAAAATCAGAACACAGCGTCTAAAAAAGTGATTTCAGAGCAAACTAACTCGGTGCAGGTACACAGGATACTACGACCACTCTCACTGTACAACAGGGGCTGAAATGACGATTAATATCAGATAATATTCTCCAAAGATGACTATTAGGCATCCCCTGTTCACAAGTTAGCAAGGCCCGGAACAGACGAGAGAACATGGCCAACTGGAGGGCCTACCTACCAGCAATAATTAACAGAACCCAATCCGATACGTCCTCTCAACTCCACCAGCCAATATCGCGTCTGGGCTAAGGTATTAAACGATCAGTTGCAGCAAAGTGGACATTCATCTCATTTTTCAAGATTTCCTATATGCATGCGCATCAATTGATTACTGACAACATAGAAATATTGTATATCTTAATTAGAGACAATAGTGAAACATTTTCATCAATTATGAGACATTTGATTTCATTAATTCATGAAAAATTAATAATAACGTAGTTATTTGCAATTAATTGACCTTGTTGAGTACTTTTGACGCAGTATACAGCAGAATTAGTGGCATATTAAGAGCTATGATGAAGCATCCAACGTAGTCTATGATTAGAGTCAGACAACGACAGCAGTTCACAATCTACCGCTCAATTAATCCCAACTTATTGATTCGCTCACAACGATCTCACACAGAGCATGTCCCGTGTACGTCGGACGAGCGCTGATGCAAGACAACGTTGGAGACGCGTGATAAGGAACTTACACTCGTGAAATGAAATCGAGCACTTCTGTGAAATAAATTAAATGGTGAAAAAATGATCTTTTCACGTTAACTCGCTCCTTCATCAAGAAACTACTTTCGATTTGTTAATAGCTCAAACGATGTAAATTGAATCGTTCAAAGTTATAAGAAAACAAAAGACCTTTGGCTGAACGAAGATGAAGAACGTAAGCGTACAAGCGATGCCCTTCAGAAGCCAATGGCCTCTAGCTCTCAAATTAATTAAGGCCACGCCACCGTTCATCCCTCCATCCATCGACCCATACAGAAAGTAAACACCCTGAAGCAAAGAATCATTTTTTTACAAATCTCATCTTTTTCCCTAGTTACGGCATTGCATTATTACTGCCTTCTTTCAATTGTGTTCTAAACTGCATTTCTCACTAGGCTGATAAAAGTAATCAGGTGGACTTGATTTTCTAAATGACTGCTTCTCTTAGCTTGCGTTCATTTCAGCTGAGATGAAAGCAGGATTTTCTTTAGATTACACTCGAGAGGAGCAGCTATGAGCCATAAACGTGGCTCGATGAATATTTTAATTTTTACAAAAAAACGATTTCAAAAAGCCGAAATGTTCTGATTACAGACGCACTTGTCTTGAATATTTCATTGATCTTAGTTCCTCCACACTCAAACGTCTTGACTTAAACTTCCAGCGGAGTCAAGTTTGGAATATTTACGCTTGCGAGAGCCGGGAGCTTAACTTTCTCTGTAGTTCTGCTGGGAAGCACAAGTGCTCTCAGCTGAACAGAATAAAAAAGGCAATAGCCGACTGGCCCATTCTCGGGCTGCTGCCTAAATCCCGCATCATGAGACACCAACCACGCGCAGGCACCAGGGATAGAGAGGAAGAAAAACACAACAAAATTAGCTATTAATTTCCCTTCGCAAGCACCAGTACATTCGCCTAAACGCCAAATCACAATAAATGGCTGTTTCACAGAGATTAGATTAGATGTTAGTTCAAGTCTCCCTAAGCACAACAAAGACGCTCCAAAGAAAGGAAGGAGAAAGGCACTAATTAGCATGGACTTGAGAAAACGCGGGATCTATTCGCAAGGTGCATAGAAACAGTTGGGAGAGAAGTTCATGAAACAAGAAAAAAGTTGAAGAAGAAAGTTGTAGGGGCTGAAAATCAGGACAGAAGTGAACAGAAAAAAAGGTCCTTAACAGAATAAACATTTTATTTCGACTAAAAGAAGGCCAACCAAGCTCTCAGCTGGGGACCTCACGTATTCCCCCTAAGAGTGCTAAGCTGTTTCGCAGAAGTGTGGTCGAATGCTTTGATAACTTTTTTCCTTGTTGGTGATATTAAATCCTTCTGAGAGCCAACTTGCTGGCACAATACTATAATACCTTTCCGATGGGATATGCTACCAGAAACCCGTTGAGACTCCTAAAATATCCGAATTTATGAATAAAACACCAAAGAAAATCGGCTGCCTTCAGAGGAGATGCGTCGTAGTCACAGATGACTAGAAAAAGCAAAACGTGGCAAGCCAATATGCAGCGCAGGAATACGTTTATCTCCGGAAAAATATCTACCGGTGGTGTTGACGGTTTTACTTCTCGTCATCATTAAGAAAAAAGAAGGATTTTTGCTAGTATCTAAATTCTCGTTAGAAAATGCGACAAGATGGAAGTTCGAACGATTTGTGAAGTTTCTTGAGCGAGTTTGGGCTACATCTTGCCCTGGTCTGAATTACGTGCTGCAAAGTTGACTGCTAAATTGACTTTACGTAGTGAATTGAACCTCTATCATTTCATCGTACAAAGCGTGCTTCAGCTAAGTCTTGCATCTCTTTTTCACATCCAGTTTTCCCAACCAGTATGTTCGCAATTCGTAACGCTATTTTCGAGACTTGCTGAACCATCCTGCAAGCTGAGTCGCTAATACATCCGACATCCGATTGGATGGCATGGTTAGAGCTTCTCTAATTCCCCCAAAGGTGTTCTAAAAAGAGAAAGAATGAGTTCACCTTTTAGTACGGACTGAAGAAACATAGAAGCGCAAGATATTTCCCGCTCAAGATCTCCTACACGTAGAACCAGCAAGTGAGGAAACAAGTTTATGGGGCGAATGTGAAGGGCGAATGGGGAAGATGAGGCGAATGTGAAGGGAAGATGGAGGCGAATGAGAAGGGGAGATGGGGGCGAATGAGAAATGAAGATGGGGGCGAATGAGAAATGAAGATGGGGGCGAATGAGAAGGGAAGATGGAGGGCGAATGAGAAGGGAAGATGGGGGGTGAATGAGAAGGGAAGGCGGGGGGCGAATGAGAAGGGAAGGCGGGGGGCGAATGAGAAGGGAAGATGGGGAGCGAATGAGAAGGGAAGATGGGGAGCGAATGAGAAGGGAAGATGGGGAGCGAATGAGAAGGGAAGATGGGGAGCGAATGAGAAGGGAAGATGGGGAGCGAATGAGAAGGGAAGATGGGGAGCGAATGAGAAGGGAAGATGGGGGCGAAAGAGAAGGGAAGATGGGGGGCGAATGAGAAGGGAATATGGGGGGCGAATGAGAAGGGAATATGGGGGGCGAATGAGAAGGGAAAAAGGGGGGCGAATGAGAAGGGAAGATGGGGGGCGAATGAGAAGGGAAGATGGGGGGCGAATGAGAAGGGAAGATGGGGGGCGAATGAGAAGGGAAGATGGGGGCGATTGAGAAGGGAAGATGGGGGGCGAATGAGAAGGGAAGATGGGGGCGAATGAGAAGAGAACATGGGGGGCGAATGAGAAGGGAAGATGGGGGGCAAATGAGAAGGGAAGTTGGGGGCGAATGAGAAGGGAAGATGGGGGGGGCGAATGTGAAGGGAAGATGAGGGGCGAATGAGAAGGGAAGATGGGGGCGAATAAGAAGGGAAGATAAGAGGAATGCCAAGCGGTTGATTGATAATAAGTCAGTTCCTGCTACCCTTTTCACAACAAAGCTATTCAAAGAGAACAAGGGTGGAGGCCCCATTAAGTAAGGAGTAGAGGAAATGCGGAATTTATGCACAAAGTGTGTTCAGCACAGGATACTCTGCGCATCGAAACTGTAGGAACAAAAATAAAGTTAGGAAACAAGTTGAAGAAGAAAGTCAGAGGAACTGAAAAACAGGATAATAGTGAACCGAAAAACAATGGTTCTTAACAAATATACAGACACATTTTACTTTTCAAAAGGCCTAATTGTTTCTCAGCAGAAGGCCTTACTTTTCCCACCGAGAGTGATAATTCTCGTCAATTAAGGGTTAACCCTGACATCACTGAATTTACCTAAGTTATTAAATTTTATGGGTCACATTTCTATTACACCAAGGGGAACGAAGTTGCATACAGATGTGTAAAATTGAATTCTGAAAACATTTGCTTCCATAAAGTTTTCGATTTTTGCCAAAGAAAAAAGTTATAGTGCAAACATATAGAACTTTTTTTGCGCAAAACCCTCCTTTTACAATGTTCAACTTAAAAGCTTGATATTGGTCTCATTCGACGTGGAAAGACTATTTGCACAAAACACTTCGGAACATCATATGTAACTTGGTACAGCTGCTAACTCAAAAGAATAGAGAACTATTGAAGTCAAAAGTACCATCTCTAGAGTGAAACCTTATGTTTTTCTCTTTCCTCTGCGACGTCATTTTTTAAGGCCTCAAAAAATGACTCAGAAACAGTTGGCCCGATAAAATAGCCTGTTAATACTATTCTTGAAGTCCCATAAAAAATGACAATGAAGCAAACCTTCAACCTACGAGACCCGATATTTAGGAGTAAATGAGAGTTACAGCATCGAATTTTTCTCATGTCTTAGAAACATTTAGAGCACACAATAACAGCATCGTCGCGTCACTTCAAACAAAATTTCAAGAAACTCGAGTTGCTCCAAGCAACGTCACGCTACGAAAGAACAAAAATTGTCCGACCTTTGGCTTGACGAAATTGCTGTAATAACTTCAGGTCTTTCATGTCAGAGAATGAAGGGATTGTGGAGCATGATTTAGGCTGATCCGCAAGAAAACGCAACGCTCCACCATGTTCATTTATTAACAACACTATTTTTCAAATTGCTCTGTCACAAACTCACAACACAGCATTCTAAAGCACCTCACGTGCGGTGAATTTTTTCTCTTTTTATAGAGATATCACAAAGAATGACGAAACTTTTACCGTCGTAAATACAGGCGATAATTTCGTAAAAGTTTTAAAAAGCAGATATGAATTCCAGTAATTCCGTTCTAAAGTTAGACCAGCAATTTGCTCAATCGAGATGAGTGCAACGTTGCTGAGGCACTATAGTGACCACAACGAAAAGCAGTTCTTTTCCATAGCTTATTTAAGCTTTATGTGATGTGATTTCATTTGAACTTATAGGTTGTTAGACATTGTGCATATTTTGCAAAACTTAACTGCTCATGCGCCAGGATTTTCGTACTTCCCAAGTTTCAGGATTATTCATTGCATCGTTAATCATAGCACCAAAGAAAAAATTTTTCATTTATATTGCATGTGCCGTTACATTTTAACGTCAGAAATCTCAAATAAATATGTAAAACCTAACGCGGTACGTATCAGTAATATTTGTGACAAATTTGTACAAAATTTGTACTTGTTCATATACCATCAGTACCGAATATGAATAATAAATTTAGAGAACTTAAATCCTCTGGATGTACGGATATAGGTGAGTAGTGTGTATTTTAATCACATCTGTACATATTTTCTAACTTCAATGATGCTTTTATTTATATTTTCAAGTATTTGAAGAAGACGTTCTGGAACACGATATGTACATTAAATGACGCAAGAGGATAAACTACTACGAACAACTGCGCATCTCAAGAAAAGGAGCACATGCGAGTCGGAACGGTTCTTAACACAAGCATTTGATTTGGACGCATATATAAACAGTAAACACTGATCTAGAATACTCATTTCATGGGGCGGGATTCCAAACTCGAGATAGAGATTGACAAAACCCAGTTGGAAAAGGCTATATATATGAAACTTTTGACTATATTGTTTCGAATGATGCATGTTGACTCATTTCGACATTCGTGCTGAGATTTGCAGGCAAAGCTACATTCGTCGATTACAATCGAGTTGGGCGGAGAGAGATGTACAACGCGCTAGCATATAATATTTAGTCTTGCAGCCCTAGTTTACTTTATTCGCAACTATTTACTAATGCATCAGTTTTTTCTGCTAGTTTCCTGTGAGTCCATTAGATTAAATTAGTCGTTAGTTTTTAGCCTCCCTACCCGCAGCAACAAATGCGATCCAAAGAGAGGAAGGAGGAAGGCACCATTAAGCATGGAGTCAAGGAAACGCGGAATCTACGCAGAAAGGGCATAGAAACAGTAAGGTGTGAAAGAAGATTATGAAACAAGACCTAAGTTGAAGAAGAAAGTAGTAAGTGCTGAAAAACAGGACAGCAGTGAACCGATAAAAAGTGGTCCTTCACATAATAAAAACATTTTATTTCAACAAAAGATTAGATTATAAGTTAGTTTAAGCCTCCCTAACCGCTGCAAAAATAGAGCGTATCGAAGAGAGGAAGGAGGAAGGCACCATTTAGTATGGAGATAAGAAAATGAGGAATCTATGCAGAAAGGGCATAGAAACAGTAAGATGGGAAAGAAGTTCATGAAATAAGATAAAAGTGGAAGAAGAAAGTCAGAGGTGCTGAAAAAACAGGACAGCAGTGAACCGAAAAAAGGTGGTCCTTAACATAACAAAAAACATTATATTTCAACAAAAAGAAGGCCTACCTAACTCTCAGCTCGGGCCCTCACATGGTTCCCCTGGGAGCGCTAATTCCCATAGATACAATAGTTGTATCCCCCTGAGGGGTTTATTTCAACAAAAAGAAGGCCTACCTAACTCTCAGCTCAGGCTCTCCTTTGAGTCCAATGAAGGCAGTCAGTTACAATGCTCAAGGTCAAATAATTAGCCATGTTAGTACACGCTCGCTACGATCGCAAAAGAGTGGGTAAAACCCTTAAGGAAAGGAAAAGATGAATAAGGAAAAAGAATGCAATACGACACTAGTGTCGGAGGTCGCTTATACGGTACGCCAGCTCCCCCTCTCCTATAAAAAAGACAGAAGTAATTTAATAATAAATCGTAACCCACAACAGACTCCAGGAACAAGTGTCATTGACTCTGCTAAGAGGATCTTGGTCCTTGGTCTCGGAGCCCTAACGAAATACCCCACTCGAAGCGCTCCGACTAGGAGACACTGCAGTACTTCGCAGGGGACGCTTTCACCCTTTTGTTTCATTCCCGTCATGAATCCATTTTTCCATAACGACGTCATCTGTCAAACAGGCATGTAGGTTTTATAATACGTAAAGCCATCAATTGATGTTCATACATAATATCCATGACAAATTTACTGTACATACGTAAAGAACAGATAATAATAGAAGGTGTGTAGAAACTGGTAACTCTAGAAGGAGCTGAACCGTTAGATCTTGGTCATGACGCAGCCTCCGTTGCGTTTGGAAGAAGTTCTAGAGCTTGCGAGAATATAAATATTGAAGCATCCGTCGGCATCTCTTCTTGAGCATAGTTCCCACGGAATTTCTTTTCAAACATTGTTCCTTCGAATATCAATGATGTTTCCATTTTATTGGCGAGCAGTCATGATGTAGGACTCAAATCCAAGTAATTCTTGCAAAGCATAACAACTACACTCTAACGATTAAATTTTCTAGAAAGCACGGTTTTTTTAAGGAGACCATTTCCACCAATTTCAGATTTTCGGTCAAAATTTTTTTTTGTTATTGCTTTAAAAGTCTGTCAAAAATGTCACCGAATAACTGCCGAAATTTTAGGAACGTCGTACAGCTATAACGCACGCCATAGGAGGGGTAAAGAGGTCTAAGTTAGAGATGAATGGAACGCAAGGCGAGAGAGACGTATTGTCTAGCCTATCTTCGTGTGATATGTAGATTCCAATGGTAAATAATTATTTATTTATATTGAAGTATATGCCGTTCCTTGGAGAGTTCGCTCACGACTCACCACCGCCCCCCACCCCAAACCCCCCCCCCCCCCCCCCCTCCGCTCCCCTTCCCTCCTCCGAAAGAAAGGGGCGTGTAGCAGTTTTGGGGTAGCATTTCTAAGCGTTGATTGGCTAGTAAAGTAACTAATTAGTGTTCGTGTGTTTATTTTCATGATAAATACGTTATTTATCTAGGTAAAAGTATATGAAAATGTCCATGAAATATTTTTAGCCTTTTTCTGGGAAAAAAATGGATGTTTTTCCAACGCAAATTTTGTTCAAATTTGTATACAGTAGAAATAGTAGTTGGCAGTAGTATTCTAACCTCGATCAAGGTCCCAGAAATGTGTAGCTCGAGCTTCACACAACAAAGAGCCAGGTGGCGCCTGGTGATACCCCCACCTTTGAGTGGTTAGTAGCCCGTGATAAGCACAAAATGAACTTTTGAATAAAGCAATTCATTACTTTTGATAAAATCAATTTACTCGTAAAATTTGTTTATGATAAACACATTTTGTTCATTCAAAATATGAGATTAGTAAAACGTTTCTCTCATGTGCTAATCACGAGCGGGGATGTGATGCCAGAAAGAAGTACATTGACTGACTGCATCCCCGTATTCGACGGGCTCGGGGGATGTGGCATGATACGTAAGCTTTCAACACTTGACACCTATTTTCTTCGCCAATTTTGTAGGTATATTTCTGCGGTTATTTGTATTTAAAATTATAATGTGTTTTCTAAAATGACTAGTGGTTTTATTTCGGAAAAATTTTTTGTTAAATTTTTTACGTAGACTTATCACTTCAATCGGTTATACTGTTATACTGAACAAAATCATTTATCAAGACATTCGTTTCAAAATCTCCAAAATTTACAAAGCTAGAGCAATGCGGTTTGTTTCATTTGAAAGTGAAAGGTGTGCGCTAAAATTTCATTGGCGTTGATTTTCAAAAAAATTTTACGTGAAACTTTTTCCGTAGACTTTTTGCCCTAAAGTTAGAACTTTTATTTTACTTGATCAAGAAAAATTACAAATTCGGAATGAATTCAAATTCAAATAACAGCCCATAAATATTTTGAAGCATGAATTTTACTTTCAAATGCAACAAACCGCATTGCTCTAGCTTTGTAAATTTTGGAGATTTTGAAACGAATGTTATTTATATATATTTTTTAATTATCATGAATAACTAATTTTCTATGCCCTAATGCAAAAAAACTTGTGTATGAAAAGTTCTTAGGAATCTTAAGATCTAGTAGTCTGCAAATTTTCACAGGCGTAAGTCCAATAGAAAAAAATCTACGATTGAAAATCCATTTGGGGGCCGATCGGTGGGAATGGTGCCCTTAACTAAACTCTCGATTTAGAAAGGAGTTCATATAAGAATACTTAGATTACTTCTCTCGATTTCGAAAGTTGCTGAGGGGGATGGAGTGCGCAGATACGGGTATGCCCTCAATCATAACAAACAAATTTAAATGTGTCGAACTCTGAAAGCATATCAAAATTATGCAGAAAATGAACAGTAATTACAGAATTTACCGATCACGATGGGATGAAATTTACTTACCCTGAAACGATTCGTGAGCAGTTACACATAACTACGCTAGCACCGAAAGACATTGATGTGGCACCATTTATTTATCGCGTGCGGAGCTAACCATGATTGATGCGGTATATAGACCGACCGGGGCCCCGGCCCCGGCCCCGGCCAACCCCGGCCATTTTGGCTGACCCCGGCCCCGGCCCCGGCCCCGGCAAGCCCCGAAAATTTTTGCAGACCCCGGCCCCGGCCCCGGCAAAATATAGTGCCCTAAACCGCGGGGTTTTGGCCGGGGGTTTTAGTTTTCTATTACACCTTTTTCACTTCAAATTAATCCAAGTCAAGGTCAATTTAATCCCAGATAAGTTCAAATTAATTCAAGTCAGATTCAAATTAATCCTAGTCAAGTTCAAATTAATTCGAGTCAAGTTCAAATTAATCCGAGTCAAATTCAAATTAATGCAAGTCAAATTCAAATTAAACGTGCTAAGTATCCAGCATCAGGAGGCAGAGTGTGAGGCAGATATTTGAACGGAGTAACATATAGAAATCAATTATAAAAACTTCGTATTAACTATACATTACAGTTGTTTTTCAATTCTACATTAATGGCAGTGTGCATCCATTCAAATATTTATGTTCAAAGACATTTTTATGTTACACATGCTTATACCAACAGTAGTATCAAGGATTTAATTACTCATATAGAGATTTATGTGCGTGAAATTTCGTTTTATCACATATATAAAGTCATATATGCATGCAACTACGAAAAATTACCATTGGATGATATGTAGATTTAACCTTTAAAAGAAATATAACAACGAAGTCTGCTTTTGCTTGTTCAAACGATTTTTGTAAAAACAAGTTCCAATTTTTTCATCGACAGAGATGATATATTTGCCTAGGCCTATTCATTTGAAGGGATGGAAAAATTTTTATCGCTATTGCAGGATTTTATCTGTGTAGTAATGTACTCATATAAATTGTAATCAAATGGTATCGTACATAAGTACCCAATGAATCGCATTTGCTCATTTCTTTTAAAGGTTAAATCTACACATCGTCCAGTGGCAATCATTTGTAATTGCATGCACATATGATTTCATAAATGTGATAAAGTAGAATTTCAGGCATGTAAATCTTCAAATGAGTTTGAATAAATCCTCGACACTAAGTGTATCTGTAACATAAAAGTACCTTTTAACATAATTATTTGAATGGATGCATACTGCCATTAATTTAAAATTATAAAACAACTTTAATGTGTAGAATAATACGAAGTTTTTATAATTGACTTCTAACTGTTACTCCGCTCAAAGATCTGAATCACACTGTCTCCTGATGCTGGACACTTAGTAAATTTTACGACAGCTCGTTTTAACACTGCAGAAATTTTATGTATTCCTTGCTGAAGGGAAAAACGTTTTTCTTGCTCATCACATCCAACAGATACATTTTTAATAGAAAAAAACACTCAAATTAACGAGAGATTTATGTAGATTCTTAACTCAACTTCAAGCTGGATTAATTTGAACTTGATTTGGATTAATTTAAACTTGACTTGGACTAATTTGAACTTGACTTGGACTAATTTGAACTTGACTTGGACTAATTTGAACTTGACTTGGACTAATTTGAACTTGACTTGGACTAATTTGAACTTGACTTGGACTAATTTGAACTTGACTTGGACTAATTTGAACTTGACTTGGATTGATATGAATTTGATTTGGTTTAATTTGAACTTGACTTGGATTAAATTGAACTTGATTCGGATTAATTTGAACTTGACTTGGATTGATTTGAACTTGACATGGACTAATAGTTTGAAGTGAATAAAGCGTGGTGTGCCCGGCTACCCACACCGGAAAAATTCACGTGTCTTTTGAACAAATTTAAAACGATTTTTCCAGAGATTTGCGATTTCATTGCAATCCTGAAGAACATGCAGTCACTGAGAAGAAAAAGCAGTATCTGTGCTACCATCCAGTGTAATTATAATCCAGTGCGCAGTTATTGACATGAAAGAATCTCGACTTGAAGAGGACCTATTATCAGCAGTTATTGAGAAGACGCTATTTTTGTTAACTTGCTTTTATATTTCCCCTGAAATAGCAAACTGAATTTGGATACTGAGGTCCGGAATTAGTCTTGTTGTAATTACCTTCTCTGATGGAACTTGAAACTTCTTATTCAAAAACCCTACAAAATTAAAAAAGTTTCCTTTTCCATAGGGTCGTAAGGATTGAGTGTGTCACAAAGCCAGTAAATTGACAATTTCTCTCTATGTATTTGGTCAGTATTATTTGGCTCCCAGTTTTTAGATTGAGTAAATGTTTCTTTTTAAGTCAGCTGTTTGCCAGTAGACGAAGACGACTTGCTACAATCGGCAGTTTTGTCACTGCTGCAGCCTAAACTGTCTTTGTTTGTTTTCAATACATAGACATTTGGTTTTTTCCTGTTCGTTTTGTTTCTATTTTTCAATTCTTTTTCGTTGTTTGGTTTTTCTTCACCTTCCAGGAATTGATCATTTTGTGTCGATTTTAGATGGCCCCATAAATATTTAGTTGAGAAAGTTTTCTAAGATGCACCGGCCGCTCCTCGCCGTATATTTGCTTAAGTCATTTGCTTAATCCTTATACCGAGTACCCACAAAAATGTCCCTGAGTTTTAATTGATTATATTTCCGCTTTAAATATGCATATTTTAATTTTTATTTTTTCCCGATGTAGTAAATTTTATTTTATTTTCGAATAATTTATGTTATTGAAAATTTTTTAATAACCACTTCACATTGATCGATTAACTGAAACGGATAAAAAACTAATTTTTCGAAGGAAAACATTTCAAACAATATTGATATTCTTCCTTATTTTGCACTTTCCAAAAACCCGAACAAACAAAAACTTAAAAGAGTAACAAATAAATACATTAAATAAATTTTAAATAAAAAAGTGATTTAGTATCCTTCGACATACCCACCATTTCTCTCAAGGCAAGCATTACTTCTAGCCACTATCAAACGAAGAGTTTTGCGGATCATTTCACCGTTTTCTTTTAGTTCTTGAAACACTTCAACTCGTTGTCGAAGAATTATTAATGATGTAGGCGATGTTATGAAATCGCGTTCCCTCACAGTACGTGATGAGAAATGAAGAAGATCACCACTGTTGTCTTTAAAACTTTTCCTTTGAACAAATAATTAATGGAACATTCTTTAAATGGCAAACGTTTCGGAATCTCTGATTCCATCATCAGTGCTGTAAAACAAGGAATAAAATACCTACTGTGAAATACCTTGTGAAATACCTACTGTGAATGTATCGTTCACTGGAAGAGGCCCTAAAATTCTTTGAATACATAAATGGATATCACGCCAAGATAAATTTCACAATGGAATCTGAGCAGAATGATAAATTGTCATTTTTAGACTTTCTCGCAAAGAAAACTAATTCAACGTTCACCACCTCTGTTTATAGAAAACCTACATTTACGAGATTATGTACCAATTTCTTCAGTTGCATTTACATGGGTTATATTAAAACAAGTGTCACTACATTATTGCATAGAGCATACCGTATTTCAAATTTCATATAAAATATTTCATGACGAAGTGAAATATATCACAAAGTTACTTGTACAAAATAAATACCCTGTATCTTTAATTAACAATTTGGTTAAAAAGTTTTTAGACAAAAAACTTTCCCCTCCGTGTACAATTCTGACTGCACCAAAGCAAAATGTTGTCGTCGAGCTCTCTTTCTTGGGCTATCTTTCAAGGAGATGAGAAAGGATCTTTTATCTCTGATACACTCTCATTTTAATTTCATTGACGTGTTACCATTATATAGAAATAGTTTTAAAATAAGTTCATTTTTCAATCGGAAATAGCGTTTGGAAGAGTGCCTGAGAAATGGTTGTGTCTACTTATGCATTAATGTGATTGCTGCCTGCAGTCCTATGTTGGAAGTACTACACTCCAGCAATTTATTCGTCACAGCCAACACTCTGGTATCTCCCATGGAATCGGCCGTCCGTACTCATCTCCCTCCCAGTCAGCCATCAGAGATCATTGCCATAGTTCAAACCACCCTTTCAAAAGTTCCAATTTCTCCATACTTTGTAGAACTGCAGAGGAATTTGATCTTAGAATTTTGGAATCATTGTTCATTTTTACCCACAAACCTCAGCTAAATAATGATCAGAGTGCGATGAAATTAAATATTGCCCCGACTGTGTAAATAAGAGTGTGTTGGAATGTGTGTGTGTGTGTGTGTTTTTTTTTGTGTGTATATGCAGTAATGTTACTTTGTGTAGATTTTATTGTGTGTTGGTTTGATTGCTAGAATTTAGGTGTATGTGTACGTATGGCTTCGAAAGTGTAAGAGAAATTGTGTTTTTATTTTTAATGGTTAGGCATAGCTACTTTTCGACGTAGGTATAGTGATATTAATTTCTTATAGCTTTTTCGCAATTAGTTCATTATCGTTTTTATTCCTTGTTTTACAGCACTGATGATGGAATCAGAGATTCCGAAACGTTTGCCATTAAAAGAATGTTCCCTTTCATATTGGTTCTTCTTTTCATTTTACGTATTAGATTTCCCAAAAAATCGCCCTTTTAATTCTATTAAATTGTTTGAAAAGGAAACGAGATTTACCACATTGTGAAAAAAAAGACAATTCAAATATGTTAATTTAAAGTGGAGATAAAATCAATTAAAAAGTTGGAGACATTTTTGTGGAACACCCGGTACATTTAATTACTATAATTGTTGCTATATTAATTATTTCAACAAGCACTGCAACTGCAAGTCTACAAACTTTATTGACTTGACATAAATACACACCCAACCGCAACCGTAATTCAACATGCATTGAGCCACAAATCGGCGTTATGCATTACGTCATCGTGATACCTCCTGACACGGTCTGAACCCCGGCCCCAGCCACGGCCCCGGCCCCGGCCCCGGCCCTGGCCGTGGTAAATTTGGTAACCCCGGCCCCGGCCCGGTCCCGGCCATGACAAATTTGTTGACCCCGGCCCCGGCCCCGGCCAAATTTTCAACCCCGGTCGGTCTATAATGCGGTATTTAGCCCACACGAAACGAGCATACCGTGGCTTGGGGGGATTTTGCATCTCCACTGTTACTGAGTTCTATCGCAGCTCCGTGTGTCTCAATTTTGAGCAAAAAATCATTAAGAATGAAAATTAAATTTTGAACTTTTCTCAACGACATTCAAACATTTGAGCACACCTCGCATAATTTGCTCCTGTAACCTACATTACACTGTCTCATTATCTTTATGCATCCATCGATTCATCTACGACGAACATCCATGAATTAAATTTTTTAGGTTAGATTATAACAGAGCTAACAGGAAAATATTCCATTTTAAAAAGCTGAAGAGTTGAAGAAAAATTTGAGAGTGGCTGGTTTTAATCGACCGATTTAGGACAAACATTTTTAGATTGGAGTCTTTGGATGGAAATAAAAGTATCTCATGGAGGGCTGCCTCGTGCTCAACTCCCAGACCAGGCAGTGAGGGACTCGAGGGAGGGTCGGGCAAATCAATCACTGGAGTGCATGGGGGCAGAGCTGGCCGTGGTCGGGAGCCCTCTAGTCCTGTCTTCTATTATTGGCTGACCTACTGTAGGTACCAGCCCAATTTGGGCGTGTGGCTCAAATAAAACCCAGCTGCAGCAGTAACGCACGGTCATCTTCGTAAAAATGCGCCATTATAAGATGTAGACCAACAATGCGCTTCGGTATTGAAGTGTAAACGAACGTGTAGGAATACTCAAATGACGTGTTTTTTAAATAAGTGCTGATAAGGAAATCATTTTCTCTATATTTTAAATAATGATAAAATGTATTCACTAAAATTATCAAGTCGAATGGTAAACTTGAAGGAAAACCTAACTCTGAGTCCCTTAAACTTCGATTAGATCAGAGGTTAGTTAAAGCCCCCTAATCGCAACAAAGGTGTTCTCACAAGAAAAGGAGGCACTATTTGGTCTGAAAATGAGGGAACGAGGAATTAATTTATGTACAAGGTATGTGCTCGTACCCTACTCTTGGAAACAGCAAGATTTAAACAAGCTCATGAAACAAATAATAGTTTATGTAGTTGAAAGTGAGGAAAAAAGGACAGCAGTGAGCCGAAAAAGGCAGTCCGAAACAAAATTTTAAAAAATATAAAAACAAAAGGAACTCCTACCTAACCTTCGACTAGGCCCCTCATATCTACCCCCTATGCGTGTAAATTGTCACCAATATAATACTTGGATAACCCTTTGGAGCTAAAGTTAGAAGCGGTGTTCATTTTCGTGGGAAGAGAGTAGTGATTATCATTTGTTTATAGAACTGAGACTGGTTATGTGGCTCGGCAAGATCTCTTCCTCTTCTCTCTCCCCCCTGTCCTAGGAATCAGTAGTTAACGCCTCTGGTGACTGATAATTTTCATGATGCCAGAGCTCTTTCGAAAGCTGGACTAATTTCTTCATGAGTTGTAAATACACATAAAGCAGACCAAGACGAGGTCCTCATGCCATTAGAGGTATAAAATGAGCAGAGAACCTAACCGTATGTGCTACATCTATTATTTAAATCGAATCCAAAATCTGAAAACAGGGATATCAGGATTGATTAAAATAATGTCACAACCTACGATGAGTGCGATGACCTGGAAAAGTCTAATTTTATGATCGGCTTAACTAATCAAGATGGAACGAGCCAAAAGGAATACGAAAAATACTGTGAAAGAGTTTGGGCGGTTTCAGCGATACCATCAAAAAGGATGGAAGTCGAAACGCGATGCGGTTTTGAGTCATAAGTTTAGTTTCAAATAAAATGACATGTTGCGATGTTACGAGTCATATTAAGTAGAACACAATGACAATGGAATGTGAGGTCAGGTGGGGACGCAACAGGTGGCTACTCATCGTCATTTGCATTACCGAATAAGACATATAGCATAAAAACTGGAGCTTACTTAGAACCTAGAAAAGAGGGAATATCCGATATGCAAGTCACCGTTCTGCAGTAAAAATGCGACGTCAAACGAGGTCAACGTGGCGAGAGCAGTGTGAGTTGTTCAGAGACCGACGCCGACAGAATAAAAAAAGGTGGATGGTAGGCGTCTCTCTCTCCAATCTCTCACTTAACAGTAATTAATCAAAAAGACGCACATTATCAGTATCAAAGGAGCAAAGTTCTGCAGACTGCCACAGCTAGATGCAGCACAATTCAAGTAACTTTTCAAACTTACGCAAGACATTAGCGCATGCAACACACGAGATACAAAACGTAGGAGCTATACAGAATACCATTGTGCTGGAGAGAGGTACGTGAATTTTCAGAAGTCTCGTAACAAATTTTTCACTGCAAACTTCAGCAGTTAGAGAAAAATTTTAATTTTATTACAATAAATTTGAAGTGAAACTAATAAAAAAGCGCAGCAAAAAAACGGCGTTACTCGTGCAGAATTGGAGTTTTCTTACGCCATCCGAAGGGGAGAAGGGATGGGAGTCGCCTGATAGCCAAGTGAGGTGTATGTTGGGGCAACTGAGGTGGAGAAAAATGCGGGAAGCTTTCATAAAAAGTACATGCTGATATTATTGAACTTTCATAATTGAGTTGAGTAAATTCAACGCTGAATTGAGTATAGAATACTAAGAGGTAAAGGTAATAGATATGCTAATAAAATTTGAATGTTGGCGCGAAGGAATGAATGTACAGGGACGCTCGAAGAGCGTCGGTCTATCGAAAAGGATCTAGAATAAAGGTGGCTTTGATGTATATGGGCTGGCGCTTAATAACTGAGAGGTCTTCTTCGGTTAAGTAAAGCATGGAGTGTTGTGCACGGTTGTGAGACGAATCGTCGCCACTTAAAGCTGAAGATTGGTTAAACGAGAGACAGAGTGGATTGCAGCAAGTAGTGCCGTAAGAAAACCTGTGAATAACACAATGGCGCGGCACAAAATCTTTGGGTGTATCGAAAAATTGCTGCGGCATATACAGAGCAAAAAGACGCAGCTATTCGGCGAAATTCAAAGTAGCCCTACACTTCGGCATGCGCTTATCGCCGGTGTTGTCGGAAACGAGGAAAAAATTAATACTACACTACAGTTCGAAATGCGTGACTTGGGCCTGGGGAAGTAGTCTGCCAGAGGCGACGACGAGGCGAGCGATGACGAGCTGAACACTACAGAAGAGTTCTAAACATCTGATACAAAACGCTTAGACAAGTCGGTCAGGGGCAACGACAGAGCAAGTTAACGTGGAAGTACGAATTAATCGAAAGGTGAACTGCAGAGTGAAATTCATGATCTTGATTTTCAGATGAGTTGAAGGCAGAATAGTATTCCCGAGGCTACGCAAGAAATATGCAGCCGTCAAATGCTCAATTATTGTGAGTGAAATAATTTATTGCTTGGTTGTGCTTTGTTGCTCACTAATTCACATTGTTTTAAGTAAACTCGCGTGTTCACTTTACGACCCACGACAGCGAAAAAATACGGCAAAATGTGGCAGGTCCCTAATTATCACAGATTATTAAAAGTAGGCACGAATGTGGGCTTTACAATATTCATATTTTGATGCCAAATGTGAAACCAGAATGCAAATTTCTTTACTCAAACAAAACTTAAGATGAAAAGATAGTGCTGGTAACGAACATGTAGATCGCAAAGTGGCATTTTACAAGCAATTTTCAACAATTAAGAACGTGTATCTCACGAAGTACAGAACTTTTGCAAAATCTAAAATTGAAGCCGATACTAGTTTTGTAAGTAAAATGTGCCGTAGAAGGGATATCACTCTACAGCCCCTAGCGCTACTTTCTTTAGAGTCCTGCCATTTTTGGCCAAATTTGCCCCACTTTTTCACTGTCCAGAGTCTTGAATAAAATCATTGAATTTTTCAGTTAATCTTTATTATCCCCTTGTTGATCAAACGAATGAGAGTTTTGAGTTTAAATCCTTTCTTCGACACCTGACGCTCCCTTAACATTAGCAAGGAGGGACGCAAGGGTACCGTGACATGCAGATTAGATCTTAGTTTAAGCCTCCCTAACCGCGACGAAGACGTTCCAATGAGAGGATAGAGGAAAGCACCATTTAGTATGTAATTAAGGGAACGTGTAACCTATGCACAATGGGCATAGAAACAAACTGAGAAAGTACATGAAATAAGACAAAAGTTGAAGGAAGTAGTAGGTGCTGAAAACAAGACAGAAGTCGACAGAAAAAAGGTAGTTCGAAGCAAAATAGAAAATCTAATCTATTTCAACAAAATTTAATGGCCTACCTAATTTGTAGCTCGGAACCTCACAAATTCCCCTCTGGGACCCCTAATTCCTAACATTTTAATTTCATTTTTCATCAGTGATCTGTATTTCACAACCATGCATTCAGTTGAACTGTTTCAACAGCTTAGTAGCATTGCAATTCAAATGGGAGAGAACGAAGCTGATCCTCGGAATTACGTGTTACCAAGTTTGCAAGAAATAGCTTCTAAGCATTAGCAATATCGTTCATGGAACTGGCATTTATAAGAAATTCTTAGGTGAATGTTTGGTTTTTCCTTTACAAACGCGTATAGTTTAAAATACCCCTGACTTCCATTCATTTACTTAATTAAAGACCAAATATTTCAATTTTTGCTGAGCACGTTTACTCAATTCCTTGAACAAATATTCTGATTCATAGTTATGAAAATTTTTTAGGCCTGCTTTCAGTATTGGAAACCATGTCTAGATAAGATGCAGTGAGCACATTGACAAACGATCAACCACGAAGGGAGTTCGCCTTTTGTCAGCCGTGTAGTTGCGTTGCGCGACAGATAGGCAGCGATGTGAACAGCGTCGGTCCCATAGTAGGCCATGGTCGGTCCCTCACTGAACATGATGTGGGCATGTGGCCACGTCGTTTCTCGACTGCCGTTAACTTAAAATGCTGCGTAAGGTACGTTACCAATATATTGCCGCAAGCAAAAGTTTACTCCAAGAAGCATCCTAAAACTAACATCTAAATAAATTAGGTCAGGGGAACATAAATTTGACAGAGTACGCACGCTGTTCAGAAATATCCGAGTCTGAATTAAAAAATCGTCGTTAACATTTTGAATAACTGGTGGATTTATGAATATGAAATTACGCTAATGCTAAAGATTTTACTAATAATGCGAGCTATTGGGATCAGAGTAAAACATTGAACCATGTACCTTTCCGTAAGCTTGCAATTCATTACGTCAAGTTGGTACACTGGAACAACATCGCTGCGTTACGTTGGTCTGTAATAAGATATCAAGATATGATTGCGCACCTGTGCATCTCTCGTTTCTATGGCGGCAACTAAGGATATTTTCTTCGATTTCTCTAGACCATTATATTTCTCTCGGGTTCTAATTTTGCAAGACCATATTCTCTCGGATGTTCCAATTTTGGACAGGTCATATTCCCAACGATGTTCCAATTTTAGACGGTCATATTCCCCACGATGTTCCAATTTTGGACGGTCATATTCCCCACGATGTTCCAATTTTGCACGGTCAAATTCCCAAATATTTTCCAACTTGGCACGGTCAAATTCCCAACGATGTTCCTATTTTGCACGGTCATGTTCCCAACGATGTTTCAATTTTGCACGGTCATGTTCCCAACGATGTTCCAATTTTGCACGGTCATATTCCCCACGACATTATAATTTAGCAAGATGAAATTCCCAACACTATTCCAATTTTCCCAGATATTACCTCTGATGTTCATATTTCACTCGACGTGTAGTGTGGCTCAGAAACGGCGCGATTAAGCTTACGCGCTCACACTACGTTACCGCTTTTTTCAATACTACATCTACGTCAATTTTTAGCCTGCTTTATATGCTGTATTTTACGACGTGCTTCTCAGAGAATGAATTTTTTTATTTTTGATAAATTATAATTTCTCAGTATCTGTTAAGGCCTGATTAACATTAGTTCCTACGTACGTCTTTTGACCTCTATTTTGTAATCTTTCATTTCAGTTCTATTTACTATACTTTATAGAGCAGTGAGAAAGTAAGAGAAAGTAAGAAACTTTAAGAGAAAATTTTAAAAGTATTCAACATATATATGAAAAGAAGAATTTGGTGATCTCACCTTCCGTGGCTAGTACAGCTTCCAACTGTTTGAGATATTAAACGTATAAGATTATCGAAAATACTTCTCGGAACCTTGGCTCATTCATTTCAGAGTTTCCTTTTCCAAACTCTTCTGATTTCTTTGGCCTGTTTTCTGATTCCTTGGTTTAAATTCTCTCAACTGGTCTTTGACAGGATAAAGGTTTGGTAACTGACTTGGCCATCTTATAACCTAAAATTTTTCCCGCTGAAGACACGCTGCAGCACTCTTGAGTGATATGTTTTGGACCGTTAGTTATCTTGCAACAATTTTCATCCTCTCGGCAACTTCAAATCGTCCTCAGACTGTGTGAGATAATCGTCCAAAAACCTACAATTTTTCTGACCGTTCGTTTCCCTTAAATAATACTTAGTTGGTCATGATGTAAAGAGGAGAACCAACCCTATAACATATTTTGCTTCTTTTGCCGAACTTGACTGTAACGATCGTATTATTATGAACGTGCACCGTTCTATTATCCCACCTCCAAACACGTCTAACTCTATTCCCCCTTGATAAATCCACCTCGGTCTTGTTAGGCCATATATTGTGACCCAAAACTTTGCGGCTCCTCTGAATGTTTTACAGCAAAATTAAAACGACATTAATTGTTTTCAACGAAGGCTTTTTTCTTAGGGTGAGAACAGAACCCCTTCATTTCGAGAACTCCTCTGAATGTTATTTGCATACCTTCGTCTCAACAGCTACAAAATGATTTTGAAGTTAAAAACGAGCAATCTAGGACTTTTCTTCGCTGCCCTTGGTAAGCAACTGTGTTAATAATTTTAATGCGGGCGCTCTGAACGTGTTAGACTTGCTGTGGACTGACAGGGGAATTGGCGAATCGAGTTCTCAATGGTTCAGGTTAGTATTGAAGTTGTTGCTGAACTACCACTAGTTCGGTCCATTCTGCCAATTTTTCTTTTTCTCCATTACAGAATTAGAATGTAGTACAATGACCTCATGTACTGGACATCTCAACATAATGTTGGCTAAAGTCTGTTAATTCATTAGATCAAAATATTAGATTATTAAATACCTTAGAAAGTTCTACAGCACTTGTTACCTACCCACTGGAATGTTTCACGACTACATCATTCCTTCAAAACTAATTTCGTGGGTACATTGAATTTTTTTTCGAACGATAGTTAAACAATTTTTTTATTTCTTCCCTATGCTTTGATATCTGTGAATTTTCACACCAAACTTTCATTCAGCGCAATACATAAGGTATTAAATTTCTCACTACATAGCTGCTATTTTACTGAAGTTAATGTATTCTTCCGAAAATGGTGAGCTAATACGTAGAGTCCTGACTTATTCTTGTTGGGGTAATACATCGCAAGTTTTCCGATTTGTTAGCGATTACGTGAGGAAACCGCAGTCGTGGTGGGGAGCGGTGCAGCTTAAATTTGGCAAAATTATTGTTAAGGCTGAATTCAAGATTCTGATATCAAATACTGAGTGTTTTTCTGCTTATTGATGAAATGTACCAGACTTTTGTGGTAACTTATATTTCTGGATGATCTCGCCTTACAGAGGGTTAATAAGAAAAAGATAATTGTGGGAGGTTAGTTTACCTAATGTAACTCTTCGGCTCCTGCTACATATGCAGTGACAACAATCAAACGAAGACCTCAACCCTACCCACATTGCAAGAAAATGCGTAAATTTAGTATTTCATTTGTTCAAATTACATAAACTAATAACGAAGGTTAACACTGGGCCCAGACAAGCTCGACTAAGCTCATATTTTAAAACATATAAGAAATAATTTTAGGCACCTGACTTTTTCATGCAGAGCGACGACATTAAAGTATCACTACATTTCTCGCAACAATTTTCAACGCCTGGTCAACTACATCCAATGTGCAATCAACGATACATTTGAGCCCCTTGGGGCACCCTTTCGATGCACCCCGAATGGCGCGGTATTCCTGACCACCTATGACGTCACGATTTCTACGAGATGATCCTGCCGTAACTCGGCAAGTTATGGGTTGTCAGCTCAGCGCGACGCTGCTGGGCTCAGTGCAGCCGAAGGCGAGGTAACACTGACTGACGGCCTCGCTAGAAGGTGGTTGCAGCTCGTATGCTACATAGATGCTCCGTCAAAGGCCAATTCAGGTTAAAGATATTAGTTCTGAATCATATACCGTGACACTGTTGCTAAACAAATTGAAGTGTGGATTGTCGTATCGGGTACAAGTCGCAATGGCCAGATTTCATGAATATTTTCCAGCTTCGGTATGACATGATTCGTCGGCATACTGATTTACCAAATTTAAATTTAGGAATCGTGAAGATAACTCGCAGTGCGGAAAAATTCGAATCAGTGAGACGAAATGAAAAATTGAATTTTTTATAAACCATTGTTGACACTTTTCCAGAGCAAACCAGCTCCGGAGCTCAGCTGTGCGAGTTCTTCCAAGGGCGCAAGCCAAGATATCCCCAGGGCGAGAAAGTCTGAACGAAGTCGAGGGAACGTTTTACGCCAACATCTCGCCGCTGGAGTTACACTCCTGACAACTCAAATTTGTGGTGCTTTTTGCGTGCAAATTTGCTTTAAAAGTGGTCGAAGAACTCAGCCAGGATAGCAATTAATTAAAGATTCAAGGTGGAAACAATATCATTACGAATGATGAACCTCATGCATTGAAGGGAAAAGATATGTAATTTTCATTGGCTTCTTTGTAATTTGTAATAAATTGTGCAGCACAACCGTTGTGAAGCTCGCGAAATACGCTGCAACGCTCATAAAACGTATGGATCTTTTCCAGATAAGCCCCGCCACTAATGCTACACATAAGTTCATTTACTTGTAACTTCCGAAATAATACACCTATTAACTTCAAATTACTCACAAGCGAAAGATTGAAACATCCTCATTTTTCGTACCGTAGACGACACGGAAACGGTTTTCTGTAAACTACATAAATTTCTGGATATACCTATCGGACTCGCGCGTCGTCATAACACATAAGTTCATCCACTTGTAAATTTCGAAATAATACACTTATCGACTTCAAATTACTCTCAAACGATAGAATGCTTTAATCTTTCGTTCGAGAGTAATTTGAAGTCGATAGGTGCATCATTTAAAAAGTTACAAGTGAATGAACTTGTGTGTTGCATTAGTGGTGGGACTAATCTGGAAAAGATCCAAACATATATTAGATGTTATCGCACACGTGCCGGTTATCTGTTATGTATACTTTTATTTGAGGGAAAAAACTCAGGCAGGGTAATAAAACTGCGAGGTCACGATTGCCTCCATTAAATTTTACCGAATAGATGAAAATTTTCAGAAATAATTTTGAAACGGATGGTGAAAAACATTACACTTTCTTCGTGTCAAAAATAAAGTTTACCGACGGGATGAGACGGCTTTTAAGTTATCAATAATCTGATGCAAATTTTTCTCCCAGATGCAAAACCACTCAAGTTTAAAAAGGAGCACAGCTCATAATTCACTGAGCAGTAAGCGCAGTCATGTGACCGGAGTCGCTCAAAGAAGTAATTAATGACGAATCTTTCGCTGCAACACCATCAATTTCTTGGCGCACTAGTGAGTATAGTGACGGCTGAAGTCGACTTGAAGGCTCTTCACAGTTGCGCGATGAATGCGGACTAATTCAATTACACGTCTGAGGCAAGTAAAAAGCGCTATTTAGTGCATTTAGATACGTGAATGTGCACCACTTGTGTATGGGGTAAGGCCAGGGCGAGAAACTATACCCTTTATTGGTACTGTATTATAATCTCGGTTCTATTGAGACCTGATTTGATTCAATCCATAGTAGTTTGAATACTAATAACGATATTGATTATTCAACTCTGATTGATTGATTGATTATGAATTAATTTTAGCCTCCCTTTACCACAACAAAGATGTTCAAAGAGAGGAAGGATGAAGGCACTATTTAGTAACGAGTTAATGAAGAAAACGTGGATTCCGCAAGGGATCCCGTGCGCATAGAAACAGTAAGATAAGGAGGAAGGTTAGGAAACAAGATAAAATTTGAAGAAAAAAATCAGAGGTGCTGAAAAATAGAGCAGCAGTGAACCGAAAAAACATGGTCCTTCACAAAACAAAAAACGATTTTATTTACACAAAAATAAAGCCTCTCTAACTCTCAGCTCAGGACCTCACATTTTCCCCCTAGGAAGGATAATTCTCATAGATACACTATGAAGTTGTATCCACTGAGGAGACCATTCAACTCTGAGTAACATTCAATGCCTGCAAGCATTAATTACCTGCGCTCGCGAGATACTCGAGAAATGTTCTACTATAGAACAGAAGAGCTAGCCTTTCACGATGAAAAGACTCCAGAAATAAAAAGAAGCTACGACAAAGCAGCGAAAGTTGAGCAAGAACTAAAGTGTAGAGGCGTGGGACGAGTCATTCCTCCACATTATTTACGTCTTTTGAGCGAGCAATTTCACGCAGTACCTCAGTAACTCCGAAAAAAAACTGGAAAACCTCATCAAGTGAATAAATCTAAAACTTATGTCTAAAAACAAATTACTGCGAATGACTTCTCATCATGCATGACATATTGAGGTATTTACATAAAGTAAAAATGCAGACAAGCATTTTACAGGCAGCGCGACAGGGAAACCCAGGAGTGAAACTGATATTCTCTCGGCAGGTGGCGCGGAAATTCAAGCCTCCTTCAGTGGGCTGTGTGCCGGAAAAAATAGTGGAAAGAGTTCGCTCCCGCGCTGTCTTTTGCAAGTCTCCTGAATAATTTCAATTTTAAAACGAAGTTAGGCAAATACTTTCTGAGTGTGCGCCCGCCGCCTATAAATAGAATCGGCGAGAGATATCGTCGTTCATTAGAGGTGGTCAGCCGTAGAGGTCGCTTTACCAACAGAAGCGTCGCTGTCAGTAGCGGAAGCTCGGCTGTCGAGAAAGCATCTGGAGAGATCACAGATGCGCTATAGAAGTAACGAGATTACCTTCCGATCTAAAGATTCTCCACCAATTATGAAGCCTGTGTCAACTCTGAAGTACCAATAAAGAATAACTACGTTACTGCATCGTCACTCCCGAACCTCATTCGCGTTAGTTTTCGACCTGATACTGAAAGGGTCGGAACATATTTGGTGCCCGTGTATGGGGAGTGCCACATTAAAGATATCCACATTGCCACAATGCCCATTGAAGAAGAGAGATATCAAGAATTGATCTTCAGTTCTGTTGATCCGTGATTTTAAATGTGAGGAGTGTCACCCTGTTTGGAGTAACGTCGCATAGTTATCACATTACTTCAGAGCATCGAGAAAAGGAAGAAAGACGTCAGCGCAGAAAATCGAAGTTCTTTCCAAGAAACACTTCGAGAAAGAAAGGAGAGAAAAATAATCGAAAATTTACACGCTACGCAGTCTTCACCAGTCTACTCATCGCTACTCAAAGGAGAAGATGAAGTGAGAGTCCAGACCAACAACCTGGTCTGTCGACGAGATCTACGCATCTACGCACTGTCATCTGCAACGAGAAGAGCTACGAGAGCTACGCATCGCCAAAATATTAAGTTAAGTGTACGCCGATAATGTTGCTTGCAAATTAAAAATAAGCATGCGCTCAAATTAATGATCATACATCATCATTATAAAATTAATGAGTAGGAAGTGAGCAGCGAGCAGTGCAGTAAGCAGTAAGCATTGCAAGTGCTGGATTCCTGGTAGTGAGAGCGAGCGGCGGAGCAGCCTAGGCATTGCGAAAGCGCAGTAAGCAAGTTGATTCCTGGTAAGTGGGAGAGCGAGCGTCTAAGCGGAAACGTTGTGTGGAGACGTAGTCCATTGTTCTCCAGAACAATTGAAGGAAGTTGTTGCTATTGTTCTCGGCCATTGTTCTCTAGCATATAAGAGTGAGCTGGAGCAGCTTGCCTCTGTTCAGTTTGCTGTCAGCCTTCACGAGCAATTAGCAATTAGCCTGTTTTAAGTCCACGGAAGTCCACTGAAAATGTGAGTTAAAATTTTATTGTGTGTAGAATATTATCATTTGCATGTAGAAAATTTTATTGTGTGTAGAACATTTTTCTCTTAAAGGTAATTAGAGGTCTAAGATTATAAGAGTATTGTGTGTTTATGTCGAGAATACTTCAATTGTTGCGTTAGCTATGGCTATCATCAACCCTCTAGTAACAGAAGATTTTTCAAAGAAACTATTCAATAAACCCTTCAAATCGTCGGAAGAGCTCCTTCAGAGACTCGTGACTGTAATTAGGAATTTTCCCGAGGATAAGCAAATATTAGCGACTCGATCTGAGAGATCTATGGAAATCTATTGTGCTGAGGATGATCATTCGTCCGAATCAAACTTCGAAGCTGCCTGTGATGAGGCCGAAGTGCATACAATGACAAGAGGCGAATTTCAAGGTAGAGGTAGGACGCGTAGGCCCTACTGGAGACCAAGTTTCCCGAGACCAACTTTTCGTGCTAGACCTCACGTAAAATCTTTTTTTGGAGATCGTGAATTGGGGACGCTAGAAGTCCAAGCATTAGAGACAGCTGAAGCGAAGCGTTGCTCGAAGTGTTACAATCATGTGTGTGTCTGTCAAGGACAAGGCGAGTCGGCAACCACAGTGGCTAGGAAACCGACTGATTGGTACAAACCAGGTTCATCTCAGACAGCCACCGAGCATTCACTGCGTGATGTAGCCTGTTTTCGTTGTAATAAGTTAGGACACTACGCAAGAGATTGTAGGTCCAGAAGAGACTATTTAAACAGACCAGGCAGACCGAATCGTGTCCGTGCGCGAGGACAGTATAAAACTAGTATGTCAGAAAAAGGCCAGGTAGAAACTTACCAAACTAACAGTGGCAATGATTTTTTAGCGTAAACAGCAGAGACGATTTCATTTCCGATAGAAATAACGTCAATGGTAAAAATGAAACTACAATAACTAAGTATGACTCTACGGCGACAAATCCCTGTGAACCCGAGGAGAATTCTGGTGCTGAAGATTCCCTCGTTAAAAATGTCGAGAGAGTTGATGTGTTAAACATGTCTGGAGATTCCCTCGTTAAAAATGTTGAGAGGATAGATCCACTCATTAAGTGTGAAAATAGATATGAATCGCTGGGAGAGGCGGAATTAAGTGATGATCTGAACGCTCATGGCACTGAAATAGAAAGCCACAAAATAATAGAAAGCCATGTGACGGCGAACGTTTGTAAATACGAAGAAGATGAAGAAGTTGAAGTCACAGGACAAAATGAATTATTTGTAATACGAAAAAGTCATAAGCCCATGATTGTGCTTAGAAAAGATGCAGACCTGTGGAATGCATTGATTGATTCAGGATCAGAGAAGTGCCTAATCAGCTACCACAGAATAAGTGAGATAAGTAATGACGTGAAGCCAAGTTCTCTGACTATAAAAGGCGTTAACGCTAAGAGTAATGTTGAGGGCGAGGTGGAGCTTGTCCTGAAGTTAAAAAACGGTATAAGTTTAAAGACAAATGCTTTAATAATTAAAGGTGGTATTTACAATTATGACGTCATTATTGGGCGTGATTTATTAGACAAGAACGCCGTTGTAGACTTAAAACAAAGATGTTTAATTATCAAAGACGAGAAAATCCCCTTTGCAGAGGTAAAACGACGAAAAAAGAGAAAGACAGAGTGTCTCGAGTATTTAATAGAGAATACTGAGTGTCTCATGGCAGACACGATTACGTCCAGAGCTAAGAAAAAAGTCCTAAATAAGCTAAGAGATAAGAGGACGTGCATTGCTGAGAAAGCAAGTGAGGAAGTAAAAAGGGATGGTAAGAGAGAAAATCAGCCTGTTCGAGGCGTAGTTGCAGTTACCAATTCCCTCACAAGGCCAAGGTCGTTAAGAGTGCATACTCGACAAGTGGAGATTGCTCCCAATGTAATTTTGAAACATGTTGGACATGTTGGAAAGTGTAAAAATGGAGAATACATAATAAAGAAAGCAACTTTAAAAGAAGGCATTTGTGTCGCAGAAGCGATTGTGAGAGTTAACAATAGGAGAAAGATTCCGTTGTTGTTAATTAATAGCTCCGACAGAGCGATTGTTTTACCAGAGAATGCAATTATAAGTACCTTAGAAAAAGTGGAGAAGGATCATGTTGAATCCGAAGTTTACTTGTCAGATGTACAAGGAGAATTAAAAAGAGGATTGAGTACCTTTGTGCAGGCAACGAGTGTTGTTCAGGACAGTCATTTAGATGTCGAGAAGAAAGACACTAATAGTAAATCTGTCGGGATCACAGGAGTTGTCGACAAAGGGTACGTTTCTAATTCCAAAGAAATAGCCCGTGGTCGGCGGAAATTAAATAATGATGATATTCTGATGATACCTGATGTGCACGGATAGCACGGTTAAAGTAAGAATGAAGTATTTTTGAATACCGTAAATAATGCAGAGTGTCTGATGACAGACGTGGTTGCCCAGAGGAGGCGTAAAGAGTAATATTTGCTACGGTAGAGAGAGCCTCGAAAATGGCGGTGCTGTGGGGCAGCGAATAACCCCGAGACAGAAATGCTGTGGGGCTATCTGGGAAAAGGCAAATTAGTACCAGGTAATTCTATCAGCGAGGTCAAAGTATTGAAGTAGAAATGAATTCGCGCAGACAATTAAGTGAGTAAGCTTTAGAGAAGCGAATTACGAATTAATTAACACGAACTTGGAATTAATGTCAGTGATACCATGATGGTCAGAGTTTAGCATTGTAGATTGCGGTTGTCAATATGACTGGTGAATAGCCATGAATAGGATGTGTTTTGAAGAATTGACATATAATTGAATAGTGGAAACTAATTAAAAGTAAGAGCAAAATTTCATTTACCTCTTCGTTATTTTTTGAAGAGAGTGGCTGTTCTTAGTTTTTTGAGGACGTTTACGATCTAGTGCCTAATACAGTCGTTTTTGCAAGCCTACCCGAATTTCATACTCAGTATAGTTTTATGTTGTGTAATTTGAAATTAATCAAACGCAAAAGAATGTAAAATTGATCGTCAAGTCTCCCAAAGTTTCTACGGGATAATTAACAACTGATTGAACGATTAAAATTAACAACTGATTGAACGATTAAAATTTAGAGTATTTAACGTCAATATTGATTTTTGCATTGACAACTTTTTGTGTACGTACTGTAAAAGTATGTCCTTACGTGTTCAATCATTCTTTTTGTTGTATTTGCTATTCTTCATGTTAACCTCGTGTATGCTTTAGTATTTAACCTTGTTGTTTAAGGCATTAACGAAAAGTAAAGTAACCGTTCACAGTGTACCAGTTCAACAAGTACAGTATAATAAAACGTAATTTTCTTGTGCAAAAGCAGTACGTGATTATCGAGTGTGATCTGTCGTGGCAAGGATGATTGCTGATATTGACGAAATTTAATTTTCTTTTTCCTTGTGCATCGAGGCTGAAAATGCCACAGTTTTGCTCACGATAGAAACGGTTAATTAACAGTTTTTAGTTTTGAAGTGCGTTCTATGAGTTTCTTTCTTAAGACTTTATGTATGTCTTGCGTTAGGAAATATTGTGTTGCGCAAACACCTTGTGAAGAGATGTTGAGCTTAGGATGTTGCCATACTGTTGTTGCGACATCAAAAGCTGTGTTCGTCAAGCCGTCAGCTAGAGTTGATAAACTGAGATGCAATCCTGGAAATGTCAACACGAGAGTGCGAGCGCGAAGCCGCAAGATCTGCGCTTCTGCCGCAAATTGTTTGGCAACAATGCTAGGCAGTGTAGTTGATATGAATGTGTCTTAATGAGAATGAAGCGTTGCCTTATTATTATGAAACGACAATTGCTTACTTAAACTTGTGGCCATGCTAATTTTCCTGTCTCTGTTCCTTTCAGATTCCTTGGGCGACTCCTGAACAACTAATTGCAGTTCCACCTCAAATTGGCGCATAACAATACAACGCTAGACTTCCGCATTCATTCACTGCTTATTGTGAACACTCTTAAATCCCGATGTGTACCGGGAGTAACAATCAACTCTGGACGTTTTCGGAATCCGTGTACCGAAAGAAGTATTACAAGAAGCTTATTGCAAATTTAAATTGTTCCTGAACCTCGATTCCCCGTTGCGTACACGTATTTTGGTATATGAATCCGGAGACGACATCGAACTTGTTTAAAAATCACAATCGCTGCATTCCCATCAAACATCCAGTGAAGAAATAAGTTTTCTACATCTGAAAGTGCTACAAACAATATAAATTGTGTGGAGGTACACATACTAGATGGATCTGAATATTTTCGGAGTATTTCTTTTAGAATATATTGTCTTAGATTAATTCTATTTTATACGGAAAAAATCTCTATTATATACGGATTATGTATTCTATTTTATAGATTATTTTGTTCATGTATTCACGTGAAATATTGAGACGAATTGTTAGTATTGCGAATATAAACCAAATTGTACGCTTGTAGATTGGTTGAATTAAATTAGTTAATTTATTGATTATTCTATTTAATTTACTTTCCATATTTAATTTAGCTGGATTGAAATAAGTTAATTTGAATCGTAGAATGATTTGAATCCTGAGGAGAAGCAATCAGCTTTTACCTTGCCATTTGTAGTAATGCAATGTATTGTCTTGCGTATGTAATGTTATACTCTAAATCTTCATATAATATAGATTTATGATGGATTTTTCCTTCTAAATTTTTCGTTTGCATAAAAAATTGTGTTTCTCGATTTGACGGTATGTGTCCAGTTTGTTCAATAAAGTGTACCTTATGGAAAGGATTTATTAAGTACGCGTTTTGATGTTTGATTTTGATATTTTGATATGTTAATAAAATTGTGCGGTGTATCCTTTGTATCCGAAATATCTGGTGTATCCAAGAATTCTATGAATCAATTGATAAATAACTTTATAATAAATGAACAAATTGTTTGAGCTAAGTGCATAGAGTGATTATTTGGTTGATTATAGATAATAAATCTAGTATTGAATTAACACTAAAATATAATATTGACACTAAAAATAATGTTTACCAAGATGTAGGATTACCGTTGAAATTTGTTTATGATGACAGCAAAGGCCATACCTGCCTACCTCCGTTCATAATTCGGAAGCAATTTTGTTATACGTTCTGATCTGTTCGAATTAATTAGACGGATTGTAAGATTAATTGATAGTCAAAGGAAAATCAAAGTTAATTGAATACCGTTTTAAAATTTTTTCTTGTAATAAAGAATTTTTAAAATTGTGGGGGGAGCATTATGTGCGCCCGCCGCCTATAAATAGAATCGGCGAGAGATATCGTCGTTCATTAGAGGTGGTCAGCCGTAGAGGTCGCTTTACCAACAGAAGCGTCGCTGTCAGTAGCGGAAGCTCGGCTGTCGAGAAAGCATCTGGAGAGATCACAGATGCGCTATAGAAGTAACGAGATTACCTTCCGATCTAAAGATTCTCCACCAATTATGAAGCCTGTGTCAACTCTGAAGTACCAATAAAGAATAACTACGTTACTGCATCGTCACTCCCGAACCTCATTCGCGTTAGTTTTCGACCTGATACTGAAAGGGTCGGAACATGAGTGTAACAAACTTAAATTTTAGCTACCAGTTCATTCCATCTGAACTACATATAAGGAAATTTCTTTAAGGAACTGCAAGCCCAAGATGCAAAAGCGCGAAAATTGGTGGGGATGAATCTCGATAAAAAAGAACATGTGTTCGAGAAATGCTCACCAGCAAATGAATGAAATACTCGAGAATTAACGAAAAAAGACCAAAAAATCAGCTCGAAATTATTCGAAAAACAAAAAGGAAATCCTCAAAAACAAACGAAAGAGATATTTGAAACACCAAATGATCAAGAATACTCAAAAACGAATTAACTTCTCGAAAACAGGCGCATAAAACAGTCGCAATAAAATGTATGAAATACTACAAAGGAAACGCAGAGGAGACTGAAAATCACAACATCAATACAGACTCCGTAGCCAGGTAAAATGCTATCGCAATCGAGCGAAAAGACAGGACCATTTATGATAGATTGTTGAAGACAGGAAATTTATGCACAAGAGTGTGGTCCCACAGGATTCTATACATGGAGAAACAGCACGATTGGGGGAACTTACGAAACAAGGTACAAGTTGAAGAAGAAGGTAATAGATGCTGGAAAAAGACAACTGTGGAGCGCAAAAAATGGGCTGTAACAACAATTAATGGTGTATTTCAACAGAAGGCCTATTCAACTTTCACCTCGGGATCTCGTATTTTCCCCCTGAGAGCGGTAATCCTCACTAGTGCAATAAATGCATCCTTCCCAGAGGATAAAGAAATGCATCCAAGTACCGATGTGCATATGTATTCAAATAGTCTGAAGAACATCAGTTAAGCACAAATTCAACGCACCCAAAAAATATATTTCAAAATTGAGATGGTCCTTCCTTCGGTCCGTTCCAAAACTTGGCGTGAAGGAGAGCAAGAGTAATGTTTTCGGTGAAGTGGAGTGCGCAATAACGGCTGATCAAAAATGTCCCAAGTTCGAGCAAGAAAGTTCCCTGACGTGCCATGAGAAGTTAACGAAAAAATGGCCAAGGAAAAGGAGGCGAGGGAAAATACGCACGACCCCTCGCCGGTGCTGAATACGCCCGGAGCTGAGAGCCTGGAGCATGAGAATTGCAGCCGAGCTTCGGATCACCGTAAGCGAATTAAATACAACTCCGTCTCAAGAAATAAGCGTGAAAGTGTCGGAACTGGCACATGGACACTTGCGGAAATTTAGACTTATTCTACAAGTAATTGTAGTGTTAGACAAATGAGCCAGGGCACCTCAGCAAACTGGTATAGTATTACCGTTGATGTTATGGCATGATGTGTGAAGCAATTTAAACAAACTATATATTTACCAGAAGTGATACAGCAGTAGATTGTCGCTGAAGTCTAGTACAATGGACATGTTCGAGTATAGCTACATGTGGGCCGAATAAGTTCGGCGACTTCTAGAGCATCACATCATCAAAAGCTTTTTTCAACGTTTACTGCTGTTGTTCAACCTAATTTACATAACTTAGGGGCACACAAGACTGATCATGCTTTGATGCTTAATTTAAAAAAAAGTTAATATGAGCTATATGGGAACAGTATATTAAAGAAAAACGGTTAGGGTCATAAGATCTATACTAGTATTACCGGTTCAACCCGAGTATCGGGTTGTCCGACTTGCCTAAAAATAAGAAAAAAATAAAAAAAAAATATAAAAAAATTAAAAAAAATAAATAAATAAATAGTTTTCTGCAAATATAGACACCAGTGGCTTCAATTTAATACCTCACTTGACCATATAGACTCAGCCAATTTTCTAAACGGACTCGGACAAATTTTGAGTTACTGAATTAAGTATATAGATTATCATGGCAGATTATACGACTTATCCCGATAAGTTAATCTGCCATGATAATAATATAGATCTTATGACTCTAATCGTTTTTCTTGAATACACTGTTCCAATATAACTTAAATTCACTATTTTTCTGCAAAAAGTAAGCATCATAACATGATCAGTATTGTGTGCCCCTAGGTTAAGTAAACTTGGTTAAGCAAACCTGTAAACTTGAAAAATAGCTTTGATGATAGGATGTCCTAGCAGTCACCGATCTTATTCGGGCCCACAAGGAGCAATGCTATTATGCTGCGTTTCCAAAGGGCAAATAAAATTAAGTTACATTAGATGAAGTGGTTCTTACCTTCCTAATCATAACAAAAGTTTCCCCAAAAAATAGAGAGGACGAAGGCACCACTTGTTGTGCAGTTGAGGGAACGCACATCGCTTGTTTAGAATAGAAACAGGAAGGTAGGAAGTTATTTGATCAAACATGATAAAAGTTTTAAAATGCAGTATTAGGTGCTAAAAAACGAGACAACTGTGCACCGGTGAAAGATGAGCCTTAACAAAATAAATAACTATTCAATTTCAACTACAGGAAGGCCATCTAACCTCAAACATGTAATCACAAATCTACCCGAGAAAATCAAATATTAAACTCTTTCACCTGAATAATAGTTTTCATGGTGAAGGAGATTTTGTTAACCTTTCATTCAAGTGAGGATTTTCTTTTCGAATTAGATTAATTCCTCTCCTTAATTCGCTGAATGGCAGCGCTCTGAATGAGGACCGAAGTAGAATTCTTAATGGCAGCGCAAGAAACTTAAATCGATGGTATTGAATTCACTAATTAATTCGAGTGATCCACCAACATTTCTGATCTATACACAATCCACCAACATTTCATTCTGGAGAATTATGAAAATCCTCATACAATGGATATGGTATACTTAAAATGAAAGCGGACTCTGAATGTCTCGCATTCAGTCGGTAGTAGTAGTAGTAAACAGTCGCTTGCAATTCCTCAGTTTCACGTTACTGCCCAACCCTCACCTCAACCATCTGTACATCGAGAGTAAATTTATGAAATGAACAAACGATAGCAATTCTAAGTGAACTCACTTTTTCCCTTATGGTAAAAATTACCAAAATGTTGCCAGGCGCAGGACCTCCAAACGATAATTCGATCAAGTGCTAAAGTTCCATTTCAGTTTCACACCCTGTACTGCGTGGAGGTGCGTGAGAGGAGGGTGTGGGACACAAGTGTGTTCGTGCGCCTGCAAGGCGGCAAGGCGCCACCAACGGCAAGGCGCCACCAACGGCAAGGCGCCACCAACGGCAAGGCGCCACCAACGGCAAGGCGCCACCAACGGCAAGGCGCCACCAACGGCAAGGCGCCACCAACGGCAAGGCGCCACCAACGGCAAGGCGCCACCAACGGCAAGGCGCCACCAACGGCAAGGCGCCACCAACGGCAAGGCGCCACCAACGGCAAGGCGCCACCAACGGCAAGGCGCCACCAACGGCAAGGCGCCACCAACGGCAAGGCGCCACCAACGGCAAGGCGCCACCAACGGCAAGGCGCCACCAACGGCAAGGCGCCACCAACGGCAAGGCGCCACCAACGGCAAGGCGCCACCAACGGCAAGGCGCCACCAACGGCAAGGCGCCACCAACGGCAAGGCGCCACCAACGGCAAGGCGCCACCAACGGCAAGGCGCCACCAACGGCAAGGCGCCACCAACGGCAAGGCGCCACCAACGGCAAGGCGCCACCAACGGCAAGGCGCCACCAACGGCAAGGCGCCACCAACAGCAAGGCGCCACCAACGGCAAGGCGCCACCAACGGCAAGGCGCCACCAACGGCAAGGCGCCACCAACGGCAAGGCGCCACCAACGGCAAGGCGCCACCAACGGCAAGGCGCCACCAACGGCAAGGCACCGCCAACGGCAAGGCGCCGCCAACGGCAAGGCGCCACCAACGGCAAGGCGCCACCAACGGCAAGGCGCCACCAACGGCAAGGCGCCACCAACGGCAAGGCGCCACCAACGGCAAGGCGCCACCAACGGCAAGGCGCCACCAACGGCAAGGCACCACCAACGGCAAGGCGCCACCAACGGCAAGGCGCCACCAACGGCAAGGCGCCACCAACGGCAAGGCGCCACCAACGGCAAGGCGCCACCAACGGCAAGGCGCCACCAACGGCAAGGCGCCACCAACGGCAAGGCGCCACCAACGGCAAGGCGCCACCAACGGCAAGGCGCCACCAACAGCAAGGCGCCACCAACAGCAAGGCGCCACCAACAGCAAGGCGCCACCAACAGCAAGGCGCCACCAACAGCAAGGCGCCACCAACAGCAAGGCGCCACCAACAGCAAGGCGCCACCAACAGCAAGGCGCCACCAACAGCAAGGCGCCACCAACAGCAAGGCGCCACCAACAGCAAGGCGCCACCAACAGCAAGGCGCCACCAACAGCAAGGCGCCACCAACAGCAAGGCGCCACCAACAGCAAGGCGCCACCAACAGCAAGGCATCACCACACAACAGTTACATAGCACATTAGCTGCACTTCCCTGGACGATCCCGCGCTGTTCATCAAGTCGCGTGATGATGTGTAGTCGGTACACTGCATCGGGGAATAAGCAATGAGCTTAATATTATGACATTTTGAACTATCAATGTTTTATGAACTTGAACAAGGTTTCTGTTCATGCAATATGCATAAACATTATTTCACCCCTGCCTCATAGTGCATAAATAATCTAGACCGAGAAACTACTAAGTTATCAGACAGAAAATCAATGAAGTTAAAGTTGAAATAGCAGCACAGGTGAGCAAAATTAGGGTGTCTAGGTAAGATAAATTTCGCTATGCTAGCAAAAATAAGGCACGAGCATCTCTATGAGACGAACCGGTAAAGTGAGAATAAAAAATAAGAGGATACCCGTGCATGAGGTCGGTTACACGATACAACGGCCTCTGCAATGAAAAAGATTAGATTAGATTATTCGTTAGTTTTAGCCTCCATACCCGCAGCAACAAATATGATCCAAAGAGAGGAAGGAGGAAGGCACCATTAAGCATGGAGTCAAGGAAACGCAGAATCTACGCAGAAAGGGAATAGAAACAGTAAGTTGTGAAAGATGATTATGAAACAAGACCAAAGTTGAAAAAGAAAGTAGTAGGTGCTGAAAAACAGGACAGTAGTGACCCGAAAAAAGGTGGTCCTTAACATAACAAAAACATTTTATTTCAACAAAAAGGAATCCTACCTAACTCTCAGCTCAAGCCCTCATATTGATCCCCGTGGTAGCGCTGATTCCCCTAGATACAATAATTGTTTCCCCCTGAGGGGGCAATGAAAAAGAAAAAAGTACAGAATGAAAGGTAAGGTCTACGTAATTTTTATTAATCTAATGAACCTAAATCATAATCCAGCTACTGGTGCTGCTAATTCTGCGGTGGATAGCTAGGGTTTCCCGGAGGAGCGCAAGTTCCTCAAGGTAGATCAGCAGCTTACCGAGTGTAGCTCAGGTAGCCTACTTTTCCCGGAAGTGCACGTCCTCACAGCGCTGTAGCTCACTAAGCATCCATCATTCAGGAATCCTGTACATTAGGAGCAGGAATTCTCCATATCTATGAGAGGCGCTGGCTCCCCAAAAAGCGCTGAAGAACAATTTCCTTCAGCTTTAGTTTCCTTCTATAGCCTTTGGGGAGTTTCCTTCTATAGCCTTTGGGGAGAACTCAGTTTCACGTTACTGCCCAACCCTCACCTCAACCATCTGTACATCGAGAGTAAATTTATGAAATGAACAAACGATAGCAATTCTAAGTGAACTCACTTTTTCCCTTATGGTAAAAATTACCAAAATGTTGCCAGGCGCAGGACCTCCAAACGATAATTCGATCAAGTGCTAAAGTTCCATTTCAGTTTCACACCCTGTACTGCGTGGAGGTGCGTGAGAGGAGGGTGTGGGACACAAGTGTGTTCGTGCGCCTGCAAGGCGGCAAGGCGCCACCAACGGCAAGGCGCCACCAACGGCAAGGCGCCACCAACGGCAAGGCGCCACCAACGGCAAGGCGCCACCAACGGCAAGGCGCCACCAACGGCAAGGCGCCACCAACGGCAAGGCGCCACCAACGGCAAGGCGCCACCAACGGCAAGGCGCCACCAACGGCAAGGCGCCACCAACGGCAAGGCGCCACCAACGGCAAGGCGCCACCAACGGCAAGGCGCCACCAACGGCAAGGCGCCACCAACGGCAAGGCGCCACCAACGGCAAGGCGCCACCAACGGCAAGGCGCCACCAACGGCAAGGCGCCACCAACGGCAAGGCGCCACCAACGGCAAGGCGCCACCAACGGCAAGGCGCCACCAACGGCAAGGCGCCACCAACGGCAAGGCGCCACCAACGGCAAGGCGCCACCAACGGCAAGGCGCCACCAACGGCAAGGCGCCACCAACGGCAAGGCGCCACCAACGGCAAGGCGCCACCAACGGCAAGGCGCCACCAACGGCAAGGCGCCACCAACAGCAAGGCGCCACCAACGGCAAGGCGCCACCAACGGCAAGGCGCCACCAACGGCAAGGCGCCACCAACGGCAAGGCGCCACCAACGGCAAGGCGCCACCAACGGCAAGGCGCCACCAACGGCAAGGCACCGCCAACGGCAAGGCGCCGCCAACGGCAAGGCGCCACCAACGGCAAGGCGCCACCAACGGCAAGGCGCCACCAACGGCAAGGCGCCACCAACGGCAAGGCGCCACCAACGGCAAGGCGCCACCAACGGCAAGGCGCCACCAACGGCAAGGCGCCACCAACGGCAAGGCGCCACCAACGGCAAGGCGCCACCAACGGCAAGGCGCCACCAACGGCAAGGCGCCACCAACGGCAAGGCGCCACCAACGGCAAGGCGCCACCAACGGCAAGGCGCCACCAACAGCAAGGCGCCACCAACAGCAAGGCGCCACCAACAGCAAGGCGCCACCAACAGCAAGGCGCCACCAACAGCAAGGCGCCACCAACAGCAAGGCGCCACCAACAGCAAGGCGCCACCAACAGCAAGGCGCCACCAACAGCAAGGCGCCACCAACAGCAAGGCGCCACCAACAGCAAGGCGCCACCAACAGCAAGGCGCCACCAACAGCAAGGCGCCACCAACAGCAAGGCGCCACCAACAGCAAGGCGCCACCAACAGCAAGGCGCCACCAACAGCAAGGCATCACCACACAACAGTTACATAGCACATTAGCTGCACTTCCCTGGACGATCCCGCGCTGTTCATCAAGTCGCGTGATGATGTGTAGTCGGTACACTGCATCGGGGAATAAGCAATGAGCTTAATATTATGACATTTTGAACTATCAATGTTTTATGAACTTGAACAAGGTTTCTGTTCATGCAATATGCATAAACATTATTTCACCCCTGCCTCATAGTGCATAAATAATCTAGACCGAGAAACTACTAAGTTATCAGACAGAAAATCAATGAAGTTAAAGTTGAAATAGCAGCACAGGTGAGCAAAATTAGGGTGTCTAGGTAAGATAAATTTCGCTATGCTAGCAAAAATAAGGCACGAGCATCTCTATGAGACGAACCGGTAAAGTGAGAATAAAAAATAAGAGGATACCCGTGCATGAGGTCGGTTACACGATACAACGGCCTCTGCAATGAAAAAGATTAGATTAGATTATTCGTTAGTTTTAGCCTCCATACCCGCAGCAACAAATATGATCCAAAGAGAGGAAGGAGGAAGGCACCATTAAGCATGGAGTCAAGGAAACGCAGAATCTACGCAGAAAGGGAATAGAAACAGTAAGTTGTGAAAGATGATTATGAAACAAGACCAAAGTTGAAAAAGAAAGTAGTAGGTGCTGAAAAACAGGACAGTAGTGACCCGAAAAAAGGTGGTCCTTAACATAACAAAAACATTTTATTTCAACAAAAAGGAATCCTACCTAACTCTCAGCTCAAGCCCTCATATTGATCCCCGTGGTAGCGCTGATTCCCCTATATACAATAATTGTTTCCCCCTGAGGGGGCAATGAAAAAGAAAAAAGTACAGAATGAAAGGTAAGGTCTACGTAATTTTTATTAATCTAATGAACCTAAATCATAATCCAGCTACTGGTGCTGCTAATTCTGCGGTGGATAGCTAGGGTTTCCCGGAGGAGCGCAAGTTCCTCAAGGTAGATCAGCAGCTTACCGAGTGTAGCTCAGGTAGCCTACTTTTCCCGGAAGTGCACGTCCTCACAGCGCTGTAGCTCACTAAGCATCCATCATTCAGGAATCCTGTACATTAGGAGCAGGAATTCTCCATATCTATGAGAGGCGCTGGCTCCCCAAAAAGCGCTGAAGAACAATTTCCTTCAGCTTTAGTTTCCTTCTATAGCCTTTGGGGAGAACTTCAGCAAGCATAATACATCGCTCGCTAATATTCGTACTTTTCGTGACTGGCAATCCCCGTCAAGTGCTCTTAATGCCAAAATTCTCGCTCCCGGAGGCCTAGCACATGGTTGTCTTTTGATAAGCATTTCGTTTTATAAAAAAATTTTCTTCCATACAATATCGCTATGAATCTACAGCGTAATTTACGTAATAATTTGGTTAGTTTAAGCATCTTTAATCGCTACCAAGGCGTTCGAAAGTGAGGAAGGACGGTGGCACCATTTAGTATAGAGTTAGAAAAACGAGGAATCTGCAGGGGTTGGACAAAATAATGGAAACACCTTGGAAAATCAAAATATATTTTAATATGGCTTGCGTGCACTTTTTAGGCAATTACAGCCTCAATTCACCTAGGTAAAGTTTCATACAAGTTATGAATCGTTTCCAAAGGAATTTTAGCACATTCATCCGTTAAAAAATCCTCCATTTCTTTTAGAGACGATGGTGACGCGAAGCGACTTCTCGAGTCTCTAAAACCGACCATAAATGCTCAATACTGTTGAGGTCTGGGGATTGTGGTGGCTAAATGAGATGTTCAACTATATTAGAATGTTCCTCGCGCCATTCTTTTAAAATTCTAGCTATATGGATTAGGGCAGTATCATCTTGAAAGATGGCGTTCCCCTCCGGAAACAGTGCTTGAACCACAAGATGAATTTGGCGCCCAAAACTCCTAAATAGTCTCGTCTGTTAATTCTTCCATGAATGGAAATCATTGGCCCGGCGAATTTCCAAGAAACAGCACCCCAAATCATCACAGAACCCCCGCCATGTTTTACTATTGTGAGAAGGAAGTCTGGATTAAAGTCTTCTTTCGGCTGTCGGAAATAAGGTAAACGATGATTCGTCAGAGAAAATCGCATTTTTCTACTGCCCGACGGCACCCACGTCAACCTCGCACATTTTCACGAACAAGTGTTGCAGCGTCCGTGTGCATGAAGAGTCTGTCACGTGCAGTCCAAAGTTTCCCTCATTGCCAGAAGTCGCTGTATCGTGTAACTATAATGAGTTACAGATGTCGCAATGCATTTAGGTTATGCACTTCACTTGCTTAGGAAACAGTGCTAGTCGTGATTTGGTAATGGTTTTGCGCAGTGCGAGCTTACATGCAATATAGGAGTTAAATTACCAGATAGTTTCAAATTCGTGCGTCTACCGGTGAAGGGGAAAGATGAGGAAAATATAAAAAAGAATAAAATGTAAAAGGAATTGATGATTAAATGTATCTAGAAATATACCAAATGATAAATTTCATTAATTCTGATAGTATGCAATGATTCTTTCAAATAAATTGTTCTTTCATGTGTTCCTTAGATGTATTAGGTTACTGGTTGGCTCAATAACAAAACAACCATTACTAAATTATAAAAATCAAGAAAATTACGATAAATAGGCGTAAATAAATAAAGAATATTGATTAAATAAGTAAATAATGAAATAACCACATGTAATTATCTTTAATTCATAATATACTTCTCATTACTTATTTAGGAAGTTTTGAAATTGACATTAAATATCGTCTAATATATTATTGCTGCCACGTAAAGACAGAAAAAATTAACTAGCTTTGTAGCATTTAATAACAAGGCCACAAGCATTAATACTCATTTTGAAAATACCTCATTATTGCGAGCGTAACTCAAAAAAATTCGGTATTGATGAAGCATTATACATGTATGTCATATATGACAGGGGAAGAGGGGTGCACAGGGGCTGCACACAATTTCCTGACACGCACGAAAAAGGTGTAATATTTGTGGTGAAATCCATAACATTTATTACTTGGTGTGTTAGCGTCAGGCCTCATCACCAATGACAGCATAGCAGTTCCTTTATTTTGCCCTTGGCGACCAAAATAGTTATATATTAAACGAGAAGGAAGTTACAAGTAAATATACTGATATGAGCATATAAAATTGTTAGTAAAATGTCTAAGTAATGTAATCGAATTCATTTGGCGTAAATATGCATAAAAGGCAACTTACAAAACGCTTCAGCACCAGAATATTTTCTATTTAATTTATTTTATTAAGCTCTTGGTAATTGCTCGAATTGACCAATTTATAATAGAAACTAAATGAGATTTGCATTGTTAACAAAGCATCATGACATACGAACAATACATTATGACGTACGGTAGTATCGCAGTAACTGATGTTATTTGGTCTAATTCATTATATAATATATCGTTTAAAACTGCTGTGACTTTTAAGAGTAAAACGAAACAGAGTATTTTATTCCATTAGGTGCTTCAATTATTTGTCCAACCCCTGTTAGTACAATGTGTGTTCCCACCCAAAACTCCCTGCGCATTGAAACAGTAAGTTATGAAAGACTTCAATGATACAGAATAAAAGTTGGTGAAAAATGTTAGAGTTGCTGTAACCAGGACAGCTATGGGCTGAAAAAAGATAGCTTGTAACAAAACAAGTAACATATTACCTCAACAAAAAGAAGGCCTACGTAACTCCTGACGTCACATTTTCTCCCCTTGGGAGCACTAATTCCTGTAGATACAGAAATGTTGTATCCCTCTGAAGAGGTTAAAACTAATTTTCATCAAAAACATTAGTACACCACAATGTTAAAATTTGGATTTGCGATCCAATGAGAAAGAGAGAGTGTCGATACCGTCGTGCGGTTGACGTGAGGGTTCGGGGAAAAAGGGCTGTCTTCTGTGCAGCTACCTTTTCCGGGGCGCTAGCTTTTCTGTGCAGCTGCCCTTCCTGAGGTTCGTGAGGGTACCGCCTACGCCGTATTTAGTCCGCTAGGGCAACAGAAGCAGTTTCTGTTTGTGCCGAACTACGGCGGTACCGTTGGGTGAGGTTTGTGTGGGTACCACCTGCGCCGTAATTAGTCCGCTAGGGCAACAGAAGTAGATTCTGTTTGTGCCAAACTACGGTGGTACCGCTAGAGTGAGGTGTGTGTGGATACCGCCTACGCCGTATTTAGTCTGCTAGGGCAACAGAAGTAGATTCTGTTTATGCCGAACTACGGCGGTATCGTTAGGAAGACGAGCAACTGTCTGTGCCGTAATCAGTCCGTTAGGGCAAGAGAAGTAAATTCTGTTAGTGCCGAACTGCGACAGCGTCTTCCATTGCGACAAATTATGCGGAAGTTTGTCCTCCGAAGATGGTGTCCTAAAGCCCCTTTTTAGGCGAAAGTTTCGTATTAGACTAATGCCTATGTCAAAAAGGAGAAAGGTTAACTCTTTCGACCTCAGGATGTGAGTTGTTTATTGCAGAATCTCGTTACAATGCCTCTTAAATAAACAGATACATTTCAACAAAGAACATGATTTTATTTACTTTCTGTGAAAATAGCGTACATAGACATGAGTTACTGCATAACACAATACAACACGCAAAATTACATTTTAAATGTTCGTGTCATTCGGCTAAGTAATCAAAATAGTATGAGAACATTAAAATACAATACAAATGAAACTTGAGGGATAACTAAAGTAAATGCACAGACGAATCATCAGCGCAGAGAAACAGACCTAGGGCCCGTACCGGGAACTGAACACATAAAGAAAATACTTATGATTATGGGTAACTCTAATAAAAGACTCGACAACACCTGTGCGGCCTGACAGAGAGTAAGGAGGAAGGCGTGCATTCAGTATGGATAAGGGAACTCGGAATCTATGCAAAAGGTGCATAAAAACAGTAAGTTGAGATGGAAGTTCATGAAACATAATGAAAACTGACGAAGAAAGAAGTAGGTGCTGACAAAAAGACAGCAGTGAACTGAAAAAAGTGATTCTTTACATAAGAAAAAATTTCAACGAAAAGACGGCCTACCTAACTCGCAGCTCAGGCCCTCTTTCATTTTCCCCCCGAAAGTGCTAATTTCAGAGATACAATAGCTGTAACCCCCCTAAGGAGCGCTATTTTCCCATTTTTAAATATATATATATATATAAACCAGATAATAATACACATACAAAACATAAAATTCCAGACTTTCAAAAATACCATTATTACACACAATTACCAATACCTAAAAGTATTATTACCGAGAACTAGCATATGTAAATTTTTGCGGTCTTTCAACGCATCCTGAACATCACGAAGTTCAATAAACTTTTCTATTGAATTACGATTTATTGTTACAATACTGGAGTTTTCCAGGCCAGGAGCAAATAGCTGAACTTCAAGTAACGCGATATCAAAATTTTCTCTGATGTAACATAGTTGCTTCACAACCATAAAGGAACATCACCTTTCACAAGCTCAGGGACATATGCTATACTTCATAATTGGTCATTGAAACAATTTCTTTGAAAAGTCATGCTAGCAAAATCGATCACTAATCTCAATCGCTTTTTACCAGTACTGGGCCATCAATGTCAATCGGGACTTTTGTCTTTTCTCAAAATTATCGCATAAAAATAAATGAGGAAATTATGCGTAATACAATTTCTGATGTTTCAATGTATTCTTTACATTCAACTTGACATTTTCATTCAATGTAACCTCCTTACTCTTCAATAATTCTAGTGATTCTGCGATGAAACTTAGGACAGCTCTTGACTTCTTCAGTATCGAAATTCTGGAAATATTTTCGAATTACTGCCTTAATAGAGTTGGTATTCCCATGAGAATTCGCATTGGAAACTTTTTCAACGATGCTCCATAGCCAATAATCGCAGAGATTAAGAACCGGATAACTGGATGGCCAAACATCCCTAGGAACAAACAATGGAAGATTCTCCTTCAATAAGTTCTCGATTTTTTCAGCTACATGTGTCGGTGCAGAAACTTGAACGAACATAAATTGGTTAATATCATAGTTCCTGTGAATCCAAGGCAGCAGAACGTCAGACAATACTTTCAAATACTCCGCCGTGTTAATCTTGGATTTCTGTTCTGCATCACCGGGGGCATGTGACGGGTCGTCGGCAATGATTCTCGCATTTTGGCGATTAGCAACTTCATCCACTACAAATTTTTTCTTGCCCACAAAAACGCGGACAATTCCTCCCATGTTCTTCAGATGATAAAAAGCATTGGGCTTCTTTCAGCTCTGATTTCTCTTCAACGAGCAGTTAGGTTAATTCAGCATCTGCTAACGTAGGGCTTCATCCAGAGAATGGAACCCAATATCAACTGCGTGACTGATTGTTCCACGACCCGCATTTCGCTTTATGACAAGTTTGGTGATTGACTGAAATGGATCCGCCCTCATCGACCTTTTCAAGCCCGCCAAAAAATTTGGAGTTCTCTTCCGATCCTTTTGTGGTCTGATAGAACATCGTTCACTTTACCTTCAACATCAAACTTGGTTACAATTGTGTGAACTGTTGACTTAGAGTACTCGGCACTCTTCGGAATTTCCGTAGGAAAATTTCGAGAGCATCTCAATTTGCAAATGGTATTTCTTCGCACAGATTCCATTGTTAATATTTATATTTATCTATAGATATCGAGCTAACTATACCCAAGAAAAAAAAAGCATAAATATTTCCCGAAAAAAAATATTATATTAATTCTATTGATATTACAAGTATTTGAGCATTTTAAAATGGTCCCAATCAATGTTGATGGCCCTGTATGCTTCTCACGAATTAAAATTATTATTATTATTATATAAGTTTTAGCCTCCATTTACCACGACAAAGATGTTCAAAGAGAGGAAGGATAAAGGCACCATTTAGTATGGAGTTGCGGGAACGCAGAATTTATGCACAAGGTGCATAGAAACAGTAAGCTAAGAAAGAAGTTCATGAAACAAGAAAAAGTTGAAGAAGAAAGTATTAGGTGCTGAAGAATAGGACAGCAGTAAACCGAAAAAAGATGGTCCCTAACAAAACAAAAACTTATTCTACTTCAACAAAAAGAGAACCTACCTGGCCTTTAGCTCAGGCCTTCACATAATCTCCCTGGGAGCACTAATTCCCATAGATTTGTATCCCCCTGAGGGGTCTCACAAATTAAAAACACAAGTGCACCTTACAGTTTCACTCGGTCGTGAAACAATTACATTTCTACTCAAAAAAACTTCAGTGTTGATGAAGCACTTCTGGCTAATACATTCTTTGAGGCGTGCTCTCGACGGACATTATGAACTTTCCAGAACAAATGCTGCGCTGGTGTGCAGGGCGCACCATAGGGCAGCTCACGACCCTGGGAACTCTTCGAGCTAACAAAAGAAGCTCTAAACCTCGCGAGCGGCGGAGAAGGCGCGCGGGGGAGAATAAGACGAGCTGCGGCAGTGGATTAGACTGGAGGGTCCTTAGAAGGGATGCTCGGCGGCCTGCACAAACACTGTCTTGAATGCCTCGTCTTGAATAAAGGGAGCGAGCAAGACTACCGCTCTCGTCTTTTGCCACGTCAACAAGTTTTACAATCCAAGTTTTAAAACGTCCGAAAATGAATTTTTACTCCGAGTAACATGAAGTGTCAACTGCTCGCGAACAGAAGGCTAGAGTAGTGGTGCTTCATGCCTGGGGCAGTGGTGCTTCATGCCTGGGGCAGTGGTGCTTCATGCCTGGGGCAGTGGTGCTTCATGCCTGGGGCAGTGGTGCTTCATGCCTGGGGCAGTGGTGCTTCATGCCTGGGGCAGTGGTGCTTCATGCCTGGGGCAGTGGTGCTTCATGCCTGGGGCAGTGGTGCTTCATGCCTGGGGCAGTGGTGCTTCATGCCTGGGGCAGTGGTGCTTCATGCCTGGGGCAGTGGTGCTTCATGCCTGGGGCAGTGGTGCTTCATGCCTGGGGCAGTGGTGCTTCATGCCTGGGGCAGTGGTGCTTCATGCCTGGGGCAGTGGTGCTTCATGCCTGGGGCAGTGGTGCTTCATGCCTGGGGCAGTGGTGCTTCATGCCTGGGGCAGTGGTGCGTCATGCCTGGGGCAGTGGTGCGTCATGCCTGGGGCAGTGGTGCTTCATGCCTGGGGCAGTGGTGCTTCATGCCTGGGGCAGTGGTGCTTCATGCCTGGGGCAGTGGTGCTTCATGCCTGGGGCAGTGGTGCTTCATGCCTGGGGCAGTGGTGCTTCATGCCTGGGGCAGTGGTGCTTCATGCCTGGGGCAGTGGTGCTTCATGCCTGGGGCAGTGGTGCTTCATGCCTGGGGCAGTGGTGCTTCATGCCTGGGGCAGTGGTGCTTCATGCCTGGGGCAGTGGTGCTTCATGCCTGGGGCAGTGGTGCTTCATGCCTGGGGCAGTGGTGCTTCATGCCTGGGGCAGTGGTGCTTCATGCCTGGGGCAGTGGTGCTTCATGCCTGGGGCAGTGGTGCTTCATGCCTGGGGCAGTGGTGCTTCATGCCTGGGGCAGTGGTGCTTCATGCCTGGGGCAGTGGTGCTTCATGCCTGGGGCAGTGGTGCTTCATGCCTGGGGCAGTGGTGCTTCATGCCTGGGGCAGTGGTGCTTCATGCCTGGGGCAGTGGTGCTTCATGCCTTGGGCAGTGGTGCTTCATGCCTGGGGCAGTGGTGCTTCATGCCTGGGGCAGTGGTGCTTCATGCCTGGGGCAGTGGTGCTTCATGCCTGGGGCAGTGGTGCTTCATGCCTGGGGCAGTGGTGCTTCATGCCTGGGGCAGTGGTGCTTCATGCCTGGGGCAGTGGTGCTTCATGCCTGGGGCAGTGGTGCTTCATGCCTGGGGCAGTGGTGCTTCATGCCTGGGGCAGTGGTGCTTCATGCCTGGGGCAGTGGTGCTTCATGCCTGGGGCAGTGGTGCTTCATGCCTGGGGCAGTGGTGCTTCATGCCTGGCGGTGGTGCTTCATGCCTATAACGGTGGTGCTTCATGCCTGGCAATGGTCCGGGTCATATAATTTTTGACTACATCTAGTACCTACAAAGCAAGTTACTCACTGCTTTAACTTCAGGGCGCGAACTTGATTCTCAAAAGAAATTTTACTATAGCGTAAGATGTAACACTGAAGTTTGAAGTCAATCTTACGGTAATCATCTCTCCCGATAACACAGTTTATGATATTACTGGAATTATTTAGATGCTTTTTTCCTCCTAATTCCCTGAAGGTATATTTATATTCAAACGCAGTTTTCACGATTTTTTGATTCGACGAAAAATGAGTCACTATTTCGATCTAATCTTCCCAAAACAATTTTTTTATAAAAAACATTATCTTCTCGAAGGAAGCGATACACTCGAAATCAACATTTCGGCTCGAGCAGCACTTACTAACTTCATAACAGAAGCTACCATTTAAACGTGACATCAGTTCTATTCTTCAATATTATTTTAACAACAGTGTTGACCTCAAATACTGGAAGCAGTGAAAATCAAGAGTCGCAACCTAACATTAATCTGAAATATGGGGTCTCTTACTTATATTTTAAGTCCGGTCCTATTGCACCCGTACATTAGTCATCCCTCTGTCATCCATCCGTTTACGTCTTCCAATGAGTTCAATAATGAAGATTTGGACATGTGATGTTTCAAAAATGTTTTAGGGGGCAAGTTCAATCCAAATCCATTTTGTTTGTTCGACCACGATTCTGACTTCTGTCTCTTCTAATTTCTCCCGATGATGGCTAAGGTTGATGACAAAAATGTCGGTTTAAATACGTCGATTTGTTCTAGATTGAAGGTGTCTTTTTACTCGCAAATAGTTCGAAATATTACATTGAAATAGCGGGCTCAATTAACACAATCAAATTGCTGTGTAAACCGTATATAGAAATGAAAGCTGACTTAACCTTCATTAATTTCATAGTTTTACCACTATTCCCGCAGCGTTGAACAATAGTTACAAGCCACACCAAAAGCGATCTCAAGAGAACAAAGAGATAGGACTATTTGGTATGGACTGTACAAAATGGGGAATCTATACACAAGGAGTGTTCCCACACAGGGTATCTTGAGCATAGAAACAGACGGTTTGGGCAGAAGAGGAAGAAAAGACAAGCTGAAAATAACGAAGCTTGAAACATGGAAAAATATAAATTTTCCACATGTAAAATTTATTACGTTTCATTATTGTATTCATGGAAATAACATTTCATGCTCAGAATAGTCGTAAGAAGAAGAAGATTAGGGAAACATTGTCACTGCGCTAGCGGTACAAGTATTCATAAACACATTACACGGACCACCTTCACTAGCAGTGATTAAATAATGTAACCCAGGTAGCAAGAAATTATTAGGCCAATATTGGGTTAATAACTATTTATTGACTTGATATTGGAATCATGGATTACAATAATTGGCTGATAACAAGACAATATCGAAAAAATATATATTTATTTATGATATCAACTTGTTATTGGGACAATGTAGTAAATAGTTTTATTTCTAATATTAAACTAACAGTGTATATATATATATATACGATATTCATAGAAGTGGAAACTATCTCATAATAATTAAAAATCTCGCAATTTAATAAAATTTGTTAAAATATAAATCATTATTGCCCAAATATTGGGTTGATATTGTACGCCAATAATACGGAGTAATTTGTTTAAAATGTACCAATAAAGTTAATGAATAGTTATTGCAGTCATTAATGAGTGCAGATATATTTGACAGATATCAAGAAATGTGAATACGTTCCAATAATATGTATATTCTGAATTACTGTAATCACAGGTTCACAGTTCTTGTTTTTTCAGTCGTCCAATGAGTTTCGAAGGTCTAATTTTTTCAAAAAATATGCTAAAATCGTTTGTCATATGTTACTATAGCAATAAATGTCTATATATTGAATTATGATATAAAGTCATTTATACAGATGATATAAATGACTTAATTTGGTAACGAAGGTATTGAGTAGGCCTATTCCTACCATATAACCTATTTTGCAAGCATCATTCTTTGAGTAAAGCGCTTTCGTGCAATTTTTCAATCACGCATATATATGCTGCTTAGATGAACGTATATATGCTGTTCAGTACAGGTTGCCCGACCACTGGTACGTACGTGCAACACAAAATTTGGATTACGATGCCAAAGAGGTTTGCAATCATGGATTTTAGAAAAATTTTGAATGCAGTTTAATTCATGGTCTTGTAGGTGTGTAGGTATGTACACAGGATAACATATTCATCAGAATTATATTCATTTCTCGTTTTTGAACCCTTCTGAATATTGATGCGATATTAGAAATTAATTATTGAGCCAAAGTGTTGTTTAAGGAAACACCTCAATATCAAGTCAATAGTGACACAGTAATTAGCTGATACTGGGTTAAAAATAAATTATTATTGGGACAATATATTCTACCAATATCTACTTGATATCAGATAATAAGTCTTTGGCCTGTAGTACCCTACCTTAGTTACCCCTCAAACTCAGTTCTAGTCCATTTGTGTTCAGTAATACTAATATTTGTAAATGTAAAGTTATCCAAGAAGAAAACCCAAGATCTGCATATTTAAATAATTTAAAAAATTTAAACAATTGAAACAATTCATTTACCACAGTTGATAGAGAGGTAGAATTTTTCTTAAGTCTAATACAACGGTCAAATTTGAGTATAGCTACCTGTGGGCCCGAACAAGTTCAGCGACTTCGAGGGCATCCTACCATCACGTTATTCTAGGGTGTACAAAATGTTTAACCTAGTTCACTGAAGGGGGTCCTCAGGGGCCCCTTTTCTCTCCGATGGGTATTTTTCATGTTATTGTTGGAAAAGAACCCTTAGGTGGTGGACTATTCGGTCCTAATTATGGCGCTACGGACAATAGATCCCCCCCCCCCCCCCCACCCAGGTAGCAAGAAATTATTAGTCCAATATTGGGTTGATAATTATTTATTGACCTGATATTGGAATCTTGGATTACAATAATAGGCTAATAACAAGGCAATATCGAAATAAGATGTATTTATTTATGATATCAGCTTGTTATTGGGACAATGTAGTAAATAGTTTTATTTCTAATATTAAACTAAGGAAGAATTCAATATCAAGTGCATAGTGACAGAATAATTAGCTAATATTGGGTTAGTGAAATTATCATTATCGGGGCCATATTATTCAGAAATTGAGTACTAAGCCAATGTTATTGTAGGGAACACTTCATTGTCAAGTCAATATTGACACAATAATTAGTTGATATTGGGTTGATGATAATATTGTTATTGGGCCAATATATTTTTTTATTATCAACCGAATTTTCCAAAATAAGGTATTGCCCCAATGTTCATTTTGAATATCCAGTCAATATTGAGACTGTATATTGCTCAATATTATAGGTCAATAAATTTTGCTACCTGGGCAGGAGGGTGAGGGGACCAAAATCTTAAATTTTCGAGCACATTTTGACCCCATATAAAAAGAAAACAAAAAGAGAAATGGAAAATTTACGAATGAACTTTTGTTAGATGTGTTCCAAGGATTCTAAAACTGTCTTTTTTTTGATCTAGCACAAAAACTCAATGAGTTCTATTCTTTTGAAATATCAATACCAGTGGACTAAAAAAAATATGTCAAATTTATTCAAAAACTAAGGCCTGAATCAAAAAATGTATGGGTGAAATTGTGTTTGTTTTCAAAAGTTACATATAATAGTCAAATTTCATAAGAATCAGACTGAAAACAAAAAATTTCATAATTTTTATGAAATAAGTAAAAAAATTTTACTCTTTTTTAAATTTTAAATTACAATTTACAGTGTGAATATGATGTTATGCATGGAGATTATCACTTCATTATCAAGTCAATATTGACACAATAAGTATTTGATATTGGGTTGATGATAATATTGTTATTGGGCCAAAATATTTTTCTAATATCAACCGAATTTTCCAAAATAAGGTATTGTCCCAATGTTCATTTTGAATATCCAGTCAATATTGAGACTGTATATTGGCTCAATATTAGGTCAATAAATTTTGCTACCTCGGAAGTGAGCCATAATTGAGCCCTGAAACTGCATGTAGAGGGCCGTGCAGCATCAAAAGTTGGAGTGGAGAACAGACACATCAGGTGTCAGATAGTAGACAACAGACACATCAGGTGTCAGATAGTAGACAACAGACACATCAGGTGCCAGATAGTAAACAACAGACACATCAGGTGCCAGATAGTAGACAACAGACACATCAGGTGTCAGATAGTAGACAACAGACACATCAGGTGTTAGATAGTAGTCAACAGACATCAGGTGTCAGATAGTAGATAACAGACACATCAGGTGTCAGACAGTAGACAACAGACACATCAGGTGTCAGATAGTAAACAACAGACACATCAGGTGTCAGACAGAAGACAACAGACACATCAGGTGTCAGACAGAAGACAACAGACACATCAGGTGTCAGACAGAAGACAACAGACACATCAGGTGCCAGGTGAGCTCAGCTAAGCAGCTCTGTGGGTCTCGTTGCCTGGGTGTAGCAGCAGTACAGGCGCTCAAAGGTTTCACATTTCCTTTTTACAGAAACTAAAAAAAATGAGAATGATAAAAAAAACAGATCATTGAAATGTAGGCATGAAATGCAACTCATGTAAGTAATAATATGGAGATCATCGCCCAGTGTAAGATGCTAGAAGCTGCTCTGAATATTTTGGTAGTTTTATCATTCGCATTATGGGAGAATTACGTGAGATTCAACTCCATACGAAAGGAGAAACTTATTGAACAAGAATGTAAACAAATCCACATCGGTGCCGTACTGTAAACTCTGATAGTAGAAACGAAAAACATCGAAGATGCATTGCACTTCCTACCGACATTATTCGCACTCCGAAAAATTTTCGTATGCTCCTTCATATGTTTCACGCTTGCAATTATGTACTGTAGGACTGAGGTACGATGAGAATGTTGAAAAACACATACGCTTCTAAAAATTTCTTCTAATTTGCTGTTCATACATAATTCAAACTGATAACTGCTAGTAATTTTCACCATAATAGGAATAGACCTTAATATATCTGAAATATATAGAAGGAAATGTTATAATAAGCAAAGATGTGAAGTATTACTGGGTACATTTGGCCAACCTGTCAATGAGTGAGGCTTTCTCGCTTAGTCACGACACTTTCCTTTTTTGTAAGCGTTGTGGTGAGGAATGTAAGAGTAGCACGTGAAATTTTTCCTTCAATCTCGCGCATATTACGTTTGTTGGAGTATTCAGCCACCATTCATCAATGCAGGGTTTTGATGTTTCGAACACCATCTTACATGAGATACGAGAGGCTGGCTTGTTAACTTCCACCTTGACTTAATTTCAGTTCGCACCCTCCCTCTGATTCCTTCCAACGGACTATTTCTCTAAGTCATATACATTCTAACATGTCTTGTGAGATTTCTATTGAGAGTAATACCTGCTTTTCATCGCTTTTTTAAGTCGAGACAACATAATTACATTTTCAATTTTGTAGACCCTGTATTCCTACATGTCGACAAAGGGCCTCAACATTACTTAAATGTACTTCTTCATCATCATTCGCTAAAGACGAATTAAGAAGTTCACCATTTCTTTAGAAATTTAAATTTCACCAGTTATTTGTAAAGAATTATTACTAAGATATGTCCTAGCCGCTTCAAAGACGTTTCAAAAAGAGGAAGGCACCATCTAGTAAGGAGTTAGGTGTAAGTGGAATCTATGCACAAATTGCATAAAAACTGCATGTTGAGAAAAAAGTTAAAGAAGATAGTAGTAGGTGCTGAAAACAGGACACCAGTGAGCCGAAAAAAGAAGGTTCTTAACACTAAAAAAATCCAACAAAAAGAAGGCCTACTTAACTCTCTGCTCGGGACCTCACATTTCCCCCTGTGAGTGCTAGTTCCTATAGATACAATAGTTATCTCCCTGAGGGTACCGTACAATGACACATTTGTTCTTGAAATGTAATACCGATAAGAGACATTTTCATCGCTTTCGAGGACGGAATGCTGATTGAAATGATTTACCAAAATAGAGAGAAACCAAAACTCGCTGAAACGTTGAAAACTTTCAAAGCATTCAGTATTGATGGATAAGAAATATTAAACGAGAAAAATGATGACAGTAATAGAAGGCAGTGGATTGACTAAACAAATTGAGCGTTATAATTTCAGAGTTCGTTCTACCAAATCGCACTTGGCCTGCTAGCGTTTGAAGCTTCGAAGTGACACTAGACTGCAATGAGCCAGTCGCGCACATTGGAGGTGAGTACTGGCAAAAGCAGTCGTCTGGCTGTACGCTTGCGGAGCCCGAAGTAGACATCCGGTATCCATTGTCATGTTCACCAAAACTAAACAAGCTAACACAGGAGGTAAGATATTTATATTCATTGCAAAGTTTTGTTCTCAACTATCTCTATTTTCATGTAAGTATAATATAATTCAAAGACTGAAATGCTCGTCAGTTGGTTCAACTTTTACTGGTTACTTCTATGAAATAAAAGTATCGCACCCAACGCGTGGTTACACCTTACAACTTTTCACCAATGCGCTATGTTCAAACGCGAGAGATTTACGCACTAGAATTCAAGCCGAGGAGCCTGCATGAGACGTGCGCTCGAAGACGGTTCACCAATCTCGTAAATTGAACCCATGGCGCCATAAAAGTCGATAGGACGAAAACCAGTGGAGGTCCAAAAACGAGTGTAGTGCACGGACCGCTGCTCCAGTGGTGATGGCATCGCCACGTCGAGTTTTCGTGATTGCCGCTGAATGCCGAGGAAGCTTAACTTTGTTATTCGCTCAGTGAGCTCCGCATGCGAATTTAAAACTCGTTAATCCGGATCATGGCTTAGGGGCTTAAAGAATTTAAAAAGCCACTCTGGTGCTTAAATAACTTTAAATTTGCACCTAGTTAAAATTTTACGAGAAGAAATGTATAAATATAAATAATATCCCACATTCGTAGCCGAATTTAAATTTGATTTTGAGCATCCAAAAAGGAAATACACCCAAAACATTTCCGAGCAGTAGCTGCAAAGGTAAAGGAAAAATCATCGAATACAACACTCCCCATTCATGCGCGATTGATTTAGAAGCAGAGCGCGTTAGCCCGAGTTCGGCAGTGAGCAGCACCAGGCGACTGAACATGAGCTCAAGTGTTATGTACTTTGCTACATAACTGCACACCATGGATGACGGTTACATCGAATAGCAAGAGTCACGTTCTCCATGCCCTGACTCGCATGATCTCCGAGAAACGACCGTTGCAAAGTCAGCAGAACCTCAGTGGAAAAGCCATATCAGCAGAGAGGGGACGACGCCTGCGCAGCGGCGGCATTAGAAAAAAAGGCACAAAAAGGGCCTTATGACGGTTGGTTGATGCCTAACGATCTTGCATAAGCTGCGGCAACATCTTCTACTTAAGATGGTACTTAGGATTAGGAGGCATGATTCCTGTACGTGTAGTCATCTGAGAAGGGTCTCGTATATGCCGCCTTTGCTTGTAACTCTGAATTAGAACTCAGCCAGGCACACTGAGATTTGCCATTGTATAACTTAATTTTGTGACTTCATACTTTAGAACGACGAATTAAACATAACGTAAACGAGACCTCTTCGTATATATCGACATCAACACCACTACTTTCTTCAAGTTGAGTGAGATTGCTATGTATTTACCATCATATTCTCAACTTATTTGCTGGTTTCAATCCATTTCTTTTCACATGTGATGATATCAGTTTATAAAACAGTAAATGTATGGCCATGTATAACGAGCGTTTTAAAACCTGCTATAGTCATGCCTTAATTTGAATGTCGATCGTGAAATTATACAGAGATTAGGAAAAGAAAATTATTCGATCATAGAAATTATCCTGGAAAATACGAAAATCAATTTATTCTAACGAAAAAGAAACGACCGTCATAACAAAAGGGGGTCAACCCAGGCCACTTTCGGCCCGATGGGCCGTTTTTGTTTTGTTTTTGTTGAAAAAGGATCCTTAGGTGATATGCTATTGTGCCCTAAAATTTTATGGGGCTACGGGCATTATTCTCCCCAAGGGGGAGAAAGGGGTCTAAAAATTTTGAAATTTTCACCCCTGATAATAAAAAATGAAAATGAGAATTCTGGAACAATCAGTTTGTTTGCAATGTTACGAGGACTTCAAAACTGCCTTTGAATTTGCTCTAGCATAAAAACACACTGACTTTTGTTCTTTTGAAATATCCATGAAAATGAACTAAATGGCTAATATTTCAAATGTTTTGAAAAACTAAGGCCTAAATCGAATGAATGAAAGGAACAAACTGAGTTTCTTCTTAAAAATTACAATGAACGGCCAAATTTCAAAAGAATCAGACAAAAAATAACAAATTTACCATCTTTCAAAAAATTAATTTTTTTCCATTTCTTTTACTTGTAAATTACAATTCACAGTTTAAGTATGAAATTATGTATGGAGATTATACGAAAACATGAAAATAATCATTCAGATACAAAAATTGTCCATTATCTTACACCTCAACAAAAGATTGTTTTTGGCTTATTCCCAAAGCCCCTCATTTTCAACATTCAAAAGAATAGAAGTCAGTGAGTTTTCATGCTAGGAAAAAAAAAAGAGTTTTAGATTCATTGAAACATTTATAACAAACTGACATCCTTCGATTTCCTAATTCGTACTTTTATTTTGTTTTATCTTTGTTCAAAATCAAAAATTTTGTATTTATTAGTTAGTGATCAAATATCGCATATAAAAAGAAAACGAAAAATTTCGAATGGAAAATTAGAGAATGTCAGTTTGTTCGCAATGTTACGAGGATTTCAAACTGTTTTTGAATTTATTCTAGCATAAAAACTCAATGACTTCTATTTCTTTGAAATATCCATAAAAATGAACCAAAAAACAAATATTTCAAATTTTTTCAAAGAATCAAGGCCTAAATCGAAAAATTTACATGAATAAATAATACGCTTTTGTTTTAAACATAAATATACTGGCCAAACTTTAGACCAATCGGATCAAAATTTAAAAATCGCTGGGTTGACCCCCTTAAATGAGTGCGCAGAGCTGATCAGCTTTCAGGTTTGGGTCTACCACCGCAGCTAATACGTGGCAGAAAGCAAGCACCGAGTAATCAGCTTTTCATACATTCATTTATAACTCACTAGTTGAATGTGGCAAATATAAATAGAATATTTTTTCAAGTTTCAGCCTTAATTAATTAGGGCTTCAACAGGATTCCAGTAATCGCCATACAGAATATAAGGACACAGAACTTGATCAAGTAAGAACATTGTTACACACAGAACACGATTCGGTCAACACATGGCTCGAATATTATAATTACGTGCGCAACCGGAATAGAGGCCCAAGTTCTTCTTCGTTAGTGAGTGTAAGAGCAATTGACCGAATTATCCCTCAAAGAAAAATAGAGTACAAATAGTTATAAATCTCAACATTGACTAAAAAGCGTTGTAACGAACAGTGATGTGATCGAAACACCTTTCTTGGTGGCGAAATATTATTGTTATAAATTTAGGCGAAGTTTTGACTGAATTTTTCAGCTCATAATTTTTGGCAATGACTGTTCGTTTTATTTTGTATTTTCTGAATGTCGTGATCGACCAACAAAAATTGGAATTTTTATGATAACATGCGTAGTGCACCCAATAAGTATCTTCTTAGAATATTTATTGATCATCGTAATGCAGAGACGTGTCTCAATTTGAACAATAGACTGAAAAAGGCACGTAATTTGAACGCAGGATACCTCGAAAACATGCAAAACTCGTGTACAGGTTTACATGAACATCACGCGGCGGAGACGCTAGCGGTTACTGAACAAGTTTTTAGACCGCCACGAACTGCTGTGTTGAAGGGACACTTCTTACCATTGAAGGCAGGTAATCACACGAAGTCATTTATTGCTATCAGCTTTAGTTCAGCTTTAAAAACTCATGCCCCATTTTAAAATGTATCTTTAATCTATTCTCAAATTTGAAAAAACTCGTACCGAGAGATATATGGATTGCAATAAAAATTACAGCACCTACGAGATTGAAATAACGCTTTCACCTTTGAAACGTTTTCAACACGTTGACAACGATTACGAGGATCGAAAGTTTGGTTTGGTTAGGTTGTAAATAGTGTTGGAAAATCGATTTTATCGCCCGAATAAGTTTCCATCCTTTATAGGAAATATACAAAATATAAGTGCCCGACAATATTTAGCCCGTTCGATGAAATTCCTTCAAAAATAGGTCGCAAAATAGTTGAAATGTTATTTATTTACATTAGTGCATAAATGAACAATTTAACTGGTAGTACACATTTGTCCCAATACGCAGTTAAGGTGTTAAATGGAAAAGCTAGCTCGTATCAGTTCCCCAGACAGAACGTTGTAAACAATGAAATGTTCTTTGCACGGACCCACCACATAATATTCGAACAACGCTGCGTAGATTACTGCGGGTTGTCAGTATGGTGATAAAATTTCTCCTTCCAAACATTATTATTATTATTATTATTATTATTATTATTTAAGAAAGTTTTAGACTCCCTTAACCACGACAAAGATGTTCTAATGTTCTAAGAGAGGAAAGAGGAAGACACCATTTAGTATGGAGTTGAGGGAAAGCGGAATCTATGCACAAAGTGCACAGAAACAGTAAGCTAGGAAAGAAGTTCATGAAACAAGAAAAAAGTTGAAGAAGAAAGTAGTAGGTGCTGAAAAACAGGACAGCAGTGAACCGAAAAAAGATGGTGCGTTACAAAACAGAAACCTATTTTATTACAACAAATAGGAAGCCTACCTAACCTTTAGCTCGGGCCTTCACATGGTTCACCTGGGAGCTTCCAAACATGAATAAATTACGAAAAAAATATCTTTCAAAAACAACACAAAAATTATTCACAGTTTTACAAGAAAATAGTTTCATGGTCCTACTTCAAAAGTGTCGGTACATGAACAGCTGAATTCCATTAGAACTCTCCAGTAAAATAATCATGCAGTGCACGCTTCACTTGATATAAAGTGAGAAAAGCACAGACGTGTGTCGAGAGCTCCTCGCATGGCAAGAGGGTCTAATTTGGCAGTGTGTAGCGGGCACAAGCAGCCAGCGCCTCGACTCGCAGGACGTCTCCCTCGCAGCATCAAGCACTGCTCTGCGCCGCGTCCGTCTAACACAATTGCCTGAAATTGGCTCGACCGGCAGCGCTACAGAAAACCTCACTAAAGCCTTCAACAGATCGGCTCTGCTAGCCATCCAATGGAGCAAACTTTTCTTCCAGATTTCTTGCAAGCAGAGCAGAGATCCGGCAGGAAAGTTTACAAAATGAAGGACGTAAAATCGTCAGGGCGAAGCCACACGAAGGGAGCACAAAGAGCGGCAAAGAAGTTTTTCGTCATCGAGAACAATTAAATGAGATCGATAAACTGAATTGGAACGTCAATCTTCACGAGTAGGAAAGCGTAATTAGATGGAACGTAGTATATTCTTTTGCTGATATTAGCCACAATAACAGTGATTGCAAAACACACAGGGAAGTGTAGTTAAAAAAATATTACTTCTAACGTTTTTCCGTGGTATGATTAAAATGTAAGGAAAAACTCGCCGTTTTTTACTCAGTAACTCAGTGCTTTTCGTTCTTATTGAAAGAAATTAGGTTAGTTTAGCACACGCTAACCACAACACAGACTCTCCCAAGAAAGGAAGACACCATTCAACTTGGGATCATAGAATCGGGGAATTTACTCGTTTGCACAATGTATGTCTCTAGCGCAACGATAAATTGAAAAGAGCGTATGAAACGAACTGAAAATTGAAGAAGGAAGCAGAAGATGTGGCAAAAAGGACATCGGTGAACCGAGAAAAAAAATTGGCCGTAATTTTAACAAGGTAAAAACAATTTATTTGAACAAAATAATAACCTACCTTGCCTTTGGCACCTGACAGCACATTTTCCTCGCGCATATGCTCAAATTTTTACATTTATAATAGTTGTATCACCCAGAGGGGGACTATTTCCACTCAGAAAAGTAACGTAAACAAAAGAATGTGGCGCAAGAAAGTCAAAACTACCTAGACTATCACAAAATGAATTTACCCAGCCAAATGAGGAAATGTGAAACTGAATAAAAAACATATCAGCATAAAGTAAAAATGACAAAAACCACGCTTGTAACATTAAGCAGGGAGAATGCATCGAGCGAAAACCTGATTCTGTTTACCCTCAATCACGTGCAAAAATTAGCGAGCACACGAGTTAGGATGAACAGCACCGTGACAGAAGCTCGATTAGCGTCCGGATCGAGTGATCGCCAGTACGGCACACTGAGCATGAAGAGCACACGCACTCGGCTGTGAGCGCACCAGCACAGAGGGCTGCTTAATGAAGTGAGAGCCTCACAGCCAAACAAACACGGACCTTCATTTGCGAGCGCTGCCTTTGATCCTCGCTATGAAAACCTCCCCTCAGAGATACTCGGCCCACGCTTCGAGTACACAAACACACGCACGTAAGCTCTTACTTCCAGTGATACAAGCCTCTCTGCACTCCATAGCTTTGAGCGTGCGCTGTACAATTATAAGTGAGTAACCCTGGTATACTGAAGATTTACAGCGTGGTCTGGGAGAAGAGGAGGAAGATAGAGATGAAGTTCACGAGTAAGATACTCAATCAAAACTTTATATCGAAATTTATAAAATAAATTCGAAAGGAAAGGGATAAAAGATAATATATTCCTGAGGACTTTGTTTCATTGGGGTTTTCTCCCCGAAAATTTGGCGACTAAGGCTTGGCAAACCTCAATTTCACGCAGTGTTTGCTGCCAGTGGAATAATATGGTCTAAACGTCGGATGAATGAGGCCTTACACGATATCAACATCAGACAAAATCTCTTCTTACTTTCGAAAAGGATTCAAATTTCAATGCCCATCGAAAATCACAAAAATATAAACGCCTTATCAATGAGAAACTCTTGAACACGTTGGTATTAATTGGGTAGAGAGGAGGTAATGAGGCTTTTCGAGCTCGTACCATAAGCCATAAACCATTCGAAGCCTCGCGTTGGGAGAACAATTTATTGAAAGAAAGCAAGAAAGAACAGAAGAAATACGGCACAACATTAAAAATACACATTATTATTATTATTATTATTATTATTATTATTATATAAGAAAGTTTTAGCCTCCCTTAACCACGACAAAGATGTTGCAAGAGAGGAAAGAGGAAGGCACCATTAAGTATGGAGTTGAGGGAACGCGGAATCTATGCACAAGGTGCACAGAAACAGTAAGCTAGGAAAGAAGTTCATGAAACAAGAAAAAAGTTGAAGAAGAAAGTAGTAGGTGCTGAAAAACAGGACCGCAGTGAACCGTAAAAAGATGGTCCGTAACAAAACAAAAACATATTCTATTGCAACAAAAGAAAGCCTACCTAACCTTTAGCTCAGGCCCTCACATAGTCCCCCTGGGAGCGCTAATTCCCATAGATACAATACCTGTATCCCCCTGAGGGGATTAAAAATACACAACCCATTCGTTGAATTGGGAGCAGGAAGCAATTGAATAGAGCTCGACGGCCAGCCAGTTGTAAGGTCGTTGGCAACATGGGTCGCTGGCAGAGAAATTCTCAATTTGCTCGGGAGAACTTACGCAAGAACTGCTTTTCAGAATCCCGACAAGCTACCAACTTACGTAGCTAAAAGCGCTGTGATTTATTGCTTCATGTTAGGCGGAAATTTCTTACATCGGAGTACAAAAATAACACCATCAATAAGGTCTAACTGTTCGGAAATTTTCTGTTGAAGTTTTAATCAATGGACGAGCGTGAATATGTGAAGTTTTAATATAATTTCTTCACGTTCAGAAGAAAAATAGAAACTGAAATCATTATCAGACAACTGGTTATATTATTGTTATTTTATTGCTAGAAATGAAAATATATACTGATAATTTCTAGATGTGGTACGATTACAATTTTTGCTATGAATGATCGGGTTAGATTAGATTATAAGTTAGTTTAAGCCTCCCTAACCGCTGCAAAAATAGAGCGTATCAAAGAGAGGAAGGAGGAAGGCACCATTTAGTATGGAGATTAGAAAATGAGGAATCTATGCAGAAGGGGCATAGAAACAGTAAGATGGGAAAGAAGTTCATGAAATAAGATAAAAGTTGAAGAAGAAAGTCAGAGGTGCTGAAAAACAGGACAGTAGTGAACCGAAAAAAGTTGGTCCCTAACATAACAAAAAACATTTTATTTCAACAAAAAGAAGGCCTACCTAACTCTCAGCTCGGGCCCTCACATTTTTCCCCTGGGAGCGCTAATTCCCATAGATACAATAGTTGTATCCCCCTGAGGGGGAATGATCGGGACTGATCTGACCGAAAACATTGTACGACGAAGGTCACTGCGCGCAAACAAAACTGCGGGAAACCGACACAAATATACCTAATTGAGTTAAAAGTTGCCAGAATGAGGCCGCCCATTTTCATAAAATGAGGAAAAATAAGGATAATCAGAGATCTTGCTCGTAAACTAAGCAGTCAATGCTTACTCAGAGCTCGCCAATATTGTGTCCGAATTGCCAGCCAGGTGGCATGAAGGAACTCTTTATTAAAGAAACGCTAAAACGTGCGCAAATTGTTCACCCAGCTGAAAGAAGAATCAAGAACCGCTAGTACATGAGAGAAGGACGGAAGGAGAACCATGTTCCAAGAATCCCTCATTTTCCGACAGAGCAATTTTTTCAGCATGTCTGCTGAAGCATAAAGGTGTGCACATTGGAACTTTTTTTTTGCTACCAAACTGTTTCCATTGAAAAAGAGCGCATGTAACTCATTCGATTTATTCAAAAAAAGGCATAAATGTTAGCGCAAGATTACAATATCAAAGTAAGCACGAGGATTCTTTGGAACGAATCATAAAGAAATGCATGCACATTTTGAGTAAACGAGCGGCCTTTACGAAAAATAAATCACGCGTTACAGCAAATTCAGCATAAAAAATGGGTTTTGTCCAATTTGTAGAATAACTCTCGTGAGACGCGCAAATTAAATTAAATAAAGTTTAAAAAACTCGAAAGTCACTCGTGTTCAGTGTTTAGAGATTCTCTCAGCACAGTAATGGAATGCTGTGAAAGTGGCTGGGAACAAAAGAGTTCATTGATGCATTATGTAAGATAAAAAGCTTGAATAACTCGCTCAATCAACATAAGTGGTATCGACAAGTTGGCGAGACACTAAATGAAATTTTCTCCAATGCAGGGATGTAAGCGTGGGTTCCTTGACCGAAATCATCTTGAAGTATTACAATTGGTACCAGTTGTGAACAATTTCCATTCCCACATACTTCCTGTAGCCTATGCAAAGATCTTATTTTGCAATCAAATCGCCTCAAAACGCAGCTAAAACCGAGTGAACTAAAGAGAAAGCAGGTGCACAAAATGAGACAAAGTCGAATACGTGCTTTAAAACAGTTAGGATCGATCATCAATAATTGTAAATACGGGTAAACATCGTATTTTGTGCGAATAAACTGCTCGAAAAACGGAAAAATACAAAGAATGAAAAACCTATGAGTGAAATAGTCTATCGTCAAGTAAAAACGGATTTGTTTCCGAGGAAATATTACTCCAAAATGTGGGATAAAACCTCCATGAATTAGTTATGAGTGTACTGAATTATTTAAAGAGCAAATTAGAACAAATCATTATGGTAGTTTAGCACACATTTTCAGAATCAACTTTCAAAGTACAATACATTTCAGATACAGATGAAAAAATGTATTTCAAAATTTTCTAATATCACAAATTAGGACGAATTGCTGCAAAATTAGAACATAATTATGAATTAAGATGTACAGGTATACCTGTAGCACAACAGCTCCTCACTTTCAATGGAGTTTAGCAGCCTGTCTCAGAGCCATTTTTTTGAGTGTGAGAAATTAAAATTGACAGTAAATCTTCCACGTGACAATGTTCTCTCATTAATTTAAAACAAATAAAACTCGAACGTAACATATTTTAACTAACCCTTTTAACTTCTTCGACATCCTTGTTTCTTCATTGTACAAACAGTCTCGTTTGTACAAAGAAAATGAGTAACAGATTAAGTTCACAATTCAATCAACGTCAGAATTTGAAGAAATTTCAGAAGTATGAGCTCGAGGAACATCTCATGTCAGCTAAGTTACAGCTTCATTAGGTGTCTCCATTCGACAAGCACGGAACTCGTCTCCGCTTCAAAGTTCCCTAACTCAGGATTCCTTCAACAATTATCACACAGACAAGTACAACATGCGTGCTTTAGAAAGAGTTGTTACAGGCAACTGAATAAAAGCATAGAAAAAGCCATTCTTCAAAGAAAAGTACAGAAAATATAACTTTTTTTACACATTCTTTTCCTTTCGTGTAATTTGAGAACCGATCATTTCGATGCGATTCCCGGAGACAGTTTTGAATAAAAATCTGAAATGTCATACGTTCGACTTAGCTTCAGGAGTCAGATAAAGAGAGCAGATGGAGATTCTCAGATTAGATTATTAGTTAGTTTAACACGTTCGCTGCGTATTGGGCCACATGTGTACCGAGAGGTAAATTGCCCACTTACGTGCCGGTATAAACGCACGACATTTTATCTGTTTCGTGATGTTTTTGCAAAATAATTGTTATCATGCAAGGTAAAATGTTATCGTGCAATTGTATTCTTCATATTCATTAGGAAGAATTAAAATTTATTCAAGCTGGAAAATCGATTTCCCTATTCTGCTACTTACAACCTAACCAAACCAACCGTTAACAACCGCGGAAACGCGGTGAACGTGTTAAGCCTCCCTATCCTCAACAAATGAGATCCAAAGAGAGGAAGGAAGAAGGCACCATTTGGTATGGAATTTAAGGGAACTTGGAATCTATGCAGAAAGGGCATAGAAATAGTAAGATACGAAAGAAGTTCATGAAACAAGATCGAAGTTGAAGAAGAAAGTAGTAGGTGCTGAAAAAACAGGACAGCAGTGAACCGAAAAAAGATGGTCCGTAACAAAACAAAAACATATGTTATTTGAACAAAAAGAAAGCCTACCTAACCCTTAGCTCGGGCCCTCTCACTGTCCCCCTGGGAGCGCTAATTCCCATAGATACAATAGTTGTATCCCCCTGAGGGGATGGAGATTCTCAACGAAGGTTGTAAGTGTAAACGAGTATCGATTGCACGACCATCGCACCGATACTTAAAAAAAAACGCAGTAGGTGAGATAGCAATCTAAAGTTGTCGTTCACTGACTCGTAATAAGAGCGTATTCTGTTTTGTAAGAGAAACACAGTGGACTGGACAAACATCTCACATGGCCGGTGATGAAAGTCTCGCTAGTCAATAAAGGATATCGTCCAATAACACCCTCGGTGATAGCGACAATAGCGCGCCCAGCCAATATTAGCGACGGTCGGCAGCGGCAACATGGAACAGGGTGCTGTGGAGCCAACCTGGCGTGCCCGCCTCCGCTCGTGTTGCTGCTGGCAATCAGGGTTGCCAGATCCTGTGAGTGACATAATGCAAAATTGCTCAAGCTTCACTGCCAAATCTAACGCTTTACTGCCAAAAAGTCTTGAACGTTGCTATGAATAACATAAATATCCCTAAGATAGTTCAGTGAAAAACTAATCAAAGTTCTACCTTTCGTGTACATTTAAGTTTTGAATAATTATATTAAAGGATTATATCAAAAATTTATCCCATGATACAAAGACTACAATAAAAATAGTAAACGTTTCCCAAAATAATTTCCACAACAATATCCAAAAGACATCTTTACTGAATACAAAGTGCTAAAAATATCTTTTGGATTTAAGTTCTGAATACAAAGTTTTAAACTATGACACGTGCACCCCATTTTTATGCAATTGGGAGATTCGTTTTAAATGCGAGACCAGAGAGAATTGTGTTCTCATGTCACGTTGCTAGCACCGTCACTGCAATAGCCAATATAGTGTTTAAAAGCCATGCAATTCTTGTCAAGTAGTGACGTAGTTGCGTGAAACAAAGCTTAACCCGTTGTTTCTAGTACAGGCACAAGCTCCAACAATGAAGTTACGATATTTTGAGGACTGTTATCATAGTACCGAACGCAAACGAAGTTCTTGTCACTTGATACATCAGTCGACTCGTCGATCATCAAGCAGTATTTTTCAGTTTCGGCAATTTTATCCCGTAGTTCCTTTTCAAGCGCTGGTTATATCACCTTCGTAACTAACATCGAACACTTTGTTCGGTAAAGCCGTATGTTCTCTAATTTCCTTCCGGCGGAATAATTCTTAATTACTTCGCACAAATGACCTGTAGCAGACACTGAACTGTGACAGCTGATAACCAATGCGAGTCCTAACTCAGCTTTCTTCACTTCATCACTAGGTCCCTGAGTTTTTGCGGCTCTCTGAAAACTGTTAGATCTCACAGAGCTAACTACGGAAGCCATTGTTTTGTGTTCTTCCCTTTCAGCATGCAGCGTAATCGTAGTTTTTTCTGGGGTGCACATTCTTGGAATAGACCTTACAAAAAGCAGACTGCGTACCATATTTGGCTTTTGTCAGCCATGGAAACTCTTTCTTCCATATCGCTCTGTAGGTACGTCCCGAGTCATAGGACTTATTCCACTCGGACATAATGACGAGTTTAGCTTTCAACAACTGAACACAAACTAGAAACCACAACAGTTACTGACCCTCACGCGCCTGCAAAGTAAACTGTGGCCCGGCAAGGGCCGCTGAAGGCGGCAACCGGCAAACCGCTGAGCTACAAACACGTCTTGATCGAAGATTGAACCAGACTCGTTCGATCTTCGATAATACGGATTACATTGCAGCCCTTCATGTTCACAACGTCCAAAAAGACGCCAATTGGCTTGCTTTATAGGTAAAAATGGCAAAGTGACTTCTTTCATTGCTAGTTTAATGCCAAAAATAGCTTCCACTGCCAAATTCCATTGTTTTCAATGCCAAATGCCAAATTGTAATTATTCATTGCCAAAATGACTTTTCACTGCCAAAAATGACCAAATTTGGCAGTGAAATATGCCAGTTGGCAACCCTGCTGGCAATGCTACGGCACATTGCAGCGTAATCGCACTTTTTGTGCTTCATTTAAGCTTCCTGTAACAGCGAGCCATGCGAATAGAGCACATTTTACTGCGAGAACGTGAGAAATTATTTCATACCGGTCTTTTTTTTCAATTTGGAAATTTATTGTTAATAACCGAAACGGCCTATCAACACGAAGAGTACCATTGGTAAAAGAGTAACGATATGGCCACAAAAAGGTGAGCGGATATTATAACTTGAGTGATCGTCGTTAACTAAAATTCTACAATTCGAAGACTGTTCCTCATTTTGCTTTGAGGTTTTCTGTTAAGACAACAGGAACAACAGAAACAACAGAAAATTCACTTAAAAGTTCCTGCCAACGCGAGTACAAAAATTCTGCCTGAAGAAAATAGTCTTCCCATGGGAGATCTCGTGGTATCATCAATACCTATACACCCGGTCAGGAAATTAGCGGTGGTCTGTGTAGCAACAGCTGCAGCTGCCGTAGCGGCGAGTGTCAGACTACTGGTCCGTAACGCATCAGTAGGAGACCAGCGCAGTAACGCGCATTACCCGGATGACCGACGCGAATAATCGGCCCTCATCAACAAGAATGGTTCAAACAGCCGCTGCAATAACTCGAGCTCATGTTAATTTAACCGCTACAGTGTCCATAATTGTCTTCAGTTTCTAAAATTAAAGATGACTCTGAACAGAATACAGCTTTTACCACATGTTGTGTTTGACATAGAAGCGCATGCATTTACCATGATAAAAACACAGTTATTATTATTCACCAGATTCACAAATTATTATTTACATTAATTTACAAGATTCAACTAGAAAGGCAATGAAAAATTTTTGCAAGAGAAGATAGCAGCACGACATATACCGCAAACTGGTCAAGGTTGGCACATAAAAAACCCACCCAAAAAAAAAAAAGCCAAACAAACCCACACTAAAAAACCCACTAAATAGTGTTTTTTTTTTTTTTTTTTGGGTTTTAATATTGTTATGTAAATTTTATTTGTTTTCAAGCTTATAGAATAAAAATGCGCTAAATATTTATCTTGTTAAAATAAGTATCTAAGTCATGTGCATGACTATGACAAGAAAACATTGAAAAACAAAACAGCAACCCTATACAAATCAAATTAGAAAAACCTTAATCACAAAAAACTCGAGAGACTAATATATTTTCATGAATTCCATTTCCAAAGTAAAAAACAAAAATTTAGGAACAAATGCAGTTTGACTACTTAATATAGAGACTTCTGAACTTTCCCTGTCTTCCAGACTAGACTGCTACTACAATACTACTGTGTTTCTCTTTCTACATCCACTGCCATTTCATCGTTGTCATCCACATCATGATCATTTGTGAGGTGGCGATATACTGAGACCAATTTCCGTGCGCGTTCTGATCCTAATCTATTTCTCAATTTATTCCACAAAATTTCAAATGTTGAGAAAATTCTCTCAATGGATCCTGAACTTGCGAGGCAAGAATGAAGATTGCTTATAAACTTGCAGAAACCCTCTGCCAGTGTTTTTTCATGAATCTGCATCTTCTGCTGTTTCATGTCTTGAATATCCCACCATCAACGAGGAGTCGTTGTCTTAGTGATTTTCTCATTGAACATTTGTTTTGGGAAGATGTTGGAGTCCTTCAATTTATAGGAATAAAGCGTACCGATGAACTCCGGATTGTACTCAGCCAACCACTCTTCAATATCAGTCTCCTGTGAGAGCTTTGCCTTAAATGTTGTAAAATGAAATATCAATATCGAGTTCATTATCTTGTTGATCAGTCTAATGTGAAACTAGGCTAGGTGAATTAGGTTAAACATTATTGTACACCCTATAGAATTATGTAATGGTAGGATGCCCTAGAAGTCGCTGAACTTATTCGGGCCCACAGGTAGCTATACTCAAATATTTGATCATTGTATTAGACTTAAACATTCTACCTCTGTATCACCTGTGGTAAATAAATTGTTTAAATTGAAATAAGTCTAACAATTATAGTCAGATGGGGCAAGACACGACCGCAGCCATCATGGGGTGAGAAAGTAAAGAAACGACTGGCCTATGGTGAGCATTCAAGCTGCACTGAAACAAATTTGACGATGGAATCTGTTAGAGCATTTACTTCCAATCATTTTAGTGTTTGTTACTAACCTGTACTGCGAAAAGTGATTTTTTTGGCAAATTTAAAAAAAAAAATTGGCATGTCACTACATGTTGTAACATGTATCAGTGTGGTTGACTGACTTGACTTGCGCTGCTAAGCACTCCAGCTCACACAATACACATGTTAAGTTGTTAACAGCATGACTAAGTGATGTGCAGCTGTCTTGCTTCAAGTTGCTTGTGGTGGTTACTTATGATCTGCATGGTGCTTCCCTCTCAAATGACTTGCGCCTGTCTGCTCCTAAAACAACTTACTATGAGTTGACGAGCATAGCAATTCTCTCTGCACATCTTATATCTTTACAGACTGCAAAGCTATGTCTCTATGCATATGGTAATTGGTAAATGGTAATTGTGATGGACAAACTTAATTCATATATTGTTCATATAATGTAATAATTCATATAATAATGTAATATAATGTTGGAAATAAAGTAATCAAATAACAATATTTACTCAATAAGTGTATATATATATATATATATATATATATATATATATATATATATAAATCTGAAATAGGGGCAACGGGAGTTGTGTGAATAACTCTTTTAAACAAAAACAGGTATTACAAAAAACCCAATAAAGCGCAAAAACAACAATAAAACCCATAAAACCCAATTTAACCGAAAAAAACAGGTGGGTTGGGTTTTTTTAAAAAACCCAGGGTTTTTTCCATCCCTGAAACTGGTCCGCCAAGGCTTCGAATTAGCTATCATTAAATTTCTAGCGTTTAATATCGTAAATGAAATACATCTTAGTTTTGGGTAGACACAATTTTACTAGCTTTACGCTCCAATGAAACACTGAGGTTCTCCTAAACAAAACTTAAAGTTTCGAAGCCTGATCGCAACAATCATCATTTAGCACAGGTCGTGTTGCAGCCCCGACTGTATAGATAGATAGAATTAGATTAGCAGTAGTGCTCTTCTTAACCACAACGATGGTGTTCCAAAGATAAAGGAATACGGAAGGCGCCATTTTGAACAAAATTAGGGGAAAAGGGAATCTGTGCACAAGGTGAGTTCCTACGCAAGATCCCCTGCGTTAACATAGAAACAGTAAGTTAGAAAGTAAGTACACAACACAAAGCTAAAGTTGAAGAGTGATGGGAGCTAAAAAACATGATAGATTAGATTAGTCGTTAGTTTTAGCCTCCCAACCCGAAGCAACAAATACGATCCGAAGAGAGGAAGGAGGAAGTGTTACGATCACTTTTTTTTTGATCGAATAAGTTGATTTTATATTTTCAGGACAATTCTTCTAACTAAATAAATTTATTTTCTTAATCTCTGTATAATTTTCGAGAACGGCATTCAAATTAAAGCACATCTATAGCAGGTATTGAAACACTCGTTATGCGTGGCCACACAAATTTGCTGTTTTAGGTCGATATTGCCAAGATGACGGGGAATAATTGAAGCCCGCAAACACAATGATAATGATAAGGAATATGCAACTCTTACGCAACTTGGAGGAAGAACAGGTGTTTATGTCGCTGTATTCGAAGTAGCCTCGTTTACGTTACTTATTTAATTAGTCGTTCTAGATATGAAACCACAGATGACAATTATACAATAATAACACTCAGTACGCCGGGCTGAGTTCTAATCTCAAAGATTCAAGCAAGGGCGGCGTATACGAGGTCCTTCTACGATGATGACACGCTCGGGAATGAATACCCCTGACTCTAAGCACACTCTTAAATAGAAGCAGTTACCGCAGCTTATGCAAGAACGTTAAGGCCTGTTGACACGAGGACTGGGCGAGCGCTCCACCACGAGCTCAGTAAAATGCTTGTTCGAGTCAGCGTGTCCACACGGACCATGACAGAGGTGCAGACTGCTCCAAGTAAAATCCTCAGTCTGCTCCTAGCAGCGGTAGAGAGAGAACGTACAAAGGTGGCTCTGCGACAGGCAATGGCGTTTTCAATCTCTATCAGTGGTCGCGGCTATAAAGAAGAAACAAAAACGAATGAGGAAAATGTGGGCGAAGCGTTGGCTTAAAAAAGTCCTTTTTTGGCAGCTAAACGCCACTTTTCCAAGAGAACGTGTAGGCAGGGAGCAGAGACGCACACCCTACACGTTCAGCGTCTGAAATTGCACTGGGAAGCATTGAGTCGCTCGACGAAGACCAAACATAGACAGACTGTTGTCTACTGCTCCATTGAGCCTGAAACGAGAGAAAATGGGCGTGGTTTAAGCCTCTCTTTCCCGGTGGAGCGCTCGCTCACCCCTCGTGTCAACAGGCCTTTAAGGCACCGCCACACCTTGCATTATGTCAATGCTACTTGTAACTTTGTTCGTGTCGCAGAACAACCGCTGCGGCTTAACGAGCTTTTGGATGAGCGCGTGACAAAGCGCGGCAGTCAGTTGCATATAAGCTTTGAGAGGAGGAGGACGTCAGACGACAATGTGCTCTGCAAAGCAGCTGCGCTCGGACTTTCGCGGAACACGCTTGCGAGACAACAGTGAGCGCTTGAGCGAGACAACCATACTCAATGACTGCTTGGCTAGCACTGGCTCTGCTGTGCGGTGTCGTCTGGCTACGTGAATCAGGAGGGCTGGACTTTTGTTCATGTGGCTGCCCGAGCGGTGAGAGAGCTCTGGGCAACTCGTCGGTGCGGCATGGAGTACTCGAAGTTGCAAGGTGTGGCGGTGCCTTTAGGCAGCGATCAACGGTCACGAAGCTAGCCGTTGAAGAGGCGTCGTCCCCTCTTTGCTGACCTGGCTTTCTGCTGCTTTTTATGCTGAGTTTCAACGGTGTTTCAGGGCACGGAGTACATGGCTCTTGTTCGTTGATGTAACCGTCGTCCACGGTGTGCCGTTATGTAGAAAGGTATATAACAAATGGCACCATTTAGTATGGAAATAAAGGAACGTGGAATCTATGCAAAAGGGGCATAGAAACAGTAAGTTGAGAAAGAAGTTTATAAAACAAGATCAAAGTTGAAGAAGAAAGTAGCAGGTGCTAAAAAACAGGAGAACAGTGAACCGAAAAGAGGTGGTCCTTGATATAGCAAAAACATTATATTTCAACAAAAAGAAAGCCTACCAAACTTTTGGTTCGGGCCCTCACACATTTTCCCTCTGGGAGTGCTAATTCCCATAGACACAACAGTTGTATCTCTGTGAGGGGCCGTATCAAAACAATAACCTATTCTGTATCAACCAACGGTAGACCTTCCTAACCTTCACTTCAGGACTTCACGTTTTCCTTTGAGAATACTCATTCCCTTAGAAACCATGGGTATATCTCTTGTGCGTGATTGTACTGATGATATCCGAAGTAAATTGATAAAAGTTGCCATCCGCAATGGAATCTATACATTGGCTGTAAACCGAGAGCCGTTCAAACTACAGCTTTTATGCGATAATATTTTCATTTGGAATAAAATAACTTCAGCACATTAAAGCTATAGCAATGAGGAGTAACTTACCTCGCCTCAGTTTGAAATCCCCTGTGGAATTTGTCAGCTGACTAAAAGGAAGAGATACAGGGCAGGGTCCTCTAGCTTAAGCCCTACAAGTTATGACTCGGGGTGGTGGGATCGATAGCTCGCCAGCAGTCAATTAATTGTCCCGGAGTCACAACGTCTCGCTCTTATGGAGAAAACACCCCGAAGAGAGTGGTGTGCTTGTTTCGCTCGACTCGGGCTCAGTGCTTCAGTTATTTTTTACAACCTTCTGAGAACTGCCCTTAAATAATGTGTTTAAATTTATTTTCTGTGGCTACATATAGGTATCACATCAAATCCACTTAGTGTGGAATTGATGGAAAATTGAGGCCATTTAGTATGGAATTTTGGAAGGGAAAGTCTGTGTGAAAGGTTTGTTCTCTCACCCTGCGCATAGAAGCAGCAAGTTTGAAAAAGTTTATGAAATAAGGTAGAAGTTAACAAAAGAACAGGTGCTAAAAACGCACAAAAGTGAGCTAAATTAAATGTTCACACACAAAAAAAAATACATTGCATTCCAACAACAGGAAGGATTACTTAACCTTCAGCTCGTGATGTCACATCTTCCCACCATGAGAGCTAATTCCGATAAACATAATAGTTCCAACACCCTGGGAGGCGAAATGCGGTAATGTTACTGTACTAAATACTTCAGTACGATACTAACTTACTCGGATACCACAAAGATTTAAATTCATTCTCAGCAACGAGAAAATAATTTTTGTTACTGGCATTTGAACTGACAAATCGCCTCCTTAGCTGAAGATGTCAAAATGGGAGCCAGAAAGGCAACATAAAAACTGAGATACGACGACATATCGAACAAAATCACAGGTAATCATGCAAGCGAGACGTTCATAAGAAGCCCAATAGGTTCCCCAATCATAGCTAAAAGCATCTTCAGAGCGGCACTGCTTCTCCTCGTGACTCTCGTCTCGGTTCCGGAAAAGTACAGCGATAAGAATTCTTCACAGTCCCTTATTCCGAGATGCAAACATGCCGTAGTTTTAGTTAAAGAACTTCAGCTTCCTGCGAGTGTGCTTTCCTTGATTAAATGTCCACCTGCTAGACCACTCTCGCTTTGCCAGCTCACCCTCGGCGAGGGGGAGGCAAGAAGATCGATTTACTGCAGCTCTAACGACAAAGAGGCCCAAAAGCATATAGTTGGAGATTTGGTTCCAAACAATTGTGTATTAGATTAAACATTTGAATAAAATTCAGATTGCAAAATTTACAGCCGCACGTTCGTTTTTCATTTGAGTGCAAATTTCCAAAAACATAACACTCAGTAGAGCAATGTGCCTTTGGAGTGAATGACAGAAAATGGTGGTCATTGAAAATGTTCTATTGCTTAGGTGTCCAATAAAATTCCTATGTAGTACGTCATACACTTTGTATCGAATTGTACAAAAAATTATGCATACCCCACTGAAAAATTATACTCAACACTTTCAGAGGTAATCCTGAATTAAATTAGATGTTAGTTTAGGCCTCCCTAAACGCAACAACAGTTCCAAAGAGAGGAATGAGAAAGTCACCATTTAGTTAAGCGGAAGATAAGATGGAGATAAGAGAGCGCGGAATCTATGCGGAAGAGGCATAGAAACAGTAAATTGAGAAAGAAGCTTATGAAACGAGTTAAAAATTGAAGAAAGTATATTAGTAAGTGCTAAAAGACAAGACAGCAGTGGATCGAAAAAACTGGTCCTTAGCATAACAAAAAAACATTTTCTTTCAACAAATAAGGCCTACCTAACTCTCAGCTCAGGCCCTCACACATTTTCCCCTTAGAAGTGCTAATTCCCATTGATACAGGATTAAGATTAACATTATAAGTTAGTTTAAACCTCCCTAACCGCTACAAAAATAGAGCGTATCGAAGAGAGGAAGGAGGAAGGCACCATTTAGTATGGAGATAAGAAAATGAGGAATCTACGCTGAAAGGGTATTGAAACAGTAAGATGAGAAAGAAGTTCATGAATAAGACAAAAGTTGAAGAAGTCAGAGGTGCTGAAAAACAGGACAGCAGTGAACCGAAAAAAGGTGGTCCTTAACATGACAAAAAACATTTTATTTCAACAAGAAGGCCTACCTAACTCTCAGCTCGGGCCCTCACATTTTTCCCCTGGGAGCGCAAATTTATATAGATACAATAATTGTATCCCCCTGAGGGTTTCCCTTTGATACAATAGTTGTATCCCCCTGAAGGAAGGTAATCCTGAAAATTTTAATTAATTATTAAAAATAACATTTTTGTATTTTGATCGATTTCTTGTGGATATCCTGTAAGTGCGATTATATATTCTTACGAGAAAGGTTTCGTAGTTCAGTCCGTTCAAACAAAACCTAACAGGACTTGATCCAAGCGTGCTATAAGATCTTCGCAATTTAGCGCAGAGATGCTTTTACGCTTCTATAAAAGTATTGAGCCTCATTAGTATCGCCGCCCTAAACAGCAAGCTTGTTTGATCCTCAACTTAAACAGGAATATTTTCAATAACATTATTTTGCGAACACATGTTCAGTATACAATTTCATGTAATGCCACCTGTATTTGAGAACATAAACGCCTGTATATAAGAACATGCCTGGTTATTACAGTTTCACAACAAAAAGTGTAAATTCGGCATTCGTATGGATGCTAGAAAACAATACAGCTCTGTACGATCTCGAGTGACTAGAGAATAAACAGAATAATACCGTGTTATCCATGTTAACATCCTAAAATAATTTTAATATTATGATCGATTGATGCTTTTATAACAGAGGAATAATGGCTGAGCTCGGGAGGCAGGAGCTAAAGCAAAAACAGATTCGTTTCATTAGGTGTCACGTAGTTTAATTCATAACTAAGTCACCTCTTCCACCTCTCAATTCTTCCCGTCATTAAATTGCTCGGCACTAGGCGGCATGAAGATTTATTCACCAATCTATTGCTAACGTATCTGCACGTAAGCAGTAAGAAATTACGAGAACGCTATGTTGAACTTTGGCTCCTTACAAAGCTAACAGATCGATCTCTCTTATATTTCTATCCCATGTGTTAGACTAACAGCATTCTCCCTCACTCTCTCCCACCCTCCTGCCACAGTGCCAGTGTTCTATCATTTATATTGCTGACACCGTGGCTCCATGGCTGACACGCGCTCAAGCCGATGGAGCAATGTCAGGTTAATCCAGCACACGGTACATTCGAAGCAATAGAGACGGATTTTATCTAAATTCAACGACGTATCGAAGCATGGGCGCGGTTGACTTTACGCACTTTCAGTGAGACATAACTCCAGTGAGGTGGCGGACAGGCAACCAGTCATTGTTCAAATATTTTCCTGGCTCGCATCTGACTATAATTTTCTTCTCCTGCGTTCAGCTCCGCCCAAACATAGCACTTTCAGTAATGAAGTCCTATGTATAACTCTGTTACACTTGAAGCCTGTCTTTTACTTCGCTATTGAGATGAACTTTCAATGACGAGTCACCAAATTGGCGGACCTTATTCAGTATAAAGCAAATTCTACTCTCACCAAAGGTGACCTCACTAACTATAAATTTCTTCAATGAAGCACTAGAGTATTTCCCTCAATACCGTTTACAACTCTTAAATGCATATCATGTCCTGACAATCATGCGTAGCTTCTCACCGAGAGGATTCGTTGTTAAGGTTACCACTCATTTCAACAGAAATTATACATTAAGGACAGGTCAAACAATTCAAACAAACATTTAAAACAAACAAACACTTCAAAACAAACAAACACTTCAAACAAACAAACAAACACTTCAAACAAACAAACAAACACTTCAAACAAACAAACAAACACTTCAAACAAACAAACAAACACTTCAAACAAACAAACAAACACTTCAAACAAACAAACAAACACTTCAAACAAACAAACAAACACTTCAAACAAACAAACAAACACTTCAAACAAACAAACAAACACTTCAAACAAACAAACAAACACTTCAAACAAACAAACAAACACTTCAAACAAACAAACAAACACTTCAAACAAACAAACAAACACTTCAAACAAACAAACAAACACTTTAAACAAACAAACAAACACTTCAAACAAACAAACAAACACTTCAAACAAACAAACAAACACTTCAAACAAACAAACAAACACTTCAAACAAACAAACAAACACTTCAAACAAACAAACACTTCAAACAAACAAACACTTCAAACAAACAAACACTTCAAACAAACAAACACTTCAAACAAACAAACACTTCAAACAAACAAACACTTCAAACAAACAAACACTTCAAACAAACAAACACTTCAAACAAACAAACACTTCAAACAAACAGACATTTAAAACAAACAGACATTTAAAACAAACAGACATTTAAAACAAACAGACATTTAAAACAAACAAACATTTAAAACAAACAAACATTTAAAACAAACAAACATTTAAAACAAACAAACATTTAAAACAAACAAACATTTAAAACAAACAAACATTTAAAACAAACAAACATTTAAAACAAACAAACATTTAAAACAAACAAACATTTAAAACAAACAAACATTTAAAACAAACAAACATTTAAAACAAACAAACATTTAAAACAAACAAACATTTAAAACAAACAAACATTTAAAACAAACAAACATTTAAAACAAACAAACATTTAAAACAAACAAGCACGTCAACAAACAAGCACGTCAACAAACAAGCACGTCAACAAACAAGCACGTCAACAAACAAGCACGTCAACAAACAAGCACGTCAACAAACAAGCACGTCAACAAACAAGCACGTCAACAAACAAGCACGTCAACAAACAAGCACGTCAACAAACAAGCACGTCAACAAACAAGCACGTCAACAAACAAGCACGTCAACAAACAAGCACGTCAACAAACAAGCACGTCAACAAACAAGCACGTCAACAAACAAGCACGTCAACAAACAAGCACGTCAACAAACAAGCACGTCAACAAACAAGCACGTCAACAAACAAGCACGTCAACAAACAAGCACGTCAACAAACAAGCACGTCAACAAACAAGCACGTCAACAAACAAGCACGTCAACAAACAAGCACGTCAACAAACAAGCACGTCAACAAACAAGCACGTCAACAAACAAGCACGTCAACAAACAAGCACGTCAACAAACAAGCACGTCAACAAACAAGCACGTCAACAAACAAGCACGTCAACAAACAAGCACGTCAACAAACAAGCACGTCAACAAACAAGCACGTCAACAAACAAGCACGTCAACAAACAAGCACGTCAACAAACAAGCACGTCAACAAACAAGCACGTCAACAAACAAACACGTCAACAAACAAACACGTCAACAAACAAACACGTCAACAAACAAACACGTCAACAAACAAACACGTCAACAAACAAACACGTCAACAAACAAACACGTCAACAAACAAACACGTCAACAAACAAACACGTCAACAAACAAACACGTCAACAAACAAACACGTCAACAAACAAACACGTCAACAAACAAACACGTCAACAAACAAACACGTCAACAAACAAACACTTCAACAAACAAACACGTCAACAAACAAACACTTCAACAAACAAACACTTCAACAAACAAACACTTCAACAAACAAACACTTCAACAAACAAACACTTCAACAAACAAACACTTCAACAAACAAACACTTCAACAAACAAACACTTCAACAAACAAACACTTCAACAAACAAACACTTCAACAAACAAACACTTCAACAAACAAACACTTCAACAAACAAACACTTCAACAAACAAACACTTCAACAAACAAACACTTCAACAAACAAACACTTCAACAAACAAACACTTCAACAAACAAACACTTCAACAAACAAACACTTCAACAAACAAACACTTCAACAAACAAACACCTCAACAAACAAACACCTCAACAAACAAACACCTCAACAAACAAACACCTCAACAAACAAACACCTCAACAAACAAACACCTCAACAAACAAACACCTCAACAAACAAACACCTCAACAAACAAACACCTCAACAAACAAACACCTCAACAAACAAACACCTCAACAAACAAACACCTCAACAAACAAACACCTCAACAAACAAACACCTCAACAAACAAACACCTCAACAAACAAACACTTCAACAAACAAACACTTCAACAAACAAACACTTCAACAAACAAACACTTCAACAAACAAACACTTCAACAAACAAACACTTCAACAAACAAACACTTCAACAAACAAACACTTCAACAAACAAACACTTCAACAAACAAACACTTCAACAAACAAACAATTCAACAAACAAACAATTCAACAAACAAACAATTCAACAAACAAACAATTCAACAAACAAACAATTCAACAAACAAACAATTCAACAAACAAACAATTCAACAAACAAACAATTCAAACAATTCAAACAATTCAAACCATTCAAACCATTCAAACCATTCAAACCATTCAAACCATTCAAACCATTCAAACCATTCAAACCATTCAAACCATTCAAACCATTCAAACCATTCAAACCATTCAAACCATTCAAACCATTCAAACCATTCAAACCATTCAAACCATTCAAACCATTCAAACCATTCAAACCATTCAAACCATTCAAACGATTCAAACGATTCAAACCATTCAAACCATTCAAACCATTCAAACAATTCAAACAATTCAAACAATTCAAACAATTCAAACAATTCAAACAATTCAAACAATTCAAACAATTCAAACTCAAACAATTCAAACAATTCAAACAATTCAAACAATTCAAACAATTCAAACAATTCAAACAATTCAAACAATTCAAACAATTCAAACAATTCAAACAATTCAAACAATTCAAACAATTCAAACAATTCAAACAATTCAAACAATTCAAACAATTCAAACAATTCAAACAATTCAAACAATTCAAACAATACAAACAATTCAAACAATTCAAACAATTCAAACAATTCAAACAGTTCAAACAGTTCAAACAATTCAAACAATTCAAACAATTCAAACAATTCAAACAATTCAAACAATTTATTTACCACAAGCGATACAGAGGTAGAATGTTTCTTAAGTCTAATACAATGGTCAAATTTGAGTATAGCTACCTGTGGGCCCGAATAGGTTCAGTGACTTCTAGGGCATCCTACCATTACATTATTCTAGGGTGTACAATAATGTTTAACCTAATTCACTTAGCCTAGTTTTGCATTAGACTGATCAACAAGATAATGAACTCGATATTGATGTTTAATTTTACAATATAGGTCATACGGACTATATTTAACAGTATATTCGATAACGATTTAAGAGCAGACTGAAGATTAGATTAGATTATTAGTTAGTTTAAGCCTCCCTATCCGCAACAAAGGCGATCCAAAGAGAGGAAAGAAGAAGGCACCATTTAGTATGGAGTTAAGGGAACGTGGAATCTATGCAGAAAGGGCACGGAAACAGTAAGATGAGAAAATAGTTCATGAAATAAGATCAAAGTTGAAGAAGTAGAAGGTGCTGAAAAACAGGACAGCAGTGAACCGAAAAAAGATGGTCCGTAACAAAATAAAAACCTATTCTATTTCAAGGAAAATAAAGCCTACCTAACCTTTAGCTCAGGCCCTTACATAGTTCCCCTGGGAGCGCTAATTCCCATAGATACAATAGTTGTATCCCCCTGAGGGGAGAGCAGACTGAAAATTAGCGATATTACTAATGGCAAATTACGTTATTAGGACCAGACATGTAGGAGGCAGGATGTGACTTCGTGATCTTACACGACTAGTATTCTGATAAGTGAGACTCAAGATTTCTTTTGAATACCTTGTAAGAATTACTTTCACGGATCTCCGCAGGTATTGAGTTCCAAGTTTTAGTTCCAACGAATAGTATACTGTGTTGCGAGCAGGCCTTTGAATAATAAGGTAGCATGAGTTTACTTCTATTTCGAATTAAATGATCGTGATGACCAGTTTGCGCAGTTAATAATTGTTGTAGGCTATTGTCGCCATCATTAGTTTATGTTTTGTAAATGAAATTGCAGACGGAGATTTTGTAGAGATTGGAGAGTTTAAGTATTTGTAAATTTTTGAATGAATCATTTTTGTGAGCATTATATTTTAGGTTCTTTACTGCTCTGATGGCTCTTTTTTGCAGAGTAAAAATTTTATTGGTTTTATTTTTACAAGTTCCATGCCATGCTTCTATTCCGTATTGCAAGAATGGTGAAATGAGCGTTCGATAAAGCATTGGTAAGGCTGTTTCAGGCAGGAAACTTTCAACTTTATTCAGGATTCCGATGGATTTTGATAATTTAGAACTAATATGAGCGATGTGCTCTTTGAAGGTCAGATGTTTATCTATTATGTTGCCTAGAAATTTACATGAGTTGGTTTCTTCGATTCCACCTTCGCCAATTTTCATGCGTAGTAGAGATATATTTTTCTTTCATGAGAATGTAATATAATTTGTTTTATCGATATCAAGGCTTATTTTATTAGCTTTAAGCCTCAGTGAAACCTTATGGAGTTCATTATTTATACTCTCCGTAATCGTAGTGGGATTTTGGTTCGGAAGGACCGCAGAAAACGTACTGTCATCGGCAAAAAGTATTAATTTAAAAATGATGTAGATTTAATATCATTGATAAAAATCAGAAAAAGGAGAGGCCCAAGAACAGATCCTTGTGGAACTCCATGGCTAATTTTCTGTGGATCCGATTTTGCGTCGTCAATGACAACGTATTGCTTCCGATTCGTTTGGTATGATCTGAACCAATCATGGGCAACCCCACGAATGCCAGAACAGTGTAGTTTCTAGAGTAATATGTTATGGTCCACACAATCGAATGCTTTTTTAAAGTCAAGAAATACAGAGGAGACAGTCTTTCCGTTATCTATATTAGAATAAAGGAATTGTAAATGATTCAATATTGCCTGTGTTGTTGATTTTTTACAGCGAAAGCCGTATTGTTTTTCATAGAGAAATGACTTTTGTTCAAAATAAGAGTAAACTTTTTTATACACAATTTTCTCGAATACCTTGCTAATAATTGGTAACACGGAGATAGGTCGACAATTATTTACACAGGTTTTTTCTCAATTTTTTAAGATAGGGGTTACTCTCACAACTTTGAGGGAGTTCGGGAAAGTGAGGGAGTTCTGGAAAATAAGAGAGACTGGTTAAGCTGGGTTTACACGGAGGGTGACTTCCCCGGGGCAGCGCCCTCTCTCCCTTCCCGCCTCTTCAAAAAAAACAATCTCCCGGTCTAACGCCTCCAACTACTACCCCATGCGTGTCGACGCTGCTGCCCTACATGCTGGGACTGCCTGGCAGTGCTTCCACTCCTAGGGTAATTACCCTAGTCTAGGGTAATCAGACCCCTTCTAGGGTGCAGTCTAGGGTAAAGGAAAAAATTCCAAAATCTAGGGTAAAATCGATATTCCAAATCTAGTTTATAAAAATCATGAAAAAACACAAAAGATTGACGATAACTTCAGTTGAATAGCCCAAATGAGAATTAATTTAGCAGAAGACATTAATTCAAAGATAGAAAGTATCAACATTTGATTCGTAAATAGAGCACAACTTAAAGTTTTCCATACAGGTACTGAACAAGTTGCAGTTCTTTTCGCAATGTGTGGCGTGTAGCTTCTTCACAAGCTTGTGTGCAGCGATTGTTGGGGCAGTGCAATGTACTAACACTTAACTTTATCGAGTTGTCGTTTAGCGAACCAACTCAGGCAAATGGTGTGATAGCAAATGCTTTAAACAACAAGCTAACACGCGCTTATTTGGAGTTCTTGGATTACAATTTGGGGAAATTAAACTCATTTAATACCTTCTTTCAGACTGACTTTCCGAATATCTTCAATCTGAGACCAGAAATTTGTAGCCTAATTAGAAGCTTTTGTTCAGATTTTATGATTGTTGCTATTGTTAAGAAAGCGACCATTTCTTTGCTGAATCTTTCCTATTAAGCATTCACTTGTGTTTTTGCGCCAGTAGGTGATATATACATTGGAATGACAGCAACTGAAACAATTCCAGAGAGAACTGGCATAACGTCACAAGAGATAGAGATTTTGTTACTAATTGTAGATGCTTCTGGTTGAAGCAGTTTCGCAAATCCAAAAAAGTTTTTTCATCAAGGATCCTGTACATGACATCGTACTCTTATCTGCGTAATGCTTCAACTAGGGGATCCCGGGATCCTGGATAATTTGGGGCTGAAATTTCTCGGTCCGGGAAATCCTTTTTCCAAGAAATTCCCGGGAATCTAAATAGTATATGTTTTTCATGATATGGGTAGGAAAATAAATTAAAATCTTGCTGTTAAGAATGATTCATCAATTAGAGAGCTCAGGATAGAATTTTAGTGTAAGAATATCATTGCAATTCACATCACGACACCAGTGTAGTCTATATTATCTCTTAATACAGTTCAACTATTGCATCAGAATATATTTTGTGGTTTAGTTTTGCAGGTAACACATAATAGACTGTAATAGGTATGACGGCAACGGCTGATGTTGTAGAAGCTGAGGTCTTTATGCGGCGATATTATTATATTATGTTGAAATATTCTTTATTATTTATATTCTTTATTGTGTTGAAAAAAAACTGGAGAAAGTGCGAAGTGTATAAAGTGCGGCAGAAGTTTACTTTGCAATGGCTGGTCTACCAGCGGTTTGTTACGTCACCTAGAAAGAGTAAACACAACATAGTGAAGCCTGAAACTGTAGAGCCAGATGCGTTAACTAGTAGCTCAGAAGACAGAATTCGTATTGGAACAAAGCATCCTCATGCAAGGGAGAGCAGTAAGAAAAGCATTAAACCTAAACGAACAGAAATAACAACTTTTGTAAAGGTACATAAAAGTACTCCGGAAGAGCAGGTGACCAAGCTTGTAGCAGTTGATGACGTGCCAGTAAATACAGTTACAAAGAGTGAATTCATTAGAGAATCGTACTCAGATAAGGGTTTGCGCTTCCTAAATCATCAAATACCGTAATGGGGGGTCAGCAACAAATTACAATAGCAAAAATGTAAAAATACGAAGAAATCCCGGAATCTCGGGAACTCCCGGTATTGTCTTCCTTGAATCCTAGGATTCCGGATTTTCATTTTGTCCTGGGATTGCAAACCCTAGCTTCAACACAGACTCCGAAATCTTAGTCATTTATTTGACGAAATTCCTCAAATGAAAAAGTTTGTCGATGAGAAATTTCTTACGGGAGAGTGGCAAAAATATTACTGGGATGAAGAATTGACATCAGACGTGTTAGCTGTTAATTTCTTGGAAACGGTGTTCTACCGTAAAAATGCCAGTGGGCTGGCATGTTATCCACATCTTACAATTATAATTTCAACGATGTTACTCCTCCCATTTCCAAGTGCTTTCGTTTAACGTTTCTTTAGCCAATTAAATTTGACCAAAACTTTACGAAGAACCAGTTCGAAGAATGAAACCGTGCGTAGTTTGATCCATGTGGTGGATAACCTAGAGTAGTCTGGCTCCATGGCATCTAATTTTCCAAATAGCACTATTTTAATTAAGGCTATTAACGAAGTAAAAGTAATGATACGCATGTAAAATCTTCAGCGACGCCAATGCCTTAGAAACATAAAATACGGAAAGCGTGATAGCTTTTTTATTATGTTGTAGATTGTAGTTTTGTGCAATGTATCCCCAGAACTTTATTTTTTATGTGAGTAGTAAAGCTTCCTGAAGCTAAAAAATTGTATTATGTTAGGCTTTCTCTTATTTTGAACAAATTTATCGCAGGCTATACTTAACACCGCGTATAGAGTTAATTTATTTTGTATATGTTTTGGATCGGTCAAAAAACTCATTACCACGAGCTGAAAAAATATTACATAGGTCTGTATTTTCCACCCAATTTTTTTTTGTTAATTACTGTAATTATTATTATTTATGCAGTGTGAGCACTAATTACGTAAACCTGGATTGCAATTTTGTCGACCACAGTGCTTCGTGTGTTTTTTGAGTGGTTTAACGATCCACATTTGGAAATATCGTTTGAAATTTTAATGGAAGGATTTCATTTCAATCACATTTCCATAATAAAGGTGTTCAGATCATTCATTAATTAATTAACGAATCCTCAGAAACTTCAAAAATGTTGTCAGTTTGACATTATTAAGGACAAAGCCAATAGCATTATTAAAGTATACACGGTAATTATGATGTCGCCTTCATTTACATTTTCTAGGGTAATGATGAGCATTCTAGGGTAAAATACAGGCCAGCCTAGGGTACAAAGATTGACGAGCGTGGAAGGCCTGCTGCCTGGGGAACGACGGAGAGACACTGCAGGGCTGCCACTGATGGGGGATTTCCCCTAAATCTGGGGAAAACGCTCGTAGTCTAGGGAATGGGGGAAACTTTCGCAAAAACCATGAAATTTTGGGGGAATTCGGCCAAGAATTATTTCCTATGCAAAAAATGTATACCATGGATAATTTTGAATTACAAGTGGACGTACGCTCATTCGGATGAGGAAATTATGATGCAGAACAGGAAATACCCCCTTTTAACTATGAATAAAAGGCGATATAACAAAGTTTGAACTAGGATCGAACTCGTTAGACTAGCAACGAGATTCACATCGGAACAATGAACAGTCTCATTACTCTCATTCTCACATCTCACAGAGCTGAGTCTCGAGAGTTCGCTCTGTAAAAGGAATAAAAAGGTAAACAGTGACCGTGACGGTTGCTAGCTTCCTTCCTCTGAGCGAATACTTTTTGATCAACATTCTCCTCATCAACTTGAATTATGTGGTAATTATTCTTATATGTTAATTTGGGAATTCGGATATTTTTATCGTATTTTCTTCGGCAAAAGAGGCGGAAGCAGGAGTTCTTGTAGATTGAATACTTGTGTGGTTCAAAATTAAGAGATGTTAAAAATGTGCGGCACGCGTAGGTTTCAATCAGTAACTTTCATTATTAACGTTTTGTTTATTAGTCTTTTCATAACTTATATGCGTTACAGAGACTAACTCTGTTACATGCTTTTCAGCAATTATTTCTTCGGCTTTGAATATTAACTTAACGTTTAAACGAGCAAAACTTTACAAAGGTGACAAATAGGTTCATTTTAGTGATTAATGCTATTTATACAATGATTTCATTATTTTATAATTATTATTGTTGCTTTAGAATGCTGATTATTTTTCCAATGGCTTACCGTACCGAATCATGTTCTTCGAAACAAAAGTTCGGTACGCACTCATTTAGAAATGATTGGCTCGGTGCAATCGAATTAAAACTTGCCTGAAATGAAATAGTAATCCCAACTGTAGGTATTGTAAGTGCTGCAATATTTCTTTGAAAAATTAAAAAAAAATATGCCCAATGCTACATAAGAGAAACATAAATATTGCAAGTACCAGCGCTGATATCGTGGGAGAGCCATCCAATAAATCCAGTGGAATTACCATAAGTGAGCTTACTCTTATAGAAAACTTTGACCAACACGACCTTTCCTCAAGTGAGTATAATTTTTTACCGGTGGGTAAAACAATTTACCCCTACAGCAAAATTGCTCACAAACTGTCAATGAAAAGGACGAAATTACATTTAGGTTTAATATACATTTAAGGAAAGTCAGTTTCTATTTAATATATACCATAAAACATTTTTTCCTTAATTTTGGGAGATTTTTGATGAAAATGGGGGAATTTCTACCGCAAATCTGGGGGAAAGAGAAAAGCCTCAGTGGCAGCCCTGAGATAGAGTGCGCTCCAGACAGTCTTGAGGGTATGTTATATGTCTTAGCTGCTCTGTCGTCATGTTCTCATGCGTAATCTCAATCCAAAAGGTCTCTCCTGATCTGGAAAAGTGGCTGAAGGCTAAAGTTTTCACATTGATAGATTTATTGCAAGCAAAGCGTCAATCTGATTGTATTTATTACGACTGTAAATATAATTTTTTTATCAAGAACTATCGCTGAAATGATCTGTAGCTGAAATGATTTTCGATCTAATTCAAAAGTAATTACCTCTAACAATAGTAACTCAAATTGTTTGCTGTCATGCTATTATTAACGCAAGATGGCTCGTGATAGGACTTAGACTGATATAATTTTTATTACTTATTTCTATTTCCTGTTATCAGACTCAATCGCGCATATTTTATTTATTTTGGTCTCTATATACATCTGCTGGGCAAGTTATATTTCGTTATTCCTTAGTTTGGGCATTAACAATAACGTCATATAAGAAGCTATATCAGCGCGAAGTTTTATTGATTTGCCTCCATTCCTTATTAAACCAATTGACACATTCGTTTTTTCCAAGGCACTTGGCCTTCGTTTAAGAAGTAATTCTTGAATTCTCCACGAATACGTTGATATCTTATGCCGGCCTCCGTGAAATAGTTTACAGGTTAAAAATAGCATCTTCTTTTTTGCACATACCTTGAATTACATTTCGACATCCTCACTCAGTCACTGTTATCTCCAGGGTTGCCGATTTTTTTTCTGATTGTATAAAACCTCCATGGAAACGTACCAATAATTGTGAAAGTGTACCAAATCTATTTAACTAGCAATAAAACTAAAATTTTAAGGTTTTACCTACTTTTCCTGTTTGGATAAAATTTTTTCTTCCTGTTCTTCCTTCATCTGCCAACTTTTTTCATTTAATTTGTTGACTAAGCTACCGTGATGGTTCCAATTTGTGCTATCTATGTTTTCTAACGTAAATTTTGATCGCATTCGTGCATTTAGTCTTGCTCTTTTTAAAGAAATCCTGTTGTTTTTATGCAGTTAAGGTCAAAAAAATTCTCTAGCTGCAGCAAAATAATGCGGTATTGACAAAAGCTGTTTCATGAACTCGGGAAGCAGCGAGTAACAAAGCTGCGTACCAGAATTTTTCAGACACAATTTTTGTCTTGAAAGGAGCATCTTGACCAAACAGTTCTCGCCACTTCATATTGATATTTTCATGCTGCTCCTTTTTCGCAAAATTGGAGAAATGCATTGAATATGGTATTATTGAATTACATTTATTAAGATCTTTCAAACCAAATTCTTCTAATTTTTGGTACATATTTTGTTGACATTTCTCAGGAGAATGCTTTCTGCAGCAGCACCAAAATAAATCTCATTTAAATTGACATAGTTTGTGGGGTTGCCTACATTTATTTTGCAATTATTGTCATTCGAAATCAATAGATCCCTTTTTATGAAGTTGCCCATAATAAAATTCTCACTCCAGAGAAATCAAAATTCATTTTTGTAAGGGGAACTTGAACATTTGCTGAACGTAGCAATTTAGGCAGCCCTGGGCATCTCACCACCCGTCTAAACGCAAGTGGGGAAGCTTGAGCGGGTGAGAGGGGTAGGGTGGGGGCGTCACCCTGGGGAAGAAACCCTCCGTCTAAACCCAGCTTTAGAAATGTATGTACTGATGCCATCGCCTCGCTTGTTTTTTCGTAGCGAATGGTACCTATGATAATTTTCAAATTTAATCATGTCTTTGGTCGAGTCATCTAGCCAGCTTTCGGTGAAGCCAATCACATCTAGGTTATACTTAGGTTCAGTAATAGTGCATTGTATCTCTTCCAATTTAGGATAGAGTGACCTACAGGTTAATTATTTTGAAACAAGAGCAAATAAAACCTGGCGATATTGTTCAAATATCACTTAATTGATGAGAGCTAACTTATGTTTGAATTTTATAGGACTAAATAACAATGAATTAACGAAAAAAACAATTCAAACTAGTTTGAACCTACAACACATCCTGCACGTAAGTAACGCCATCCACGTCAGTTTGTGCAACCTAGAGAAAGAAGCTAACATTATCCTTACCTCACCCTCCAAAGTTGACGCAAACCATCTCTTCGTTCACGTTTTCCAATATTTAGGTAATTACCAGAAAGAGAAATCGTCATTTAGGCTGTCACAAAGTTAGAAAAAATGCTGATCATATTTTTCATATTCTTAATTATCTATGGCGCAGCGAACGAATTAAATCCGAGAGAAGTTCCAGCAGCATCGGCGCCGCACCAAGCTCATGACAAAAACACAAGCTGAACGGCATCAGGTGAACACACCCTCTAAAGTTCACGTCGTGCCACCGAGCTCCCGCCGCCGATCTCCAGATCTGCCGAGATGAATGTGTTGTGCAGACCTGCTAATGTATTTCTGAGCCCAGCTTCACGACGATAGGTCCGTGTATTCGTGATACTTCGGAGCAACAGGCTGCATTAATGGAGGAATTGAAAGCAAATCGTGAAGATATATTGAAGAAATTCGAGGGATTTCAAACTGGTTTCAAAAATCAAAAGAAACGGGTTTCGCAGCAGAATAAAATGATCTGCCATTACGCACTTCAAGCTCGTACCATGATTGGGGAAAAATTTAAATCCTTTAATAATGTTTGAAAATGATGATCTGAAAAGATATTGATGGTGAACTAATCGCAAAATTCAGTAAAAATTTTCAAACAATGTTATACACATTCACGGCGAAGCAGAAAACGTTAGCTCAGCGTGAAGTAAGCAATGTGATATACCTGAGCAGCTCAAGATCCATCTCCGCAAGATGCGCTGATTCATATGAACACAATAGAAGTGAATATTTATACTGAAATACCGAACGATGTAAAATGCAAGCAATATTTTAATTTTACCGCAATCAGAATAAAACACGCCAATATTCGCCGTTTTCCCTGAGCTAAGGCCCAATTAAAGTATTGATCACACGTAGTCGTACACTCTACGTATTTGAGATGATATACCAGTCTTACCTCGAGTGGCTCATTCAAAAGATTGACTAGGATAAGATTAGATAAGTTAGCATAAGCCTCCCCAAACACTACGAAAGCATTCCAAAGAGAGGAATGCACTATGTAGCATGCACCACGAATCGATGCGCAAGGTGCATAGAAACAGTGGGTTAAGAAAAAAGTGATGAAACAGGAGAAAAATTGAAGAAAGTAACCGATGTTAAAAACGAGACAGCAGTGAACCGGAAAAAGAAAGTCCATAACATTTAAAAAATATGTTCTCCAAACAAAAAGGCGGCTCACTGAACCTTTCACTCGGGATCTCGCATGTTAACCTTAGGAGCTCTAAGTTCCAAGGAAAAATGTGCACTTGTCGCTGACGGAAGAGGTTGACTTTATGACATGAGAATAATGAAGTTAGATTATAAGTTCGTTACAACCTCCACAACCATTACCAGGGTGTTTCATCGAGGGGAAAATGAAGGCCCCATTTAGTATGGAATAAAGGAAACTCGGAATCTACGCACAATGTTTGTTGCCAAGCAAGATTCCTTGTATATAGATATATTGAGTTGAGAAAATAAATAATGGAACAAGAAAAAAGTTGAAGAAAGGGAAAAAGGAAAACAGACAGCAGTGAACCGAAAAAAAGATAGGGGTAACAAAACAAAAACTAATTTTTCCAATGAAGGCCAATCTAATTCAGATTGGAACTTCACATTTTCCCCGGGAGTGCCGATTCCCATAGACACAATAGTTGTACTGCACTCAGGGTTTGAGAAAGAGAAATCACGTAATTGCTCGCTAGATTGTATGATTTCAAAACTGGGACTCCAGAAACTAGGCCATCCATACAATTCAGTAAAAGTCGTAGTATCGAACATAATACTAATAGTCATTTATATAATATAGAACTTAACTACTGTTTATTTATTTGTTTTAGATGTGCGTGTTGTGTTCTTATCTTTCGTAAACTTTTGCTTACGTTACTTTCCTTACTTTTGGCTAACCTTTTTTCACAACTTGAAAACCATTAAGGACGCGATTTCGGCCCGTCTCTGAAGAATGTCTGATGTCTCTCCTTCTTTCGTTTTACCTTATAGAGAAGAACCTCAAAGGCATTCTCCAGTAGTATTTGAAATATTTATAAGCATTCCTTCATCTCGCCTTGGATCAAATATCCAAGAACAAATAGTTTGACTGCTTCAATAACATAATCAACTCCTGACACCATTACTGTACACCTCTCTTATGGTGTGTCGTAAGAAATTTTCAAAAACCAAAATGTAATGAGTTTCATGAATCAACTTTCTTAGAAATAAGCGGTTTTTCTTTTCTTTATTTATTTCTTTCTTTCGAATCAGTGCCTCAGTGAGCCATTAAAAATTGAAGTTTACATTTGAAATGCTAAAGAAATACGTAAAGGATGTTTGTTCCACGAAACTCATCTGCTGCATGGAAGAAGACGCAACAACTTCTCTTTAATTAAAGAGGAATTTATAAAAAATTCTCATTATTAATAACAGGGATGAAATCCTTCGATAAATATTTGATTGACTGATTGGCGTTAGGTCTTAGTTTCAAAATAAACGAAACAAGGAAAGCAGTTAGCGCAGGTATGTTCTGCTAGTAATTTTAATTATCATTAGAGCTTTCGAGTGAAGCTACACTTATTTTGAGTAACTGAAAAATAGCAAGAACTAATGATATCAACTCATACAATATTCTTAAAATTCAATACGAATAATATCAATAACAGAAGAGGGAGCAATTAGCCAATTATCAAGCCTAATATTTCCACAGAAGTTGAACAAGGAGCGTCGTTCAAAACAGGCGAGTGTTTATGGATTAAAAAAGGACGCTGTCAGAAGGACAGAGCTGCCTTCCGAAAGCACATAAACCAATCGTTCCTCTGCGCCCAACTTCGAGCTCGGCCATCGGGACTTTTGGCTCGGAATTATGCAGGTATTTATTTCCGTCCGCAAGATCATTCACTGGACACGAACACACTTTTAGGGTTAAGTATTCGTTTTTCATTTGCTACCAGAAACAGAGTCGCCGTTTGTTTTACTAACGTGATGACAAGTTTCGATGAGTTCTTACTTGAAATATTCTTTTTCTAGAAACGATTAGAATTGTTCAACAAAATTTATTCATTATCAATTATTCTCTGCATGATGCGTTTCACAAATGAACTGACAAGAAGCTCCTACAACTGTGTGGGATGGAGAACTCGCTCAGATTCAAATACAAATTTTTCTAAGAAATTGACGGCGCTCCGATGGGAGCGGGTGTTTTTTATATTTTAGCAGACACCTTATTGGCTAATTTAACTAACGGGTTGCGAAATTACCCTGAAGACGCTAATCCCATTTTATACGAACGATGTGTCGAAGATCCATTACTACGGTTCCGCTTCAGATCAAGTAAAGACGGCGTCAATTATCTCAATTCTAGACAGGATTCCAACGCACTAACTTGTGAAATAAAAACGTAATTTTAAGCTATAGTTTTTTGAAGATATTTTAAGCAAAAAATATTATTTAATTCAGCCCAAGACTCCGTAGCCACAACAAGGGCGATCTCAGGAGAGCGGAGAAAAAAAGACCATTTAGTATGGACATCTACGCACGAAATGCGTTTCCAAACTTGATACCCTGCACATGAGAACAGCAAGTTATGATGCATGGGGAAGATAATACCAAAGATTGCGAATGAGGCCTGAAAACGGAACAAAACAAAGTGAGCACGAATGATAGAAACCTCGAAGACCTAACTGTAGCTGAGGTAACCTTACACCATCTCTCCTGCTAGCGCAAGTCCCCATAGCATGGGATAGTCAAAACTAGCTAACTTAAGCCCATTCATTGCGTTATTGATTGATAATGAGAAAGTTTTAGCCCTCCTTACCATAACAAAAATGTTCAAAGAGAAGAAGGATGAAGGCACCATTTAGTACGGAGTTAAGGGAACGCGGATATCGCGCCCCTTTATCTATGAGTCTATAACTTTAGGGTTGCGACTTCGGAGGGTAGAGTGAATACGCAGGTTACTGTGCGAGTTTAATCGTAGAGAACTTAGTACAGGGTAGAACTCGGTCCAAGTGCGCAGAGGGGGCTCCGTACAAGCCTTATATAGTCCTAACATTGCTGACACAGCAAAGCGCATTGGGGTTAGCTCGCTCTAGGGCGTAGTCTTGAACACGTATGAACATACGCACAGGGAGGATGCGTACTTGTGACGGCACACACCTCCCCCCCATGCCATAACAAGTTACTATTTCCAAAAATCATCAATCTCAGTTAAGAATCGTAATTTATAATTTAATAAAAGAGACTAAAACATCATAGTATAATTATCCCGAAATGAAATTCGCTCTGTGGTCGTAAAACAATTTTCATTTATCAGTGTCAGCAATGCATCGAATTAAATTGGGTTAGTTATCGCGTGAATGAAATCATCAACTATACCCCCTACCACAAAAGTTGAAATCAGTCTTCGCAGTACAACAGCACGATTATAAACTCATGAAAATTTTCTTTTATCAACAAAGTCTCGCACAGAAAATTTCAATATTAGAACAACAATTAATATATCTTATGAAACGACAAAAGAAAATCCGTAAGTATAAAAACGCGTCGAAAACCGAAGTTTACAATACGCAACATCGAAATACCCGTTTACCTTTTAAAGGCAGCAAGAACATGTAGCAATAGGAAACGAAAAAAAATCCACGGATAAAGGAACAAACATTTAACTATCTATTCAATCGTTATTACGTAAAGAACAATTCGCAAATAAAACGCAAGCATGAAAGAAAAAGAAATACATTATTAATACTCGCAGTTATCGTATGTAACACTAAATGAACAAGGAAACACATGAAATAAATTTTAATTACTCTTGAAAAAAGTTGAAAAGAAGTATTTATTTATTACGCAAGATACAAAATTTTGAATCAACGCATCAATGTACCTCGTATAGGTACGATAACATATGCCCTGAATACACAAGTATCTCAAATATATTATAGTATTTTTGATAATCATTTCAATTGCTAACTTGGGAAAATGAAAATAGAAAGTAGCAACGTAAGACATGAAAACATGAACCAGAAAAATTTTATTCAAACATAATTAAGAATAGAATATTTATACCTCCCGTGAAAATTGATTAAACAATACATTTGTCAACCACAAAACTAAACTATCACGAAAGTTTTAACGCATTGTTATTGAAATGTAATGATAACCCATTCGTATCGGACCATTTAATGAAATCGGAGATGCATTAATACATACTGTTATACTTTAAAATATTATTCTTCCTGAACATCATCGCCAATACGGTAAAGTGTATAATACGCATACAAAATAGAAAAGTAGAAAAACAACGCAAAATCTAAAAGTTAATTCCTGAGTATATATTGAAGTTAAACACTAAACATTCCGATTACAAGAAAAGAAACATCGTTGTCGCTAAACGATATTCGAGTGTAACAACATCACCGTCTCACACGCATTCCACGCGACGCCTACATCTCGCTCGTCGCTTGTGGATGACGTAACGGTGGATCGGCAGTGCTCGACCTGAGCATCTGACGACGGAGCAACGCGTCTTCAGACCGGAACCGTTCTCCAAGCATATTTAGCTCACGACGGAAATAGAATAGACAGACTCCTATCGCTATTGTCGCTGGGAAAAGAAGGAGAAGTCCTAAATCTGTAACGCGGTCAGGCAGGATGTCTACCAATGCGTTCGCAGCGATCCAATCCTTGGAAACACGTCCTTGGTGGTTCTCTAACGCATTGGTGAGCGCTTCCACCGAGATGTGAGTTAATCTGTTCCCCATCGTGAAGGTCAGGAAACGATGCGTGCGCAATCTGAAATTGGAAACAAATACAGATCAAATTAGCATGGCCATTTAATTTAAACAAAGTAAGTAAATCATCGTAAAAAAAAACAAGGAAATGAAAGAATAATGAACATGAAAAGAAACCAACAGATGTCTGCACGTTACAGACCTTAAACATGTCTACACTCTGCGAGTCTCTCACGGCTCCTCTGCTGCCGGGCGAAGTTCCAAAACAAATCGGAGCTGCCTTCCCAAAACAACTTGGGGTGCCAGAACACGGTCCCGCAACATTGAGCTCCCGTGTTTCTAAACATACGGAGTGTAATGACCCGTGTAATGCCTTCGAGCAGGTGCAAACCTTAGCTGTAAAATCAACAGCGATACATTTGAATGTGATACTACTTTTAATTCGATACATTTTCAATGTGAAAGAACTTTTAATGTCATAAAACATTTTAATTCGAAATATTTTTGAAACTGAAAGAGCTTTTAAGGCGATAGAACATTGAATGTGATAGAAAAGTGTTCGACATCAATAACCTGAACTTAAACAAATACATATGATTATATAAAGAAACTTCCAAATTAATTGCGACTTAAAATTAACATTTAAACAAAAATCACACAATACTAAAATGTGAACATAGTAAGACCGTCGGTCGTAAGTCGTACAGTTTGGTATTCATTGCTTTTTGCGTAAAGGTAAGACATGATTCTTATTAGACTTAAACGTTTTGTTTCCTATTTTCAACTCTACATAATTTCGATTAATTTTAGTGATAATTCCAGGCCCTTTCCAGGCGAGATCAAGTTTATTTTTTCGGATATGGTTGCGTAACAAAACTCTATCATTCAACTCGAAATGTTTATCTTTACGACGTACGTTATGATACATGGTACGATCGCTCGTATTGTTAATTATTAATGCTCTAACGTTTGCCACAATACGCGCAGCTTCTTGAGATCGAGATTTGATTAAATCGACGTCGGTGTCCGGACTGTAACTAGTTTCGAAAGAGAGGGAACTGAAATGGGCACATGTATCTCTATTAAATACGATGTAAGAAGGTGTTTCACCCAATGTAGTATTTAAACTATTGTTAATGGCATTTTCCGTTACGCTAAGACAGTCATCCCATTCGGTATGGACGAGGGAATTGATGTATAGTTTCAAAAGGTTCGTAATTTTGCGATTATTGCGTTCGACGATTGCATTACTATGCGGACTCCAAGGAAGAACTTCCTTTTTTGCAATGCAGTGAATCTGACTAAATTTTTTAACTGCCGCAGATTTGAATTCAAGGGCTTGATCGCTAAGAAGTGTCTTAGGATATCCGAAAGTCGAGAAACAGTTGTCTAGACAAGAGACAACTGTATCTGCTAATCTGTCTGAAGTTGCATAGAGTTTGCAGTAACGCGAAAATAGATCAATAACAATTAGTATATATTTATTTTGCTGACTTGTTACAGGTAAGGGACCTAGGAAATCCATCGACACTACTTCGAAAGGTTCTTTAGCTATAGGTGCATCCAAAATCTTAATAGGAACAGTACTGTTAGCCTTGAGAATCTTACAGACCTCACACATTTGAACAAATTTACGTATAATACTTTTTTCGAGCAAATGGAAAAATCGCAACTTAAATTTAAATAGGGTGTGCGTAGCGTCAGTATGATAAAGTGAATGTATACTCAGTATAGCCTTGTGCATCAACGAAGTCGGCAACAAAGAAGTCAATATGGTGCCTTCTCTAGAGTCGATTTGTCTGCGTCGATAAAGAATGTCATTTATAATTAAATATTTCTGTAAGTCAGGGATCGTAGAGCTACTACTATTAAGTAATGCGTCTTTAACCTCGGAACAGAATGGGTCCTGTTGTTGTTCAGTGCGAAATTCGTCTAGAGTCCAAGTCACGTCTCTTGGTTGAGGTACGTAATTAATTAGTCGGGGGGCCCCAGCTGTCGCTGGCGCCACTGCGTCAAGGTTCACGTCGTTTGTTTGGTCGGCGTTTGCTCTCAGAGCTCTACTGCGTGTAGTCACTGAGAGTGCGTCGACCTCTTTGAACTCGGTACACTTTTCAAGATCAGATACAGTTAATTTTTCGGTTAATCTGCTTAGACAATCTGCGATGATATTTTGCTTTCCAGGGAAATACTTGACGAGGGGATCAAAATTCTGAACGGTGAGACACCAGCGTGCCATTGCGGAATCCTCAGGGAGCTTCTTAAAAAATAAAGGTTGTAAGGGACGATGATCGGTATACAGGAAAATAGGATAGCCAAGAATAAGATATTTAAATGCTTTTAATGCGCTCACAATGGCTAGGAACTCTTTTTTCGTAGTTGAGTACCTTTTTTGGGTAGAGTTTAAGCTTTTACTATAGTATGCAATAGCCTTCATAGATTTATTAGAATCATTGTCGTGCTGTAAGAGCACCGCTCCAATTCCATAGTTTGAAGCATCTGTAAAGACATGAAAAGGCTTAGAAAAATCAGGATGTCTCAGAACGGTGTCTGACGTTAATACAGACTTTATTTTGTCGAAAGCTTTCTGACATTCCGGGTTCCAAATAAATTCCACGTTTTTGCGTAGTAGCTGGTACAGAGGATAGGAAATAGAGCCAAACATTGGTATGTGCGTGCGGAAATAATTAGCCACACCCAGAAAACTCTGTAGTTCTTTCACGTTTTGCGGGACAGGAAATTTTTGTAGCTTTTCTGATTCCTTACAGCGAATTCCTTCCGCCGACACAATGTGTCCCAGGTACTCTATTGAATTTTTCAGAAAATGACATTTTTCTAGTTTTAGGGAAAGGTTACCGCTACGTAATTTCTCTAGTACATTATTTAAATCTTTCAGGTGTTGCTTCATGGTTTTTGAAAAAACTAAAATATCATCGAGAAAAACAAAGCAAAGTTTACCGATGATATTAGTCAGAACTGATGAAATAATTCTTTGAAATACTGAGGGACTCGAGGTCAACCCGAATGGTAGCCTCGTGAAATGAAATTTTTCGTAGCCGACGCTGAATGCTGTGTATTTACGGCTATTTTCTTCCAACTCAACCTGATGGAAGGCTGAGCGGAGGTCAAGACTTGAAAATATGCTATTCCCTCCAAGCGTAAAAAGGATTTCGTCCACTCTGGGAATCGGATAAGATTCCTTGATAATTATTTTGTTTAATTCACGAAAATCTATGACGGGCCGAATCTCGCCCGACTTCTTTTTCACACATATCAATGGGAAATTGTATTCGGAGCTCGAGGCTTCAATAATACCATGATCCAACATCTGTTTATTAGCTACCACTAATTCATTTTTGTATTTATGCGGAATTCGATAGGGTGGGATATTCAATACTGGAGCATTAGGTTTTAATTCGATCTTATGTTTCATAACATTTGTTACTCCAATGTTTTCGCCCTCGAGCGTAATCACATCTCTAAAATCGTTTAATATATTTAAAAATAACGGTTTTCCTTCATCATTGTCACAATTGATATCGTCATCGGTCAAGGGACGTCTTTCGTTACTACTCCCTTCTGGTACATCTTCTTTTTGTGCATTAATTCCTAGTTCGTCAACTTGAATATCACTACAAGCATGCCCCGTGTTTACAGATAGCAACCCAACGTTTTCATCAGAGATGGCATTGAAACTTTCACCACAAACACTGTCAACCCTGGGTAGATCCGTATTCACGAGCATGTCGCAACCATTAGCTTCTTGTACAGCCTCGTGTACCGTAGACATGTAAATTTCTTGCGCTATGTTGTCTACTTCCTCAATATTGCTAATCATAGTATTTTCACTTACGTATACCACGTCTTCTGAAACGTTTAACAGCATAATAGGGACGAACCCATTTGACCCGACATTTACTACTGACTCGGCCACAAATATCCCATTGGCCAGAATTCTTTTATTCATAATATACTTCCCGGGCTTAGCCTTCTTTACAAACCCATTAACAACACGTAAAGAATTACTCGGCATTTCCACTGCCCCACAATGAACAATTATCCCTCGTTGCTTAATATTTCTCACTTTTTCGCCTTACTCGCTGGCTGTTTACTTTCTCTTACTTTTATCGCTTGATTAGTTTCTCTCTTATTTCGCTCTTTATGCGCTGGGAGTTTAGTTTCCCTTCCATTTTTCACTGGGGTACCCCACTCTACTGCAGTATTCATCTCTAGGCTATTTCCTTGCCTACCGCCATTTTCTTGGCCTGTAATTCTTGATTCCCTCTGCTTCAGCAGATACTTCTTAATACGCCTCCTACCGGCAAGCACGTCAGACATTAGACATTCTGGATTACTAATAGTGTTATAAAACATCTCCTTTTTACTTTCCCCGTGCACTTCATGCACATCATGAAACGGCACTTTAACTCGTCAAGGATTATGAATCCTTCTTTAAAATTAATCATGGCATCTTGCAGAACATCCCTGCCAAGGATTACATCATAGCGAAATTCGGCGTCCTTTAACATCAAAGCGCTAGTATTAATTTCCTTATTATTTGGCAGAGTAATACAAAGATCAACTTCACCTGTTACATGGCTTTTCGCATTAATTCCCTTTACACTCAATGCGCTAGGCTTAATTTTCTCGTTTAGTCCTTTTAAATTACGATAACTGACTAAACACCTGTCACTTCCGCTATCAATCAGCGCGCTCATCAACTTTTTATCATTTTTCAGTATTATAGTAGGCTTTTTTGATCGCCTCAACGAAAAAATACCCTCGCTTTCCTTTCGCAAACGACCCTCTTTCATAATCGTTGCTGACAAACAAACTTCAATCGGTAATACGGAATTACTTCCTTCATCTAATTCTTTTTCACCTAATAATTCAAATTTGTTGGTACACGTAAATAATGGATCCACCACCTCGGTCGACTTCGTTTCGGTATCGGGTTTCAATGCTACATCATTGATAACGGGGACTGTAGCTATATCCTCGGGCACTTGTGATTCCTGCTCTACCACAACACTCTTTAATTCTTCTACTTTTACTCTAAAAAATCATTACCCTCGGCAAATGCCGCGTAGTGCGCTTCACTTCTCCCTCTACCTCGTCCACGCGAACGGCATTCACGTGCGAAGTGACCGACCTTGCCACATAGGTAGCAGGCATGGCCACGGAAATTGGTTTTACCATTACCTCTTATTTTCGTACATGAAATTTGATTATGCCCTGTGGCACTGCACAATGAACAGAAAGATTTAGACCTATCTACACTAGGGTCTTTTTGGGGTTCTACACGCGCTTCGTTGCATTCCATGCTACCTAGCGGCCGATCTCCAAAGTAAGCGTTCTGTCTTCCCCTTGGGAATCTATGCGGTCGCCATCCCTGTCGGAAAAATGGACGCCGTCCCTGAAATCGTCGAGGGTTGTGCTGTGAACTGTAGTATACGTCAGAACACGATTCCGTCTCGTCACAACCAGTCTCTTCAGGTATGGATGCCAAATAAATTTCTCTTTGCGGATACGAATATTGGGAACTCTGCTCGCGTGCAAGCATTTCTTTGCTTTCGGGATTATTTCGGACAGCAGAAACGAGACGAGCGAGCAGCTCTTCAGATGTTGTAAAAGGACGTGAAAAAATCTTTTTGCAAAAATTTTCCTCAAGTAAAGGAATCAATATGGCTGTAGCCAGACTAAAGACTACTAAGTCACCCGCGAATTTTTTCAGTGCGTTCGCGTCCGCGCTCGCGACCACAAACGGATGCCTTTACAGCGCTACCTCTGCACTGTTAATTATATGGTCACTTAGATTTCTTATTTTTGACAGAGCCGTGACCAATTGTGCTGCCAAACCTTCGTTGCGTAACAATCGTAGTTGACTTAAATCAGAAGCTAATGCGTGGACAGACTTTTCGCCCATAGCCACGTATATATCATCCAATATTTCTATAACTTGAGCAAATGAATAATTGACAGTGGGATTAACTAATTTCGTAACAATACCGTTAAAGTCGCCTACGCTCTTATGAGCACTTCGCACCAGTAATTCTTTTTTCGCGTCATCGGAACTGACGTCTGGCAATAAGCAAATATAGGATTTTAGGTTGGCCACATGGGTCCGGAAACTTTTTGTTTCGGAAAAGATCGGGTCGTTCACTCTCTGCCTACCTTTAAAAAGAGGAAGCTCAGCACTACTTAAAATTGTACTACCCCTCTGTAAATTCGAGGTCACAGAACCACTTGACATTTGCCCACTAGTGGATGTCATGGTAGTTACGGGAGGAGCACTAGGTGTACTGAAGGTCACCGTCTGAGTAGTTCTCACTGTCGACACAACTGTCGTTATCACAGGTCTAGACGTACTAGGCGTTTGAAAATGGCCTGGCGTAAATAATGTACCTGGTACCGTACCACTTAAAGGAGGAGCAGAGACCCTGCCACTCCGAGTGATTGTTTCGTGCAAGCGAATAGTTTCAGGTTCGGAATCCGAATCTCCCATGGTAACTTACACTTCCAAAATAATCTCAAAAGAATCCTAAAATTCTAACACATCTACAATAATTTCCCAGCAAAACACCAAAAATTTTTTTTTTTTTTTTTTTACCGAAATAAAATAATAACACGGCAAGAACCAAAACACTTCAGTAACTCACAACAATTTTATCACCGACCCAACTATCAAAATCGTTAATCACTCTGAAAACCCTAACACATCAATACTAATTTCACCGCAAATCACTAAAATTATACCACGAAATTTCCATGAAATTAAAAAAATATCTATAGCACGAAATTAAAGAAATGCACGTCAGTAATGAACACTAAAAAATTATTAAAAACCCGAGCCCTTCGCAGCTTTCCGCATTTTCAGCTAAACAATTTACTAAAAAAGAAATTCCACACTCAATGTAAATGAGAGTCTCCACAGCCCAATCGAAATTTGACAAAAGAACAATACTGAAAATATACCGAAGTACCTAATTACACTAAAGAAACCAAAAAAAATTTACAATTACTGGTTACTTAACTTCAAGATTCTGCCACGCAGTAACAGCGGCCAAGCGAAGAAGTAGGTCAGCGCTCGTACCAGCTGAACTCAGGGTCGTGCGCAAGGCAGTCTGCTCATGCACAGCCAGACGATGTAGCAGATCGTCAAGGTCGCTCTCGGTTCCGTGCTCAGAAGCAGGTGCGAAGCGACGGTCAGGAAGCAAGCACACTCTCTATACTCAGCGAGCCAACACTAACACAGTTCCGTAACCATCAGTTATTCTCACAGTTATACACCTTGCGCGTAGCAGGATAGTACGTAGATACTCTATTTAATTGATAGCACTGTTCGGTACCTTAAATAATTACCACTTTTACTAACGCAACAGTTCATGTAGAATCTATACTATAGTTCGTAGAGATCTTAGCGAACACAATCACTGATGAATTGAAGATGCAGACGTTCTCGATGATGTAGACGCTCCCGTTACTTCTTACGATGAAAACTGACGCAGCTTCTTATTACACAATCGTCGCCTTTTTGTTCTAGGTCAATACGCGCTGAGTAAGGCACACCCAGAGGAATGTCCAAGAGTAACCCGCAGGTCTTCTTCATAATTTCTTCCGAAACGCGTTTCGTCGTGAAACGGAAAATATTTTTGTAATCTTCCGGTGCCTCTTCAACCTCTCGGCCTGTTGGTGAAGTCTTTTCCATAATAAATTCGACGAAAAAATCCAGCAGAATCTCTTCTTACGATGCGAAGCGTAGACACCAACACGTTGCAAAACTCGAAGTCCGTAGAAACAATATCGATGCAAAATCACCGTCAAATCCTCAGAGTTTTTCTCCTGCCTCAAAAATCACAGAGGTCACTCAAGTTATCCCACTTCACCAATACAAGTATAACACGTCGTGGTTCCTTTAAATACTGCGCCACCAATATCGCGCCCCTTTATCTATGAGTCTATAACTTTAGGGTTGCGACTTCGGAAGGTAGAGTGAATACGCAGGTTACTGTGCGAGTTTAATCGTAGAGAACTTAGTACAGGGTAGAACTCGGTCCAAGTGCGCAGAGGGGGCTCCGCACAAGCCTTATATAGTCCTAACATTGCTGACACAGCAAAGCGCATTGGGGTTAGCTCGCTCTAGGGCGTAGTCTTGAACACGTATGAACATACGCACAGGGAGGATGCGTACTTGTGACGGCATACGGAGTCTATGCACAAGGTGCATAAAACAGTACGCTAAGAAAGAACTTCATGAAACAAGATAAAAGTTGAAGAAAATTCTGGTAGGTGTTGAAAAATATGACAGCAGTGAACCGGAAAGTTGGTCTCTAAGAAGACAAAAACCTTTTATTTTTCAACAAAAAGAAGGCCTACCTAACCTTTGACTCGAGACCTCGCATATTCCCCCGGGAGTGCTAATTCCAATAGATGTAAGTTGTTTCTCCTGAGGTGATTTATTGTTTTTCTCATGCTCCCTAGATAACGGGGTATAAGATGTTGCACTCCCACATTCATCTTATATACTTTAGTACACCGTACATATCGCACTCAAGTACATCGTGAATTACAATAAGTACATTTGTGCTTAAAGTACTACTCAGCTCTGCCTGCGTGTTATCGTTCATTAAAATAAGGGATAATTACAATTCTTAGCTGCGTCGAGCTGTCCTACAAGAAACAAAAATGCACCTAAAATAAGATCTTGTGTCATCAAACAATCATTTCATGCATGGTCTTTCTAACCGAAAAGGTTTTACCCAAATGGTACACTGTTAGAGCCTTATTCAATTAGTGGAAGTTATGTTACGAGCCGCAAACCAATTCTAGAGCCTATTTAAACTAAAGATATTGCGAAATAATATTCCCTTTCATATCGTCTGCTAACAGGTAAGAACTCAAAATATTTTTACTCTTCTGAAAATATTACACCAGTGTAATTCAATTTTCATTTTATCCGATTGGAAAACAAAGCTGTATGCTTATGAAATTATTCTCAAGACGATGAATTCAATAAATTTCCGCATAATTTCAAGAATTATTGGGTAGAAACAACACATCAGGTAAAAGAAAGCTTTGGTAGATGAAATCCTCCAAGTGCCGCTGAAGTCATTGGTACCAGCCGCGCCACCAGAAGTCTACGCAGCACACCACCCACGTTTGAGCTGGGCTGGGTGCGCTCCGCCCCAACGGACGGCAGTGTCGGCACCTCCTTACTCACGAGTACAAACACTATGCATCTGAGCTGCCGTGAAATCAACAAATCGTAACGAGGCTCTAATTAGCAGATGACTGAAATTTGGTGCAGAAGATACCGACGTGGGCTTCATTACTACGTGTTTTATCAGCTGACTATATTTACGGAGCCCTCTCAAGCGCCGTGCTTGGAGTATTTCACTTAACTTTAGGGGTTCTATGAGTGAATTATTTTTGAATATGAAAGGAACCTGAACGATTTCAACAATAACAATTTCTAACTTGAAGAAATTCGTATTATTGATAGGAGCTACAATAAGCTCATTCACCTCCACACAATCTCACCTCCACACAATCTCACCTCCACACAATCTCACCTCCACACAATCTCACCTCCACACAATCTCACCTCCAAACAATCTCATCCTCATAAAATCAAACTGCACAAAAGGTATGCACAAACCAATCACTCACATCTGAAAGTTTCGCTACCACTTTCATAGTCCTTCTCCAAGACAAAGCTGTCTTAGTTGCACATAGAGTCTAAACACAGATGGGATAAAGGTATCAAAATCATGAATCATTCAGAGAAGTTATGAATATACAGATTAGATCCAAGCCCATTTAGGAAGTCTATAGGCGAAGCTGATGGCTTAACTCGAAGCTAATCGCTCATTAGTAATGCAATATTAATGCAATATGTTAGCGTCATAATGAAAAATGTTATCCGAACACCGTTCAAACGTTCGTGTTTGTGTGGCAAAATTAAGAATAAGTAAGATTTTGAACTATCGCGAGTGCTGTCAGTAATGACATGCATTAAATTTAAAGTCAGTACAGAAATACAACTTATGCTTTGTGAGAGGACTTCGTTCTCGCCCGTGTATGTAACCACGCTAAGTGCAATTTATTTTTGCCGGGATTGAATGTGACTTGTAAGAGAAGCTTAGGTAGTGAAATTACCAAACATATAACATTAATATCAACAGAATGGCTGTTTAGCACGTTAATTGTGTTCGCGCGACTGCTACGGTCGGTTTGGTCAGGTTAGAAGAAGCACAATTGAAAAGCCATCTTTACTGATTGTTCACATTTTTGTCATTTATTTTCATCATTTTTAAGAAGTGGGAAAAATATTGCACGATAATATTTTAACTTGTACCCCATAGTCGAATTTAAATCTACGAAGTGAAATAGTTGATTTGCTGTTCATTGAAACTGATACGTGAACGGACGATTTATCTTGTACCAATACAAATCTTTATCTGAACGGACGATTTAGATGTACCAATACACAGTGAACGCGATTAAGCCTTCTTAACCCCAACTGGTTAGCGTAGACTAGTTTGAAGCCCGCTAACCAAAACAACAGTGTTTTAAAGGAGAAGAAGGAACTATTTAGTATGGAATTAGAGAAAAGAGGAATCTAGTCACAAGGTGTGTTCCCACACGAAACGTTCAGTGCATAGAAACTGTAAGTTACAAAAAAATCTATGAAACATGATAAAAGTTGAAGTTCAAAGGTATTATGGTAAGGGGAGCTAAAACTTTCTCATTATCAATAACACAATGAATAGGTTTAGGTTAGCTAGTTTTGTCTATCCCATGCTATGGGGACTGATCGCGCCAGCAGGGGCGATAATGTAAGCCTCAGCTATAGATTGGTCTTCGAGGTTTCTATCATTCGTGCTCACTTTGTTTTGTTCCGTTTGCAGGCCTCATTCGCAATCTTTGGTAATAATGATAGCATTAAACCAAAAAAACGATCTCCAATGAAGCAAAAATTCATCCTATTTTCATTTCAGAAAGGCGTGTTTAAACTTCATCAAAGGACCTCACATTTTCCTCTCAAAAAAACTAATTCTTACAAATACAATCGCTAAATCCCCCTAAAGGGAATATGTATGAACTTGTTTCAAGTCGAATGTGAACGATTACCGTGTTGTTGTAAAGCGACGTATCAAATTACTCGAGAAGCTTCGCTCAGAGGAGTTTCTGGAAACCAACTCAGCCATTCTGGTAACCACTGTACTCGATGAGGGCAGCAGACCGAGATTACGTTCAAGGATTAGGAGCGTAAAGTTCCGAAACTTGATCCTAACCTGACTGTTCAGCTACTGAATAGCTACTATTGATCTAATGTCGGCTGGAGCTTTGTTAACATTCCCAGGCAAATAACTCCTCAGCAAATTATGCGCAACTCTCCGAGATGTTCTATTACCACAGACGTACCAGACAAGCTAAGTGGAGTGCAGCAAGACAGATTACATAATGAAGATGTAGTTGAAATGAAATTACCACCGGTATAAATTACTGGATAGTAATCAAAACAGAGCAATACACTCCTTCTGGCTTGTAAAAAAATTTGTGTCTCCATCGCATAGCTACAGATACAAAGTGAAACAATCGCGGTTTATTCAGTCTTCATTGAAAATTTCGCCTTCGTTTTCCTTCAGTCAAAGCGATTAACACAAAGGAATTCATTGAAGCTAAAGTTCAAGTGATACTATACACTAATCCGCGAAAGCAGCCTTTGAGTTAACTCAGCCCGTTTGCAGAAAATAAGAAGGGCAAACGTAAATTCCTGTAGGATAGTGTGAAATGAGAATATCAGATAAAAACAGATACAATCGTACACGACTGTCGGCTTCCTCTTTGCGGAAAAAGGGAACAAAGAGTGAAACGATGAGGCCTAATTAACCACAAACCTAAAACTAAAGGCTCCTGAAACACGTGTTATAGAGAGATTAGATTAAATTATAGGTTAGATTAATCCATCCTAACCGGTACAAAAAAGAGCGAATCGAAGACAGGAAGGAGGAAGGCAACATTTAGTATGGAGATAAGAAAATGAGGAATCTATGTAGAAAGGGCATAGAAACAGTAAGATGGGAAAGAAGTTCATGAAACAAGATAAAAGTTGAAGAAGAAAGTAGAATGTGCTGAAAAACAGGACAGCAGTGAACCGAAAAAGGTGGTCCTTAACACAGCAAAAAACATTTTATTTCAACAAAATGAAGGCCTACCGAACTCTCAGCTCAGGCCGTTACATTTTCCCCCTGGGAGCTCTGATTCCCATAGATACAATAATTGTCTCCCCCTGAGGGGCCGTGTCATAGAAAGTAGTTTGGGTTACAACTGATGATCGTTAATTCCTGAAGAACTACTGACGCAGACACTTAATATCTGCGCATTCCCTGAGGAGAGCTCCGGTAACGTGTACAAGCTCGGGCATCGGGCAGCATAAGTCCGTAAGACGCGAGGAACATTCCATCAGCGCACCCTACCCGAGGGTGAAGCAGTCGAACACACGGTAAAGAAACCTGCCACATCGCCCTTCAGAGAGTGAATGGATACGTGTCCCCGCGTCTCTCTACTTCTCTTGCACTGTAAGCATTTTACCTCTCGGAGAACTTCCATGCATGAAGAATTAAGGGCACTGTCTCGAGAGTGGAAATGCAAAAATATGTTGACGCCAGGAAATGTGCGACAGCCAAATTGCAACTGCATAAATTGTCATGACCTCAGCCTTAAGAAGCAGCGCGCGTTTACGAAATTACATAACTGTATGTGCTGTTACTGTCTAAAGTTAAAGATCAAAAAGAAGTAGCATCGCTTAGATCATTAGATAAGAAAAACTAATCTGAGTTTCAGTAGACACAAAAAAAGTTTCTAAAGAGGAAAGACTGAGTGTAGAGATAAGAAAACACGGGGTGTTCTACGCCCATGGTGTGTTGCTACACAAGGTATTCTAAGCATAGTAACAGCAAGGCAAGGAGTAATTTTATGAAACGAGGTAAAAATTGCAGAAGAAAGTAGCAGGTGCTGAAAAATAGCGGAGCTTTGAATCGGAAAAAGATGGGTCGTAACAAAACAAGAGCCTATATTATTTCAACAAAAACAGCCCTACCTCATCTTAAGCTCAGGACCTCACATTTTCATGTCGGAGTGCTGATTCCCACTGAAACAATCGTTCTCTTCTCCGAGAAATTATTTTTGTACTTTTCGAGCTTGGCAATGAGCGAAAAAGTTTCTGCACAGCTTATCACATTTGAAAACTTATTAGTCAGTAACTTCAATATGTTTTTCAACTCAAGTGTATTGTAGCAAAGAAGTTTATGGTACACATGAGTACGACTGGGTGTGTATATTGTTCACTTACGTACCAGCATACGCGCACACAGTATTACGTGCACACAGTATTCAAATTACTTAGCTATTGCAAAATAGGTGCATTTTACCCTGCTCTACAAGGTAAAACATAATCACGCAATTCTATCCTTCACACGTTTTAGAATTTATAGAAATGTGTTCTGTAGTGAAGTCGGTCTTTCAATTCTGCTACTTACAATCGAATTTTTACAGATTTGATTAGATGTTTGTTTAAGCCTCCATAGCCGCAAGAAGGGCGTTTCAAAGACAGGAAAGAGAAAACGTATAATCTATGCACATTTCACAAAGTACATAGAAACAGTAAGTTTCGGAAGAAGTTTATGGAACAAAATAAAAGTTGAAGAAGAAAGTTGTAGGGGCTAAAAAATAGGGCCCCTCTGAACCTAAAAAGCCTTCAGCTCGAGACCTCATATATTCCCCCTGGGAGTGCTAATTCCCACAGATACAATAGTTACATCCCCCAGGGGAGCCTAATCTTAACAACGGTAGCTACTACGCATAGGTAGCCAACGTTTTAAAGGGGGTCCTCCGAAAAAAATTTTTTTTTTGATCCGATTGGTCTGAAATTTTGCCAGTATATGTAATTTTGCAAGACAAACATATTTGAATCGCAAAATTTTTTGATTTAGGCCTTAGTTTTTCCAAAAAATTTGAACTATTAATTTTTTGAGTCTTTTTTATATCTATTTCAAAAAATTAGAAGTCATTGATTTTTTATGCTAGAACAAATTCAAGGACAGTTTTGAAATCCTTGAAATATTTCTAACAAAGTAACATTCAGGGATTTTGTATTTATTTATATACATGCAATATTTTACCAATATATAAAATATACTGAATTTTATGGATTTGAACTATGATAAAAAATTAGAATGTAAAACTTGGAAAAGTAGCAATGTTACTATGTTAGAAATGCTCCAAGGATTTTAAAACTGTCTTTGTTTCCTTCCTAGCATAAAACTCAATGACTTCTATTCCTTTGAATGTTGAAAATAAGTTACTTCACAGTAAGGGCCAAAAACGAATTTTTTTGTTGAAGTGTAATATAATGGAAAATTTGTTATTGAATGTTGTTTTCACTTTCATTTCGATAATTTCCATGCATAACTTCATATTCGCCCTGTGAATTTTAATATTCATGAAAAAAAAATTATTTTCACAAAAATAATGAAATTTTTTATTTTCAGTCTGATTCTTATGGAACTTGACTATAATATGTGACTTTTGAAAAGAAACACAATTTCCTTTATGCATTTTATTGATTAACGCCTTAGTTTTTCGAAAAAATTGACATATTGGTTTATAGTCCATTTGTATTACTATTTCAAAAGAATAGAACTCATTGAGTTTTTACGCTAAAACAAAAACAAAGACAGTTTAAGAATCCTTAGAACATATCTAACATAAGTAGAATCGCAAATTTTCCATTTGTTTTGTTTTCTCTTTATATGGGGTCGAAAATTAAAGATTTTGATCCCCTTAACTCCCCCTTCCCCCCTGGGGGGGATCTATTGTCCGTAGCGCCATAAAATTTTAGCATCGAATAGTCCACCACCTAAGGGTCATTTTCCAACAAAAACATAAAAAATGACCATCGGAGAGAAAAGGGGCCTCGGAGGACCCCCTTAAAGGGAACAGGGATCTATGCACAAGGTATGTTCACACTTACTGCGCATAGAATCAGTAAGACAGAAATAAATTTACAAAACGAGCTGGAAGCTAGTGATGAAAATAATAGGTACTAAAAAAGACAGCAGTGGAGCAAAAAAGAAGTTCATTACAATACACAAAATCTAGTTCATTACAATCAAAAGAAAGCCTACCTGGCCCTCACCTCGTGACCTCATATCTTTTGGGAGCACTAATTTTCACTTGCGTTTCACTTACTCGCGTTTCACTTAGTCGCGTTTCACTTAGTCGCGTTTCACTTAGTCGCGTTTCACTTAGTCGCGTTTCACTTAGTCGCGTTTCACTTAGTCGCGTTTCACTTAGTCGCGTTTCACTTAGTCGCGTTTCACTTAGTCGCGTTTCACTTAGTCGCGTTTCACTTAGTCGCGTTTCACTTAGTCGCGTTTCACTTAGTCGCGTTTCACTTAGTCGCGTTTCACTTAGTCGCGTTTCACTTAGTCGCGTTTCACTTAGTCGCGTTTCACTTAGTCGCGTTTCACTTAGTCGCGTTTCACTTAGTCGCGTTTCACTTAGTCGCGTTTCACTTAGTCGCGTTTCACTTAGTCGCGTTTCACTTAGTCGCGTTTCACTTAGTCGCGTTTCACTTAGTCGCGTTTCACTTAGTCGCGTTTCACTTAGTCGCGTTTCACTTAGTCGCGTTTCACTTAGTCGCGTTTCACTTAGTCGCGTTTCACTTAGTCGCGTTTCACTTAGTCGCGTTTCACTTAGTCGCGTTTCACTTAGTCGCGTTTCACTTAGTCGCGTTTCACTTAGTCGCGTTTCACTTAGTCGCGTTTCACTTAGTCGCGTTTCACTTAGTCGCGTTTCACTTAGTCGCGTTTCACTTAGTCGCGTTTCACTTAGTCGCGTTTCACTTAGTCGCGTTTCACTTAGTCGCGTTTCACTTAGTCGCGTTTCACTTAGTCGCGTTTCACTTACTCGCGTTTCACTTACTCGCGTTTCACTTACTCGCGTTTCACTTACTCGCGTTTCACTTACTCGCGTTTCACTTACTCGCGTTTCACTTACTCGCGTTTCACTTACTCGCGTTTCACTTACTCGCGTTTCACTTACTCGCGTTTCACTTACTCGCGTTTCACTTATTCGCGTTTCACTTACTCGCGTTTCACTCGCGTTTCACTTACTCGCGTTTCACTCGCGTTTCACTCGCGTTTCACTCGCGTTTCACTCGCGTTTCACTCGCGTTTCACTCGCGTTTCACTCGCGTTTCACTTGCGTTTCACTTGCGTTTCACTTGCGTTTCACTTGCGTTTCACTTGCGTTTCACTTGCGTTTTACTTGCGTTTTACTTGCGTTTTACTTGCGTTTTACTTGCGTTTTACTTGCGTTTGGCCTGGACTTCTGCTTACCGATTTTTAAATTAGACTTCTTCAAATATTTTTTGTCATACGAGAAGCTTGCCCATTCTAGTAAAAAACTGCCGTGTACCGACTGCACAAGATTTTTACAAGATTTAAGATCCATTGCCTATCGGTATTTCTATAGTTTCAAACCCCACAAAATTTTCTCGGCTGTGTTTCAGAAACATATTACTGCTCTGAAGGAATTAGGAAGCAACGAGAAGGTGGTTGTGTGTAGGCCCGATAAAGGAAGGGGCATAGTTATTCTTGACAAATGTGTATACACTGATAACGTTCAATCCCTAATTACTGATCCGTCGAAATTCAAACTTATTACTGAGCCATGGGAAAAACCATCCTTCAAACTGAGGATAAAATTAATAATTTCTTGCGCAAGCTTAAAAATTTGAATGTTCTGTCTGCTGAACTGTACTTGAAGTTGTACGTGTCAGGTTCACGTCCGGGAGTCCTGTATGGTTTGCCGAAAATCCATGTATTAGACTTTCCATCTAAATTTCAATTTCGTCCTATTTTTGCTGCAGTGAATACGCCTAGTTTTAACTTAGCACGATTTCTAGCACCAGTGTTAAACCCTTTGACTGTAAATGAACATACTCTTGGTAACTCAACTCAATTTGTTAAAGAGATCACATCGTGTCGAAATGCTGATAAAGTGACTAGGGCTTCATTTGATATTGAAAGTTTATTCACAAATATTCTACTTGCAGAAACCATCGAAATAATTATAAATTCCTTGTTTGCTTTGCCTACTGATACAGTTTTAGGCCTAGGCAAATCTTATTTTAAGACGCTTCTCGAACTGTCTGTTATGAACTCCCTATTTGTGTTTGCTGGTAATATGTATAAGCAAATCGAAGGCCTGGACATGGGTCTTCCGTTGGGACCCACATTTGCAAATATTTTCATGTGTCACTGGGAACAAAAATGGCTGGCCGATTGTCCTGTGGAATTTAAACCAGAATTTTATCGCCGTTACATTGATGACACGTTTTTGTTGTTTCGTGATCCAAGTCATGCTCAAATGTTCAGGGACTATTTGAATGAGAAACATTCATCAATAAAATTTACAATAGAAATTGAAAATTGTGGCTAGTTATCTTTTTTAGACTCAAAAATTACTCGAGTAGGTAAAGCTTTCACTACTTCAGTTTTTCGTAAGGCTACTTTTACTGGGTTGGGCATAAGTTTCTACAGCAACTGTAACTATAGATTCAAAATTAATGCGATTAAAACCTTGTTAAATCGTGCCTATAACATTTGTTCTAGTTTTGTGGATCTTCATGCTGAATTTAATTTTATAGTCTCATTTTTTCGTAAAAACGGATTCCCTTCCTCTATTGTTCATGCTCATATTAAAAAATTTTTAGCCAAGAAATATTCCGGTATTAATGATGTCGCCGATTCGGTGCAACAGCTCTACTGCGTATTTCCATATTTTAGTGATTTTACGATCAAGATGTCCCAGGATATTGAAAACCTTTTCAAACACCACTTTCCTGCGGTAAAATTAAATGTAATTACGGTAAATCTGCTGCGTGTTGGTTCTTTTTTTCGGTACAAAGATAGGATTCCTAAGCGGATGCGGGCATCCCTGGTATATAAATTAAGTTGAGTACAGTGTACGTCTGGCTATGTCGGCATGACGACGCTGCCTTTTTACGTTAGGATTGCCCAGCACCGCGGAGTTAGCTTTCGTACCGGGAGACCTTTCGCTCAACCTCCTCATTCATCAATCTGCCTTCATACCGAACAGTGTAGCAGCCGTATTTCCGAGGACAATTTTTCTATTTTATGTTCTGCTCCTAACGAGTTAGATTTGCGCATTTTAGAATCCCTTCACATTGCAAAAGAGAAGCCACCTTTAAATAGTGCCAATGGTTCATATCCTTTAGAAATTTTTGTATAATTTTTTTTTCTCGTACTGATCACTTTGTCACTTTTTCTTACTGTTGTCATGAAGTAACCAATTTTGGTTTTTATGTTTTCAGACTTACTGAAGATGGAGCTGGTTTCCGAAACGTTTAAAATTGACTAATTAAAGATTTTTATAATTTAGTTTCGCTAAATTCTATTAAAAATGATACCTATCCGTGCTGTATTCTTCGTCTTTAAATTCTTAATCATTGATACAACTGTTGTATTCCCAAGAGAGCTGTGTTTTGAAAGGCGACACCAGTGTCCTCCAGGTCGCTGAAGGGTTGTACTTCACAGAATTTGTACATTGAGATGCTGCCCGGTATACGTCGTACAAGCTGACTGGATACGCGGATGAAATTCAACTGAAGTATCAATATTAGTTCCCTTGCCAATTTAGTTACATGATGCATTTACATGATGCACTATTTGCAAAGGGTGAGAAGGTTATTGAGTCTTAGCTCTAAGCAAGTCCTGCGGTATTCTGCTCACCGTGAAGAATAACGAACCATGGAAAAGACATGTGCGATTTTGAGCATGTTCCCGCACTTCGTACAAACATTTAGCCTTGATTTCCTTGAAAAGTTCACACGCGGTGTGATGCACTTCAGAAATAAACTATTTCCACAGCTGCCTTTAAACGTCTTTAAAATATGGATGATCTGTTAGTTTAGCATATTATTAAATTAAATAAGCTTTCTCTGTCATTTGCATCGTTTTTACGAGCTGCGGGCCAGGCACTGCTGTTTCATCGCTTCTTGTAGACCTGACTGTAGTTGATCCTCGGGTAGAATTTCTCTCAGTTTTTCAATTCATTAAAAGAAGTGCTTCATTCAGATTTTAAATAGCTTATTTAGACTTATTTTGTTCTGTCCGCGTTGAAGCTCGCTCAAGATGTAAAAATGGAGTGTCAACTGCTCGCATTTGTAGCACTAAAGGGCCGTTTACGCTAGGGGACATTTTGGCCGTGAGGCACGACACGTTTATACGAGGCTCACCACTGAGGCTCATAATTGCATGTGTAAATTTAAATGAAGTTCCCTTTTCGCCATGGTAGTTGCGAGGCTCTTGAGTGTCGCGCTTCACGAATTCGATCATAGCGAAAGAGGAACTTCGTATATACACACACATATCTCAGTGGTGAGCCTCGTATACACGTGTCGCGCCTCACGGCCGAAATGTCCCCTAGTCTAAAAGACCCTTAACCTAAACTTATGAGGCAGACCCTAGAAGAGAGCCACAAGGTTTTGTATTTACTGCAGTGCATTTCTCGCTTGGCGCCAGTCGCCGTCCCGACTCGGTGTAGAGCGTCCTTTATCAATGATCTGGGAATTCTATCATCAAAACACAATTTCTTCATCAATTATAAAGAATTGAAGAACGCCCGTGTCCTCGGAGTACCAAGAGGAATGGAGCGCAGTCTCAGTCACGTGCAACGCCTTCCGTTATATTGACACTGACTCCGGGGCTCGGTTCACTTCGCAGTCCCGTGTTGTGCGATAATATTATGTGCGCACTGCATGGTGCTTGTTCCGCTTGTGCTGTCTCAGGCCGTCTCGGGGCGGCCACACAGTCTCGGGGCGGCCACACAGTCTCGGGGCGGCCACACAGTCTCGGGGCGGCCACACAGTCTCGGGGCGGCCACACAGTCTCGGGGCGGCCACACAGTCTCGGGGCGGCCACACAGTCTCGGGGCGGCCACACAGTCTCGGGGCGGCCACACAGTCTCGGGGCGGCCACACAGTCTCGGGGCGGCCACACAGTCTCGGGGCGGCCACACAGTCTCGGGGCCGCCACACAGTCTCGGGGCGGCCACACAGTCTCGGGGCGGCCACACAGTCTCGGGGCGGCCACACAGTCTCGGGGCGGCCACACAGTCTCGGGGCGGCCACACAGTCTCGGGGCGGCCACACAGTCTCGGGGCGGCCACACAGTCTCGGGGCGGCCACACAGTCTCGGGGCGGCCACACAGTCTCGGGGCGGCCACACAGTCTCGGGGCGGCCACACAGTCTCGGGGCGGCCACACAGTCTCGGGGCGGCCACACAGTCTCGGGGCGGCCACACAGTCTCGGGGCGGCCACACAGTCTCGGGGCGGCCACACAGTCTCGGGGCGGCCACACAGTCTCGGGGCGGCCACACAGTCTCGGGGCGGCCACACAGTCTCGGGGCGGCCACACAGTCTCGGGGCGGCCACACAGTCTCGGGGCGGCCACACAGTCTCGGGGCGGCCACACAGTCTCGGGGCGGCCACACAGTCTCGGGGCGGCCACACAGTCTCGGGGCGGCCACACAGTCTCGGGGCGGCCACACAGTCTCGGGGCGGCCACACAGTCTCGGGGCGGCCACACAGTCTCGGGGCGGCCACACAGTCTCGGGGCGGCCACACAGTCTCGGGGCGGCCACACAGTCTCGGGGCGGCCACACAGTCTCGGGGCGGCCACACAGTCTCGGGGCGGCCACACAGTCTCGGGGCGGCCACACAGTCTCGGGGCGGCCACACAGTCTCGGGGCGGCCACACAGTCTCGGGGCGGCCACACAGTCTCGGGGCGGCCACACAGTCTCGGGGCGGCCACACAGTCTCGGGGCGGCCACACAGTCTCGGGGCGGCCACACAGTCTCGGGGCGGCCACACAGTCTCGGGGCGGCCACACAGTCTCGGGGCGGCCACACAGTCTCGGGGCGGCCACACAGTCTCGGGGCGGCCACACAGTCTCGGGGCGGCCACACAGTCTCGGGGCGGCCACACAGTCTCGGGGCGGCCACACAGTCTCGGGGCGGCCACACAGTCTCGGGGCGGCCACACAGTCTCGGGGCGGCCACACAGTCTCGGGGCGGCCACACAGTCTCGGGGCGGCCACACAGTCTCGGGGCGGCCACACAGTCTCGGGGCGGCCACACAGTCTCGGGGCGGCCACACAGTCTCGGGGCGGCCACACAGTCTCGGGGCGGCCACACAGTCTCGGGGCGGCCACACAGTCTCGGGGCGGCCACACAGTCTCGGGGCGGCCACACAGTCTCGGGGCGGCCACACAGTCTCGGGGCGGCCACACAGTCTCGGGGCGGCCACACAGTCTCGGGGCGGCCACACAGTCTCGGGGCGGCCACACAGTCTCGGGGCGGCCACACAGTCTCGGGGCGGCCACACAGTCTCGGGGCGGCCACACAGTCTCGGGGCGGCCACACAGTCTCGGGGCGGCCACACAGTCTCGGGGCGGCCACACAGTCTCGGGGCGGCCACACAGTCTCGGGGCGGCCACACAGTCTCGGGGCGGCCACACAGTCTCGGGGCGGCCACACAGTCTCGGGGCGGCCACACAGTCTCGGGGCGGCCACACAGTCTCGGGGCGGCCACACAGTCTCGGGGCGGCCACACAGTCTCGGGGCGGCCACACAGTCTCGGGGCGGCCACACAGTCTCGGGGCGGCCACACAGTCTCGGGGCGGCCACACAGTCTCGGGGCGGCCACACAGTCTCGGGGCGGCCACACAGTCTCGGGGCGGCCACACAGTCTCGGGGCGGCCACACAGTCTCGGGGCGGCCACACAGTCTCGGGGCGGCCACACAGTCTCGGGGCGGCCACACAGTCTCGGGGCGGCCACACAGTCTCGGGGCGGCCACACAGTCTCGGGGCGGCCACACAGTCTCGGGGCGGCCACACAGTCTCGGGGCGGCCACACAGTCTCGGGGCGGCCACACAGTCTCGGGGCGGCCACACAGTCTCGGAGCGGCCTAACTGTCTCGGAGCGGCCTAACTGTCTCGGGGCGGCCTAACTGTCTCGGGGCGGCCTAACTGTCTCGGGGCGGCCTAACTGTCTCGGGACGGCCTAACTGTCTCGGGGCGGCCTAACTGTCTCGGGGCGGCCTAACTGTCTCGGGGCGGCCTAACTGTCTCGCGGGATAACTGTGCTGTAGCAAGACCGTATTGCACCAAAACCGTATTGCACCAAAACCGTATTGCACCAAAACCGTATTGCACCAAAACCGTATTGCACCAAAACCGTATTGCACCAAAACCGTATTGCACCAAAACCGTATTGCACCAAAACCGTATTGCACCAAAACCGTATTGCACCAAAACCGTATTGCACCAAAACCGTATTGCACCAAAACCGTATTGCACCAAAACCGTATTGCACCAAAACCGTATTGCACCAAAACCGTATTGCACCAAAGCCGTATTGCACCAAAACCGTATTGCACCAAAACCGTATTGCACCAAAACCGTATTGCACCAAAACCGTATTGCACCAAAACCGTATTGCACCAAAACCGTATTGCACCAAAACCGTATTGCACCAAAACCGTATTGCACCAAAACCGTATTGCACCAAAACCGTATTGCACCAAAACCGTATTGCACCAAAACCGTATTGCACCAAAACCGTATTGCACCAAAACCGTATTGCACCAAAACCGTATTGCACCAAAACTATTGTAAGGAAACTATTTTGGCCAAAGTTTATTGTGGCAGCACTGTATTGTAGACAAACTGTGTCGCAGTAAAAGTATATTAACAAAACTATGTGCTTCCCCTGCATATCCTGAGCGGAGATCGTTCTACACGAACGGCCGCAGACTCGTTCCTTCTGCCTTTAATCAACACAGTCATGTAAATTACCTACTACGTTTTACAATCCTATCCCTTTTCGAGCCTCAAATCTCACAAACGCTGTTGATGGCTTCGCTACAGACGCCAGCATTCATAGTCTCGATTTGTCGATGGCGTTTTTCCCCAGCGAAGAAAATTTCTTGATCAGGACCGAGATGATTTCACGGCTTGAGCGATGACTTTGCCATTTCTATTGTGACTCTGTTAACTGTTATAAATGTCTTAAATACGTTTGTTTGGGCCTGCATAACCACAACATACAGGTGTAGCCAATGGTTTTGGGAAAAGTGAGTTTTTTATTTCTCGTTAAACTAAAGTATAATCTTAAGTAGTTTTTAATTGGTTGCTTCTAAAACAAAGGATACAAAAACATAAAATTGCCTACAAAGACAAACAATTCTTAATAACCTGCATAACCAAAAAGTACTTGGCCTCGATATTTACAATGTTGACCAGGCTTCTTCGCAACTGTTTTGATGCGCTTTGGCACGTTGTTTACCAATTTTCTAATGATATTGTGATTAAAGGACCTCCACTCTTCTTCAATTAAGGCTCTAAGTTGCGCTGAATTAGTTGGCTTTTTCTTGTTCATTCGACTTTTGACACTAGACCATAAAGTTTTGATCCGATTCAGAGCAGCCGAATTTCCAGGCAAGGATCCAAAATCTCCACTCTATGGTCATCAAGGAATTTTTTTAATCACTCTTGTAATCACTACAGGGAGCGCCTTCATGTTGGCGCCTTTGTCGGAAAACTGACCAGATATCGTGCGAAAGGATATGATCTTTCAAGATTTTCTGGTACCAGGCTGAATTTAATACTGTGTTTTTGGGTAAAATCGTCAGTGCTCCAATTCCCTTACCTGAAAAGCAACCCCCCATACGTGAAGAGTTGCGGGATGCTTGACCGCTGGAACGATACACTCCTTGGTAAATCTTTCGCCTTTTTTTCGTAGCACGAGGCTTTTCCCGGAGGTGGCAAAAATGGGGAACGGAGATTCATTCAAAAAAATGACTTTCCGCCATTGTTCAGTAGTCCAATGCTGATACTTCCTGCAAAAATTGAACCGATCTTTGATATTCTTCGCTGTCGAAAGAGATTTCTTCGCAGTTCCCCTCGAAGTTAATCAGTTGTCGAAGAGTCGACGTCGAACAGTTCGCGCTGAGGCATGGACGCCATCCCTCTGCCATTCTAGCGCAATCTCTGAACTGCTAGCAGTCCTTTCCCGTAACGGGTAGCGCACTAAAACCCTATCTTGACAAACCGACGACAATCTTTTCCTGCCAGGGGCTGTCTTCGCCATTATGGATTTTGTCTCGATTTATTTTATTCATCTGTAGACAGTTGAAAATGCTGCAAGTTGCTCAGCAATGACTTTCTTTTTTGACCATTCTGACGGAGAAGAATGGTTTTCCTAATTTCATCTGAAATCACCATGATTTTGAATCTGGGGGAGAAAATATTATCACAGTCCTAAAAAAATTGAACAAAATATCTGAAAATAAACATGCCACTCACCTTGCAACCTATTTTTTCATCAGTTCCAATGTCCGCATCAGCTTTAGGGCCAGCACCAATAGGTTCTCCGTATTTTAGGAAAAATAAAATTGGTCAATTTATAAGAAAATCTACGCAATTTTTTTTCAACCTCGCTTCAGGGTAATTTTGCTACATTATAGGACTGTTAATGATTAGGCATAAATATCCTGAAATAAAGCCCTGAAATAAAAAAGGTTTTTCTCAAAATCATTGCCCACACCTGAAGGCGCTCCAAGGAGAGCAAAGTGGAAGGCGCCATTTAGAATGGAGTTAACATTAGTTGTGTCCCCCTGAAGTATATGTGGTTCTTTCATTCATCACCGGTGAATTTCATTCATTCACTGCATCACAGGAGACGAATAATAAGAAATAGACCAGTGGAATTTCTGACGACCCGACTGACGCGACGACCCGACTGACGCGACGACCCGACTGACGCGACGACCCGACTGACGCGACGACCCGACTGACGCGACGACCCGACTGACGCGACGACCCGACTGACGCGACGACCCGACTGACGCGACGACCCGACTGACGCGACGACCCGACTGACGCGACGACCCGACTGACGCGACGACCCGACTGACGCGACGACCCGACTGACATAACTGCCCGACTGACATAACTGCCCGACTGACATAACTGCCCGACTGACATAACTGCCCGACTGACATAACTGCCCGACTGACATAACTGCCCGACTGACATAACTGCCCGACTGACATAACTGCCCGACTGACATAACTGCCCGACTGACATAACTGCCCGACTGACATAACTGCCCGACTGACATAACTGCCCGACTGACATAACTGCCCGACTGACATAACTGCCCGACTGACATAACTGCCCGACTGACATAACTGCCCGACTGACATAACTGCCCGACTGACATTACTGCCCGACTGACATTGCTGCCCGACTGACATTGCTGCCCGACTGACATAACTGCCCGACTGACATAACTGCCCGACTGACATAACTGCCCGACTGACATAACTGCCCGACTGACATAACTGCCCGACTGACATAACTGCCCGACTGACATAACTGCCCGACTGACATAACTGCCCGACTGACATAACTGCCCGACTGACATAACTGCCCGACTGACATAACTGCCCGACTGACATAACTGCCCGACTGACATAACTGCCCGACTGACATAACTGCCCGACTGACATAACTGCCCGACTGACATAACTGCCCGACTGACATAAGTGCCCGACTGACATAACTGCCCGACTGACATAACTGCCCGACTGACATAACTGCCCGACTGACATAACTGCCCGACTGACATAACTGCCCGACTGGCATAAGAGCCCGACTGGCATAACTGCCCGACTGGCATAACTGCCCGACTGACATAAGAGCCCGACTGGCATAACTGCCCGACTGACATAAGAGCCCGACTGGCATAACTGCCCGACTGACATAAGAGCCCGACTGACATAACTGCCCGACTGACATAACTGCCCGACTGACATAAGAGCCCGACTGGCATAACTGCCCGACTGACATAAGAGCCCGACTGGCATAACTGCCCGACTGGCATAACTGCCCGACTGACATAAAAGCCCGACTGGCATAACTGCCCGATTGACCTAACTGCCCGACTGACATAAGAGCCCGACTGGCATAACTGCCCGACTGGCATAACTGCCCGACTGGCATAACTGCCCGACTGGCATAACTGCCCGACTGGCATAAGAGCCCGACTGGCATAAGAGCCCGACTGGCATAACTGCCCGACTGGCATAACTGCCCGACTGACATAAGAGCCCGACTGGCATAACTGCCCGACTGGCATAAGAGCCCGACTGGCATAACTGCCCGACTGGCATAACTGCCCGACTGACATAAGAGCCCGACTGGCATAACTGCCCGACTGACATAACTGCCCGACTGACATAACTGCCCGACTGACATAAGAGCCCGACTGACATAAGAGCCCGACTGACATAACTGCCCGACTGACATAAGAGCCCGACTGACATAAGAGCCCGACTGGCATAACTGCCCGACTGACATAAGAGCCCGACTGGCATAACTGCCCGACTGACATAAGAGCCCGACTGGCATAACTGCCCGACTGACATAAGAGCACGACTGACATAAGAGCCCGACTGACATAAGAGCCCGACTGACATAACAGCCCGACTGGCATAACTGCCCGACTGACATGTGATGCACTCGACTAGTTTGGATTTTCATTTTTCAATGATTCAGCTTCTCAATTTGTTACACAGAAATTCTCCCTATCTATGGTAACCGATAGACTTATACCGTTCATGCAGCTTCGATGACCGAAATGAAATACTCCGAGCTTGCTGTATTACCTACACGATCATGTCCACCAACACACTTCGACAAGAGAACAGGCGAGAACCCTGTTATCAGAAATTCTATTAACTGAGACGCATCACTGCACAGCCCGCTCCAGCAATCGCCGCTAGGAGTCACATAAATAAACACGAGCAAGTTTCTGTCCGAAGAAGAAACAGTTACCTTGCTCGAGCAAATTATATTGGCACAGTGTAGCCTATAGGCGCGGTTGAACATAATATTCCAGAAAAAACATCCACACGAGCAAAATTGTACAATCCCGCCGCGGCGCTCTTGGCCCTCAGAACCAGGCTCCGTAAACTGAATGGAGTAGAACGCCAGAACTCAGCGTCCGCGACATCGGGATTCAATAGGGTTGTGTACTCTGAAAACAATTCCGTTGGTTCCTGAGAAATTATGGGGAAAATTTCGACTCAGAAGCAACACAAGAATCATTGGGCGGAGCTCGATCGTCACGGGCGTACTCGAGAGACGCGTCCGCGCGCTCCACTTCTGTTGAAAAGACGCCGTTTGGAGGTAAGCTAACAGGCGCGGCCATTGAAATCTCCACTTCTGCCTACAGAAGCTTTCTGTGTGCCGTTTGTAGCATTATTTGAGCTTACCTGCGTGGTGTAAAGTTACGGTTCTTAAGCTGCAATTTTCCAGCGGCAAAGTTAGGATAATAAGTAGCAGAATCGTTAACTGGACCATTGTACCATCCGACTGAACTAACTATTTAATTACACTAAAATAAGAAAGTTAAACAAGACATGACATTGTTCTTTAGCAAGAAATGACGAGGCTTAATGTCATTCAATATAAAAAGATAAAAAGTAAATAGGACATCAATGAATTAAAGTTTGGCCGTTGATCGTCGCTAATGATAGAAATTAAAAAAAACTGATGCAAAATGAAAACTTATATTATTAAAATATTCATTCTCCTGAAATTTGGCTCATGCAAAAGTCAGCATAAAGCTGTAGCATGCGTCACATTTTGTCTCAGGCCAAACCGACTGTGATGAATACGTGAATACGTAATCTAAGGTGACCCATCCAAACTAGCAAAGCACGTCGCCGTAGTGAAATATTCGTACTTCATTAAGCGAAGTATAGAAGTTGAATGACTATTTCAAGAGTATAAATGCTTCACCATAAAATCAAAACTATAATTTCCCGCTCAACTTGACATTTAAATTTCCCTCAATCAAATGTAAGCCTTAAGTACAGATTGAGATTTAAATATCCGTTAAATAAAATTTACACCTTGGATACAGACAGAAATTTAAGCCTTCAATAAATACTAAGATTGAAATCTTCGGCACATATTGAAACTTAAATCGGACTCCTATGAATGAACTCCAAATGACCACAAGGAACCACACAGGCAAGCATCAGTTCAGCTCATAGTCCTAATTTTGTTGCTAAAATGTACGAGTAAAAACAGAGTTCCCCGTTCTAAAATGCGGTACCATGCTATTTTAAAATTTAAGGGAAGTTATTAACAGAAAGAGCACGAGCTTGAAAAATATTTCTGCTAAACTGATTAGCAAATTATTAGGGTAAAGTTTAATTAGTTACTCATTTCCTTGCAGCTGGCGTGCACGGCAAAGCATGAATTTGACACGAAATGGATGAGGTTTCAGGAATGTGAACTTGTACTCAGGCCAATTAGAGCAGAAATGGCCCCTCGACAAAAGGAGTTGCTATGAGCAGCCCAGCTGGCTAGGTCGCCTCAGAAATCTGCCCTGTACCTCTGTTTCCCGACTTTGGCTTATGAAACAGATGTCATTAAAACATGAAATTGGTTGGCTCACCATCAAATGACAACAGACAGTGGTGACAGCCATTTGGGTGTATGTTTGCAAATTCCAAAGTGAAGAGTTATCACTGGGAGAAACAAAAACAAAAACAGAAGCATATTCAAGTTTAAATTGTACTAGATTATAAGGTACTTTAGTTCATTTAACGATTAGAAAGGTGTTTCCAAGAAAAGAAGGAAGTAACCACCATTTTGTGTGGAATTAAGGAATGAGAAATCTATGCACAAGGTGTGTCCTCAAACCCCACGGACAGACACTAGGTATTATGAAGTTCATGAAACAAGTGAAAGTTGAAAAAGAAAACAAGTTCTGACACAAAGACTGCTGTCAACAGAAAAAAAGATAGTCCGTATTGAACAACAACCATAGAAACGACTCTATTTCAACAAAAGGGCTACCAAATCTTCAGCTCGGGACCTCATATCTTCCTCATGGAAGAGCTAATTCCTTTACATACTATAGCTACATCTCCCTGATGAGGCGAACTCTATGTATAAAGCTTACCAGACCACACATAAGAGCCCAAAGTCGCGTACTTTTAGCTTTTTTGAGCTGCAAGCCATATGATTGCCTTCGAATGATGCTGCGTCATCACGGTTAGTTCACGAATAAACAATTATGTACTCGTGATGAGAATTCTAAGAAAGCTATTTCGAAAGACAAGGCCGTAAGCTTCTACTCGCTACCCTGCTGTTGGCTTGCCTACTTTAATTGAAAGGCACCGTGCAGAACACAAGACGCCACAAAACACAAGAGGCCACTTTCACGCGCAATGCTGGAGTTTACCTATTCTAATAGGAAGGTACCATGCAAATCATAAGAGGCAACAATTAACACTTTATTTAGGCAGTGAACCTTGTACTTCAGCGTTTCAAATGGTATCCAACTCGCTCATACTCAAGTACACTGATTTACATGATCGCTATCAAAGTTTATTACAGCATACTCCACCAAATTGTTCGACGCTTGAACACTTTGACTTAATCGCCTGATTCCCTCATTAAAATTATCATCATAAAACTTCCAGTCATTCACTCTAAAATTAGGTTCACACAAGCATGCAGCAATACTCTCAGCACCTCATTTGAAGCTTTTCTGACATTTCTCTATTTGATTATAATGAACAACCGTCAGACATCCAAAATCCATGTACTGACATTTAAATTACATTATATTATTGATTTAGGCTTCCTTCAGCACAAAAAAGCGGATCTACGGAGAGGAAAGATGATCCATCTTTTAATAAGGAGTTAAGGGAACTAGGAATCCACGCACAAGATGTGTTCTTATACAAGATACTGTGAACGGAGAAACAATTTAAGAAGAAAGGTTATGAAACAAAGAGAAAAGCTGACGAAAAAAAGGATAGGATTGAAAAAACCTGACATCAGTGAACTGAAAAACCAGATCCATAACAATTAAAATCCTATTCCCTTGAAATTAAAAGAATGCCTACCTAAAACTTAGTTAGGGAACCTCACATTTTCTCACAGGGAGCGCCTGTCCCATCCTCTCCTAATACCTAATATGTACCTTAAACAATCAATGGCGTTTGAATTAAAAATTCGAAAAAATATTTCAAGTGACGATGCATGAGTTTACGTCTCTTCCAAGTGAATTACTTCCACGGACGGGCAAGCATACCGACCAGCTATTGAAGAACCCAGCAACAACTAGCAAATTAAATGGCGTAGCATTCCCTTCTTCGATGCTATGAGACAGTAATACCCACACTGTGAACGAATTCATGATTGAAGGTTGATCTCGAAGTTGTTGTACTTACACAACAAGAAAAATGGAAAATGAGCAAATATTTATACACTCTGTACGTACACATCAGACACCGGCGATGTTTGCCCCCCCCCCCCCCCCCCCCCCCCCCAGAAAAAAAACTTTTGAATTGTCCGCCCTTCCCCTCGGACTAGGAACGAGCATGTTTGGTAGCAAATCTAGGAATTCTAAATTGCATTAAAATATTAAATATTCCATCACTTATTTTGGTATTGGTGTTTGTTTGCTCGCATGAGCTCATCCTCTGTTTTTCCAGCAGCACAGCACCAACTCATCTTGCGATCCACATGGCTGATGATTGGGGTGATGAATTGGGACGTCGAGTTGCAAAAATGTGGCGATCTTCAGTTGGACGTCACGCGATAGGTTCCACATCACATTCCAACTGGGGTCATAAAAATTATCAGAGAGTCGCAGCAACCGTAATAAATATGAAAGAGCAAGATAAGCTACTTTAATCATTTAATCATTCAAGGTACATATATTCGAATAAAACCTAATTTCAAACGTTTCGGCCACAGGCCATCATCAGTGATAAGAACTCTGAAAAGTTACAAAGGAAAAATGAACTATTTTAGACTGACAAATCCAAAAAACAAGTTATAAAATTACGTTAATTGTAATTGTATATTTACTATGGCTAAAGGAAGTGAACCAAGAGTGTTATTTAAAACCAGCTTGAGTTTGAAAATGTACAAGACTCTAGAATGCGCATTTCTGTATAAAACTGTGGTTTTGCTAAGACCGAAAATTGATAAATAGAAACCACGTTATTGCACTGGTCAAAATGTTCTCGAACGGTGGAAAATGGGGGCTTTGACAAAATTGAGCCAGCTCTGAAGTTCTTACCAGAATGCTCGCAAACTCAAGTGTTTGTTTCGTAAGCAAGTTGTTTCATTCCTATGTTCAATGAAGCCCTTTATTAAATCTTCTCTTACTTTCTGAATCAGTTTTAAACCCAAATCCCGTACTTTTGCGCTGTACTCATGCAAAGGCAGAAGAACAACAGTAAAATTAAAATACATCTGATACATCAAATAGTCGACATGAATACTTATGCAATAACCTTTGTAATAATATTTGAGGTACCAAGCGCCGTTCTTCAAAAACGACAGAAAGCGCAATCAAAATTTGGCGACTTGAATTAGATTATACCCAATTGAAAATTATCGCCCTTTTCAGGTAGTAAATTAGTCGTAAAAGGTCGAAAACGGCCCAAAAGGGCCAAAAATCACGACTTCAAACCGACTCCTACCTATACTTGGCCTATTAGGGCTTGAAAAGGGCTCTTCATTCAACTGGCCTTTTATAGGTCTAGTCAATGGCTGTTTGCAGGCTCATTCGGGTCGTTTAAAGTCGTTTTCAAGCCTTTTCGACGACCTCTATTTGGACGCGTAATAGATTGTAAAAAGACTCGTAATCGTAAATGTTGTACAAGTCGTATTACTTCATTAAATGTAAAGAACTAAATGAATTTCAACTAACCTAACTTAGTTAAGTTAAATTAGGTAAGGTTCGTTAAACATCTTCAACAATACTATAAATAATTAATCCAGTCAACATGAAAACTAGGATAGAAAAGCTAACTGCTGAGCATAACATCAAATTGGCACTTTATTAATGCATTATATAAAATAAATATGAATGATAGCTTATAACTGTTGGAACACTTGGGTTGTCGAACGCTGAGCATTCAACTTGTAGTGCTTTACCCTAGTTACCCCTCAAACCTCGATTCTAGTTCTTCTATGTTCAGTAATCTTAATATATCCCAATGTAAATTTATTTTAGAAAAAGTTCCCACTTCTCCGCCGCTTATGATCGATACCTACAGCCGGAGGAGTATAAACGTAAGTCCGCTGCTTCACTCGCCTCAAATCGGAACTCACTAGGCGAAGCAGCCACAAGACCCGGCCTTACAAACTCTTTATATCGTATAAAAAATCTGATGTTGGAACTCTTTGAGGTCTTTGCAAGGCCCACTATAAGTCGTACGGAAGCCTAATAAGGCCGGTATTAGCCTTGATCAAGCAGTAAGGAAGCCCAAAAGGGCCGGTATTAGCCTTGATCAAGCAGTAAGGAAGCCCAAAAAGGCCAGGACGAGACTCGTTCAAGCAATGGAAAAGCCAAAAATGGTCGTGAAAAGCCTCGTTCAGGTAGTAGAGAAGCCCAAAATGGCCGTTGCATTAGCCGTTTCGATGCCCAGAAATAGCCGTTTAAAAGGGCTTAAAATAGTAGACATTTGCTCCGAAAAAGGCTAATTTACTGCTTGAAAACGACTAAACTCTTGGCTTATAACTGCCTGAAAACGATCTGTAAAAGGCTCAGAATTTCAATTGGGTATGCTAGTTTTAGCCTCCCTATGCGTCAAAAAAACATATCGAAGAGAGGAAGAAGGAAGCCACCATTTAGTATGGAGTTAAGGGAAGGGAATGCGGAAACTATGCAGAAGGGACATAGAAACAGTAAGTTGAGAAAGAAGTTCATGCAACAAGATAAAAGTTGAAAAAGAAAGTAGTAGTTACTGAAAAATAAAACAGCAGTGAACCGAAAAAAGGTGGTCCTTAAAATAGCAAAAAAAAAATTCTACTAAAAGAAGGCATACCTTACTCCCAGCTCTGGCCCTCACACATTTTCCCCTGGGAGTTCATTCCCAAAAATACAATAGTTGTATCCCCCGAGAGGAGTTTGGCAGCTTTGAAACCATCGTATCTCAGAAACTATTAAACACTAACTCAGATACTAATTCGACCATTTTGTAGCCATCTTCCTATAACTAGTACGCACCCCAGACAAATGAAAATTTGGGGACGACAGCGGAAGCAATAACTCATTTTTGTTATATGCATTTGGTATGGTACCGCAGGATTCCAGGGGCCTCATGTATTCAAAGTTAGTGTATGCGAGAGCCAGAGTTGAGAAAAAGAAAAAATTGTGAACACAGCACGTCTAAAATTTCAGCGCTCGATACAGAGATATTCGATAACACATTAATTTAGTGTCTCCAAGAAGAGAAAATTTGGAATTCAATACGTTCTCTGCGTTTCCACGGTTGTTAACAGTTGGTTTGGTTAGGTTAGACTAGTACAATTGGGAAATCGACTTTAGTGCTCAAATACAATTTCATCCTTCCTTCAAGAAATATGAAAATACAATTGCATGATAACATTTCCCACTGTATGATAACAGTTATATTTTAAAAAGTCCGTGGAACAGATAAGATGTCGTTTACTTACACCGGTACTTGAATGAGCAATGTACCGAATGGTACACATGTGGCCCAATACGCAGTGAACGTGTTAAATGAAGATTAGATAAGAGTATTAGTCAGTTTAAGCCTCCCTATCCACCACAAAGTCGATCCAAAGAGAGGAAGGAGGAAGGCACCATTTAGTACGGAGTCAAGAGAACGTGGAATCTGTGCACAAAGGGGATAGCGGAGAAAGGGGATAGCGGAGAAAGGGGATAGCGGAGAAAGGGGATAGCGGAGAAAGGGGATAGCGGAGAAAGGGGATAGCGGAGAAAGGGGATAGCGGAGAAAGGGGATAGCGGAGAAAGGGGATAGCGGAGAAAGGGGATAGCGGAGAAAGGGGATAGCGGAGAAAGGGGATAGCGGAGAAAGGGGATAGCGGAGAAAGGGGATAGCGGAGAAAGGGGATAGCGGAGAAAGGGGATAGCGGAGAAAGGGGATAGCGGAGAAAGGGGATAGCGGAGAAAGGGGATAGCGGAGAAAGGGGATAGCGGAGAAAGGGGATAGCGGAGAAAGGGGATAGCGGAGAAAGGGGATAGCGGAGAAAGGGGATAGCGGAGAAAGGGGATAGCGGAGAAAGGGGATAGCGGAGAAAGGGGATAGCGGAGAAAGGGGATAGCGGAGAAAGGGGATAGCGGAGAAAGGGGATAGCGGAGAAAGGGGATAGCGGAGAAAGGGGATAGCGGAGAAAGGGGATAGCGGAGAAAGGGGATAGCGGAGAAAGGGGATAGCGGAGAAAGGGGATAGCGAAGAAAGGGGATAGCGAAGAAAGGGGATAGCGAAGAAAGGGGATAGCGAAGAAAGGGGATAGCGAAGAAAGGGGATAGCGAAGAAAGGGGATAGCGAAGAAAGGGGATAGCGAAGAAAGGGGATAGCGAAGAAAGGGGATAGCGGAGAAAGGGGATAGCGGAGAAAGGGGATAGCGGAGAAAGGGGATAGCGGAGAAAGGGGATAGCGGAGAAAGGGGATAGCGGAGAAAGGGGATAGCGGAGAAAGGGGATAGCGGAGAAAGGGGATAGCGGAGAAAGGGGATAGCGGAGAAAGGGGATAGCGGAGAAAGGGGATAGCGGAGAAAGGGGATAGCGGAGAAAGGGGATAGCGGAGAAAGGGGATAGCGGAGAAAGGGGATAGCGGAGAAAGGGGATAGCGGAGAAAGGGGATAGCGGAGAAAGGGGATAGCGGAGAAAGGGGATAGCGGAGAAAGGGGATAGCGGAGAAAGGGGATAGCGGAGAAAGGGGATAGCGGAGAAAGGGGATAGCGGAGAAAGGGGATAGCGGAGAAAGGGGATAGCGGAGAAAGGGGATAGCGGAGAAAGGGGATAGCGGAGAAAGGGGATAGCGGAGAAAGGGGATAGCGGAGAAAGGGGATAGCGGAGAAAGGGGATAGCGGAGAAAGGGGATAGCGGAGAAAGGGGATAGCGGAGAAAGGGGATAGCGGAGAAAGGGGATAGCGGAGAAAGGGGATAGCGGAGAAAGGGGATAGCGGAGAAAGGGGATAGCGGAGAAAGGGGATAGCGGAGAAAGGGGATAGCGGAGAAAGGGGATAGCGGAGAAAGGGGATAGCGGAGAAAGGGGATAGCGGAGAAAGGGGATAGCGGAGAAAGGGGATAGCGGAGAAAGGGGATAGCGGAGAAAGGGGATAGCGGAGAAAGGGGATAGCGGAGAAAGGGGATAGCGGAGAAAGGGGATAGCGGAGAAAGGGGATAGCGGAGAAAGGGGATAGCGGAGAAAGGGGATAGCGGAGAAAGGGGATAGCGGAGAAAGGGGATAGCGGAGAAAGGGGATAGCGGAGAAAGGGGATAGCGGAGAAAGGGGATAGCGGAGAAAGGGGATAGCGGAGAAAGGGGATAGCGGAGAAAGGGGATAGCGGAGAAAGGGGATAGCGGAGAAAGGGGATAGCGGAGAAAGGGGATAGCGGAGAAAGGGGATAGCGGAGAAAGGGGATAGCGGAGAAAGGGGATAGCGGAGAAAGGGGATAGCGGAGAAAGGGGATAGCGGAGAAAGGGGATAGCGGAGAAAGGGGACAGCGGAGAAAGGGGACAGCGGAGAAAGGGGACAGCGGAGAAAGGGGACAGCGGAGAAAGGGGACAGCGGAGAAAGGGGATAGCGGAGAAAGGGGATAGCGGAGAAAGGGGATAGCGGAGAAAGGGGATAGCGGAGAAAGGGGATAGCGGAGAAAGGGGATAGCGGAGAAAGGGGACAGCGGAGAAAGGGGACAGCGGAGAAAGGGGACAGCGGAGAAAGGGGACAGCGGAGAAAGGGGACAGCGGAGAAAGGGGACAGCGGAGAAAGGGGACAGCGGAGAAAGGGGATAGCGGAGAAAGGGGATAGCGGAGAAAGGGGATAGCGGAGAAAGGGGATAGCGGAGAAAGGGGATAGCGGAGAAAGGGGATAGCGGAGAAAGGGGATAGCGGAGAAAGGGGATAGCGGAGAAAGGGGATAGCGGAGAAAGGGGATAGCGGAGAAAGGGGATAGCGGAGAAAGGGGATAGCGGAGAAAGGGGATAGCGGAGAAAGGGGATAGCGGAGAAAAGGGATAGCGGAGAAAGGGGATAGCGGAGAAAGGGGACAGCGGAGAAAGGGGACAGCGGAGAAAGGGGACAGCGGAGAAAGGGGACAGCGGAGAAAGGGGACAGCGGAGAAAGGGGACAGCGGAGAAAGGGGACAGCGGAGAAAGGGGACAGCGGAGAAAGGGGACAGCGGAGAAAGGGGACAGCGGAGAAAGGGGACAGCGGAGAAAGGGGACAGCGGAGAAAGGGGACAGCGGAGAAAGGGGACAACGGAGAAAGGGGACAGCGGAGAAAGGGGACAGCGGAGAAAGGGGACAGCGGAGAAAGGGGATAGCGGAGAAAGGGGATAGCGGAGAAAGGGGATAGCGGAGAAAGGGCATAGCGGAGAAAGGGCATAGCGGAGAAAGGGCATAGCGGAGAAAGGGCATAGCGGAGAAAGGGCATAGCGGAGAAAGGGCATAGCGGAGAAAGGGCATAGCGGAGAAAGGGCATAGCGGAGAAAGGGCATAGCGGAGAAAGGGCATAGCGGAGAAAGGGCATAGCGGAGAAAGGGCATAGCGGAGAAAGGGCATAGCGGAGAAAGGGCATAGCGGAGAAAGGGCATAGCGGAGAAAGGGCATAGCGGAGAAAGGGCATAGCGGAGAAAGGGCATAGCGGAGAAAGGGCATAGCGGAGAAAGGGCATAGCGGAGAAAGGGCATAGCGGAGAAAGGGCATAGCGTAGAAAGAAGATTATGAAACAAGATCAAAGGGCAAAGTTGAAGAAGAAAGTAGTAGGTGCTGAAAAACAGGACAGCAGTGAACCGAAAAAAAGTGGTCCTTAACATTACAAAAAGATTTTATTTAAACAAAAAAAAAGGCCTACCTAACTCTCAGCTCGGCCCTCATGTTTGAATTTAAATGAATTGCAATTCAGAAATTTGCAGTACCTATCTAGTGTTTGCCACGCACTTGACTGCGTGACTACCAAGACAAGTCATGTAAATTCGTACTCTCGGTGAAAAAAATTATTTATAAAAAATTGGCATATCTATTCACGATGCAGTTTATGTGCAGTACATATTATTTGCTCAAGGTTCAAGCTCTGTTTACGCTCGGGTGATAATCCCAGGGGAACTCGCAGAAGTTCAAGTGGCTCTACGAGGGAACAAGATTTGAGAGTCCTCTGCCACATCTAACTACGCTGTCAAAAATTGGGCATAATCACCTATGGATGGGACGAAAAACAGCAATGAGAATTATGAATAAAAGACGAAGACGGTCGTGCCAAAATTTGGTTTCGCGGTATGCTGACCTCCTCCGCAATAGAAAAATATTAGAATAAACGATAAGACCCGCCTAACTATAAATCTAAGCCCACACAATTTTCACACAAAAACAAATCTCAAAACAAAAGCTGCTTATTTTGTGGTGAGCAGCGAAAGTTACGACTTAACACGTTAACTGCGATGGGTTGACTGAAGTTCAATATTCAATTGAAATTTAAACTCAATTGTGGTAATCAACTCTGCAAATTGGGAACATAAACTAGATCGGGCCTCTATATAGCTTTCATTAGGTGTTAACAAAAAATGAATTAGTGACTGCAGGTGGGTCAGTAGCATTATGAAAACCCTCTAAGTGACCACCGGTGGGTCCCTTCGCAGGAAATGTGTTAAGAACGCTAGTTCCCGAAAGTACACTGAGGCAGACTACCAACATGAGACTGAAAAAATGATTCTAATTCACTGAGCTTCATCTTATAGGTTCTCGGGAAATTAACTTCAAATTTAGCTACACAAGGAGACATTGTCACTTCTCAAAGTTCTCTTCGGTTCTCGAACACTTCAGTCGCATAAATATCAACCATTTGGGCTAATTTGGTCAAACTGCCAAAATTAGCCCACACCAGTCCCATGTGCAGGAACCATGCCTCAACTGAGCGCGGCCTCGAATTAAACCAAGTTAAATTCTCAATTGATTCATGCATGGATAAAGTCATGATGCTGCAGACAGTATGACTAATCAATCGGACACGAAGATAATGCTGAATGAGAGGCTTTAATAATACGAGAGAAGAAAGAGATTCGTCCTGAGACCCAATGTTACCATGAGCAGGCTCGCACCCACTGTCGCTGCGTGTCAGGCGAGCAGAGAGCTATGAGGGCAACTTCAGGGTACCTTACACGTTCTGGGCCGGAGATCATCCAAAGTACTAACTAATTCAACGCACAAGAAGACTTGCTCTGCCTTACTATCCCGAGTTTTCTTCTTTGTCATCGACAGTTTTCATGCAGCTATGTTCGACGTCACACGTGTTCTCCTCAAGATGCACAGGCATATTCTTGCCCGTGCCCGGCCTTTCGCACACGTAAGCGTTCGCCTAGACACATGAACGAGATGTAGGTGACGAAGGTAACTTCACGTATCAACATAAACCTGACAACACCACTCCTAAATGCGTGACCAGAAGTACTAAGTTCAAAATGGCGCTATTTGAGAGCAGGAAGCCGCTCAATAACAATGAAATAAACACGAGTCGATGTGTTTGGTTGGGTGTCTAGGCTACGAAGAGCTCCAGCAATCACCGTTCACACTACGAGCGGAGCGGCAATAATGTTTGTACAGGTTTGAATGCAGAAACGCTTGGCTGTTCACACGACAAGCGGAGCGGAGCGGCGCGGCGCGGAGCGGCACGCTCTGGAAATTCGTTGGGATTTTTTGACGCTCGCGTCGAGCGTTTCTCCTCGGCTCCGCTTTTTATCGTCATATCTTACAGGGGTAGAATTGTCGTTTGAGTTAAAAAAATCTAGTATATAACTATTTATTTGTACAACTAATCATATAACAATTATAACTGATAGTGTAACATGTAGTATTTTAGTGTAGTTTCACCCATTTGGGTTCATTAATCATTTATTTCTATTTTCTTCTGCTTTCTCTGATAAGTTATTTTATTATTGCTTCAGTTTAAGCAATTTATTTTGCTTTTCTCGTGATGTAGTTTCATCTTTCTTGTGATGCTGTGTATTTTATTAAATGATCTTGATTGAAGTATATTTATGTACGATTTTTTAATAAAGTTTCCATTTTTTCCGTAAAATGGGAGAAAAAGGAGGCTGTATGATGATGAGGAGGACTCGATGAGTGTCAAATACTCAATAAGTTGCAAAATTTTATGAGCTTGGGTGATTTTTTCCAATACTAACGGAAAGCACATCAGTGTTTCGAGAACTATTTGGTTAGGACAAGTCAATATTTGTCAGTATTTTTCACTTAGGTTTCTCTGGCACAACCCTGAATTTCTGAAGGGAATTACTTCACGTTCACACACGTTTAAGTCACCACAAGACTTTTTTTGTTCGTACTGGCCTACGAAAACCTGTAGTAATATATGTGATACAGCCTATATGGAAAGACTTTAATTTTGCTTAAACTACTTGCTTTACATGTATCCTCAATAAAAATTAGTGTATTGCTAAACAGCAAATTTATCTAATCTCGTTGGAAATTTTTCTTTCTATAAGGGATTGTAGTACATCAAAAGTTGCCGGCTTCATCCGTAAATACTCGTAGAATTGTGATTCATCTCTCCTCAGTGCTTCGAAGAGATAGTGGTATTCTCCATAGCGATCTCTCCTCATGTTGATGGGATGGATCCAGTGTTTCTGTTTTGCCGTCGAGCAACAGAAGAGCATTCACGGAACGCTCCATAGCGACTGATGCTTGTGTAAGTCGCTCAGAGACTCGCTCTGCCAGGCCTTCCACGCTCGTCAATCTTTGTACCCTAGGCTGGCATGTATTTTACTCTAGAATGCTCCTTGATTACCCTAGAAAATATAAGTGAGGGCAATCTAGTAATTATCGTATAGTTTTTCATGATAGTACTGGCTTTGCCTTTATTGGGTCGCATTGACAGCTTTTTTAAAGTTCCTGGGGATATGTTAAATAATGAATGATTTATCTGAACACCTTTATTTTGGAAATGTGTATGAAATAACATCATTCCATTAAAATTTCGAAGTATATTTCAAATGTAGATCGATAGACAACTCAAACAAACACAAAAGCGCCGCGGCCGACAAAATTGAAGTCCAGGTTTACAGAAGTAGTGTTCAAAACACATAAGTAATAATTTTTAAAAACCAAGTAAAAAATTTCGGGATGAAAAATACAGACCTATGTAGTATATTTTCTTGTTTCTTGTACTGTGTCTTTCGACCGATCCAAAACAAATAAAAAATGGATGAACTTTACGTACGTTGTTAAGTGTAACCTTAGACCTTTATGCAAACAATTTTTATTCTGCAGGAAACTATATTACTCACATAAAAATAAAAGTTCTGGAAATACATGTACAAACTACAATCTACAACATAATAGAAACGTTATCACGCTTTTCGCATTTCATGTTCCTAATTTATTGGCATTGCTGAAGATTCTGTGTACATTGCATTTTTTCACTTCATTAACAGCCCTCCTTAAATTAGTATTAATTGGGACATTAGATGCAGTGAATACACTGCATGCATCAAACCACACACGGTTTCATTTTTCAAACTAGTTTGAAAAGTTTTGGTCAAATTAAAGGTGCCATCTGAGCGAATTTTTGTTTATGAACCGATTGATCCAAAATTTGAGCAGAAAATGTAATTTTTGAAGAGAAACATATTTCACTTGTGTTTTTGAGAAAATGGGCAATGTTAATTTTTTATGCCATATTATCGGAATTTTCAAGGGAATCAAAGCCAATGAGTTTTCATGTTTGAAGAAAACTAAGGGCAGTTTTTGAATCCTTGAAATATTTCTGACAGAGTAACAAAGCGGAATTTTCCATATTATGTTCTAATTCGTTTGTATACGCGATTTTCTATCAGTATCTAAAATACACAAAGTTTTCGGTTTTGTAAATTGACAAAAAATTGAATGTAAGCGTTTGAAAAACCAATCTGTTAGAATGTTGGAAATGTTACACTGATTCCAAAATTATCTTTTATTCTTGCTTGAAAACTAATTGACTTCTATTCATTTTTATGTAGAAAATTTGATTTTCACGAAGCAGGCGAAAAACATGAGCAATGTGGTGAAATGTGATATAACGCTTATTTTTTACTTGAATCATTTATTCCCATTGTATTACCATCTACAAACACTATGCATGCGTAGTTCCATATTTATACTGTGAAAAACATTTCACATGTATAAATTACACGAATGAAATTCATTTAACTCTCATTATATTTGTGCAGACACGGTAAATTTTTCATTTGTGGACCGATTGTTTTGAAATTTTCCAAGTGTAAGTAATTTTTAAAAAGAAACACATTTTTACTCGTGTGCGTTTTTCGATTTTGGCCTTAGTTTTTATAAAATCTGAAATATTCGTTTTTTTTATGTAATTTTGTTCGGAAATTTAAAAAAAATTAACCCTTTAACGCCCACATTTTTATACTCATATTACCGTTATCATAACCACTATCACTAAACCGACACTGGCATTAGGTAGTCACTGTTATCAAGATGTGGAAGGAACTGCCACTCGGCAGTGAAGTTCAAAGGACACATTAGTGAACAAATTGAATAAGAAATAAAATATATTATTGTTATTTTTGAAAGAGGACCGTACAGTCCACTTGGGCGTTAAAGGGTTAAGTCGAGAAATTTTCATGATAAAACAAAACCAAAGACTGTTTTGGAATGCTTAAAACATTTTTAACGAATTAGCGAAGCCAGATTTTTCATTTTCTTTTCTGTTTTCTTTCGATACTGGGATTAAAAATTCATTATTTTTTAGACCTTTTTTTGTGGGGGGGGGAGTTTTAGTGCACGTAGTCTCATGAAATTTTAGGGCACAATAGCCCACTACCTAAATCCTTTTCAAAAAAGAAAAAATAAATCATTAAGACCAAAATCGCTCAGATGGCTCCCTTAATCAACGAATCCATTTCAAAATGGGAGGGGCAAAAACGTTCCAATAATAGTTGTAAGATTTGGATCGCATGGTAGCCCGCAGGCATTTTTACGGCTCATCGCTGTTTCCCAGTAATCAACGGCTGACATGACTGTTGTCGATTGTTCATCCATGTATGTTTTCGCCACTCTTCATCAAGAAATTTCTTAACGACGAACTTTTCCATTGCGAAAATTTCATCTAACATATAAGACAAAGATTTTGCAGTCGGTGTTGAGCATAAAGCGCGGATTTAGACAGCGAACGAGGTCATGTTCAGGATCCTCGACGGAAAACCATTTTCGAAATTGTGAAACTGCTTCAACCAAGAAGCGTTTACTATTAGGAAAAAGCTCTTTCCCTTGTGAAGTAATGCCAGTTATCTCTGACGTCGTTTCAGTTGCTGTCATCCCAATGTTGTGCATCCCCTTTTCACCTACTCGCATTAAAGCACTAGTGAATGTTGGATGGGATGGATTCAGCAAAGAAATGGTCGTTTTCTTCTCACGCATAAAATCCGAACAATAGCTCTTAATAAGGCTACAAATTTTTGATCCCAGATCGAAAAAATTCGGATAGTCACACTGAAACATGTATTAAATGCGTTCCATTTCCCCAAATTATAATCTAAGAGATTCAAATAAGCGAGGGTTGGCTTGTTGCTGAAAGCATTGGCTATCATATCATGTATCTGAGTTGGATCACAAAACGATAACTCAACAAAGTGTAAGTGCATCCCACTGCTCCAGCAATCGTCGTACGCAAGCTTTTTTAAAAACTGCGCGCCGCACATTGCAAAAAACCGAAACTTGTTCAGTGGAACTCGTTGACTTGTGCTATTATTACGAATCAAATGTCCATACGATCCATCTTTGAATGCTCGTGAAAGTTAAGTTTACCTTCTGCTCATTTAATTCTTATTTGGGTTATTGAACTGTAGTTATTGACAACCTTCATGTTTTCTCATGACATTTACAAACAAGATTTAAAATATAGATTTTACCCTAGATTTCGTATTTTTTCCTCTTACCCTAGACTGTACCCTAGGAGGGGTCTGATTACCCTAAACTAGGGTAATTACCCTAGGAGTGGAAGCACTGCGCTCTGCTCAGCTCACATGTGAACACACGCGCCGCTCCGCTCCGTGCCGCGACGCTCCGCGCCGCTCCGCTCGCTCCGCTCGTAGTGTGAACGCACCCTAACTATGATAGCATGGCTCGCGAGCCCTTATTCCATTAGAAGGGCGCTAACGCTCCGAATAATAAATAACACTTTCTCCGGTAGGAAATTGATTTCGTCGTCAAAGACAAACTTGAAGACCCACTTTTCTAAGCGGAATTGAAGTCATATCAAGCAGCGTGCCGCGGGAGGAACGAAGTAAGGCAGTCATCAGAAGTCAAGTAGTTGAGCATCAGCGAGCCAAGGACTGCTGTAAGCCTCACTCACGGACAGCTCAGCTCCAAAACTCAGGCGTTTCCTGCAGTGGATGTATTCGTGCCCCTCTCATCGCCTCAATTCGCTGCTTTTCACGGAAGTAATTGGGTTTTGCGTACTCGACTGTTAGACCAGAGAGGCCTCTTTCCATCTTGGAATAATGGAGTACGACAACCATTATAAGTATGAGTGTGGGGTAGAGAAAACACAGTTGGTAATCTAGGAACTACATGTACTGTACGTCCGTCGAGCACAGCGGCAAGAACAAGAAGGAAGGAGCTCGATCGCTCTACAAACGCGGTTAACACACGAACATAGAAAACGGGACGGAAGCAATTAAATGGGCGACTGCGACAACTCATATATAATAATAAATATATATACTGAAGTTGGATCTCAACACCGACAGACGCCGGAAAAAAGATTTTCGATCGGCGCCCAACTGCGCTTTCACCGCATTTCACACAATGGTTATGTCGATACCGGAAAAATTCGATGCCTAGCATATGAGACACGAATCTAAATGTTTTCAAACTTGTACTCAAATTTCGCTATTTTCCAGGTGAACAATGGAAGCACTTCTCTTCTATAAAGCAAATGATAGTAACTTGAAACTCTTTTACCGAATACTCAAATGATCAGTTACTTATTAGAGCATAATATTCGTATCACACGACTAAAAAAACTTAAGCTACAATACTTCTTTACTTCAGTCTGAATGTAGACTACTTCATGTCTGAAGACTTTCTAAAATCTTGGGTAGCTTGAAAATCTTTGCTATTGTTGAAAATTTGACACAACTTGAAACATTTCTGCTTCAAATCTAAAAAATTCTCCGACAATGACAAAGCCCAGGAAAGTCCATAAATCCATTACTGAATAATGAAATAAAAGTGGGGAAATCTTTTGATGCATAAATTTGGAACATTTCACTTTCGACAATCCGAGGCCGCTGGTCACGAGAAGCACTCCGTTTCTCAGCAGGTGCATTATTTCCAGCCCGCCGCTCCCGACAATACAAACGATGCCTGGAGGCCAGCGAGCGCATGTGGGCCATTCGTGAGGAAAGCAGAAATTCAGACAGAATCAGTTGAAAATTAAAATGGTTTGTTCGCGAATCACGGCACACTCAGAGCATTATCCAGTTTGTTGGATGAATTTCCTAACGGAGTATACATGCAAAGCATAGGAAATAAATAAATAAACATTTACATATGTATATCCCATCTGCAACGTTCCCAGAAATTAACTTCCATTTGAATATCACAATACCTTTCAAAAAATGTTTCAAATAATGCCACTTATAGCAAAGAAAAAACACTGCAAATTTTTTCAAAAACTTCAAGCTAATAATCCCCAATATAATATTTCGCTTAATTTCAATCGCAGGGACTATTATGATGGACATATTTGTTTTTCACTCACTTCTGGAAGATTTATTTAAGGAAAATATCCTGTCATTTTTAACTGGCCGGACGCAATAGTACACATATAACCCTAATATAATATCACCTGTCAGACTCTAGCTAAGTAATATGTACAACATTCAAATGCCAGTGTCTTCAAATTACTCCAAAAATCATGAATCTTGAACCGATTTCGATAAATTTTCAATTCTACTTTGTCTTGAAGTATATGTTTTCTTCAGTGGTTTTAGCGCATTGCAAAAATGTACAATTTTTATTTACAACTCGGTTCAGCGGAAAATGACCGCTCATACATATTCATCCACGTTCGAGAAGCGATAACATCACGAGGAAAAGGACGATGTAATCGACATATCGCGACTGCAATTCCTTCCATTCACTCCCGAGGTAAGCTTCTATTTCTACCTTCCGACACCGGGGTAGGGGAAGAAAACCCTGCATTCCGAGAGAGGGCTGCGTCAGCACCTGCACTCAGAGCGTGACAAGTGAAGATTGCCTGCAAAGCCAAGATCCCAGCCCGTAACTTTTACAGTCATCAGCGCCAGAGAAAATTACAGCTTGTCTGGATTAGTCTTAGTCAAGTCCACAGCAGCGTAAAACTTCTAAGATTTAAAGATCAGGTTCGCAGTCCCCATCACGAAATAAGATGCCTATGATTCCTACATCGTAACTATGCATACACAGAACTGAATTAAATGATTTGAAATTTAGTCCCAGAAAGCAGTCAGCAATAATACAAAGTTTGGAGCGACCACTAGACGATTCTATCTCGGTCATTTAAAAAGCAAATCTCGAGCTACTTGGCAGGCAAGCTCATGCCTGACGTCCCGTATCTGGAAGCAGGGAAGGAGGAGAAAGCAGAATTGAATTGTTGGCAGGTAATTTCCGACGCAGGAAGTTTGTCACTGGTTGCTATGGAAAATAAGGTGCGCTCGGACTTGGGCAGTACTCAGGACTTTCAAATCTGCATCAATTCGCCGGGGTGAGCTCCTGAAGAAGACATCAAATTAATGCTAGGTGCCTGTTTATTTACATTACAGCGGCTGGGGGGGAGGAGGAGCCGCTTGCAGCGCTGAGGAAAGAAAGCATCTAAGTTTTGCATGTTTGGACGGTTGTAGCAAAAAACACGTGTGGTTGCATGATCAAATTTGAGCTCTTCACGCCGCAATTTTGTACAAAAATGTCGAACACCGTTCACTTTCACCAAATTTCGTCGAGTTTAGAAAAACGCAGTGGCAAATGCTTTTCAAAAAGGCTCATTGAAGATGAAATTCACGCGTTTGTTGACAAGCTAACAGTTTGGAGCAGCGCTGAATTCGTTTGATAAATTTCCTTTGCGAAACACCCTTGCGTAGACGCATGAATGTGTATTGAAATGCATATATACATGAATATATGATGCCAATTCAAAATTATCTATCAGACCACCAGGTTCTAAATACTATATTAGATGTTAAAACCTCCCTATCCGCAACAAAGGCGATCCTATAAGAGAGGAAGGAGGAAGGTACTATTCAGTATGGAGATAGGGGAACGTAGAATCTATGCACAAGGTGCATAGAAACAGTAAGTTGAGAAAGAAGTTCGTGAAACAAGACATAGGTCAAAGAAGAAAGTAAAAGGTGCTGAAAAACAGGACAGCTGTGAACCGAGAAAAAAAGATGGTCCTTAACAAATCAAAAAAAAAGAAACTTTATATCAACATCCGAAGTCCTACCTAGCTCTTAGCTAGGGACCTTACATTTTCCCCCGGGGAGTGCTAATTTCCATAGATCCTATAGTTGTAGCCCCCGGAGGAGCCACAAGTGAGTAATGTTAAAAAATTATATAATCAAATGCTACTGTTCCGCAAGCACCTCAATAATTTATTTTCTCGGTAATGATTCATGTACGAAGACAAAATTCCTTGACATTTCTTCGGAGAAAACGTCGTGAATATCAGCAAAACTCTTATTGTTGTATTTTCATCAACTGGCAGCAAAAAAAATAAATTCTTAAGTTAACATACGCAAACGAGATTTTAAATGAAAATTGGACAAAAAAAGCTCTTTAATTTGAATTTAATATAGTGTCGCTAATTCCACTCATCATGCATATAATTCAATCTAATGAGCGCCAGTTCATATTAATATCTTCAATTTTTGCTTCTTGAAATTCATCAAAATGTCAATAAAAAATACTTAAGATAAATCATCAGCAAACTTTAACACCATTTGAATGTTAATTAGTTCATACGCTGATAAATATTCTCATAAAATATTTCACATAACTTATTCGATAGTAGTTACAATCTCATGCTAAGAACGCTAGCTCGAAATAATCCAGCAGGCTGCAGCTCGTGAAGCCCTACAATGCAGGAAGGTTGCAGATATTATGCCAAAGACGACGATTATTTTCCTGCATCACCGCTCGCAGCGCGCTGAGAAACGAAGTGGGCGAGTGATAATTTGCCCAGCCATCATTGTAAAACACGATGAATTAGCCACAGCCGGTTATCCAGGAGAAGGCTTGCAGTGCGAGAATGTGAGAGGACAAAATGCAGCACATCTCAATTAATGCCAGGTAATTGGCGAGCACTAAACGGCAGTATTTATAACCTCGCTAGATTTCCAACACCATTCATTAACTTACCAAGCAAATTTAGGAAGGCAGCCGCTGCAGCAGCAGCCATAGCACGATATAATAAACTAGAGGCGTTGATAGTCGTAAAGAATTCGTTGTAAGTTAGCTGGAGCCCTTAGGTTCCAAACTCCATGCGCGGGGTGGGTTGTATTGGCCCTGCAGCTGTGCCGGCCAGCCAAATGAAATTTGCGACTTTGAATGCAGTGTCAAAAAGTTAGGCCTCCGCATCTAAATATAATAGAAATCCCGTGAAACCCTGAGAGCAATAAGAATCATAACAACGAAATACGAAAAAATAACAAAAATGTCAAGATAGCACATCGTGCTCGAAAATCTTACTGAAAATTAATCACTATTATAAAGGGAGCCCCGTCCGTCCGTCCGTCCGACCGTCCGTGTGACCCCCTCTTGATTATGGTATCCAGAATACGCAATCGGCTTATTTTTACAAACAGAAATTTTCTTATGAGCTTTCTCTGTTGAAATTCATCATGTTGCTTTAATATTTTTAATTGATTATGCGAATAGAAATGTTTTAAACCGTTTGACCAGTAACCTACCACTTAGTATAAAGCCCAAAGATTTTGGAACTTGAGTTGTTTTCAAAATTGTGATTTTCTTGAAAAGCTCCGAAGAGATAATGGACGACATTTCAGAATAAAATTCCGGCAAAAGAGGCCACCATGGATAGAAATGTGTCCAACCGCAAGGGAGAAGTAGCAAGACTACGACAGCAAGAAAAACGTCGAAGACGATCGGATGAACAACGCGAAATGGCAAGACGAAGCAATGCTGCTCGCCAACGAGAAGCTAGAGCTAAATAATCCCTTGAACGGCGTTTGGAAATTCTACGGAATGATGCAGAGCAACACCGAGTAGCTAGAGAGAGCTTAACACATGAAAGAAGCATGAAAATTCTTCGGCATAACGCTGGACAACATCGAGTGGCACCAGAGAATACAACTCGAGAAAGAAGGGATGAAATTTTTCAGACTAATGCCGAACAGCATCGACTTGCACAAGCGTATTTAACTCAAGAAAGAAGGGATGAAATTCTTCAGATTAATGCCGACCAGCACGTGTGCACTAGTAACTATAATGGTCAGAGTGAGCTGTTAGTTATAAATCACGAATCCATATTGCAGTGACTTGAGCAGATCTGTTTTTAGGGTAACTGCATTTGCCCTTTTTGCCAAGAGTTCTAGTTAGAATGCAGTGCGAATACGCCACAGATTCATTAGAACAGAATGATTACTTTTCATCAACTAAATAATACAACATTATAAGTTAATCCTAGCCTTCCTTACCACAATAAAGATGTCTCGGCAAGAGAGGAATGAGAAAGGTACCATTTAGTATGGAATTAAATAAATGGGAAATGCAGTAAATCTATGCACAACGTGTGGTCCCACAAACAGCGCGTAGAAAAAAACATGATTGAAAACTATTTTCACTACAAAATAAAAGTTGAAGAAGAAAGGAACAGGTGCTGAACAGAATCCTGTTCCATTTGAACAGAGTAAAACCTACCCAACTTTTAAGTTGGCTTCCTCGCACCTTCTCCCGGGCGCCTCAGTTCCCATGAAAACAATAGCTATCTCCTTCGTAAGGGATTGTGCATTGTAATGTAATTTTTGAAAATCTTCGGTAATTTCAAAACTTTGACACGATCTTCCCAGCACAAGGAGTAACTATTTCACGTTTTCTCACATTTAATAAGGAAGTAAATTGGTCTATTTGTAATTAATAAAAAAACCAGCTAGTCAAAGCAAGCACCCAGGTGCTCCATGCTTGAGACAGCCCTTTGAAACAGTTTTGTTAAGAAATTGTGAAGCTCGCTTCTGCCTCAAATTCTCTTCCGAAACTTTAGTTCAAGCCTTCAACAGTTCGTCGTTCTCGTTCACGGCCTTCTCAAACTACCAAACATCATCTGGGCGTACGAGCGCTGGCGGCCACTTCTCGCCTCCTGGGGGAGGTATCGGCTTAGCTCTGGGAACCCTCCACGGTGAGCCCTAACCCGCAAGTTAATGTGAGAGCTAACTTAATCAAAATGAGATTCTCTGCTTAGAATTCTTTCTTGAAGATGAGAAAAAACGCAATTAGGGTTTTTACATCGTAAAACTTATCGACATTTCACAGCGTTCAGTCGTTCAAATTTATCTTAAATAGATTCGTTAAGATCCTACATCATGACTTCACAAGAGCTCCTGTTAAATGAAGCACAGCCATTTGAGTCCCTAGTTATAATTTCGGGCTGGGAAAATGAAATCTGATTCTAAGTTAGCACAAATACACATTGAAAGGTTGTGCTATGACCTCTAGGTTATACACAGACAAAGACACGCCAACTAGTCAACCTACAAGGTTAATGCATGAACAAGGTTAACGAATTAAAATCTGACATATACCTGAAAGCTTTTTTCGACGCCGAATTTGTTTCTCTACTACAGTCTTTGATTTGTAGGACGTGATTTGAGGGACCATGACTAGGTGATTCATCTTTCACTTTAAATCCTGAATTCTCATGAAGTTTGGAAGACATTTGCTGTACAACTGTACCATGGCTGCAAGCAAGGATTATTTCATTCTTGAACTATGATGTTAGTTTATAATTATTATCAACACGTTTCCTGTGATGGGTTGAGCTGAAGTTCAATATTCAATTCAAATTTGAACTCAATTATAGTAACCAATTTTGCAAATGCAAGCGTTAACTGGATCATGCCTTCATTTAGCTTTTATTAAGTATTTATAAAAATTGAGTTAGTGACTGCAGGTCGGTCAGCAGCATTATGAAAATCCCTTCAGTGACCATCGGTGGGTCCCATCGCAAGGAACGTGTTAAAGTGAAATTACTCCTCGGTGTTATAGCGCATGAACATCGGCAAAGCTCGATGAAAAATTAACAAGTTGACTCCGATTGTTAGGCTAAAAGAAGTCGTTTTGAAACCCCGGCTTTTCTGCTCTAATATATTTTTAACCTTTTTAAAAAGTGTAAAGAATACACTTGAACCATAATATGTTACGTTTTACTCTAAACAAATTTTCGGAAAAGGTAGCAAAATAATTGAAATGTTATTTGCATATTCCGGTACGTAAATGAGCAATTTACCTAGTGGTACACAAATGTACCACTTCGGAGTCAACGTGTTAAGGAAAATTCGCCGAGTTAAAGAGGTGAAGACCATTATCAAACAATGCGACACATCCATCTAGCACAACGTTACCAAAGGACCGTTAACTTTTGATCACGTACCACTGATGTACAACCCATCACGGAAATGTTCAGTGAACCGCCTGGGCTCAAAATCCGAATAATATCAATTTTCTAATGTTCAACTTATTTAGTAAAAAATTTTCTTTCTAATTTAACGTTATGCTTCACTTCCTTGTGTGTTCTTTCACCTGCTGCAGCTTGCGAAAGCAAGCCCCTTAAGGGGGGCCAAATCGGAAAATTATCGATTTTCTGTTTTTTTCAGCTGATAATATGAAGAATTTTCTTCTGAACCTAACGATGGGCCTTGCTGCCTTGTTCGTGTGTTTGTTCGTCTGCAACAACTTGCGAAAGGCCAGTCACTTGCGTCGTTTCAGCGTCAGGTGATGAGTTTTTCAGGCTCTCCTGAAAACTTGAACTTGTTTGAAATGTCACTTCTCCCAAAGTTTTAGAGTTACATGAATGGCCAATATATCAAATGATAGGGTTTATAAAGAGCTATAAAGCAATGTGTGTTTTTTGCAAAATAGTGTAGTTTGAGAATTACAACAGATATATGATGCAAAAGTGAAAAATTGCACTTTTAGAAATGAATTCCTAAAATTCTAGAAAGCAATGTAGAAAAAAAACATCAATTTTCAGACAATACATTAAGCTGTCTAAAAAAATGTGTTTCCGTTTGTGTAATTTAAATATTGTATGAGTGACATTTTCTCTATTCCTTTTTTTCATTTTTTCCGAAAAGATTAGTTTTTTCATTAATAATACAAAACAAACGAATTAAAAAGATTCATTGCATTATTACACACCAATGGTGAAAATTTCAGAAAAATCCACCTGAAAATGGCGGACCTTTGTTTTTATCCGAACGGTCCCGTTCGGTCGTCAGAGAAAGAATGAAAAGAAAAAAAACCGTTTGCCTAGTTAGTTCTCCGAAGTTTGATAAACGAAAGCAAGGGATAAAGGTTTAAAACAAAGCAATTAACTTTACTCGTTCCTATTAGGTGTAGGAATAATCTCCGCAAGAGAGACTTTTACTATTTCACTGAAGTAATTTCTCCCACTTTTACCTTACATCACTCAAATTATATCTTACGTAAATGTAAACTTGAAGTTGCGCACTGAAAACGATGTGCTAGAAAACTAATTTTAACTGATAACGATGAAAAATGTGATAAAAAAATAGGGTTGAATACTAAGTCAAAAACCTCAATTGTCTGATAGAGATTTAGGTTGAACATTCAATATGGAACGTGGACGTCAACTATTCGTAATATCAGTAAATCCCATTCAAGAGAGGAAACTATCTACGCTCGCAAATAAAATTACAAATGAAGCATTAGTGTACAAAGTAAACTAAAATCATTGAAGGAGACGAGTATACTTCACGGAGAGGAAATGTGTACAGAGCAGTAGTTTAGATTAGATTAGATTATTAATTAGTTTAAGCCTCCCTATCCGCAACAAAGGCTATCCAAAGAGAAGAAGGAAGAAGGCACCATTTAGTATGGAGTTAAGGGAACGTGGAATCTATGCAGAAAGGGCATAGAAACAGTAAGGTGAGAAAATAGTTCATGAAATAAGATCAAAGTTGAAGAAGTAGAAGGTGTTGAAAAACAGGACAACAGTGAACCGAAAAAAGATGGTCCGTAACAGAGCAAAGTCCTATTCTATTTCAACAAAAAAATAGCATACCTAATTTTTAGCTCAGGCCCTTACATAGTCCCCCTAGGAACGCTAATTCACATAGATACAATAGTTGTATCCCCTGAGGGGTGTACAGAGCAGTAATGTTTCATATAATTTGTAATTTACAGTAATGCTGAGCTATTGTGCAGCTGATGAGGTCAGACGAAGAAAGGTTGCTTCAAATAAATTCCTGACAACATCACTCTGACGAAAGACACTAGTTACTGAGGAAAGTTACTTTTCTTATTTAGCGAATGACTATTACGAATTTGAAAACGAAGAATGCACCACGTATTGAAATCCTTTTCAATTAAGATTTCACACGAACTATACATTATAAACTAAGTCAGTTCTATAGGTTTCAGTCTCCGAAACGTTTTATAGAACTGACTCGGTTTTTAATTTATAGTTGTGTGAAATCTTAATGAAATATGATTTCAATACGTGGTATATTCTTCGTCTTTGAATTCCTAACACCATTTACTAGAATGGCTATTTTCCGATTTCGAAAATGGCACATTTCGCGCCGAAAAGAATGCCAAATTTGCACAGAAAAAAAAGCCAAATTTCGCTCAGAAAAAAAAAAATTAAAAATTTCAGACAGTAAAAAAGGGCAAATTCCAAACTGCAAAAATGACTAATTTTAAAGGACAAACACGGTAAATTTCAAACTGCAAAAACTAAACAATTCAGAATACGAAAACGGCGAATTTCAAAATGCGAAAACGGTCAACTTCAGATTGCAAAAACGTCAAAGGTCAAATTAAAAAAACCGGCAAATTGCAGTATGCAAAAGAGGCAAATTGCAGAACGAGAGAATGGTAAATTTAAAATTTCAAAAATCAAATTTCAGACTGCGCAAATGCCAAATATCAGAGATCGCAAAAATTTCGGAATGCAAAGCTATAAGGTTTCTGATTCCGAAAGCGGCAAGGAGGTGATATTGTTCTGGATTACGAAAATGGTAAATTTTGGTTAACGCAATCGATGAATTTCGGATTAAAAAAATAGTAAATTTTGGATAAGAAAAATGGTAAATTTCAACTTAAGAAAATGGTGAATTCTGAATAGAGATAATAGTAATTTCTCGATAAAGAAAATGGTTATTTCTGGATAGAGATGACGGTAATTTCTCGATAAAGAAAATTGTAATTTTTATAAAGAAAAATTGTAATTTCTGGACATTGAAAGTGGTAATTTCTGTATATTGAAAATAGTGAGTTTAAAAAATTGAAAAGAGCAAATTTCGGATTGTTCAAACTGTTAACTTTCAGATCTGAAAGGTGGTAAATATCTGTGAACGATAAATTTTGGTTCAATTAAGCGAGAAGTTTTGGTCAAGGAAACGGTAAGTTTCATTCGAGATAAAAAGCAAATTCTGGATTGGAAACTAAGCAAATTTTGCATTGGGAAAGACGCAAATTTCATACCGAGAAACGTGCAAATTTCGTATAACGAACACCGCAAATTCTGGTATAGGTATAGGTATATACCAAGCCTTTTCCTCTTTTCACGTAGAGGGTGGCTAGCATCATTTACATGATACTTTACAGGGAATGTACATGATAGGGGTTCCCCAGGCCCCTAGTCACGCCCGAGCTTTAGGCCATATTTTTCTCTCGTTTAGTGCTCAGGTAACATTCCTTGAGGACAGTGACCATACTGCAGGCAACGACCCTGATTTGCCGCATCAGCGTTTTTCATGCCAACTGCCGCTCACAGGGATCGAACCCGGGCATGAAGCATAGAACGCAAGCGCTCTATACACTCGGCCACTGCGAGGCAAATTCTGAAAAACGGAAAAAAATTCGAATTGTGACAAAAGATCCGATCACAAATTGAAATTCAGATAGTCAGTGCGGTGCACTTCCGACGGTGAAAACAACAAAATTGAGTCTCTTAAACAATTTAAACAATTTAAACAATTTATTTACCACAGGAGATACAGAGATAAAATGTTTCTTAAGTCTAGTACAATGTTCAAATTTGAGTATAGCTACCTGTGGGCCCGAATAAGTTCAGTGGTTTCTAGGGCATCCTACCATCAAGGTTAGTCTTAGGAGTACAATAATGTTTAACCTAATTCACTTAAACTAGAGACGCATTAGACTGATCAATGAGATAGGTAACTCGAAATTAGATACTTCATTTCACAATATAGTTCATATGGACTAGATTTAACAGTATATTCGACAAACGATTCAAGAACAGACTGAAGATCGGCGAAATTAATCAAGGCGAATTACATTATTAGGACCAGTTATGTAGGGGACAAGGTTTGACTCTGTGATCTTACACGACTAGTAATCTGATAGGAAGTGAGACTCAAGACTTTTTTTGAATACCTTATAAGAATTACTTTCACGGATCTCCGCAGGTATTGAGTTCCAAGTTTTAGTTCCAACGAAGAGGATACTGTGTTGTGACCGAGCCTTTGAGTAATAAGGAAGCATGAATTTACTTCTATTTCGGGTTAAATGGTCGTGATGACCAGTTTGCGTAGTTAATAGTTGTTTTAGGGGCTGGTTGTTGGCGAGTCCATGGGGCTGGTTGTGGGGCAAGGACAGATCCTTGTGGAACTCCATGGTTAATTGTCTGTGGGTCTGATTTTGCGTCGTCAATGACAACGTATTGTTTCCGATTTGCTAAGTATGATCTAAACCAATCATGGGCAGCCCCTCGAATGCCATAACAATGTAGTTTCGAGAGTAATACGTTATGGTCCACACAATCGAATGCTTTTCGAAAGTCAAGAAATACGGAGAAAACAAGCTTTCCTTCATCTATATTAGAATAAAGGTATTGCAAATGATTTAATACAGCTTGTGTCGTAGATTTCTTAGAACGAAAACCGTATTGTTTGCCGTAGAGGAAAGATTTTTGTTCAAAATACGAATGCACTTTTTTATACACAATTTTCTCGAATATTTTGCTAATAATTGGTAGTACAGAGATAGGTCTATAATTGTTAACGCAGTTTTTATCACCATTTTTAAAAATAGGGGTGACTCTCGCAATTTTGAAAGAGTTGGGGAAGATACCTTGAGAAAGGGATTGGTTGATAATATAAGATATGCACGGTGCTATTATATCAGCTATAGCCTTAAGAACTTTAGCCGAAAAATTTTTCAATCCACTTGATTTATTTTTCAAGTTGTTTATGCACGTAATTACATCGGAGGGATTAGTTGGCGTGAAAAAGAAAGAGTTAGGTTCACGGACATGGTCCATGTATTGCAAGTGGTCTCTGGGTTCACTGAAGACACTATCGGCTATATTTTTTCCTATGTTTACAAAAAAGTTGTTAAACACAGTTGCTATATCTTTTTTCTCGTGGTATTTTACATTTTCGTGAACGACGGACTCAATTGTTTCCGTAGTATTATTATTCGGTTTATAGCATGAATTAAGCAGGCGCCAAGTTTTTTTAATATCAGTTTTGTATTCAGTAAATTTGCGCGTGAAGTAGTCTCGTTTTGAGGTTCGTATTTGATTTGTCACATGATTCCTGAATCTGTTATACGTTACTTTAGATTTTCGCCCTTCGTATAGTAAGGCTAGGTACGCTTGACGTTTCTTTATATTGATCACGATATCTTCAGTAATCCAGGGCTTTTGTCTATTTTTCGGCGTAATTGTGCGGGTGATTATTGGACAGCACTGGTTATATGCGGTCGTTATAATTTCAGTTAAATTTAGTATTGCTTCATCAATGTTAATCGCATTATTGTCCCGTTCATAGACGTCTAATGATGGCATTAATTCTTCTAGAACAGTTCGCATTGTTCCGAAGTTGTATTCGTTTACACAACGAAATGAATAAGTATCAGCCTGTGGGCTGATACAAGGATTATAGACATTTTTCTTGATGAGAAACACCGGGAAATGGTCAGATAAGTCAGAAATTATTATTCCGGTAAGAAAATCAGTCGGATCTAACATAAAAATATTATCGAGTAACGTAGCCGATTCAGAAGCTACACGTGTAGGTTTCGTGATGATTGGAAGGAAGGAGCTAGACTGAAAAACATTTATGAAGTTTGAGATTTGCTCACAGCTATCATATTGTAGAAGATCGTAGTTGAAATCCCCGCAGATTATTATGTCACTATATAGAGACTTGTTGAACTGAGATATAATGCTTTGAAGCTCGTTCAGGAAAGAGACGTTACAAGCTGTTGGGGGTCTATATACTGTCCCAAGCATAATCCGTTTACCATTTTTCGTTAGTTCTATAAATAAGGTCTCAATATGTTCAAGATTCATAGTTGCACTTAAAATGACTTTCGAAGATATATGTTTAGATATGTACGTACTGATGCCACCACCACGTTTGTTACTACGGAGTGAATGATGGCTATAATAGTTTTGAATTTGAATCAGGTCTTTAGATGAGTCGTCTAGCCAACTTTCGGTGAAACTGAGAACATCAAAATTGCTGTTCAGCTCAGTGATAGTACAAGATATTTCATCTATTTTCGGATAAATGGATCTACAGTTCCAACATAATAGAGAAAAATCGTTACAGGTCTTCCTCATCGATTCATTGAATTTTTTAATATTTAGGTATTTACAGTTTCCAGTTTCATTTAGGTTTGGGTGCAGTCTATTCAAATGATTGAGATCTGGATCAATATTGTCGAATATGTCAATATGGTCAGTCATTAGCATTAAGAGACAGTAAGTAAAATGTAACGTAAAAATAAAAATGATAAAAACTACAAGATCAAGGTAAAAATAAGGACATTCCTACTTAGAATTAAACTAAAGAAAAAAGAGAAACTAAAAACACACAGATTATTAGTCTAAATTGTTTAAAACCTAGTATGATTTCATAAGGAGAGCGCAAATTTAGTCCATGAGCAGGAACATTAGGGATCATAAATGGCAAATAATGTAGTTACAAGGCTGTCGTACCAGTGGTTTCCGCATATAATACTTATAAGATGTAGCAAGGACGAAATGGATTTAAAAACGAAGTGACAGTGAAGTTATTCATGGAATTTAAAAAATCTTGACTATCTAAATTGTTACCAGATTCAGAAACACATACACGAGTTAAGTCTGAACAGCAAGTTCGGTATGAGCATTCGATAAAAAAGAGAAAGAAAGAAATTGAAAAACAATTTAGTAAGCAGCAAAACAAGGCTGTAAGGTCGACGTGGATGCCTTGAAGAGGTGAAGGTAATTCAATCAAAAATCAAGAAGAAAACATGTGGACAGATATCAAAATAATATTAAACTCAATACGTCAGTCTAAAAAATACTAATCACGAATAATTTCCTCTGAAGACTTGCCGACATGTTGCAGCAGGTACTTGTCTAGTTCTTCAGGTGTATTGATGGTTAGGGGTCTCTGAGTTACTTGGCCAGGTATCTTTGGAGAGAAGACGTTGATATTGCCATCAAAACTTCTTGCGGGTCCTATTTGTTCCGGAAATTTTCGTTTGGCTAATCTCAGAGTGTACATTATACTTGCTCGCGAAGGTACTAAGTATTCATTCACGTAGAGTTGTTCCGGTTTTGTAACACGGCAGGCTGTCAGAATTTCTTGCTTGAATCAATTTCTTGAATTTCATCTTAACACCGTACTAATTCGTTTCCTGCGATGAGACCCACCGGTGCTCACTGGGGGGATTTTCACAATGCTGCTCACCGACTTGCTGTCACCAACTCTATTTTTATGAAAACTTAATGAAAGCTAAATGAAGCCACGATCAAGTTAATGTTCGCTTTTTAAAAAATTGCTTACCACAGCTGACTTCAAATTTGAATTGAATATTGAACTACAATTTAACCTATAACAGGGAACGTGTATAAAATAAAATAATAAGAACAAGTACCAGTAACCGATATTTACTATAGCATGATGGTCAGTTAGTTAATCACTGTAAAATGATGAATTTTGCATCACCAAAATGATCAATACCTGAAACCCAAAATGGTCAGTTCCTCACCATCAGAATGTTACATGGTCCTTCACAAAAAAAACATGTTTTATTTCAATAAAAATAATGCCTACTTAACACTCGCTCGGGAACGCACATATTTTACCTGGGAGCGCTAATTCCCATAGAGACATTTGTGGTATCCCCCTGACGAGTAAACCGATCTGTTTATCACTATCAAAATGGTCCATATCTCACAATTCAAAAAGTTAATTTCTCATAGTTCAAATTGTCCGGGTTCCATAAGCATAAAAGTTAGCTTCTTATAATCATTATAGCCAATTTCACATTATTGAAATGATCAATTTCTCGTTTTCAAAATTTTTTAACTCTCCCAGGCAAAATGGTAAAATTTTCTCAGACGAAATAAACAATTTCTCACAATATACGAGTACATAGCCAACCTTTTACTCCCAAAATAGTCGATTCCTAATTAGAAGATGCCTAATTCAGCTTTGTAGACACTGCCTATTTTAGAAATCAAAATGAACTATTCAAAACAACAAAAAAGATAATCACTGCTGACAAAATTAGCACTTGACCAACTAGCATCCCTAACTTCAGATTTCTTGATTGATCTATTTGTAACTGCGTTAAAAAACAGCTTGGACTCGCCAACAACCAGCCCCATGGACTCGCCAACAACCAGCCCCATGGACTCGCCAACAACCAGCCCCATGGACTCGCCAACAACCAGCCCCATGGACTCGCCAACAACCAGCCCCATGGACTCGCCAACAACCAGCCCCATGGACTCGCCAACAACCAGCCCCATGGACTCGCCAACAACCAGCCCCATGGACTCGCCAACAACCAGCCCCATGGACTCGCCAACAACCAGCCCCATGGACTCGCCAACAACCAGCCCCATGGACTCGCCAACAACCAGCCCCATGGACTCGCCAACAACCAGCCCCATGGACTCGCCAACAACCAGCCCCATGGACTCGCCAACAACCAGCCCCATGGACTCGCCAACAACCAGCCCCATGGACTCGCCAACAACCAGCCCCATGGACTCGCCAACAACCAGCCCCATGGACTCGCCAACAACCAGCCCCATGGACTCGCCAACAACCAGCCCCATGGACTCGCCAACAACCAGCCCCATGGACTCGCCAACAACCAGCCCCATGGACTCGCCAACAACCAGCCCCATGGACTCGCCAACAACCAGCCCCATGGACTCGCCAACAACCAGCCCCATGGACTCGCCAACAACCA